>CM037853.1:30674078-31392853 GCA_021234595.1 Delia radicum
TTTGTGTAGTTATTTTGAAATTAGTTTTCGAAAGTTGATTTAGAAAATTCATATCAGAAGAAATATAATAAAAAAATATTTTTCGGAATATTAAATAAGGATCTCTAAATGTTGTGTTTAATAAAACCACAAGTTTTCAAAAAAAACATAAATAAAAAATGTATGAAAAAAAGTATTTTACAGTGAAAAATTACATGTGAAAGCAATTATACCGATATTCACACACGAATTTTGTGTGATTAACCTCGATGTGGCAGCACTGTTCTATGGGTTTTTTTTTTTGGTAATAAAATCACAAAAAAATAACGGTATATATTCTTTTTGTGTATTAACACGTGAGCATGTGAATAAGTTAGACCTTAAAATGCTAATTCTTTTTTTGAATTCTCGTTAAATTGACATACATACTAATAAATTATATAAGTTATTAATTCAATTTATATTTTATGTAATTTTAATAAAACTCAATGTAGGGCTTTGCATAACACACCGTTCTAAAGATATCAAAAATTAATTTAATAAATCAAATGTATGTTGTACAGCCACTCCAAGATCTTAATCTAAATTTAAATTAAGGATTTCATTCTTTAAAGGTCCACAAATATCACAGAAGTCAACATAATAACTTTTCTAGAACAATTCAAAAAAACAAACGATTCCAACTAAAACATTAAAAAAACTACCAAGTTTTAAATTCTAAACCGTCAGTATTCAAATCGAATATTTGCATATAAAATAAGAATTAGTTTTAATTGAAATTTAGATAACATCAATTATGTAAAATTCAGAAATTTCATTTAATATTAAAAAATTCTAAAATATTAATTTTTAATTCAAAATTCCTTTTGAAAAAAAAAATTCAAAATTAAAAGTTTGTTGTATTTAAAAATCAGAAAATATTAATTAAATTTCAGAAACATTATTTGAGAAATATCTAATTTAAATCCAAGTAATATTTAATTTAAAATTCGGAAACTATCAATTGGAATTTAAAAACTCTAGTTAAAATCCAAAAACATCATTTAAAATTTAATAACACAAAGAAAATTTTTATTAAATTCACGAAGTTTTTCCTCCGAATATTAAAAAAACAAATCTGAATATTAATAAAAGTTTCCTAAATTATATGAAACACGATTTTAAATGAAATTTTTCATTCAGTGTATAAAATTTTCCTACATAAAAAAGAAATTATTTTGACTATTATATCTGATTTTGAAAAAATATTTTACAAAAGTGCTACTAATTAACCGCTTCAGAGAAGGACACGTGACTGCATTTTGACTCTCAATTACGAGTACTTACGAGGGAATCGTTATCGCGCTCAATCAGGATATTTTTCCACTAACTCATGCTCACTCGAGTAAATGTCACTTTTACTCACACGTGATTCTCCTGAGTCACTCAAATGTAACGATCAAACCGCATCCGGAAAAAAACAAATCCCAAAAGTGAAACATCGAATGGTTATGATAATTTGGGTTTGTCATAATTTTGGAGCTATAAAACACGAAAATATAAATTTTTCCCAAAAAAGAACAATTCAAAAATTGAAATTTAAAACAAAAATATGACTCACGTACAATCACCCTCGAAAATTTTACACTCACTCGCGATAACGTCTGTAATTTCAACTTCTACTCACAGTTTTCTGCTCACGTGCGCATCCCTAATTTATACCTAACCACAGTTACCAAAATTTAGGCAACATGCAATTTGGGTTTTTAGTATTATTTTCCAGCAAATAAAAATTTGTTTCAACAAAAATATATAAGATAAATTCTTTAAAATTGTATAACTTCTTTTTTCAAAATGAGGAACTACTTCCAATAACGTTCTTTTATTAAGAAAAAGTATATGATTACTTCTTAAGTTCAAAAACTTATACATATAAGTTAATAACATTGTTATTTTCTTTTAAGTAAATAATTACTTTGTTATTGAGTTCATGCTTTCTGGTTTAAATTTATAGAATTAATTACAATTGATTTGATTACAATACTACTTGATTACAATACTACTTGCTTTTTTGATGGAACGTTGGAATGTGTTTGGTATTGCAGTTACTAAATTTGGCAATGAGATATGTAAGCAAGTGTGGGCATCACCTTCTTTTTGGAATGTGTAATTTTTTCCTGGGAAAATATATACTCGGTTTCAATTTTGTTCCCCAAAAGAAATTCTTTTAAATCGCCAATTATTTAGACATAAAAATCATTACGAAAAATCTTGTAAGATATCTTAACAAAATAGTTCGAAACCAATATGCAAAAACCAATATGCAATTTTAATTTATATTCTTCTAAAGTGTTTCAAGTTTTTGAATAAGTTGTGCAAAAAATCATACTCTGGTGATATATTTCGAGTTTTTTTTGGTAGCGATATTTATGTGTAATATCGCCATTCACTCGTAAAAACCGTCAGTCGGCATTTCGAAAATTTACTTGCCAAACGAGTTTTAAGATCGCGACGTTTGGCGAGAAATCGTCATATCTGAAAAACTTGGTGACTGTCTAAATAGCTGCGTCCTTTTTTTTTAATTTTAACCAATACTCAGGGGATGCCCCCTACTCATGCAGTGTATTGTATTGATCAGGAAAATAGGGTATGGGAGGGAGGAAAGAGGGAGTAGTGTTTGTGGATATTTGATTTAAATTTTTCTAAATTGTAAGTAACAGGGAAAACTTCTGCAAAGTTTGTTCCACATACGAATCGTTCGACTAAAAAACGAATTTTCTCTGTAATGCGTTGTGCGAAACACAGGACAATCAACTACAAACGGATGTGCTCTACTAGATAAGCGAGTATTAGGAATAAAAACTCGGGCTCGAGGAATAAGTTCACTTATCTCAGATGATAGAAAAGTGTCACACAACCCACATTCCGACGATGCTCCAATGAATCAATAGAGTTGAATACACTACTGTCATTGATAAGCTTCATTTCCACTGTCACATAGTCGGTACAGATAAAATTCCTTCAGTGTTGTGTCCGCTTTGTAGCAGACAGGAACTGCATCCTTTGGCACTAATTGCTAGGTTTTCATCCACTGCTAACGGTTTTTAAACCAGTTCAATGACCAATAGCAACTTCAACTGCAACGACCCTAGTTGCTTTAGTACACTTTCATGTTATATTACTTTTTCTCCAGTTACATGATATATCTGGCACCAGTCAGTAAATGTTTTGTCACCAGAACTATATTCACGTGATTGGTCATTTCACCCAAATTAACACTTTTTGGTGTACCACAACTGTGGTTTCACCAGTTTTGTGACATGCACCCCCCCAATCATATATCACAGAATTACCACTGTGGATCAATTGACCCTTCATTTCCTGCAGAGAATGTGTATTATATATATATATATATAATCCTGTAATTCCTAGTTGGAACAAAGGGCCAGATTCAATTTGTCAATATCTAACATAGTACAAACGTTCCATAGTCCAAATCGTGTATTTTCTTTCATGCTTAAAGCCGTCGCCAAGGGAGTCCATTGAATTTCAGTTATACTGGTTTCATTAATCATATTAATTTCGGATAAGTGGGAGATTGACCCTCTGCATCCAAGGCTGGTGTTGGGGCTGCCAACTTATAGCCTCCAGCCCGAAATCTTCGTTACTCACACTAGCTAGCATTATAACGGGTGTTATAATACCATTGCCCGGTGTCCACCTACCCAAGAGGGTCGGAGGTCGTGAGTCTTCTTAGCTGGTTACAACAGCAAGGATTGGTTCTGGACTTTACCAAGTTAAAGTCGATCAGTTCCGTTACCTTGTGTGCCCAACTCTGAACACCAAAATGTATATTAATGCCAGTTAAATTTAATCGAAGGGGGTTTCGCAGCTTTTTCCGACATTCTTGATTGTTTGGTTTTTATGCGACTTTTTGCGAAGAGCTCTTTAACCTACATTTTAATTTTTTTAAATAAATGGCCACCCTGTCACATTACATAGGCAATATTGCTATCAAGATTTCATTAGTTTTAGATATGTGTTTTAAACAAAAATGTACTATCTTTGGCCCCAGCTTTTAACACTTAAACGTAATATTGGGCCGCAAACACAAAATATGTGCCTCTTATTTATTTTTTCTTTATTTATTATTATAGAGAACCCATCGGGAGACTTACCTTGTAATTTATTATTTTATATATAGGAATCCATAAAATATTTACGGTTTTTCAAATGAAAAGATTCTTTAATCGGGCATGTTCTTAGAACAAATTTGCAGATTGTAAGGATCTGTTTGTAAATGCTTTTTTTTTTGCTATTTAAATAAATTTGTTAAAGGTTTTTATGGTCAAGTATTTAGACAAATGAAGCTCGTAAAGCTCAGTCTAAAATTAATGACAATATTAAAATGAAATAATAAAGCTACCCAGAACAACTTCAAAACAGCTTAACTTTATAAAATGTCTGCAATTAGCATTTTCACAGAATCCGACACACACACACACACATACTAACCCACAAATGCCCAGAAAGCCCTTTGAGAGATTGATGCCAATCAACTGAATAAAAAAAAAAAAAAATTATATGCAAGTTAACAATATGATGGCTATATGAACAAAAAATTGCATAGAATGGGTTGAGTGGAGAGTAAGTAACCACAGGGTATATGACTATATTATCATACATACAAACAGTCGCAAATAAGCCAAGTTAATAAAACTGAAATGTATGAATGTTGTTTGTAGACACATAGAGAGAGAGATACTGCAAACATTTTACGCCTGATAATAATGTAAGCCAATCAAATTAAGCAATTATCTTGTTACAACAAAGATAACCAGAGGGCAAATACTTTTATTTTGAGCAATAACCAAAATAACCACCAGAAAACAACAATAACAACAACAACAACTTGATATAACACCAACAACATATGCAACAACAACATAAGCATCAGCAAAGCAATAACGACAACATCAAATCACCATTACTAACACCAACACCTTTTAAACTAACAATAACAACAACCAACAATATCGCACTTTTTTTTCTTAAGTTGTTGTACACTCATAGAAATAAATCCGTCAAAATAGCAGAAAAGCTAAAAAAATTTTGTTAAAAATGACATTGCAGAAAAAACTATTGAAATTAGTAAATTTTTACCTAAACATTAATAATATAAGAATAGCAAAAAAAAAACTGGTAACTTTAAAATTTTTTTTTTTTTATTTTCTAGTTGAATTTTAGCTATTTCTAAATAGTAATTTCCTCCGCTAATAATTGTAGACTAAGCAGTAGGATGCCCCTTAAAATAACGATTTGTTTGCTTTCGTTAATAACACCCCCAGATTTATTACAAATGGTTCCAAATGGAAAAATTGTTTTTTTTTCTTTCTCAAAACGTTCACCCGTGCCGCATTTGCCCATTTTGAAGAAAATGTTATTATTAAACCCCCACCCCTCACAAAAAAAAATATATTTTTTATTTTATTTATTCATTTAATAAACTCAGAACTATTCGAATATGGAATTCTTACTTTATTGGATATCATTAACCCACTTTAACCTGGAATCCAAAAATTATTCACAAATTTGATAAAAATGCAAACAATGTCTTAGTGTTTAAATTAATTTTAAAGATTTTTTAAAATGCATAATTTGGACATGTCCAGTCAGTTTTTGATAATATAATAAATAGTTGAATTGAAAAAAAAAATTGGAAAAATTATAATTTGTGTTTGAATTATAAGTTGTGTTTGGTAGTTTGGGTTTGGACCGACATCTTTCCCACACACAGAGAAATAAAATGACAACCGAATTGAAAAGTGTATATTAATGGTAACACCTTATAAATTCAGTTAGTACAACGATCTTTACATCAGATTTCTGAATATGTTGGGTTTTACAAATAAAATTCAGTTGAAATAACCGAACTTTGTTGGGAAAACTAATGTAAAGTTGTGTCAACCGTCTAAAATTCATTATAACCGAATTCGAGTCGTAGTAACCGAATTTCAGTTCGGAAATAGCTAAATTTTTTCTGTGTGCAGACATTTTATGCTTATTTTGTCAAAAATTTAACAAAATTTGAGAGTTTTTGTCAAAGTTTTGCACAATTTTCGGAAAAATATTACTTAAATTTGATTACTTTTATCCAACCAAATATTTCACCCTTAGTGGCCTTGGGACAAAAAGACCCATGAAACTTAATTTTAATTATAACTACACGATTGTAAAGCCTTCAAACTGGTCAAAAAATCTCCACTTGATAATAATTATTAATATATGTTACTTGATCCATATAGGGTTAATTTTAACTCTTCTGGCCAAAAAATATTCACTAGGTAATTTACAGAGTAACACCTTTAATCATTTTCGGAAAAATATCACTTAGATTTTATTAGACTAATATTTTCTCTATTTTTATTAAAAAAATGTTTAACCCTTAGTGGCCGGGGGACAAAAAATGCCCATGCAACTTAATTTAAATTATGACTGCACGCTTACAAAGTCTTTAATTGGATCAACAACAATTTCACTTGTTGAAAATTTTTATTTTGTGTAACTTGATCCATATAGGGTTAATGTTTTCTATTTTAACCAAAAAAGACTTAGTAGGAAATTTGCAGAATAACATCTTTCAGATTTTTATTAAATTCGGATATATGATTTAGGGTAGAAAACTAACCACCAAGCGCATTTCTTTATATGGTTAATGCTTTCACTTTTTACCAAAAAAGACCCACTGTTAAATTTACAGAATAACTTCTTTCAGATTTTTATTCAGTTCCGATATGTGATAGAGGGCGCAAAAAAGCGCAATTCTTTATAGTCCTAATATTATGTTTATGGTTAATGTTTTCACTTTTTACCAAAAAAGACCCACTAGGAAATTTACAGAATAACTTCTTTCAGTTTTTTATTAACTTCCGTTATGTGATAGAGTGTACAAAACAAGCGCAATTGTTAATATTCCTAAAATTATTTTAAAGCGTTAAGGTTTTTGACCCCAATCGTTGCAACCCTTAAAAATAATATTGGGACTATAAAAAAGAATTGCGCTTGTTCATTAGTTTAGTACCCTCTACCACATATTCAAATGTAATAAAAATCTGAAATTTGTTATTCCATATATTTCCTAGTGGGTCTTTAATGATAAAAAGTGAAAACATTAACCTTTTAGAGATCAAGTTACACAAAATAATAATTTTTATCAAGTGGATATATCATTGCTCAATTTAAAGGCTTTATATTCATAACTTAAGTTAATTTCCATGGCTTTTTTTTGTCCCCCGGCCTCTAAGGATTAAGGAATTTGTGAATAAAACTAAAGATAATAATAGTCTAATAAAGTGATATTTTTTCGAAAATTATGGAAGGTGTTATTCTATAAATTTCCTAGTGTGTCTTTTTGGCCAAATGTGAAAAAATTAACCCTAAATGGATCAAGTTACATAAAATAATTATTTTTATTAAGCGGAGATTTCTTTAACAATTTAAGGCTTTACAATCTTGTAGTCATAATAAAAATTAAGTTTCATGGGTATTTTTTGTCCACAGGTCACTAAGGTTTAAATATTTTTTAAATAAAAGTAATGGTAAGTATTTTGTCTTATCAAATGTAAGTTAAAACATTCAAATTCTGTGCAATATCTAACAAAAGAAGCAATTATCATAAAATGTCCTGGAAACTAGTCGCTCTAAACACAAACTCGAGTTAACATTATTACAATTTGTTTTATTTGTTTCTTTAATAACAGCTATAATATTATAAAAAAGCAATTGACATCTCCAAATTACGCATTTTAAAAAATCATTTAAAAAAAGAGGTTCTCTATTTTTATAAAATTCGATGTTCATTTTGGTTCTAGGCTAAAGTTGATTAATGATATAAATATGATGAAGTCAGAATTCGATATCTGAATAACTTTAATAGAATAAATGAAATAAAAATAATTTTTTTCGAAACTTCAAATTTAGTGAATTTTTAATAATAATACACAATTTTTCTAAAATGTGTCATTTTCTACCGACTTGCGGGTTAACGTTATCCAAAATGAAATCCATTTATTCCACATTCATATAAACTAGTTTACTCACTACATGATTTTTTTCAAGCTCATATAATTTTAACTTCAAGCTCATATATTAGTTCTCATGTAGTGAGTAAACTAGTTTATATGTATGTTTGATGTTTGGCATGGAATTGTTACCGCTTTCAAAACGTGTTCTGATGATGGGAACCTAGAAAATTCCCGAAATAGATCTATCAACACATTCCTGAAAGGGTCAAAGAATAAATTTGAAAACAAAACACTCTATAGATTATTTGTTAGGACAATATCCTAATAAAGAAATAAAGAGTATGGCTTCGAACTTGAATAATTTTCATTTTCATTTAAAAAAAAAACTTTAAAAATTTCATATTTCTTCAGGATTTTTTGTATGCTTATATTTAGCAAATTTTTTGCTGATTTTAGCAGATTAATTTGTTACTTTAAATTAACTAAACTTTACCTCAAATATAACTACACATTTGTAGATTTAACGGATGTATTTTTGCTATTCTGCTCTTACTAATATTTAGCAAAAACAAAAAAAAAACAATCTTCTAATTTGATAAGCTTTTTCTGCAATGTAATTTTAAGTAATTTAAGCAAAAGTTTTTACTAATTTTTGTCTATTAGTGTAGTCAAAGCGTTTTTTTTTTTGTTTTGTGGTCACACATAGAGCGAGCAAAAGAGTTAAGCGAAGATGCCAAGTAGTTGGTTGTGGTGATGATGATGTTGACGAGGGGACAACATTGTCCAACATCAACAACAATTTTATCATTGGTAATCAAGAACATTAAAATAGCTCACACCTCAAAGTCATGGATGAATTTGACCATAAGATGCAAATGTTTAGACAACACCGACAAATATGTAAGAAACAAAGACAGATAGACAGACGGACGGACAGACAGACAGACAATCAAAAAAACGACGAAATACTTTGCAAGAAACTAACCACAACATTTTTTGAGCCCGCAGAGTATATAAAGTCATAATAAAGCATCAAAAGCGGCTAAAAATGAAATAATGCCATTGTATGGGTAAAATGCTTAAATCAAAAAAAAGTGAAACAGAAAAATTATTCTAAGAATATTATGAGAAGTCAAGTTCAATCATATGATACCCTACTGCAAATACACGGATCGGCTAAGAGAGACCTCACAATTCTCTTTTGAGAATTTCGATTTAGGTAACAGACCTGCAAAGAAAAAGTAACATCGAGTTTCAATTAAAAATGTATTTTTTTTGTGTAATTGCAAATTTAATTAAATTTGAACCTATTAAAGAATTTGTACTAGCCATTAATTTTTTGTTCAAATTTAATAAAACTATCATTCCCTTTTTGTTCTTTTTTAAAATTTTTTTTTGAAAATTTCAAATCATTTTTTTTTTAATGTCTATCATTTTATTTGAAGTTTGGGAAAATGTTTAATTATATTTGAAATTGATATGATTAAAAATGTAATTAAAAGTCTTAAAAAATTGTAAGGAAAGTTTAAATCATCCCTGTTAAAAATCGGCATATATGTTTCCATACATGAGCACTAGGGTGGTCTTTCGTTGTATGGGCGAAAAATAAAAACGAGATTTTGACTGTACCCCCCCTCTTAAAATATTTGTTTGGGTACAAAAATTCACCATGCAAAAAATTAAAGTTCTAGCATAACGGGAAGATGTCCCGCATCGCCCTTGAAAATCGGGCCCCTTGGAAAAATGGGCATAATTTAAAAAAAAATTACAAATTTTTTTTCTTCAAAATTTAAAAAATATAAAATAATTTTTGTGTTGGGTTTAATCATAACTACTCAGATAAAAAATATTACTTTCCCAGAAAATCGCTAACTTACCCTAGATTTGTGTCAAAAAAATTAATAAATATTTTGGGGTACCTCAAAGTGACTTTTTTGCATTTTTGAAAATTTTATTCAACAAAAATCAAAAACCTAGTGTTTGCTGTCAAGTATTTCATTAAGCACATTTCAAGTATTAAATAAGCCAGGCATTATGCATATCCGTTGGCAAATTTTTTTTTTTAGATCATTTTGATTCTCGGGGATTTCAAGGTTTTTTTATTTTTATACATTTTTACTTTAAAACAAGGTTTTAATAATATTTCATCAATATTTTTGTATATGCCTTTTTATATGATTGTAATAACCTTATTTTAAAATACTATATTTTCTGTTGATAGTTAACCCATGTTAACCTGGGGTCAAATATGACCCACGTAAGAAAAATGCAGCTTTGTGGCAAAATTTATAAATAAAATAAAGAAAGGAATAATTCAATTTATATTTATTCTAAAAAAAATTCGTTAACCGTTTCTAGTCTTCGAATAGGTCAATTAAGTAAAAATTAGAACTTAAAACTTTTCCATAATAATAATTTTGAGGGAAAAAAATTTGCACTATTAAATTAAAAATACGTTTTTCGAAAATACTCCTGAATATGTACAGAAAAATCAGTTTTAATATGAATACAAATGTCTGAATTTATACTAAATAATTAATTTTAATTAATTTTAAAATGTTAATAAATTACAATTAGAAACATAAAAAAAATAATTTTATATCATCTTTGTGATTTTTGACTCTTTAAAATACGAGGGTCAATTGTGACCCCATGAAAACACAGGTTAACTATGAACACGAAAAATTATACTTTATAATAAAGTTATTACAATTATATAAAATAGCATACACAATAACATTGATGAAATATTACAAAAATCTTATTAAAAAAAAAGTCTATACAAATTTAAAAAAACGTTGAAATCCGCTAGAATCAAAATGCTCTAACAAAAATTTTTGCCAACGGATATCCGTAATACTTGGCTTATTTAATACTTGAGATGTGTTTAATAAAATACTTGACAGCAAACATCAGGTTTTTGATTTTTGTTGAATAAAATTTTCAAAAATGCAAAAAAGTCACTTTGAGGTACCCCCAAAATATTTATTAATTTTTTGACACAAAGTTAGGGTAATTTAGCGATTTTCTGGGAAAGTAATATTTTTTATCTGAGTAGTTATGATTAAACCCAACACAAAAATTATTTTAAATTTTTTTAATTTTGAAGAAGAAAAAATTTGAATTTTTTTTTAAATTATGACCATTTTTCCAAGGGGCCCGATTTTCAAGGGCGATGCGGGACATCTTCCCGTTATGCTAGAAGTCTAATTTTTTGCATGGTGAATTTCTGTACCCAAACAAATATTTTAAGGGGGGGGGGCAGCCCCAAAAATCGCAAGTTGAAAAATAAGGACGACCCTAATGAGCACACTTGCTACATAAATGTCCACATGCATCTACACATGATTCATATGTGTTCATAAATGATTCATACATGTTCATATTAAGAATCATATACGTTCATGTGAGTGCATTACCGAAAATTGAGGTAATATTTATATGTATGATCATACATGCACATACATCTCCATACATGGTCATATGTGTACATTAATGAAAATTGAGGTAATATTTACATGTATGATCGCATATGGTCACCTATGCGCATATATGAATCCCATATTATGAACATGAATGTCTTCATATATAAACATGAATGAGAATGGGAAACCGTGATAACAATTAAAAAGAGAGGGTGTTTTTATACAGGTATATAGCTTAAAGTTGGCAACACTTTTTTAACTGGCGGCCATTTTGTCAGCTGTCAAGTGATTTATGTTTAGTTTGGTTTGGCATTTTAACATGAATAGACGTACGCCTGAACTACGCTTATAAATTTAGCAAATTTATTTCGAAAATCATGGTTCTGTTCGAAATTAGTATCGCACACTAAGTCCATTTTACGGTCAACATAATCGTCCATCAGAGCAATTAATTCAATTAACTATGGAACGTTTTCATACCACGTTTACTCTACATGATAATATGCGTCATTGTTGCTATAGAGCGAAGCGTCATTGTTGCAATTGGATATGTGTCCATCCACTTTATGAAAGATTTTGCGGCAAGATCTTGGTTTGCGTGCTTACAAAATCCAATTCGTGCAACAATTGAAGCCACACGATCAGTTGGCAAGACGTAGATTCGGTGAATGGGTCCAAAACAAGATTGCCGTTGATCCCGATTTTCATAAGCGAATTTTGTTTAGCGATGAAGCTCACTTTTGATTAAATGGATACGTCAATAAACAAAACTGCCGTATTTGGAGTGAGGATAATCCTCAAGTGTATGTTGAGACACCGTTACATCCAGAAAAACTGACTGTTTGGTGTGCTTTATGGGCTGGTGGAATCATTGGTCCGTACTTCTTTAAAAACGATGCTGGTCAGAACGTTACAGTCAATGGTTACCGCTATAGAGCCATGATTACTGACTTTTTCGTTCATCAATTGAACAACCATGATATACAGGAGCTGTGGTTTCAACAAGACGGCGCAACATATCACACAGCCCGTGCCACAATTGATTTATTGAATGAAACGTTTGGTAACCGCATAGTTTTACGTTTCGGAATTGGCCTCCAAGATCGTGCGCCTATCCGCCGGACTATTTTCTGTGGGGATATGTGAAATCGCCAGTCTACGTCGATTGGAGGACAACATTCGCAACGTTATTGCCAATATACGGTCACAAATGTTGGAAAACGTCATCGAAAATTGGACCTCCAGATTAGACTACGTCCGAGCCAGCCGTGGCGGTCATATGCCATAAGTCATATTTAAATTATAATGCCAGAAGATTATCTTTCGAATAAAGTAAATTTCATATCCATTTAAAAAAAATCATCTTTGCTTTATTCAATTTCAAAGCTCTTTACCTCTATAAAAAACACCCTTCATAATTAAATCAATTCATTTAAAAATTTGATTTAAATTTTTTATAAGATACCCTACACTTAATACAATGTTCGGCTGAGAAATACCTCATAAAGACATTCTCTTGAAAGTAAATTTAACTAATAGACCTAGACCGAAAAAACTAAATAAAATTGAGTTTCAATTAAAAAATATATTTATTTAATTTAAAATGCAATTGAATTTGGGACAATTAAGGAGTTTGTTACATCAACAAAATTTTTGGTTTGTGAAAACTCCATTAATAATTTTTCCAATTTTTTTATTCTTCAGAAAATTTTTTGTAAACTTTAAATAATTTTAATAATTCAATATATGGGTTATGAGAATTATAAGCTTCTTAATCTGCTCAGATCTTTAGCCACATCGAAATACTGGGATCGACCTAGCCTATATGTTAAATTTGCTTAATTTTTGTAAATATACGGAGGTTGAAAGCGCGTTATTATTTTGAAATTAAACTTTTCATTGAAATAAAATTTTAATTTAATCGAATTCTTAATTTAAACTTTTAAGTCAATAATTTTATCTGCACTTTTAGCCAAAATATTTTCAAACATTTTATTGTATGGCACAAATAACCTTTTGTTTATGCGTTAGCCGATGTTTAAGTCCATCCGAGTTAATCGTTTAACGGGGCAAAAATTATGGCGTTTCTAAGTTGTAATCAAATTAAAAATATTAAAATTATAATTTTTGATTGGATTTAATTAAAGTTACCTGAATTTATAGATCTCATTATATTTATCACATGTTTAAATATATATTACACCGACAAAAAATATAAAAATCCACTCAAAAAGTTTGTTGTCATATTTTAGAACTTAAAAAGAAAATCGCGATTATTTTGGAAAACACTCAAGTAGTTTTTTTTTTTAATTTTTCTACTTTTAAATGGCCATACATTTTTTAGGTATAGACTTATCAAGTAAAACTTTGCATGTTATAGTTTTTAAGTATAATCTACCTAACACTGTCAATCTTTTCTCTCAACTCAAAAAACCTTAAGAAATAAGAGGAATCTAAAGTCAGTTTCAACAGATGAAGAATATTTTCAAATTATTCATTTATAGTTGATCTTTAAAAGGGAAAATAAATGTTTTTGTTTTTGTTTTAGATAATTTTATTACATTTCTTTTAAATGTTTTTAATAAAAAGAAACTTGATAATATCTTATCAGTAAATTATAGAGAAGCAATTTAAAAATTCGATAAAAATTGTAAATTTTAAAAATCATAATTTTTCTTACAATGATTTTTGTAAAATCTTCAATCTTCATTTTATTTATGCATTTAAAAATCGTCAAAATGGAGACAAATCGTCAAAGTTGGGAGCGCTCAAGCGCGCTGGTTGTAGCTATCGAATTTTTTTGTTCTTATTACCAAATTTCTGTTGATGCTACACTTAGAGAATTATCTCTATGATATGAATGAATTTTTGCATTAGATCTATGAATTGTCACTGGAACTCGTAAATTGAAACTTTTCATTAAGTTAATGAAGTTTTTCATAACATCTAATAAAAAATTTTATATTATTTATTAAAAATTTCATACGGCTAATGAAAAAGTTTCATTAAAACTATGAAGCTTTTTCATGAAGTTTAAGCAATTTTTCATTCGCATTGTGAAGAAAACTTTATTAGTTTAGTGAAAAAGTTTCATTCAAACTCGCCTCTCTGTATACCGAAATTCTATTGTCGTATCAAAATTTCTTTTGTTTTAATCGAACGATTGATATTACAACCGAAAGATTCGGTAGCAACGGCCGAACCATTCTATTGGAAACAAATACGGTAGCCACGACCGAGTCAGTTTTCTGTTTTTATGAATGAATTTTAGAAATTCGAGCTTCCAATTTATATGAAAATCAAAAAATTATCGAAAAATTCCTGAATTTTATTTAAAAAACGTTTTTTTAATTTTTATTTAGACCGAATCTCGAAGAGTGATTATATTTAAAAGAGGACATTTTTTAGACGAAACAAGACAAATATACTTTCTGAAAATAATAATTAAAAAGAATCTAAAAACTTTAATTCAATGGTTCCCAACTTAGCATTTTAAATAATTTTTTTAATAAATCTTGTGTTAGCAAATATGGAGTGTGTCGGAGTAATAAATTTGTTTTTTTTTTTTTTTTTAATAAAAAGTCGAAATTTTTAAGCACAAATTATATCAAATTGAAATATTTCCTAATGAGCGGGACATTTTTAAATCCCGGAAAGCTCGAAAAAACTCCCACTGTCCCCGGAAATAAACAACAGGTAAAGAGAACTCCTAGAAAGAAGTGAAAATGTCAAAATTCAGTCTAATATAAATGTATTTTCAATCATAATATAAACATTTAAACTTTAAAGTACCTTTCATTTGATATACAATTGCGCTTTTTTAAAAAAGGGTATTAAAATTCATCATATTACAAGCTGCAAAAGCACAAAATATTGCACATAGAATATATATTGTATATAAAACAGCATACTGACAGCAAACATCATGTCAGTCACTCAGTCATTTTGGCAACATGACATTAACAAAGGCTATCTTATGATTGTGTAAGTGGAAGTGTTAGCGTGTGTGCTTGTGTGTATGAATATTTACAATTACAACAACTAGCAACATAAAATTACCCAATATAATGCTAAACAAAGATTTAAAAGGCATAAACAGCAACAACAACAACAACAACAACTACATGCAGCAGCAGCAACAACAACAACAACATCAAAAACAGCTTAATAACAACATTAACTATTAACAGCTAAACAACAGAACAACAGAACAACAGAAAATGAAGACATTTAATAAATTGCAACGCAGCCATCACACCATAATTCGTAATGCAATGCAGATTGGCCTCAACATTGACCATCAGTTTTGGTTACCCGTATCATATGTTAGGATGTGTGTGTGTGTGTGTGTATATGTTAGTACTATATTGAGTAAGTGTGTGAGTGGTTAAGTACAACTCATATTCATAATGATGTTTTTTCGTGTTGTTTTAAGACCGGTCGATACCAGCGAGACATGAGGTTTGTGGCACTAAAAATGTGGTGTGGCAAATGTGTGTAGTGAGTAGAGGGACACAGTGGTTTTAGATTTTATCAGGACAAATGAAAAAAAAAGATATCATACAAGGATTCAGTACTAAATTGTTATTGATAGTCTTTTAATATCAAATTCTTAATAATAATTGTAGGAATATCGTTTTTTGATAAAAAATCTGGAAACAAATCATCGACACTTTTTAGTACTAACGTTTTGCATTAACATTACTTTTAAAACAGTAAGTCCTTATAGAAAGTGTATAATTTTTAGTACACAAATGAATCGGTGATACTTTCAGCCTATAAATTCGATAATAAATTATAGGTAGCTTTTAGTACAAAAATGTGTCAAAAAACTGTTAATATATTTAACACAAACAAATTTGCGTAAGATTTAGTGTCCAAACGTATTATGGATTTTTTTTAGTTCAATGATCCGTTCAATCACTAATGTGCTAGTTTTAGTACAGAAAATGTGAAAAAGTTCTATATATTTTAGTACACAAACGTCATAAAATATTTTAGTACTAAATGTAAGAATACAAAAACAAACAACAGGGTGAAATGCGAAATCAATTTCTGGTTCATTTTAGTACAACAATTTGTGATCTAATCTTAAATGATTATATTGCAATTTTGTATAACGTTATGTATTCTTAAAGTTATCAATCTTGGATATTTTTAGTACAATAATCTGTAAAATACTAATGGACTGTTATTCGTTTTTGTAATATGTAAAACAATGGCTAGAATTTTTAGAACAAAATCTGAGAAATAGTTGTACAACTTTTTTGTAAACATGGGAATACAAAAAAGTAAAAAACGGTGGAAAATGTTGAAGTCATTCATATATCGCTTAAGAACAACACTTTGTGATTAATCTTATATATATATTTATTACACTTCTGTATAAGTTTTAGTACACAAAACTAATTTTAGATTTTAGTACAACATTTGTTAAACAATGTTTAATGTTTTTAGTACAAAAATCTGAGAGTAGGAAGGAAAAAAATTTTTAGGGATAAATATGGGATTATAAAAAAGTAAAAGCCTTTAAAAAAATGGGAAAAGATACTCTGAATCGTTTTTGTATAACCATTAAACTAATTTTAAATGAATTTATTTTAAGTGCAAAAATATGTAAAATACTAATTAATTGGCCGTTTGTAGTAAAAAAAATATGCAAAGTGTAAGCAATTTTTGCACACATATTTGTCATAAAATATTTAGTACACACAGAGAAAAATTTTGCCATTTGTCACCTGAAATTAGGTTGATACTCAAATTCAGTTACTATGATGGAAATTGTTTGATGCAACTGAATATTGGGTTTCACAACAAAGTTCAGTTAATGCAACTAAATTTTAGTTTCAACGCCCAAAATATTTAGAAATCTAACTTAAATGAGATTGTACTAACTGAATTTATTAGCTGTCACCAATAAAATATACTTTTCTATTTGGTTGGCACTTTATTTTACTGTGTATATAGAACTTAGAAATAAAAAGCTAAATGTAAAAAACGTGGAAAA
Organism: Delia radicum; assembly: GCA_021234595.1. Lineage (NCBI taxonomy): Eukaryota > Metazoa > Arthropoda > Insecta > Diptera > Anthomyiidae > Delia > Delia radicum. The sequence goes on from CM037853.1 coordinate 30,691,493, forward strand.
ATTGTAAGCCATATTCGGGATCTATTCAGTAAAAACATTTGTAAACTAATCTTAATTGAGTGTGAATAATTTAAGTACAAAATATGCACAAACAAAAATAAAAATAAAGAGTTGGATTCCAAAATCTGTAAATCAATCGTGGATAATTTAAGTACAAAAAGATGAATTAAAAAAATATGTTAAAACTGGTAAACTCTAGTACATCAATATTTGAAAAAATCGTAAGCCATATTTTGTTTAAAAATGTCTTAAATCATATTGTTAAACAGTTTAGTACAAATAAATCTATTGAATGTTGTTTTTCGTACAAAAATCTGAGATCCATTTACGAAAATTTTTGATGACAAACAACTGGCAATTATTCGAGAACAATTTTTTATTAAAAGAAACCCTAGGATAAGTCTAGCAAGCAATTTTTTTTGTTGAAAAGAAATTAAAACTTAAAAAATATGTGAAAATAAATCGTATACTTTTTAAAATTCAAAAGCGTGCAATTTGTTAAACATAATCCACTCATTTCATTACAAACAAAAAAATCTGTAAACTGCAGGATTTTTATAGAAAAAAACTAATTTGTGAACGAATCGTAGTTTTAGATCAAAAATGTCAACCAATCGTTCACCATTTTTAGAAATAATCTTTAAATATTTTTTTTACAAAATCCCTTTGGGCCGATTTACGACAGTTTTGGAACCAATCGGGTAGAAAAGTTGGACATTTTTAGTACTAAATAAATGTCAACCCTTGGTTTAACCAATATTTGAGTTTGTTAACCAATATTTGAATGTTTTTAGAACAAAATTTTTAGCAAAAACTCTGTGAACAAAAAAGTACAAAAATGTACAAAAGAATTCTGGATAATTTATAGTACATAAATATGTACCACAATTAATGATAATTTTAAGTACAACAATCTGTGAGATAATCGTTAATCATATTAAGTACTAAAAGTAACCAATTGTTAATAATTTTTAGTACAAAAAATCAATTACGAACTTTGTTACTCCAAAAATGCATGAACTTTTAAATGGCTCATGAATTTTTGTAGTAACAAAGTTCGTGATTGAACATCTGAAAAGTTCAGAACATCTGAAAAGTTGTGCTCAAAAAAAAAAAAAAAAAACTTTTAAATGGCTCAAGAATTTTTGGAGTAACAAAGTTCGTGATTGAGTTTTTAGTACACAAATATGTACAATAAGTCAGAACATCTGAAAAGTTGGGCTCAAAATTAAATATAAAAACATCTTTGCACTAATCTGAGACCATATAAAACAAAAACTGCATGACCAATTGTGGGTAATTTTTAGTGCTTCAGTTTTAAGAGCTAATCTCAAACAGTTTTTATTACACTCATAGAAATAAACTTGTAAAAATATCAGAAAAAGTTACTAAAAATTTGTTATAAATGATCTTGCAGAAAAACTGCTTAATTTAGCAGATTTTTTTGGTAAATATTAATAAAATAAGAACAGAAAAAATATATCTGTTAACCTTACAAAATTTTTGTTATATTCGATGTGAGTTTTAGTTAATTGAAAATAGCAAAAAAAAAAAAAAATTAGCAAAAGCTTTTACTAAATATTTGTATACGCAAAATAGCAAACAATGACTATAATATTAACAAAAATATTTGCTATATTTACCACAAATTTCAAGAGAAATTTTTGGTAAAAAATTGTAGATTGCTGATTTCATAAGGGTAGACTTTAATTCGCATTAAAAAAAATTTACAATTTGACATTTTTTAATGAGTTTTTTGTCTACGAATATTTAGTACATGCTTTTGCTGATTTTAGCAGATTATTTTGTTACTTTCAATTAACTAAAATTTTGCTCAAATGTAACTTAATATTTGTAAATTCAGCAGATTTATTTCTCTTATTCTTATATTAGTAATATTTAGTAAAAAAAACGGCTAATTTTAGCAGATTTTTTTGCAATAACATTTTTAACTAATTTTTAGTAGCTTTTTTTTTTTTTTGCTATTTTTACAGGTTTTAATTCTATGAGTGTACTAAAACTATAAAAAAATAATACTGATTGTTAAAAATTTTCAGCACAATATCCCTGAATTTCTCATGGATTTAATTTTAACAAAATTAACCCTCCAAACCACTGTATCATTTGTATTGTTTGTTGGTCTGTGTTGTTAACAACCAGCTGCTAAATTTAAATTGCAATGTTGTTGCAGTTTGTAGTTGTTTCCACACCTTTTTTTACTCGAAAATCTTATTTAGTTGTTGTTTTTTTTCCATCATTTTCATTTCTTTTTATTATTATTTTCTTAAGGGGCACAAAAAACAACACCTATTATAATAAAATGCTTTCTTGTTGTTCTAACAGAAGAACCAAAAAAAAAACCAAATTCCTCCAGCAAAAAGGCCACACCAGCTAAAATTTACTACTTGCAACAGAACACTAAAAAAAAAAATATCTATGCAGAAAACAGAAAACGCATAAAGAATCTGAAGTTTTTTTTTTTGCAAAACTTATGACATGTTTTCAACTTGGAAATTTTTTTTTTTGAAAAATTAAAACGTAGAAACAAATTGTTTATCAACTTAATATTTCTAGGTATTTTTCTGGACAAACGGGTGTTTAATATGAAACAACACCCCTTTTTATTAATGTTTTTTTTTTCTTCTTCCTGATATCTAGAGACCTTAGCGGTGGTAGTCCCTTTCCATTTCCAGACTAATCTCTAGTCGTCCTTTGTGTAATATCTGTGCTTTATACTCTGTAATGATGTAACAACACCATCATACTCTGTACCACCACAACAAGTGTCCAAACAATTTTTAAACTTTTAATTCATATTCTACTTGTGTTTTTTTTTATTCTCTCTGTGTGTCTGTCTGTTCATATTTTTATGGTTATGAAAACATCGTTCCAGCATATTTCCTGCAAATATGTAGTTACTAGTGTGTACACTGATAGGATTTTCCTTCATACTATTAATGAATGTCTTTCATGAACTTGGATTCATTGGTTGAATGAAACATTTTCATTAAACTAATGAAAAATTCATTGACTGAATGAAATTTTCATTAACTGTATTTGTTTGATCCTTAAAATATGCAATCATTTTTACATAAATATTTTTTGTACAGCAAACAATAAGTTCCATAAAATTTCCGCTGGATGCGCTTCAACTATTGAAAAAAAAATATTTTCCTACAAAAGTCTAAATAAGCACATCCTTTTGGTTTTGTAATTTAGGTCAATTGGTAAGGCGGTGCTGTTTGTATGGTGATGGTTGCGGGTTCAAGTCGTGTTCAGGGAGATAAAAAAAACGGAAAAATAAATATAAGATAATAAAAAAGAAAAAATTAACAAAAAATAAATATGAAACAAGAAAAAAGATATTTTTTTCAATTATTATTCGATTAATGAAAACTATTTCATTGAGCCAATGAAACTTTCTTTGGGGACTTTTTAATGAGAAATTCATTGTATTAATGAAGGATTTCATTAATACAATGAACAAAATTCTATCAGTGTACTTAATACTAGTCGTACATATTTGTATGAATATGTCTACATACTTCATATCACTATCGTCCTGAACAACATGTTGTTTATTTCTATCTCTAAATCTTTATACTACAATAATAAAAAAAATATGATAATGGTAGAAATTTTTTTGAGCACAAAAATATTTAAACTAATCGGTAGTAATTTTTAGTGCGATAACAGGTTAGCTAATTGTGAATAGATTTTAGTACAAATCTATGTGAATAATTCATAGATAATTTATAGTACAAATGTGTGTGACCTGCTTCGAATAGTTTTTGGTATATGAAGAAGTCTTTAATGATTTTTAGTACAATAAATAAAGTATAAGAATAAAGTATAAAAGTATTTTAGTTTAAAAAATGTTAAGCAAACGTTCTTAACAAACATGTTAAGCAAACGTTTTTAACAAAAATATATTAACAACTTGAGTGTAATTTTAGTACAAAAATAATTAAAGCAATTAAAAATAATTTTTAGACCAAACAATGTTAATTTAGAACAAATTTTGTAAATAAACCAATTTTAGATAATTTTTTGTACAAATGTGTATGACTTTAATTAATTAAAGCAATTAGGAATATTTTTTAGAACAAACAATTGTTAATCAATCCAAATATTGTAAATAAACATCTATATATTTATATATAACTTCCTATTGTTTGTCTTTATATGTGCTATTCTTTCCAAAGCTTTCTGATGAAAGTTAGCATAGTTATATTGATTTTCACGAAAAAGATCCTAACGAAGCCGGATTTTTTTTAGAAAGGTTGAGGTTAAGAAGTAGAATAAACGCTTTTCTCCAAAAATTATAAACACTATTAATTTTTACATCAGACAGGCGTCATCAGTGATTTTCCATATTAATTGTATTATTATTTGTGTTTTGTAATTGTCAGGTTGTCTCTATGTGATAAATTTTTCAACAATCTGCGGCTGTAAGAATCAAACCTGCGCTTCTTCTTACATTACAAAAGTAACAATACTAAGTCATGACCGTTTTGCGATCACACCTAAGTATGGCTTCGAATGTAATGCACCTAAATTGCAGTTTTCTTTCCTATTACTCAGAAGTGACCAATACTAACAAACACAATTATTCTATTTTTAGATTTTTGTTTATTTTTATTTTTCTTTTATTATTATTTTTTATTTACGGGCTGTGGATCGAAGGGCGTGGCAATTCGGTGTTCTCATAGCACTTAACCAAACCGAAGTAAAATAATAAATCAGGGCTTTGAATTAAAAAGCTTCAATTAGTTCACCAACGCTCCATCAGGTGGCGAACAAAAACTGTTCTAAGACTTATCATTTCTCGCAATTACAGTGTTGCCATGTTTGAAGCCCTTCAACTTTCATCACCTTTCACCTCATTACTATCCCCTTTCCAAAGAAAGCAACACATTAATTAATAGAAAGAGAAGCAACACTCTTTAAAAAAAAAAGCTGAAACTTTTTACACAAATGAGCGCAATTTTTTATTTTCAGTTTGTGGGCGGAGAGGCGTGGCAAAGGCATTTTTAAAACTATATATTATCAACATTTTAAATTTGATGCGCTATAAAGTTGAAATATGTCGTATATATTGTATTAACCACGACCAAAAATTATCTGAAAACAGAACTCTTAATTTTGTTCTGCGGGCTGAATGGCATGAATAACCCTATAGGCAATGGGACCGGTTCTGCGTGTGCTACAGGATCGTTCCCTTCATGCCAGAGACCGGTCCTCTGCTAAATAAACAACTGGCTATGTATACAACTGGCAACTTTAACATTGGCTTGTCATAGGAGGGGTCATTTGTCCTGCTTTAAGCCACATAGGGGCATGCCACAGGAATAACCAAAGATGGGCATACCACAAGACTGTCGCAAAAGCGTCTTGTCGTATAAAAAACGAAAACTAAACAGCTTCCAATGGGTAAAATTCTGACCAACTGGCTTTTTCTTGTTAATAAGCATTCTGGTATGTCCTCCCTATACCAGTCACAGGATTGGTAATTTTAGGACAATTGACACTGCTTAACCCACTTCCGTATTAAATTATACCAGTCCTGTGATAAGTCCTTCTTTAACCAGTCACTTTAAGGTCAATTGACGCCTTATTCCCCATAGGGAAAATTCATTTGGAACAAAATAACAACTTTCGTTTTACTACTACGAAATGTCTCTATAATTTGCTATTATTTGCCTGTGTGTTTTTAAAGCTTCTAATGACATAGAAAGTTGAAATTTGGACAGAAGAAGTGGCGGATAGAAGTGGTAAGCGTTTTGTTTGTAAAGGTTTTTAAGATTATGATGAGCAGAGAAGACAAATTTCCGTTTTTGATTTTTCTTTTGTCATTTTTTTTTTTGCCATTTTTACATATCTTTGCTTATTTTGTCATTTTTGATTTTAAATTTTTCTGCTTCAAACTAGCTTTTTCATAAACTTTTTGAACTTATATAATTATAACTTAAATGGCATTATTCATATGTCACCATATATCTTATATAAGAATCGTATATAAAACATATAATCAGATATGATCATGCATGACACCACATATTACAATATATTTTAATATGAAAAACCATAGGACCATATATATTTTTTTTTACCCGGGGTTATATAGTTGCAACAACTTTTATACTTTTTGACTTTTTTCTCATAAGCACCTCGGATTTTGCCATTTTTTGTCTTCTTTCATGATGACAAGAAATATAAATAAAATTGAAATCTCAAATTTGGTTTGTGAGCTGAATGGTGTAGAAAACTTAATTCACATTTTTACATTTATTGTTCAACAAATGAAAAATTGTTTTAAGCATTATGCCGGTGTTAAAGCATCCTAATTCATTCATTCCCCTCAGAAATGTTCCTCGATGACAAAAAAATAACACTGCTGTGGGTATTTTAACCTTTGCGAATGTTGTCTATCCATTGATTCTGAAGCTTACAAATATTTCAAAATGTTAAGATTTGGTAAAATCATGGGCTTAATATTACAAACTTTAAGTTTGTTGGTCTGTTAGCAAAAGTAGGTATCACATATATTTTTTGCTTTTTTTAAGCCTCCGGTTTTTATTCGGCGAGTGAATGTAGTGACACAAATGATTTCAAACATTCATAAGATTATTATTCTGATGTTTTCTTTTTATTTTCGCTGAAGGCGTTTTCGGACTATATGAGATGGGCGTATTTTAAGATTTATGAGACACATTGCTAAAGTATGGCATCGGTGGCATTTTGTTCTAAATCTGATGATTCGGTCAAATATTTAACCAATATCAGTTTTGCACAAACTAGAAAAAGTGATTGCACAGAAAATTTCATATAGACGCAATCGAACAAATAAAAACATAACAAATATTACATTATTCAAAAAATTCAAAAAACAGGGTCACTGACGAAGGTTCAATACCAGAAACTGCTCAGTCTGATTCAGAAAAAATTTAAAATTTACAATGTAGTTATGATTTTTAGAAAATACACTCATTCTTCTCTACCAAGCCTTTCACAACGAAAATATAAATTTGCATGAAATTGCTTTTCCTACTAATCTAAAGCAATGCATTAACGCTTACATCCCAAGTATGCCGTATTTCGGTAGAAAACATTACAGATTTTTTTTCTTAGTGTAGCAAACAAGCTGTATGATTTTTGAAAAAGTTTAAAAAAGAAACTAAGTATTTTGTCAAAATATGTTCAAGTTAAGTTTCTATTTTGCCGAATTTAACAACTTTAAAAAAGGAAATTAGTGTGTTAAAAATATTTTTAATTTTAGACTCTGAGCTGCTGCCTAGCATGGACAGGCCTTTCAAATAATTTATTAAATAATTTTTAATACATATGCATGTTTCAAATTTTAAATCGTTTTTAGTACATGCACCCGTCTTGAATAATTTTTTAAGTAAAAGGTTTGGATCAACCGTGGGTGAACATTTTTAGTACAACAATTATTATATTTTTAAAGGCTTTTTTATAAATATATTATATATTATTTTGTATTAAATAATTTTAAATACTAAAATATTTTTATAATATTTAGTACAAAAAGATGTGAATCGCTTTATGTTATTTTTAGTACAAATATATTTAATAATTTAGTATTTAAATTTCATACATAATATAATATATTTTAATAAATTTAATATTTACTAATTTCATAAACAAACTATTTTTAATTAATCGTGGATAATTTTAACGGCAGCATTATATTAACCGACCGTATATAATCGTGAATTATTTTTAGTACAAACAAATGTACACCAAGTGAAAATCATTTTTAGAGCAACAAATTATAAACCAATTGTGTATAGTTTTTAGCACAAATAAAATATGTTAATGGATAATTTTTAGTACAAGAAAAATTTGATATTTTTTAGAACAACAAATTGTGAACCAATCGTTTTTAATTTATAGTACACAATTACGTAACTGTTAGTACATATGTGTGTGACCCATTTGAAATAATATTTATCACCTGTGCCAGCAGAAAATAATTTTCAAAGCAATTGTGAAAAATTTAGAATGCAAAAACATTTGTAAAATTTTTAGTACGAAAATATGAAAACCACTTGTATATACAAAAACATGTACTAATTGTAGATAAGTTTTAGTACAAAAAATTGGAATTCAACCGTGGTTAGTTCTTCTTATATAAAAATAGTTAGTACGAAAACATATAATTTTTAGTGCAAAAACATATGATCAATATCAATCTTCCATAATTTTTAGTAAAAGAGGATAACGTACCGTAAATATTTAAAAAATAAATAAATTTTAGTACATACATTTTTAATTAGTTTTAGATCTAGATTCTTCGCATCGGACTTCTATGAAAATTTTAGTACTAAGTGAATATTGTATTTTCTGTGTGCCATGTTTTGAGCACCAAACCTGGTCTCAGGTCGTTTAGTACTAAATTTTCATAATTTTATTGTTTTACCACTTTTGCTCTACCAACCCATTGTAAATTTGTTGAACGTGTCCTAGTAGTTGTAGTCTTGTTGTTCTAAAAGTTGTTTCATAGCTGCAGGTTTACATAAAAAAGAATTTATGATAATTAAAAAATGGCTTATAACGTGATGGTAATATAAACAACATAATATATTGTTAATAGGAAGACTTTTCGTATTTTAAATTTCTGTTAGTTTTTTTTTCTTGTTTTTGGTTTTTCCAACTTAGTTTGTATTTATAGTACATCAGTTTTTAATCTAGTTATGGTTGTTTTCAACAATGTTTGTTAAACGATATTTTCAGATGAATATGAGCATTTTTCCAGAGAAATTAGTTTGTAGTTTTAAAACTTAAAATACTGGGAAAAAATAGATAAACTAAAAATTTCAACATCTTTATAGATTTTACAGCTTTAATGTTTGTATAACAGTCCAGAATTGGTTCTAAAATATTAAATCAACAAAAGGCTGAACACCCTATAAGTTCCTTTAAGACTTACTGCAAATTCACACAATTATCTATTCTTATCTGGCATTTTTCAAAATAAATATTAACATAATTTTTCACCTTTTTTTTTTTTTAATTGTATAAATAATTTTGCAAAATAATCTCTAACAATTTCCTTTTCAAATATAATATTTCAACGATGTTGCAAATTTACCAACTGTGTGCCTTGCCTGATTTATATATATAAAGTTTTTACTATTAACTAAATAAGAAAAAAAAAAATTCACCTTTCATTCAATAAAGGTCCACCAACCACTATGTACCGTCAGCACTACGTTTTACAACATGCCAATACAAACAATTTACAATATTTAAATATTGTGTAGATTTTACAGCAAAGAATAGTGAGTTGAAATATTTTACAATTGTTATTGAAAAAAGGAAAAATATATTAGATAATAGTTATCAGTAGACATCGACTTAGCGATCCAGTATAAGAGTACTTAAATTAATTGTGTAAACATCTAAACAATTTTTTAAAACATTTTTTAGTACTAAACTTTGTTTACCAAATTTGGTTAAATTAAAGAAAATAATGCTTAATTATTAGAACAAAAACTCAAGCATCAATCCTTATAGTTCCACAAAAAGTTGGAAATTAGTAAAAAGATGTATATAGTGAATGTTTATTTCAAGTTGGACGATACATGAAATTCGGTGAACCGATGATTTCTAGCTTGAGATATGAATTAAAAAAATTAAAATTTAAAAAAATTAAAAAATTACAATATCTCAAAAACTGTTAAAAAAAAATTTAACCTTGATTTTCGAATTCAGCGAGAGAAAATACATAAGGAAATCTCTCTCTCTCATCAAATGTACATGAAAAAAATTTAATTTTGTAAACTAGTGTTATTTTTATTTTACGCGACTTTATCAGAATATCTTTTTAAATATATTTGAAATATGTAAAATAAATGGCAACCCTGACATACTAGATAAGCATATTAAATTTCTCGAATACATCAAAAATGCGTTCAAAAAATCTGGGTTTCAATAGTTTCAGACATAATTCAGTTTCAAATGTATTATTAGATTATTATTATTCCAATTCACAAAACCTGCACGTATCCGTAGGGGATCGTCCTATCTTGTACAATTGATACCTAAGGCCACAGTGTCCCGTGCGGTAACCCGTCACGGTCCTTAGTTCGAGCCTTGTTATAGACAAGAGTTTCCGCGACCTCTCCCCAGAGGGATATATAAACAGCCTCGCCTGTAGCTGCCCAGGCGATCTGGCCCAATAGACCCAAAACTCCGACTCCATCCATCTTCTGAGCCTCTCTCTGACATACCCATTGGGTACGCCACAGAAGGGTTCAGGGCCAATGAATTGTCGACGAGCTCCGCAGTTGGCCAAACAGTCAGCCCGTTCGTTGCCCTCATGCCCCCCATGGCCAGGAACCCAGCCCAGTGTCAAGGAGTTGTTAAGTCCTAGACGATTAAGAGAGTCGATACATTCCTTAACCAGACCCGACGTCACATCTTGAGCCCTCAAGGCACCAAGTGCCTCCTGGCTGTCAGATAGAATGTAGATCTTGGCTCCACGTGTACCCTCCGCAGACTCTCTTCCACACAGATCCAGATAGCGAAGAACTCCACCTGAAAAACGGAGGAATATTTGCCCATGGGCAGAGCACGCTGAAATCCGGGTCCGACGACACCCGCCCCCGTATCCATGTTCTACTGTTTTGAGCCATCCGTGAACCAGACCTGTGCACCAACCTCCGGTACCCAAGATCCAGTCAACCACGTGCTCCTGTCGAAAATCATAACAACAAACTGTCTTACAAATACCTGCACAGGCAGTATCCTGTCACTGACCCTAATAACCGGGTCATCAGCGAACATTTTCGCAATCTCAAGATGCCCCTTCAGATCCCCACTCCTCATGCTGCCAATCTCCCGCAGCCTTAGGGATCCCATACACGCGTTCTCCTTTACAGAGATATGCAAAGGAGTAGAGATATGCAGCATGACTCCAATAGCATCAGTAGGACATGAGTTTGAGGCACCAGTGATACCATTACATGCTAGTCGATAAACTCTCTTAAGAATCATCTGAGCCCCGAGTTGTTCAACATTTTTCCACCACGCCAATGAGGCGTATGTGAAAATAGGTTTCACAATGGTGTTAAAAGACCATCAAATGTATTAACTTTGACCCCACATTTTAGCAACTAAACATGAGATTGCGAACGATTTGTTTAGCGAGGACTACTTCAACCCTCTCACTGGGGCGAACGCATACAAAAAAAGAAAAAAAAAACTAAAAACAAAAATACCAAATTACAAATCATCACAAAACTTACCACACGAATATTCAGAGACGGATGTTAGTCTTCATTTTGCCCTTCCAACCATGGTCATATGATGTACCACTCTTAATTTTCCAATATGACCCATCGAGAGACTCCCCTTGTTAGTACCTTGTTTTTTAATATTTATTTATTGGCTATTGGCAAAACTTTTATGAATTTATAAAAATTTAAAATTGTTTACACTATATACGACATTACATGAATCCGGCTATTATTTTGTTTGGCACTTAATAAAAAAAACTTATGCCAATTATAAACTTATCTGAAACAAAATTTAAATAATTTTAAACGGATCTTCAGTTGGCAATAATTGAACAATGATATTTTCTGTGTGTGAACAGAGAACAAAAATAAAACGTGTCATTCTTTACATCCTTTCAAGTAGGGTATATCCTTTATCAATATTGAAAGAAAATTGTACACATAAAAATTATAAAAAAAACTTCCTTATTAGCATGCCCGTTGTTATAGTGGTAGTTATGTGCGTTTAGATTTTTTGTCTGTGTGGCTACACGGAATTGGCCAAATGTTGAATTGGTTGTTTAGTTTGGTTAAAATGGTTTAAGTTAGAGTTTGTTTAACTAAATAAAATGTTTAGATTGTAATAATGCCTTTAAATATTTGAATACGTCTTAGTTTTTTTCTGCAACTAGTGAGGTCTACTTACAATACCTTAACTTTTTTGTGTAAAATCTCCATTACTTCTTTCTTTTCTTCCTGGCTATTTGGATTGGAGTGAAACTCGTTAAGGAAGAAAATAATAAAAAAAAAAAACATTTCAACGTTTTGAATGAGCGATCATTTTTGTAAGATTGTTTATCAATGCTTACATCATATTTACAATAGACCACAACAATACAACAACAACATTAAGAGTTGCTATATAGGTACACTGCGTTCCATAACTATAATATCGCAGCAACAATTTTTTCTCTTCTAATTTGTCATCGATTGGCTTGTTATATGATTCTTTGCAAGTTTTTCTATCTAAACAACTTCCTTGGAAGTTATTTAGGTATAAAATATTTCTACACACAGATAAATCAAGTGCCAACCGAATTAAAAAGTGTAATTTGGTGTTAACAACGGCAAAATTTCAGTTTATGGGGGACACCCCTGGAAAAAAAAAAATGCCACGCCCCCTTAAATGACCCCAGGAGTGCGAAAATCATAATGAATAAGGGGGCTCACGCCCCTTATGGGTGTGGCAGTCGAAAAACGACCCGGCCCACCTACGTAGACAATATGGGTATCAAATGAAAGCTAATGTCTTCACGATTCCAAAAATAGCCATAGTTGCCAGATCGGGCGATTTTTGTAGCCGATATGGCCATTTTGGCAAAATTTGGGGTGGGGGAAATTTTTTTTTTCCTTTTTTTTTGCTTATATTTTGTTAAAATCAAACAAAAATGAGCATTTTGTGCGAAAAGATTACTATTGTTAGCGTTACCCAGGGATTACCGCGTGGAGGTCATAGTAAATCAATCCCCTTGGAGAAGCATGAGAACTCACGTAAAGTTGTGAGTTTCCACGCTTCTCACGGCCAAGATGCCATCTGCATCTAGTCGTCTTCATCCTCATCTTCACTGTCTTCAGACTCATCTACGGCTGAATTTCAGTTTATGGGGGACACCCCTAGAGAAAGTAGAGTAAAGTTTTTCTGCGTGACCGGCCTACGGCCGGGCTTAGGGGGTTTTAACTCCAGTATGTCTTAATTCTAGACGGCGGGGATCTCGAGTGCTCGGCCTCTGGCCGAGCTAAAAAGAAATAAACAAAAAAAGTCCTTCCCCCATTTTATAAAAATTAACATATCTTCCTCAAATTCTGGACGATCTGGCAACTACGGGTATTTTTGGAATCGTGAAGACATTTCCTTTCATTTGATACCAATATTGCCTAAGTAGGTGGCATGGGTCGTTTTTCACCCCCGCCCCTATTTAACAAAAATGGCCGTATCGGCTGCAAAAACCGCCCGATCTGGCAACTATGGCTATTTTTGGAATCGTGAAGACATTAGCTTTCATTTGATACCCATATTGTCTACGTAGGTGGGCCGGGTCGTTTTTCGACTGCCACGCCCATAGGGGGCGTGAGCCCCCTTATTCATTATGATTTTCGTACTCCTGGGAACATTCTGAAGGGGATGGCATATTCAGATTTTTTCTCTAGGGGTGTCCCCCATAAACTGAAATTCAGCCTTAACAACCATTAAATTCGGTTAGTACAACCATAGTCAAATTTGTGGTTCTAACCGTATTTTGTTGTGAAAACCAATATTTAATTGTACCAACCTGATTAGCATCATTCCTTGGCGGAACAGTTTTTGCTGGAAACACATTAATTTCACTAAATTTCGTTAGTTAACAAAAAAGTTGAGTAGTTTAACCGGCATAAAAGTAAAACCAATCGAAAATTAATAATATTTAATAAAAGGCCATTCAATTATTTTTTATTTTACTATTTAAAAAGGAATAACAAAATCAATTAATGTTTCATAACTATAAAAACACTTAACTTAATATATTAAAATTTACAAAAATTTAAGAAAAATATTCTAAAACAGCAATTTTAATAATGCATGAGGTCTATTTTTTTTTGAATCAATTCGAAAATTTGATCAGACATACACACAAAAAAATAAAAACCCATTTCAATCACGAAAACCACCAATTCAATAACTTTAATTGCTGAAATTTCGTCAATAACGAAAATCGCTAATTCAATTACAAATTTATAGCGCTTAAAAACATATGGGACATATGGGTAGTTTGGAGTACAATGGATTGCTTCATAACTTAAAGTGTATTGAAAGAATATCTCTTTCTAAGAAAAAGCTAAAAGAATATTTACTTCAAAATTTGGAAATGCTTCTTTTATTAGTTTTTTTTTCTTTTTTTATAAAAATCTAAGCTAAGTTATTTAAAGTATATAACTTTTTGCCAACTCGCCTCAATAATGTCCTAGCGACGCACTGTGTCGCGATTTCATACAACGGGTGGCCAAAAATAGAAGCAGCTAGAGTAGGGAGGTGAAATTTGGCATAAATGTTTTTCTTAGGAAAAGAAGTATTTATGCGAAATTTGGAGAAAGTCTAACATGTGCCACGCCCACCTCCCATACAACCTAAATTTAAAAATTGTTAAAACTTGGAAATTAATAATCAGATAAGAGCGACAGTTTGCATGTGAATATATTTATTAATATTTTAACATATTTCCAATTTTCAAAAAAATCGGACAAGCGCCACGCCCACCTCCCATACAACCCAAATAAAAAAATTATTATAATTTGTAAATAAGTGATCAGATAAGAGCAAAATTTTACAAAAGTAAATTTAGTACGTAAGTCCTTGCCGCTCAGTAAAAACAAATTTAGAAACATAAATTTTATTTATTTAACATAACATATTTAACATACATACATAAAATATATATAAGTATTACAGGCAATCAAAGTATATTAACAATTATCACTGTAATCACTTTCAGATTCTACCAATGATTCATTCGCTGTTTTTATGTCGTTAAATCTTTTCTTTTCAACCAAATACCCTTTCAGATCATTAAAATCACTTTTTCTTAAAAGTATTTTCTGACTATGCATCGAAATTGATGGCTCTGACTGCAAAATAAGATAATTTATGAGGTATCTCATGGAGGCAATCCTACTTATTTTTCTCGTATGTCTTAATCTTGAATTTCTTATAATTTTGTGACTTGATTCTATTGCTTCTTCTGATAACATTCCAATGGGAATGGTAGAATATTTAATAAAATCTATACCATGAACTAAAATTTTGTGCACAGTTGAAGGCATATAGTACCAAGAATATAATTCGAAGTATAAAAGTGCAGTATCTCTTAAAAGCTTTTCAAAACTTGATATATTTATATAATGACCACTTGAAAGTGTTCTTAAAATAATGGAAAAATTTTTTATTAACCTTACATCTACATTAGTAATCTGAGCTGAAAGTTGCACATTAGAAAAGAAGCGCCTTGCAGTATTGCCATCATCATTTTAAGTGGTCTACATAACCTCCAAGATGAGTGTTTATCATTTTCCCAAACTACTTGATCATCTGCCCAATCCAACAAGCGTAAAGGAACGAAAGAAGTAACAAACATAAATTCATCACTAGCTTCCTCATTTTCAAATTTTTGTTTGTATACACTATGACCACTACTGCCGTCAAATCCCCACTTGCATTCCAAAACTATATCATTTTCGGTATCAATATCATGAACATCTAAAATGCTTCTTACAGTTTTGTCTAAAATTTTTTGTAGGGGAACCTCTGCAGAAGTTTCTGTTACTTGAATGTCATCAGGCAAAATCTTTTTTTTAGCATCTGCAATCATATAGTATGACGGAAAGCAATCTTCGTGAAGAGCATTTACTACTTTTCTCATCATATTGTACTGCCTCATAGATAAATCCATATCAATGTATAATGCTAGAGCACTTTCAACAGACATTTTCTTATTAGTATTTGAACCTGTTACCCTTTCTGCGGCTTTTTTAAGAGCTTCAGATGAAGTAGAAGCGACAAGTTCTTCCACTCGCCTCCTTTTTGTTCTCATTGAACCCTCCTCGTAGGAAACATTCGGTCGGCCTCTACCACTTGTATTTGCTTCCTAATATAGTATAACACAATTTAGTTTTATTGCAAAACCAAAACTTTATACGGAAACTTACATTACAAATGAATTCACCAAATAATTCGCTATCTAGCCAGTCACTCAACTCAGTTTCAAATCTATCTCTCATGCGATGATATTTAGACCAATTGTTAGAAAATTTTAAAAGAGTAAGCCTTATTTTCTGTTGTTCCCTTTCTAATAATACTCGTTTAAAATGATTTTCTACAAAATCTTTAACATAACGCATAACATCGCAGGGTCTGTTTTGGTTTATCTCTAGCCACAGTTGAAAAATAGTACGAATCCGCAACGAGGTTGACACTAAAAAACAATCACAAAAAGAATTCGGGCAATATCGGGCAGCTGAACTTCAAATATATTAAAATATATACTTGCAGCTAAAAAATACAAAAAAACAGGAAAAGTGTTATTTCTACTTTCTTTTAAATTCTCTACGAAAGTTCACGGTTGCTGAAAAATCTTGACAATGCCTCACCACTATTTTTTTCTAACGGTATCTGACATATGATCAATATTTGTGAACAAACACAGTGTTGTAATTATAACTAGAAGCATCACTTACAACCCTGTTACAAATTTTGGTAGCCGTTATATTCAAATACTTAAATTCTTAGTATTATAAATGAACATTAAATTTGGGATTTTTCCATAAATTTCGTATGCTGTAAACAAATCTTAACTTTGAACCACTATAACTTTACAATTTGTAAACATTTTAAGATGATATTTTAGATATCATCTAACCAGAGTGTTAAAAAAAAATAAATAAAAAAAAAACGTTCAAATTCTAACATTGACTTTAACCATTTTTGGCCACCCTCGTGACACAGTGCGACGCTGCGGCAACATCTTTCTTTGTAAAATTTTTTTTCTGAATAGTCAAAAAAAAAAAAAAAAAATTAAAGAATAACTCATTTGATTAAAAAGTGAACCATATTGTATATCTTCTCAAAAAGCAAAACAATTAAAAGATAAAGTGTTGTTGCCATAACAAATATTTTTTTTTTTTATAAGTTTGAATTTAAACCGGAATGTAGTTCTCATTCAGTAAGCAGATTTATATATACTTATGTGATCAAATTCACACAGAAATTAGTTTTTTTTTAGTTCTATTGATACGTAGGGACTATGGAAAAAAAATTTTTTGGTTTCAAAATAATAAGCTCTTTTGTTAAAACCAGATAAGCCCTTTTGTTAAAACCAGATTTTGTATTTAAAATATTTTTTAATTTATTTTTAGCATTTTTTTGTTTAGAAACGGGTTACATTTTTATTAAACAATATTCAACTTCAAAACTACATTAACAATTTGACGATGTTTTAAAATAAATTAGTATTAACATATAAACGACTAAAATAAAAATTATTTAAAGTAATAAACCTAGTGAGAATTAATAAAATCTAATTAAAATGGATTTAAAATATTTATTACTAATAAATAAACATTTATGAAAAAACAACAACAAAATGTTTAGAGCGGTAATATAAAAAAAAATGTTATGCAAGTACCCAATTTGAGAAAATATTTAATTGATTCAATTAATTTTTAATTTATAGCTTTTAAAATATTCAACAAACCGATTTAATTGAAAAAAGCAAGGAAATATTTTTTTCTGTGTACTGTCTACCACATTTATTCTAAGTTCTTCCATTATAGATCGCCACGCATCAATAACTTCTTCTTTTAGATCAAAAATGCTTTCATATTGACGGTTTTCTGCGTTTACGGGTTAATACTCCCAAAATATTCTCAATTCCGATACTCTGAGCCATGGTCTTGTTGGCAAATGAATTCTTCTTTGTTGCTATTTATAATAAATGGCACCAATTTCTCTTCTAATACTGTAATGTATTCAGAAGACTTCATTCTGGTGCTTGGAAATGCCAAATCAACTATACCGTCCAAACAAAATTTCTTTTGAATAAATATTGTGGTTTCTTAAGTAGGTCTCTCCAATAGCTGTTAGAACCATCTGGACTAATAAGATTTAACTTTTTCTCATCAGAAAAAATCACATTTAAAAGAAATTTATGTTTAAACAGTGATAGTTGACTTGCCTTTCCCCAATTGGTGTTGCTGGTACAGTTGATTATTTTACGCCGTTCCCGCTCAGAAAGCTTTTTTTTCGGACCGCCTGATTTATTTTTACCATAAGCACTCCGATTATTTGTAAAATTTATGACAATCACAAGGGAACGGTTTATTGTTCCAGCAATTTCCCGAAAACTTAAGAGACTTTGTAAAAAGCCGAAATTTGCCGTTTTTCAAAATAATTTAAGAATGAACCAAGCTACATTTTATAAACAAAAATAATTCTATAATTTCTCTTTTTTTGCTATTCTTCTTTGTTTACCCTTATATATAATAATATTTATAAAACACCAACAAAATAATATAATACAATTTCTCTCTTAGATCAATTAAGTAATCTCTTAAATTTTACATAATAAGAGTAAAAACAGTTAAAAATTAAAAAAAAATGTTTGTAATATTAGAAAAGAATACAAAAAAAAAAATCATTTGTAATTATAGTTATGCAACGCACTGTATTAGGGCAGATGGGGGAGGCTCCGCTATTGGGGTACATACGCCAACCCCGATTTTCGCTGTATTTAAAGGAGTTATTGAAATGTTCCTTTCTACAATTTGTGCTGTTACTGATCATCTCTCATGTCACCAAATTTTAAACTTGTACTTCAGTTGTGGTCGAGGAAAGACATGGTTTTGTGTTTTTTGGGTTTCAAGAAAAATAATATAGAGTTAGTATATTTGGGATAACTTTTTCATTTCGTGTATTAAAATAAAATGCCCTTCTAGATATCGAAGGATTGACATTAATTTATGGTACAGAGTTTTCAAAATTTTTTGCGAAAAAAGTGTAAAAAAATATAAAATTATGTGAGCGGCTGGTCATGGTGCACATACGACTGACCACCAGATGCGGAAGTTTTGTCAGCAAAAATTGGTAGCACATTAAATATTAATTCTTTACATGGTTATATGTCTTGTATGGGTCAGATGTAGTTTTCTTTCGATTTTTTTTTCTGAAATTACAGCTATTGGTGTCAATCTCTATGATTATTTAACCCTAGATGGCACATCTTACATACATTAAGTGCTTTCTCGTGGAGTCAATTTTTAAACCGGTGCCAATCACTCCCAAAACACACAAGCCTTAAAAATTCAATTTTATCAGAAAAGTAAGTAATTCTTTTTTTTTTTTTAATTTATAACGACCTTTCAACCTGCGTTTATTTAAAAACCTGCATGTCTGGCTGAACCCCTTATCAGAACCCGAAGTTTTAGAAAAGCTAGAGCCTCCAGAATAGGTAGTACTTTAACAAAAAACCTATTAATCATCAATCTTGCTTGCTAGAGTATTTTCCTAACAAGCATCATGACGTTACTAAACTTTGAAGACCAATAACTTTTTATTTAGAAAACAAATCTTAGTTTTTACTATGGCTCAAGTAATAGTTTTTAACAGTTTTATTAGTTTTTTGTTTTTATATACATCGAGTTTTTAATTTTTATTTGTATTATAATAATTAAAGAATCAACTTTAAGTTTTTTCGCCTTTTTTTATAGAGTTGTAAAAAATAGCAGCATTAAAACTAAAATTTAAATATTTCAATAAAAATTTACTTTTACTTTTACTCTTCGAACTTTGAAATAAATAATCTTATTTTAGTTATTATTTAATGTCATCCAGTGAAAGTTGCACAGATTTGAACACCCGATTCGATGAACAAAATCATTGTAAAATTACACTTACACAAAACTTGCGAGTCTAAAACTGCACACACTTAATGAGAGACAAAAAATCAGCAAATCTTCGTAACTAACAAAAAAAGTTTTATAAGAAAATGCGAACAGTGTTCGTCGAAGAAAGTGCGTCTAGGGTTCGACGAAGAAAGTGCGTCTAGGGTTATAAGTTTTCCATCAAACCGTTATATTTATAGCTAACAAATGTGTAACATGAACTTGGCGAATTTACCCCATATGGTGGAAAGTTTAGCCGATTTGAGTTACTTTGGAAATCTTAAAAAAAAAGAAATTTAGGGAAAAGAGGTAATTTATGTTCTAAACATACAAATTAAATATAGGACGCGTAAAATATTAGATGAAAAATAATTTTTCCAAAAAAAAAAAATTATTGGTCAAGTAACAACAGCGCTCTAAAAAAAAGTGGCGAGTGCTCCCCCTTCTAGCCTACTATTCGCAATTGTAATAATTCATCTGCACACACGACTTAAGAAGTATTTAAGTAATAAAAGAAAATCTAGAGGACTTAGAATTCGAATGAATGACGATTTGAAAAGATGTTGTTGATGCTGATGATGCGTAGGTTTGGGGTTTTTTAAAACGTTTTTCTTGGCTTCTTTTACTTAGAATTTGCATTAGGCTTTTCTTTTTTTTTTTGGCTTAAATAGAAAAATTATGAGCTTCATAAATTGTTTTTATTGCAATATACTGTATAGATGGTTTAATTGAGAAGTAACTTAAGTAAATAATAACTTTCAAAATTATATAAATATAGAAGATTTTTAAATATTTTTTTGAAACCGACAGAAAACAAAAACAGTTATTATTAATTAAATAACTATAAAAAATAATTATGTACAAATTACCGTTGCTGTGGGTCAAAGTTTTTTAAATTCTAAGCAAATAAAAAATATTTAATAATTTGTTAAAATTCAATAAATTCGTTTGACAAAGAGGGGAGAAAAGATCCTCCTTGGAGCACTACGCAAATCGTCAAGTGAGGAATTCTAAAATTGGTATACCTAGTAATCATCTACTAAGACACGAGTTTTTGAAATTCCTACAGCTAGGGGCCTGAAGTGTAAAGTTTCCTTTTGGTAGCCTGGCCAAACCGATAAAACAATCAATTTTAAATTTGAGTTCCCAATCCCACATAAAGAATCGCATCAAAGTGAGTTTTGAATATTCCTACGAAGAAGGCTTAAAGGGTGGATTTTTGCACCCATTTGGTGGCTACGTCAAATGACTACTGACTGGAGCTTGAAATTTGGCTTGTGGGTTCCTAATAACTTGTAGAAGGGCGTGAAAAAGCGAAAAGTCTCCTCCTTGGCGGGCTGTCCAAATCTCTTTGACTAGAACTTAGACATTCAAAATATATGGATTTATGGCCAGGAAAGTGCCAAAAAAGGTATTAACAGGGGGTGGTGAGGGGAGAAATATCCCATTTGACAGCCTGGCCAAACCACTGAAGCTAAAAACTTAAACTCTGTCATGTGGGTTCCTATTGCCACTTAGAGATCCGCTTAGCAGAAATTTTCAGAGATGTTTTTAGGAAGGGGCAAAAATTGAACAAATTTACCACTTGACGGCCTGGTCAAACTGCTTAATCGGGGGAACTTGGAAATTAGTATTTGGAAATTAGTAAGCCCGAGTTAACATTCACTTGTCGGGTTCTTAAACCAGCGTAGACATTCGGTTAGACGGGTTATTTAAAAATTCATTCGGGGAGAGATATAAAAAGGAAAAGTCTCCCCTTTCATGATGGCCAATTCAAATAGCTGAAGCTAAGAGTTTGAAGTATGATGTTTACACTCATTAAAAAAACCCTTACAGAATTTAATTTGCGCCAGCAGAATCTTCAATGAAGTTAAGAATCACAATTTGCTAACTTTAGGTGACCTAAATTTTAGAAGAACTAAATTTGAGCTGACAGATGTAAATTAACAACGAAGAACTAAATTTGAGTTGACAGATGTAGTTAAATTAACAAAGAATTTAGCAAAATCAACAGAATTTTTAAGAAAATTTCAGCTAGAAAGGTTTTTCCCATGAAAATTAAATTTTCCGATTTTCCACAGAAGCTCATAAATTTTCCGGCTAATTTTATTTTTTTTTGGATTTCTCATAATTTTTGCTTTAAGAATCAGCAATAAAAAAATGGGCCCGGACTCCTTGTTTGGACAGGAGAAGAGCATTTAAGAGACCACCTTGTTCTCATTGTTTTTATATTTTTTATAATTGAATTATTTTTAATTATTTAACAAGAAAAATTAGGAAAATTTTATTTTTCAATTAAAGCCTGATTCAATACCTTTCCAACCAGCTATCACTCGTTGCGATCGCTTTAGTAGTTTTTTTTTTAAAACAACTTTCAATGAGGTCCCTTATGAAGAATTCTTCAATTTTGTCACATGACAGTGGTGCACACCACCACTAAACCAGTCACTATAAAAAAAAAAAAATATGTAGGTACATTATTTTTTGCTGGGCAATCGATTGAGACTATTTATTTTAAAATCGGAGAGGGGTCGTCCAAAAGGTGATCGCTTTCATATGGAATTGCTCTATATATATTTTTTTGTGTAACTTATATCTTATAACGTGGAAACTTATAACTTATATGTGCACAATAGAGTTACAGCTTTTTTTTTTTTGCTAAATTTTTACCTATCAACACGTAATGGGCAATCATGTATTAATAATAGAAATCGCTTTCTCAGGTCATTTTGAAACAAAAACCTCCCGCATAAATCGCGAAACAACGCTTTAATCTGGTTGATCACAATCCGCGACACAAGTCACATTTTAAAACGTTTATATCCTTTAAATTACACAGTGCAACACGAAAAAAAATAACCATATACGGACACCACTACGTGATAAAAGACTAAAAAAAAGACCCGTGTCACCCAATTTTTCCCAAAGTCATCTCCTTTTTTGTTTATGGGCCGCCAAAGATTTGGGGCCTCGGTATCATTTTCGCAAAAAAGTGATAATTTTCTCAGGCTCATATCTTGCAAATCGTTCAGAATTTTGATTTACTCTCTATGGCAAAGTTGTAGCTCTTGTCATAAAGAACAAAAATTGCGAACATATTAAATCAAAACAACTTCACCTTCCTGGTCAAAATCGCAAAAAACTTAAAAAAATTCGATTTTTTTTTACCTTTTTTCCCGTGTTCAGGTCCATAGGTAGCAAACCGTTCAAAATTCAAGGAAACAATCAACTATAAAAATTTATTAACGTCAAGATTAAGACTAAAAACTTATATTATTATAAAATATGTTTTGGTGTTCTTAAATTCTAAAAGCTTTAATGAAAATGGAATTAGTATTATACAAAAAGGAAAATAATAAATAAGTGAGCAAAGTGGGGAGTAAGGTAAAATAAGGGACAAAACACAAAGTCCAATTATAAGAATAAAGTGATGGTTAAGTGACAACGTAACTCGCGCTACCTAAACAGTGTTAAGAATCATCTCTAGGAAGTTTAAACTTTATATTTTTATGTTCTAATATACGTCTAATGTAGCTAAAACTTGATAAATTTAAAAAAGGTAATAAAGTTTCGACTGTTAATAAAACTAAATGATGCTTTATATAATCATACGAAATTTAATATGAGTCTTAAGACAGTTTTATCCGAGAAATGGACATAATAATTACATAAGTTTGCATTAGTTTAGTTTTAACTTGATAATATCAGATTAAATAACATCCAAATAATGACTCGATACAATTTAATACGATTTTATACAACGGTGTAAATTTATATCTGAACTGATACTGATATATACAAAATGAGCTATAGTTGTATCCGGTTTTTAATTTTAAAACTTCGTGAAAATCCGAAATATCTATTAATCCTTTTAGACTTTAGCCACTTGCAAAAGGTTTACAACTTTATAATTTGTAACAAATTCTTTTCCATTTGGACATTTTATTATATTCAAAAAATTCTCTTGAAATTACCAAAAAACATAAGTTGTTTGAGAAAACAATTTGAAAATGAAGATATAATGAAACTGAAAATTTTGTGGCATTTATTAACTTACATCATTTTTTTTTTTTTTTTTTTTTTAATTTAACCAATACTCAGGGGATGCCCCCTACTCATGCAGTGCATTGTATTGATCAGGAAAATAAGGTATGGGAAGGAGGAAAGAGGGAGTAGTGTTTGTGGATATTTGATTTAAATTTTTCTAAATTGTAAGTAACAGGGAAGACTTCTGCGGGAAGTTTGTTCCACATACGAATCGTTCGACTAAAAAACGAATTTTCTCTGTAATGCGTTGTGCGAAACACAGGACAATCAACTACAAACGGATGTGCTCTACGAGATAAGCGAGTATTACGAATAAAAACTCGGGCTCGTGGAATAAGTTCACTTATCTCAGATGAGCATCTCCCATGGTAATATCGATAGAAAAGTGTCACACAACCCACATTCCGACGATGCTCCAATGAATCAATAGAGTTGGATACACTACTGTCATTGATAAGCTTCACCGCCCTCCCCTGAACACGGTCCAGAAGCTTCAGAATAGACAATGGAGCCCCTGCCCATATATGAGAGTTGTATTCCATTTTTGGCCGGATATAGCTGGTATAAATAGTAAGGAGATCGGATGGAGTGAAGTAAGTCTTGCACCGTTTTAGAAAACCGAGACACTTGAATGCCTCTTTCGACACTTGAAATACGTGCTTATTCCAACGGACATCACACTGTATTCTCATGCCCAGAACATCAAGAGTATCCGATTCCTCAATACCTATACCATCCATAGTTACAGATGACAATGTCAATTCCACAGCCCGTCTGTGGGTTAACATACAACATTGGGTCTTGCGTGCATTAAAATCGACCTTATTCGCGCGACCCCACTCGGAGATTGTAGAAAGGTCTTGATTGAGTGTGTCATTCATGTTCTGCCGCATTCCCTCTATCTCCAAAGAGTTTGGCCTGTGATCGAATGAAAATGAATGACAAATGTTGCTGTCATCTGCAAAAGAGTAGATAGGGTTGATGGTCTGACCAAGAAGGTCATTAATAAAAATAAGAAAAAGGGTAGGAGAAAGAACAGAACCTTGCGGTACCCCTGAATTTAGCTGAAACTCGTTTGATGAGACCCCATCTAAAACAACACGTATAGTGCGGTCTCTGAGAAAACTCGTTATAAATCGAGAGAAGACATTACCGACACCAAAAGCAACTAGCTTAGTCACGAGTGCCCCGTGCCACACACGATCGAACGCCTTAGAAATATCTAGAGCAACCACTTTACTCTCACCAAAGCGGTGGATTGACCCGCTCCAACGTTCCGATAGAAACGCCAACAGGTCTCCCGTAGATCGACCACTACGGAAGCCATACTGCCGATCATTTAAAAGTGAATTGGTCTCTAAATATTTCACAAGATGGTGGTTAACCATGGTCTCCATCACTTTGGAGAGCGCAGAGCAAATTGCGATTGGGCGGTAATTTTCAGGGTTGTTAGCCGCACCCTTTTTAGGGATAGGCTGGACATTGGCCACCTTCCAGCATGAGGGGAAAATTCCCGCACGGTACGAAGAGCTGAAAAGTTTTGCCAATGGACGTGCCAACGTTAAAGAGCACTGTTTCATTGACTGACAAACACGGAAAAAAAAACGTTGAAACTAAATTTAGAGCTTTACATTGAAAAAAATCTAAGACTAAATTAAGAACTCATAATGTTACAAATGAAACAAGTTCCTTTTTTAGGATTAAGAACCAGAAAAAAATCAATTTTGTGTATAAAATTATACACAAAATGATACAATAGATTGTACTATTGTATTGATGTAATACATACTATTTATATCCAAAATATGATTGACAAATTTTCTAGTGTGACTCTGCATGGAGTAATATACAATTTTATCTAAAATACAATTGTTTTTTTTAAATATGATATATTATCAAAATATATATTATTTTGCAATGTCTAGGTATATAAATAAATATAATGTAATTATTAATTGGATTAGTTTTAGCGTATTCTAAATGCAATATACAATTATACGCAACTATATAGGACATCATATTCAATTTTTCTACGAAATTAATTTTATATATGAATTTATATAATTATCTCCGGATAAATGCATTGGCAGATAAAACCTTATAAGTGTATATAAAATAATGTATTATTTTATGCAAACGTTTTAACTCGGGAAATTAAAGACTTATAACCGTCCAAAAAACAAATAAAAAGGCAAATATCCTATATAAATTGCCTGACACTTCCCTTTAAAGTTCCCTTTAAAATTAATGAAATTCGGATAGGTGATAAAGCAACAAAAATATATGATAAACGTATTTATTTTTAAAATTTGCAGATGACAGCAACATTTGCCATTCTTTTTTCTTCGATCGTAGGCCAAGCCTTGTGGAGGTCGGGGGCAAAAGACAGATTATGAATGACACACTCAATCATGACCTTTCGACAATCTCAGAGTGGGGTCGTGCGAACAGAGTCGATTTTAATGCTTGTAAGACTCAATGTTGTATGTTGACCCATAGTTCTGTGGACTCAACTACCTCATCTGTGTATATGGATGGGATCGTTCTTGAGGATTCAGATACTCTTGATGTTCTGGGCATGAGAATACAGTGAGATGTCCGTTGGACAGATCACATTATTCAAGTATCGAAAGAAGCTTTCAAGTGTCTTGGTTTTCTAAACCGGTGTAAGAAATACTTCACCCCATCTGATCTCCTTACTATTTATACCACCTACATCCGGCCGAAGATGGAATATAACTCCCATATATGTGCAGGTGCTTCAAAGTCTATTTCGTGTGCAACGGAGAGCGTTGATGCTTATCAACGACAGTAGGGTTTCGAACTCTATTGACTCGTTGGAGCATCGTCGGAATGTGGGTTGTGTGACTTTGTTCTATAGATATTACCATGGGAAGTGTTCTGCTGAGATAAGCCGACTCATCCCGAGGGACCGGTTCTCTGTTCGTACTACCCGGGAATTTTGTTAAGTGAGATTGTGTACAGACGTATTTCTTACCGGCTCGTATAATTTTTTTTTCAAATAAGCATCTTAAATTGTTCTGTTATATGCTAAAACTTGCAAGGAACGACGAATAGTGCAGCCTGTGCTTGGTGAGATAAATGTATCTGGTGGTGTCTCATTTTTATTGACAAACAACGCTTTTAAAAAAGTTAATTTTTCGCAAATTAAAAAGAAAAATTTATCTAGAAAATCACTCAATATTTAATTGCAACTTCTATTGGAAATAGTAAACACTAACAGCTGTTTCACTCTTGCAAAATACTGGTGGTTTTCCAAAAAGTGCTACCAAGTATATTTGTAGTTTGAGTGTCATTGGAGAATTTTACAGAGTTGCTTAATATTACTGAAATAGTCTGAGGATAATTGCTGTTACTAGCCGTTAATTTTGAAAATTACACCCAAGAAAAAAAAAAAAAAAAAAAAAATAGTACAAACTACAAAAATGTCGACAGTAACTGAGACAGCTAAGCGAAATTTAGCAGAAACTTCACCGGAACATCAAGCACCAAAATGTAGAAAAGTGGGAGATCTTGATGTAGACGATTTGAAACTAATTATGAAAGAGGCCAACAAAGAGGTTTTGGATAAATTAACTGTCCTGACAGATGATGTCGATGCACTAAAACAACAGAACAAATTGCTAAAAGAAGAAGCCGAGGTTCTCAAAGTAGAACAATGTCAAGATCGTAAAAGAATTAGCTTTCTAGAAGATCATATTAAAAGTAAAAATTTATTATTTAAAGGCTTAGAAGTAAACAGTTCCCTAAATGATGCAGTTAGCAAAGTTTGTGTTGAGAAATTAAAACTAGATTCAACCCCTATAATAAAATCAACCAGGAAAATTTTTGAACGTGACGGAAAGATGAGTGTTGTAGCAGAATTCGATTCGTTACAAATCGTAAATGATGTTTTACAACAAACGAAAAAACTAAGTGGAACTTCAATATATATAGAGAAGGATCTAAACATAGAGAAGCAACAAGATAAGAAAGCTTTACTACAGTTAAAAAAAGAGATTAAAGCAGTTAGTACTATCCATAAAGTTAAAGTTACAAATGACAGAATTAAAATTGGCAACAACTGGATGAAATGGGATCAAAATAAAAACCTAGTTAGTGGCAGTGTAGGAGCAGATGTCATATTTAAGGAGTTATATACTAACTGTTATACTAAGTTTAATATAAATTACAATGTATTATTAAATAACATAATGTCAAAAAACTAATATTTTCAAAAACGTTTATAAATATCATAGCTTATAATATTAATGGTTTAGGTAATAAATGTCTGTTTTCAGAATTCTTTGAGTATGTGTGTAGCTGTGATGTTTTTGCCTTATTCGAAACGCATGTGGAGGAAGAAAATACAGAAAAATGGAGAAAATACTTTAAGAATTTTGATAAATTTTGGAAACCTGCTAGCAGAATAAACTTACGTGGCCGGGCTATAGCAGGATGTGTATACGGTGTAAATAGAAATTTGTCAAAAATTGGTATTAAACACTCTTTCCAGGTTATTAATGACACAGTTGTACTAAAAATGCAGAAAAACGAAATAAAATTTTCTATTATCCCGTTATATATCAGAGGATCTGACTGGATTAATGAGTTTAGTGCCTTAAAAACTTTCTTCACAAACAATATAGAATCTGATGCAATATTAGTTGGTGACATGAACGTACGTATTGGTACTATACAGCAGGATATAACTGATGTTCATAAATCGAAATTTATAGCAGGTTTAGAAGAGAGAAAATCAGAAGATGCAATTGTAAATGCTAAAGGCAAACAGTTAATTGAATTTTTTAATGATTATGGATTGGTGGTACTGAATGGCTATACAACTGGCGATGATCAAGGCTCATATACGTATTTAAGCACTTTAGGCAATTCTGTCAATGACATCTGCGCAATATCACAGGAAGCTTTGCAGTATGTTAAAAAAAAAAAAAAATTTCAAATTGAAACAAAGGTATGGTCAGACCATCTGCCATTAAAATTAACGTTGGGTTTTGATGGTTTGTGTGAAAATGTGGAAACTATGAATTTGTTACCAAAATTTAAATGGATTGATGCTGAAAAGGAAAGATACAACAAAAACCTAAATACAAACCTAAGGTCACAAATTACACAAGGAAATTTTCTGAGCTTAGAAAAATTAGTAAATATAATAAAGATTTCTTTACCAAATCAAAAACCAAGTTCAAACAAAATTATATTTAAAAACAGATGGTTTAACTACAAATGCTTAAAAGCTAGAAAAGTTTCTTTTGAACTTCTTAATGTATTCCGAAAATCAAAAAGCTTACAGGATAAGGAAAAATATCACGCAGCAAAACGTCGTTATGTCATCGAATGTAGAAACCAAAAACAAAAATACTTTATAATGCTCAACAACAGAATAAATAAAACAAAAGATTCTAAAAACTGGTGGAAGCTAGCTAAGGAAATTAGAGGTGATTGCTTTGTAGTGGGTACAAATATATCAGCAGCAAATTTTAAGGAGTATTTTCAAAGTCTTTTAAATCAACAACAAATTACAAGTGATATACACTATGCTTCAATGTTGCACATAGATGATGACCTGGACAAAGATATAACAGTAGATGAAATAAGAAAAGTTCTACAATCAACCAAACCCAATAAAGCACCAGGATCTGATAGAGTCCCTTATGAAATGTTTAAAAATGCATCTATAGAATTCTTAAATGAATTAGTCAAAACTTTTAACATCATTTTTGAAACAGGCATAGTGGGAGAAGAGTTTGTTGAAAGTATAGTGTTTCCAATACACAAAAAAGGTGATTTGAACAACCCCTGTAACTACAGGGGAATCTCGTTCATGAATTGTGTGGCAAAGGTGCTAATGGGAACCCTACATTCAAGATTAATGAATTGGGTTGAGAAACATAACATCCTTAATGAATTCCAATCTGGATTTAGACCACAATATTCAACAGTCGACAACATATTCAATTTAGCGTCAATTGTTCATTGGAACTTTAAAGAAAAGAAAAAAACATATGCCTTCTTTGTGGACTTCAAAGCTGCTTTTGATAAAGTCCCAAGATGTGCTCTTATATACAAACTGCAAGCAATGGGAATTTCGACTAAAGTCGTTAACTTGATAAAAAATATATATAGTCACACGAAATCTGCTGTATGGACCGGTAACGAACTATCGGAATACTTTGATACTTATGTTGGTGTTAAGCAGGGCTGCCTTTTGTCTCCTCTGCTTTTTACCCTTTATCTAAATGATCTTCATGAGCATTTAGGTGGCGGTTTAAATATAGGAGATGTAAATGTGCGTTTGTTACTTTATGCAGATGACATTGTTTTGTTGGCAGATGATATAAAGGTTATGCAAAGAATGGTTAACAATTTGGAAGTATATTGTGATCAGTGGAATATGGAAATAAATATGATGAAGTCGCAGATTATGATTTTCAGAAACGGTGGTCGACTGGCAGCCCGTGATAGAATTATATACAAAAATCAATTCATAGAAATTGTGAACGAATATAATTACTTAGGTGTTATTCTAACACCAAAAATGGTTTTCAAAAAACATCTTGAAAAAAGGAACAAATCAGCAAAAAACAGCATCAATGCCACATGGAGTTGTTTTCTTAATAAAAATGATATAAGCCTAGAAACAAAATGGAAACTTTTTCAATCTGTGTGTCGATCTGTACAGGCGTATGCAGCGCAGATCTGGGGATGTTGGTTATTTGATGAAGTAGATGCCTTGCAGAGATACTTTTTAAAAAGAATTTTTAAACTTCCTATGTTTACACCAAATTATTCTATTATGTTAGAAACAAATGCAGATGCTAGTTATTTCTACACGTTAAACCTTCACATGAATTACGTATACAAAACTATTTATCAATATAAACAAAACAGACTTCCGCACAAATTATCAGTAATCATGTTAACAAATAATATATTTTGGGCAGATCAAATGAATAAACTCGGAAATGAATTTAATATACGCTTCGAAAATGATATTTCGGCAGAAGAATGGCTTAGTCGAGGCACACTTTTGATTCAACAACTTAAAACCAAGAATATTGTACAAATGCAGGAGACAGCCCTGAACAGCAGATCACGATTCTACAAATATCTTGATTATAGTAGAGGTGTTAATTACATTGAAAATAATAGAAATTTAACTCAAATCTCAACAATATTTAAAACCAGGTGTGATATTCTACCTCTAAACGGAAACAACTTTGATAATACGCAAACTAAAACATGCAGCCTTTGTAATACGAGAGAAGACGAAACTTTGGTCCACTTTATGGCAAAATGTCCCATACTCAGGGAATTCAGAATACGGCATTTAGAAAAAGATTATCTTAATGAACAAGAATTAATAAATATTTTAAATGGAGAAATACCAAATGGTTGGAAAAAATTATATAATTATGTTAATACGGCATTAAAATACAGAAATATGATAATAAATGAATTTATATAAATTAAGTTTAAAATTACACAAATTGTTAAAATAATGGATATATAACAGACGACTTTATGTCATTGTTATTAATTATCTTTTTGTTCTTTGTTTATGATAATATATATGATTAAATAAAGAATTACAATACAATACCCGCTTGTCAAGTAGATCTCATCCGTTTGTTGTCTATAGCCCGGTAAATCGCACAACGCATTACAGAGAAAATTCGTTTTTCAGTCGCACTAGCCGTATGTGGAATTGTCTCCCTGCGGAAGTCTTCCCTGCAAATTACAATTTAGAAAAATTCAAGTCAAATGTCCACAAACACTACTCCCTCTTTCCTCCTCCCCATAACCTATATTCCTGATATCAACACAACGCAATGCATTAGTAGGGGCATCCCCTGGGTGTTGGTTCAACATAAAAAAAAAAAAAAATTAGCTGTGAAATTTAACACATCTTTGTATGAAAATATGTCCAAAGTTTAGGTAACGTAGACTTATTTAAAAAAAGCGTTAAAATGCTCGAGAAAACACACATTTTGAAAACCATTTTGACACTATGTCGTGGACCCAGGCTGGCACTTATTTGAATTATTTTAACAAATTATTTACTATTTTTCCCCCTTTTTCATATATCTGACTTTTTTTTTAAGATCGGGGCTATACTTCATGTCTTGTATCAAAAAAAATTGTAAATTTTCCAAGCAAGCGAGATTGTAGTCTTAAAGAAATAATGATAAAGAAAAAATATGCCAATAGGAAAATTTAAAAATATACCTGACATCGCCCAGGTCTTATTTAAACTAAATTATGTATTTCCAATTCACTTTGATTTATATTTTGGACAATTTTAAATGCTTTTCAAATTTTCTTTAATCAATTTGTAAAATAAAAACCCTTTAAAATTTCTAAAAAAAAACACAAAGACTGATTTAGCTGCTTGATTTTAAAATGTCGCATTTCAAGGAGCGTTGATCGAAATTTGTTTACAATTAGTCTACAAAAAAATTGAGAAAATTTGAGTCACATTGGACCATGTTAACACATTATGCATATTGATCAAAGTTTGAGTCTTAAATTTATTTCGAAAAATTAAAAAAAATATGGTCTCTGTGTGTGGAACAGAGTCGCTTTAATGGACTTTGAGATATCGTAAAAAACTGAAAACTATGTTACCAGATGCGTGCGTAGCAAACCAAATTTAAATAAAAAGTTTGCACAATAAGTAAAGTGACGACTTTTACGGCACAAGTAAAATTTATTTTGAGTCTTAGTGATATCCCCATTTTAAAAGATAATATCAAAATACACAGAAAAAATGATTGTCAAAAAAATTTCAAAAAAATTTGACGATACAAAACGCCCTGCCAAAATCCGTTAAGCTAAGTCTAAAAATTAAAATGTGTGTTTCTTGTGGTGTGTGTAAAAAGTCATGGTATACATGGGGTTTAAGGGGTTTACTCTCTTAAGAAATCAATATAAACAGCAATATTTCAATAATTATAAAAAAATAAAGAAATGGTTTATTAAACAATTTTGTTTTGTGTTAGAAAAAACCAATACATATTATATATTATTATAAATATAAGTTATTAAGCAAGACTTCTATCAAATACTAATCAATGGGTGTCTACAAATCAGCGAAAACCCATAAAGCAATTAATATGGCTTATCAAGTTTTTACAATAAGCTCTTCAATTATATTTTAAAATTAGGATTTCATTATAGACTTTTTTTTAAAAGCAAAATCGGGTGCCACCGTGAAGCCATGGGTATTGATCTCAGAATAGCGTTCCTAATTTTTTTTACTAACAAATAAATTCTCTTGTCTCTAACGTAGCCGAATTTTAAAATTTTTCAATAGTAAAGGGTCCGCCATCTAACGTTTTTTTTCAACGAGTGCTTATTTCGTGAATGGTAACACTTAGCTCATGTCTGATTTGACAGATAATTAGTTTTATCCTTCCGCTGAACGAATATGGTTGTGTATACGCTTGGACAACGCTTGGAAATATTGCGACATTACTTTGAAAATCATGGTACTGTTGCAGAATGTGTGCGAAAATTGCGTACGGATTTTGGAAGAAAAGAAGCACCATCAGCTCCGTATGTTCGTTATCTTGTGAAAAAAGTAAAAGAAACTGGCATCCTCATCGATAACCCAAGCGTGATAAGCCAAAAACAGTGCGTACACCCGAGAATATTGCTGCTGTGGCAGAAAGTGTGCGTGAAGCGCCATCAACATCAATTCACTGTCGTTCTCAACAATTGAACATTTCGGAGACATCATTGAGACGAATTTTGCATAAAGACCTTGGTATGACGCCATACAAAGTCCAATTGGTTCAGGAGTTGAAGCCAACTGACCATCCAATGCGTTTTCGCTTCGCTAAGTGGGCCTGCGATCGACTTACAGAAGATGCCGTGAAATACAGCTGCACACAATCGATAATGTGCTTAAAAATTGGACCGATCGTGTAGGCTACTTCATGGCCAGCTGAGGCAGCCATTTGAATGAAATTATTTTCCATTATTAACCGGAAGGATTGTACTTTCAAATAAAAAAAGAAATTTGAGAAAATATTCAGTAGTTTTTTTTTATAGCATTTTCAAAAAAAAAAAAAATTTAAGATGCTGGTACTTCTGAATTGTTCCTCGTACATGTGTGTGTATGTATGTCTGTCTGTCTCTTATACAATCTCTAGCAATTCGTTTAGCATACAATGAAATTGATGAAAAATTTCAAATTGGTATTAATGTCATCGTTTAAATTGTATGTCTTGGCTGACTGCGTATGTAATGCTTGAAAGTACACTTCCAAAGAAATCATTGCAATAAATAGTTTTATTTTCTTCATTTTTCAGTTAGAAAAAAACAAAATATAAAATATAATATTTATATGTTGCCAAATGGTTGATGATTATGGTTATGATCTTAGCGAAAGCTTTAGTTGGTCACTATATTAAACTAACGGCTTTTCTATTGCCATGGCTTTCGTATAAGGTTTATTTGATATATCTCAACTGATTGTCTATAAATTTAATATTTCAATTTTGCGAAAAGAAAAATAATTTTAAATGAAAATTTATTTTGCATATGTACGATTTTCTGCTTTTCTCTTATAACTTTAACTATCTTTATCTTGTCATAATATAATCCATGTGAATAAAGTTAATTTTAAGGGGGATTTCCTTTTAGGAAAAAAAAAAAATATGAAACAGGTGCGTGGTTAAACATTAGGAATCAAGTTAAAAAAGGGGAAGTATGAGAATATAAGATGAGAATATAAATTATTAAATGGAGTACATTTAATAATTGACGGATATTTAACACTCTCGACCTCTTTCTCCTGAAAAGTAAGAAGGAAGATCGTTTGTATCTCTCGGTAACTGGAATCACTATACCATTTTTTTATCCTTATTCTACTCCAAACTTCGTATCTCGTGAAAAGCTTGTTGGGTCTAACTTAACGATTTTTATAGGTGATTCAATTGAAAACTCTGTTTCTTGGATGACAATGTTAATACCGCTGCGAAAATGTTAGAACTCATGATTTAGATTGGAATGAAACTTTGTAATTCTTCAAAGTTCATTTCTTCTAAACCCAAACATAAGTGCTGGTTTAGCCAGAAGTTCAAAAATGCAGTCATATCCAGAGAGGAGGCCTTAAATACTGAATGTGCACGAATCTGAACAGCAGGAAAAGCTTCTACGTGCTAAAGTTCCTTCTGCTTTCCTTTCATCGTGTTGGAAGGTTGCCGATGTCCAGTCAATCCCCAAAAAGGCGCGGCTAGTAACCCTGATAATAACCGCCCAATTGCAATATGTTAGGGAGAGCATTGTTAATAAACACCTTGTTTATTGTAAGGAACCTAGCTCACTTCTTAATGATCGTCAGTATGGCTTTTGTAGAAGTCGTTCTACGGGAGACCTGATGGTGTTTCTTTCAGAGCGTTGCAGTCGGTCCATTCACAAATTTGGTAAGATCAAAGTGTGTTTTCTACAAATATCCAAGATAAGCGATCGTGTGTAACATGAATCACTCGAGTCAAAGCTTACTGCTTTTGGTGTCGGTGATCGCATTATACGATTTGTTATGGATGGAACCTTATCCGACGAGTTCCAGTTAAATGCAGGGGTACCGCAAGGTTCTGTTCTTTCGCCTTCACTATTTATTATCTTTCTAAACGACTTTCTCTGTCTGTCTTCCATTCTTACACTCAGAGAAATTCTGTAGTAAATATTTGTAGTTGTTTGAGTTGTAATACAGTAATCTTTATTGTTAAATGAAAAAACAGCCATTTGTAGAAGAAATTTAATTTTTGACTACAATTGAAGTTCATTTAAAAAACAAACCACATCAAATTACTGTATTATGATTTTACATAGATTTTATAGTTTGGTTTTTTTTTATTAAAAAAATAAATGTTTACATGTTAAAAATCGATATATAGGGATCCATACATGAGCACACATGTTTCATACATGTCTACATGGGATGCATATGATTTATATGTGTTCATTAATGATTTATATATGTTCATATGAGGGAATATATGTGTTAATGTGTGTGCATTAACGAAATTTTATGTAATATTTTTATATATAATCATACAAGCCCATATATTTCCATACACGGTCATATGTGTGCATTTATGAAAATTGAGGTAATATTTACATGTATGTATATATGAATCTTGGTATATGGATATGTATGGCTTCGAATGACTTCACATATGAACATGAATGAGTTCATACATGTTCATAAATGAATGCATATATGTGGATTTTTAACCGGGT
Source organism: Delia radicum (assembly GCA_021234595.1). Lineage (NCBI taxonomy): Eukaryota > Metazoa > Arthropoda > Insecta > Diptera > Anthomyiidae > Delia > Delia radicum. The sequence continues at coordinate 30,727,522 of CM037853.1, forward strand.
TGTTTATTTTTTACTGGTTTTACCGGTTAATTTTTTGAACAGTCAAAAACAAATGACAATGATAGTTGAATTTACTGAAAGGTAAGTCGTTCTTTTTTCAAGTGAAATTTCATTTGTTTTTAACTACATTTGCAGTGATCGTTAGTATTTTAAGTTGATCTACTCTTTTCCAGATGACAGCAGCATTTGATATTAATTTTTCTTCCATTACAGCCAAGCCTTGTTGAGGTTAGTGGAAAAATGCAGATCACTCTATAAAGACCAAATTAAAAAGCATCGATGTTAATGCCATATGTAGTTTGTTGACTCAAAGATGCCATGTGGTCACCAATGTCGCCTTTATACATGGGTGATATCAATAAGAATCCAATGTGAGATCAGCTGGAAAATTCACGTTATTCAGGTATTAAAAGAAGCATTTAAGTGTCTTAGGTTAAAAGGTGCAAGAATTACTTCATTCCCTATGATCTCCTAAATATTTAACACACACTTTTCCAGTAGATTTCATCCGTTTCTGATCGATAATCCAGTGCATCACACAACGTATTACAGAGAGAGTTCGTACATATATGGAACAAACTCCCAGCAGATGTCTTTCCTCACACTTCAAATTTATAGATATTGAAGTAGTCAAATATCCATATACACTACTCGCTATTTCCTCCTTCCCATATCCTATTTTCCTGATATTAGCATAATGCAATGCATTAGTAGGAGCATTCCCAAGTGTTGGTCTGTAGTGAAAAAAAATATTAAGATGCTTGGAAGAGCTCCTCTTTAAAATTCCCTAGTAGCCGTGTTTTCTGTAATTCGATTCAGATTAAAATATTCGTTTAATATCTTAAAACTCAATCATTTTCTCTTAAACGTCCCTGTTTTATTCTGAAAATCTCTGGTATATATTTTATAACACACAAGAGTTTCAACATTAGCAAGATTTTAAGCAAAACGATATAAATAAATATATTTTTTCATTTCAAAATTTCATCTTCACGAGCAATAACTAACTGACAACTTAAAGTTTGTTATTAAAATTTCAACCCACACACCTGTGCAATTATCCAAGCTAACAAATAAATTCCAAATACACAGAGATGATAATACAAACAATGTTAAAGATGATAGCGTTGAGGAGGATCATGATGATGATGATGATGATCATCATCATCATCATCATCGTCATATTCAACGTCATATTTAAAGATATTGTATGTAAAGTAAGCAGATTGCAACTCTTCATCATCGTCATTATCAACATGACTATTGTTGGAATAATGTTGTTGTGTTTTGCTGTTAAGATCACTCAAAAAGGAGTGTTGCCATACTAATAGGTTATCTGCAGGAGATTTTTTCTGAACAACAACATTCTTTATGTTCTTATGTTGTTGTGGCCGTAGTTGTTGTTATTATTATATATCCCCCTGACAGAGTTGTTGATTACATTGGCTTTTGTTGGATTTTTTTTTTTTATAATAAATTTATAATTGAATTGGTTTTTCTGTTGCACTCTCTGTTCATCCTGCTAATGTGTGTGAGAACTATTTAAATTGTCATATAACAAATGATTTCTTAGAATTGCAAAATTTAAATGAGGAAAAATAACAAATTCTTTTATTACATTGTTTGCAAAGCAATGGTGGCGATTCCATAATTTATAAATAGGGTGAAGAATTTTAGGGGGAAAAATCGTTGGCGATTTAAAACTGATATATGAACAATACTTAATAGTATGTTAATCTATTCCGATTCTGGTCCAACAACACTGTCTCTTCCTTTAAATAAAGTCAGACTCCTAAATTCAAACCTCTTTTCTAAATTCTTCCAGTATGTATAATTTTTAAGAAATTCATAGTGTGGACGACAACCAGATAGAAAGATATACGCAGAATGAATTACATGCCGCAGCATGTCAAGATGTAGAAGTGACCATGGAAGATTTTTGTATCTGTTTTTCATACATAATACGAAGTTGTGGATTGAAACAACTTAAATTTTACGTTGTCGCCGGCGTGTGAAAGTAATTGTCTATTAATTAGATAAAAGACAAAATAAAATATTTAAATTTAATAAATATGAAATGCGTATTTGTAAACTAAATGTTTATCGAGATTAATAATTTAGAATGGTCAAATTGCAAAAAAATTTATTGCAGGTAGACAGACTAAAGCGAAAGACAAAGACACACATCTCATGTAGATTTTTATGTTTCCTTTTCTTATTAAAAAAAAGGGTTATATATGTCATATTTTGTTATTTCGCAAATGCCGCAACTAATTATAATTATCTGCGGCATTTGCGTTCCCTTAAAAGATAGCATAATTTAGACAACCATAATTTTTTTATGTTATATATAAATATTTATATTTTTTTGTAGATATTACATTAATTCATGTCGTCAATTTGGGAATACGAACATTTTTATATTTTGTACCATATTGTAAATTGTTTTTAAACAAATCAGAAAAATATGTTTTATGATTTTCAGCAAATAAATTAACTAAAGTATAATTTTTCTACAAATTGTTTGAGTTTTTTTCGGTCTACTAATATTCAGCAAAACTTTTATTAATTTTAAGCAATGATTTTTTTTAATTTCTAATCCACTAAGTGAATCTACTAATTATGTTGCTAAAAATTTGCTTACATTAGAAATTTTTTTGCAAGCACCCTCCTGACTAAAATTTTGCTAACACAGTTTTAGTATATTTTCATTTTTGAGTATTGGATCGGTAAGATTTTCAATATAACTTTCTGGCAGAGAAATTAATTTCCGTATTTTCTCATCCACGTAAAAATCAAAAAAATTTTGATAAGGATGGGCAGAATTTAATCTTTCAAATGAATATTTGTCCATGGTAACGGAAAGTCAACGAACACTGCTGTTTATGAGCTTATGGGTACCATTCAGAAGTCTTTCTCGGTGAATGAATACGCCATGTTAGCCTTCTTCGATATAGAGGTATGTTTATATCGCAATGGTCACGATTTCTGAGTCATCATCTGGTCTGGAAGTTCATCCACTGGTCGCTAAACAGGCACTTAATATTTTATTTGTATAGTACTTCTATTTCCCGATTTGAGACCAGGGGAAGAACGCCTGTGACGGCTTTTCTCTTACAACTCTTATATTATCTTCCATTAAATCCAGTGCTACTTTCCTTGGGGGGAATTGGTAGGAATGTAGTCGCCTACGGCGATATAATGGAAGCGCCTCTAAATTAGCTTTCTATTTGACCAAAGGTCTGCGGCCTTGGGTTTAACCCCATTAAAATGAAGCAGTGATTTCTTTAGAATGAATATAAAGGATTTGAGATTATTCCTCTAGACGGTGTCACTTACCAAAACCATGCATACATTTTGTTTTCCTTGAATTAGGCAACGGCCATGAAGTCTGAGATATCCTAAAATCGGTTAAGGTCATCCACCTTGCCCTTATCTTCCCGTCCGGTCTGTGCTCAATCATATCGAGCAGCCCCACTAACGAAAATCGTTTCGCAAAACGAAACGTAAAGGACAAGAAGATTATCGTAAGAATTTTGCTCAACTATTGGATGAAGAAAAACAACAACATCCCGTACTACCTAATTGGTACGGGATGGAGTAGCGCTTTAGCTCCTACACACAGAGAAAAATTTAGCTATTTGCCAACTGAAATTCGGTTACTACGACTCAAATTCGGTTATTACGAATTTCAGACGGTTGACACAACTTAACATTAGTTTTCACAACAAAGTGCGGCTAATTAAACTCTATTTTAGTTGCAACACCCAAAATATTCATAAATCTAATGTAAATATCGTTGTACTGACAGACTTTATAAGTTGTTAACATTAATATACACTTTTCCATTCGGTCTGCACTTTATTTCTCTGTGTGTACCTACTCCATCAAAGACACCGCTACATTTTTGTGCTGTATGCGGAAATTTTTCTAAATATTTCTGGGACTCGTGGGACACATTATTTTTGCATACGTTGCTTAAGTACTCAGGATTCAATATGTTTAAAATGGACAGCTTAAAATTGTTTTATGTAATTTTAAAGTTATATCAAAAACATATTAACCTCTTAAAAAAATTGCAGAATTTTGTCTGTAGACGATTGACCCAGAACTAATATATCTAATATCTCTCTTTCTAGGTCTCGAGGTCTTATTCCGACCGTTCGAAGTTAACAACCTTTGACATTCCTCGAGTATCCTGCGAAAGCCCAGTGGAAGTTCTGGGTGTCCTAGAAAATTCGTCAAGCATCCCTTGAAAGTCCAATGAGTGTCCCGTATATGTCCCACAAACATCCTCAGACCTGTGAGTATCCTGTGTTAGTCGTTGAACAGCAATCGAGTATCTTGCGAAGATCATGTGAGAGTACTGATAGTGTAATTAAGTATCTCTTAAGTACACTGCCATATTCAGAAAGGTACATGGGTCGGATTTTCATTTAGGAGTGTGTGCCTTTCGTAGATCACACTCTTGAAATCCTTCGAGTGTCTGGCCGTAACTTGCCAAGGTCCCTTTGAAATTTAACCGCAATAAAGTTTTGAAATTTCTTTCCAAACGTCTCCGCTAGAAGGCGCTGTAAAGTGATACGATCAACAATACATAATCGCCCTCTTAAAAATTGCACACGAAGGAGATCAATAATGCAGATATTGTTCTTTTACTTCCATTTTTCATCTGTTCAGTCAGAGATGTGCCTAAATTTGATCAGTTTAAAATGTGTCATCCTGTATATAAACATATTTACTGTGATGCTTTTGCAGTAAATGGTTATGATCTCATATTACCAAATACATGTTGTAATTTTTGTTTGGTTTTGACAATCATTTGACTGTTACGCATTTCAAAAATAGTTAAACCACTGGACTTTAGCTAAAGTTGTAGCAAATGATTATCACTGATCTTACCGGTAGGTAGTAGTAGATGTGGTAAACAGACTCTATAGTAAAAGCCAGGCTTTAATGCTTGCAAAGGATTTTAAAGTTGTAAATAGTTTTGTGGTTGTTCTATAAACAACAACAGCAGTAAGAAGATGGAACCACACACATGTTGCAACCGTAGGCTTATGAATTTCATTCATTCATATCAGCGGTTAAGGCGAGCTTAGCCAATCATCAGCGTCATCTTTGAATACAGCGAAAGAGAGCGAAACGATGGTTTTAATTTACTACTACTCTCCCCTATTCCCGATAACTGAATAAATATTCTACTTGATTTTTTTACAGCCGTATATATCTTTTATTTTTTTTTTTGTAAAGGCCGTTACTTTTATCCCCACATCAGCGATGCAATGTAAATGTTGCTGCTGCTGCCAACGCTATTATTAAATTTAAAAACAACAACCATACCAGCAGCAACAACAACACCATAAAAATGGTCTTCTGTACAAACAGAAGTTGCTGCCAATGGCAAATAATTCAAATTGCAATCAGTTGCATTGCATCTAAAGCGATTTTAATGTTTTTTTTTTATATGAAAAAAAAGTAAATACCTCTAGCAGGGTGTCCATTAAAACTAGCTTTGTCACTACATTCCCTATAAAGCAAATGATATCAAATGGAAAAAATGTTTTTTGTTTTTTTGGGACACGGTTAACCATTTCCGAATTTCGGCCGAAAATGGGACATTTTTAAAAAATGTATTTTTAACAAGTTTGATATAATGTTTTTTGTTTTTTTTTTGGAACAACGTTAACCATTTCCGAATTTCGGCCGAAAATGGGACATTTTAAAAAAATGTATTTTTAACAAGTTTGATATAATGTTTTTTGTTTTTTTTTTGGAACAACGTTAACCATTTCCGAATTTCGGCCTTCTACTGTGTTGTTTATAAACTAAACGAAAAAAGGGGAGAAAAACAAAAAACGTGTATTGAATATCCACCAGAGGTGGACCTTACACATAACAAACAAGTTTTCAATTTATTTTTGATCAATCGTTATAGTCTTTAACTTCAAGCTCATATATTAGTTCTCATGTAGTGAGTAAACTAGTTTATATGAATGTTTGATGTTTGGCATGGGATTGTTACCGCTTTAAAAACGTGTTCTGATGATGGGAACCTAGAAAATTCCCGAAATAGATCTATCAACACATTCCTGAAAGGGTTAAAGAATAAATTTGAAAACAAAAACTTTATAGATTATTTGTTAGGACAATATCCTAATAAAGAAATATAGAGTATGGCCTCGAAATTGAATAATTTTAATTTTCATTGCAAAATGTATTTTTATTAAAAATTCCCAATAATATGCTCAAAATTATTCAGATATGAAATTCTAACTTCATCTTATATCATTAACCTACTTTGGGATGGAATCAGTGTTGCCAGAAGTAGGGGAAAATCCCAACATGTAGGTTTTTTGCCTTCAAAATAACGGCGTAGGGGAAAAGGGACAGATATTTAAAATTAGTCAAAATGTAGGTACTGTTTCCAAATAATGCAAATCTTTTCAAAAACAGCTATTTCTACACTTTTTTTGTAAAATTATTATATTTTGAGAGACAATATTTTCGTAGAAAAAATTAGTTTCTTGCCATTTTAATAGATGATTGCTTTGGTTGTTTTTTAACAAACATACTCTTTGGAAGTTATTTAGGAAGTTATTCTTTGGAAAAACTGTTAAACTAATGTTAAATTTCACCGACGAAAAGCAATACAGTTTTCGATGGGTTATGTAAAAAAACGCCAAATATGATTTTTTGATGAAATAGAAACCGCTAATATAAATTAAATCTTTTTGATAGCTGGTGTTATTTTTCTTTTGGCAAATATTTACAATTTTAAATCTATTCTAAAAAATATTTTGGAAAATTTAACAAATTTCTATTTTCAAATAATTTACGAACAAATTTTCGATAGTAGCAGTTGGATATTAATTTTTGAAAATAATTGGAATTGTCGTCGAAAGTATGAACATTGCAAAGCATATTTAGTTTATAAAAATGTAAAAAATTTCGTAGCGGTTTTTGTAGGGGAAAAATTCGATAATGTAGGAAGAAAAGGGATTTTTATTGCTTAGTGTAGGTATTTTTTAAAAAACCCACTGGCAACACTGGCTGGAATCAAAAATGACGCACAAATTTTATAAAAATGCAAAAACATGCTTTTTGAAATACATTTATATGATTTTTTAAAATGCGTAATTTTGGGATGTCCATTGCTATTTTTATAATATTATAGTTATATAAACAAATGAAAAAAATAAATTGAAAAAATTATAATTCGTGCTCGCGTATGGAGCAACTCTATTCCAGGATATTTTATGAAAATTGATTATTTTGTCAAAAATTTATCAAAATTTTAAAGCTTCCATCAAAGTTTACACAATTTTCGGAAAAAATATCACTTAAATTCAGGGACCGTAACGGTTATAAGTGATAACAAAAAAGTTCCTTTATAACAGTTATTTTGTGGCTTAAAAAAAAAAAAGCCATCCAAAACAGTTATTTTTCAACGTAAAAATAAACGATCGGATGAAACTCTTAAGAAGAGAGTTTTATTTCGCCTTCATTAAATAAAACTCTTTTAAGGAGTTTTATTTTTTCCGTCTAAAATAAAACTCTTTTAAGGAGTTTTATTTTTTCCGTCTAAAATAAAACTCATTTGAGGAGTTTTATTTTAAAACTCATTTGAGGAGTTTTATTTTTTCCGTCAGAGAATAAAACTCACTTTATGTAAATTGACACTAAAAAGCTTGCCGCTTGCCAGTTCATTACAATTTGTAAGGCAGTGTAATCTAATTACTTGCATTACAATGTTTGATTCCTGTTATTAAATGGTTGTTGTTTTATTTCTTATATATGTAGATATGGAACAAGAAAGCGAAGGAAGTGATAATGAGGATGAAAAAAAGGTTTCTATGAAATCGACAATTTTTCTCCAAGGCCCTTATCGATTGATAAACCTCTTTTTGAGTTCTGGAAGGCTAAAAGAATACACTATCCGTACTTGTATACATTGGCATGTGTACCTGCAACCCAGGTAAGCGTGGAAAGAGCATTATCTGCTCTTAAATTGGTATTGAGCGACCTGCGTTCAAATCTTTCCGCAGAAAATTTGGAATAAGTTATGTTTGTTAAATTAAATAAATAAATTACTACACACATAAAAAAGAAGAAAATAAACAACATGAGTTTAATTTTAGACGGAAAAATAAAACTTCTTAAATGAGTTTCAAAATAAAACTCTCAAATAAGCTTTATTTTCTGACGGCAAAAATAAAACTCCTCAAAAGAGTTTTATTTCAGACGGAAAAAATAAAACTCCTCAAAAGAGTTTTATTTAATGAAGGCGAAATAAAACTCTCTTCTTAAGAGTTTCATCCGATCTTTTATTTTTTCGTTGAAAAATAACTCTTAACTGTGGAATTGAGATCGTTTCCTTAAGATCACAATAGATTCTGAAACAGCACTTAAATACGAATCGTATATATAATAGTATACGTCTCCGTTGACTCTAACATAGAGAGTTTTTGAATTAAAGTTTTCGGGATAACTGTTATTTTCGGTCTCTGCTTAAATTTGATTAGACTAAAATTACGCAGGAGGACAATATCATAAATTTTTAAAATTTATAAGGTTATGACCAAATAAATGACTATAAATGTAGTCAAAAAGGCGATGACTGTATTTGTCATCAAAACTACTAACCATGTAGTCATTTTTAACTATTGATAAAAAAAACTACAATATTGGTGAAAACGTAATGAAATGAATACATAACCCATAGAAACGAGCAACAAAATAATAAAAACAATGAACATAAAACGACTACATAAGTTGTAATAAATACTGTTTTTAACAGTAACAGTAAAAAATGACAAAGTAAGTTGAATTTACTGAAATGTAAGTCGTCCTTTCTTCAAGCGAAAGTTCATTTGTTTTTAACTACATTTTCAGTGCTCTTTACTTACATAGTATTCTAAGTGTACTTCAAAACGGCCCACTAAATTTTGTTCCTTTTAAACAAACTTTGTTTGTGAAAGCTTAGTCTAATATTTTCATTCGAGAAATCCCATATTCATTGACCTTTTGTTTTGTTCTTATTTGTTTTTATTTTATTATTATTTTATTTATTAATAATCATATAATTACAAATTATATCCTATTACCCTAACCGAGCACTAGCTACTATGGCTTTCGGCGCGTTGTAGCGAAAACAGACCAGTGCCTCTGGTGGGAATCGAACCCACGACCCCCGCACTGATAAGCCAGCACACTACCAACTAGCCTACCGGGACACACCTTTTGTTTTTAACTTCCACTAAATTAACGAAAAACGACAAATTCCATTTCGAGGGATATCCTAACCTCTAGTCAAATGATTAGGATGATGTGGTTGATGTTGGCTAACTTTAGTATGTTGGTAAGTATTTAAAAATTGTAACCCATATGAATTGTGCAGCTTACGAGTCAGTTGAACATACTTACAATGCAACTTGCAACAACATCTAGCTTAACGCCCAACAACAGCTACAACAACTACAAATTTAAGTGACACTAAAACATGTAGTATGCAATTTCCATATTTTAACAAACAAAATTCAACATACAAATACTTATTATCAGATACCAAAACATCTTTTGCATCAGTAGCTCAATTCCATTGGTCATGGCATAAGCAAAACCAACTATGATTACCCATCGTCGTCGTCATCATCATCCTCATTGCCACCACCAATATGTTGTACATTTGTATTCCAGCTCTATGGAAGTAGACATAGCCGTCGTATCATCGTGATCATAATTTTCGTCATTGCCACCACCACCAACAGCACCATCATCTTCATCACCATTGGCAATAAAAATGGGAGTTTTGTGGAAATTTATGAAAATATCATGTTTGCTTACACCGACCATTTAATATGATTTCGATAAGATTGAGTGCAAATACTACATTTCTGAAAATAAGGAGCAAACATTGTTTTATTTTTAGGGTAATAAATATGTATTTTTTAAAACTTGTACGAATACTGGGCTTAAAGTATTCCAAAGAAATAATAAGATTTGTAATAGAGATAATTATAGACTCATTCCATATAAAACCATCAAAAAATATACAATTTTCGATCTCTACCCCCTTTAATTTTAACGAAACTTCGTACGGAAGGTAAGTGTCATATAGATATGCCATCGTGCAAGTTTTGGGCTGTTAGCTCTAACGGTTGTGGAAATGTCGCGTTTTTAAATATGAAAAAAAAAAAAAAATATAAATTTAACAAAAGTAGTCGAACTTAATAGTCCATATATTTTTAAAGGCTAAAGCTACGTGATTTCACTGATACCGCGTTTTAAAGCCACTGCTTTAAATACAATAAGCGAAAAAAGAATTTTTTGACGGTAAAATACATTTTTTTTCCAAATCCGCGGTTTAAAACGCTGTATTTCAAAAAACAGATTTTTTAAAATTCTCAAAAAATTATATGTTAATTATAATGTATTCCACTATGCTGTTGCCAAATTAATATGTGGAGCTCTTTTTCAATTTAAAGTTATGGACAAAAATCTATAAAAAAAATAAAAAATATAGTAGAAAAAAAGTTTTACATAAAAAAATAATTTATTGAAAAAAAAAAATAAAAATAACAGTTTTGCAAAAGTAGTTGAACATAATTGCCCATATCTTTTTAACGGTTTAAGCTACAAGAGTCATTTATTCCCTCATTTTAAAGGTACTTAACATTCGAACTGGCAAACGATGTTTTGCAATGAAATTCATATTATGTGCTCCACTCGAAAAACAAATAATAAGTTCTTCAACAAAATTCTTTATCATTTAAATTTATTTTCATCGGGATAAACATTAATTGCATTTATAGTAATTAAATGTGCTAAAGTCCCAAAACTTATTTAACAAATTGTGAGTCTGATGTAGGCGTGTCCCTATCCGGATTTCATTCCTGCCCAAGGAAATCTTCAGGGGACTTTGTTATTAGAATTTCTAGAGATATTTGTTATGTTAAATCACAAACTCAATGAGAATTTCTTGTCCTCGTCTAGGAGCGAGATTCAAAATTTAAAATATCAAAGAAAAAACAAAACCAACAACAAAATATTGTCACAATTGGCTGTGTTATCTTCCAGATACTACTCTGGTTTTTTGACAGACCTAGCAATGTAGTGACGTTTATTCAAGTAAATCAACAATAGAAAATCATATGTTTTCTATTAGTGTCAGTTGCATTTAAATTTGCACAAGTTAATTTAGGCGAAATGAGTTAAAAAATATATTTGTCTCACCAAGTTATAACCACGCTCGAAAAACTATTTTTTTCTGCTCCTACTTTAGAAGATATCGGGATTTTCGCTTTTTGGAAAAAGCGAAATTGGGCGAAAAAGTATGTAAACTTCAATGTAAACTTTATAATGTTCAAACTTCAACGCATTGCTATTAATACTTAATGTCTTCTTTCTTAATGTCTTCTTTCATTAAAATCCGTCTATTAGTTTATAAGTTAAGATGATGTCCTTCAGAGGAGTTCTGATAAAATCATGTGAGTCCTTGGACCAAAGTAAGGTCTTATTATTGAAGAAAAAACTTCAATCTTACTTATATTTTATTACAAAGAGTTTTTAGTCACCTTAAATTGTCTTTTTAGATTTTTGGAAACTATTTTTTTTTTTTAAATAATTAGTTTCTGAAATTTTACGAAATTTTGACTTTGAAGCTTTCTTGCTTCCACACCGTGGACGGCACATGAAAACTTTCTTCGCAAAATATTTAGAAAATTTAGTTTTCTATCGGAATATATTAAGTTCTAAGTATAAAACGCTCATTTGACGCATTTGTGGTAAATTTTATGAAGACTGCCCTGAGGCAGCCTAACCCGTTAGAGGGTTAAATTGTGGTTTTACTGGTTTACAAAAGTAATTCACTTCTTGATGGTAAAATGCATTTTTTTTCAAAATCCATGGTGCAAAACGCTGTATTTAAAAAAATCTAATTTTCTAAAATTTTTAAAAAAATATATGTTAATTATCAATTATTCTTCTATGCCGTCACCAAATCCCTATGGTACTCCTGCATGATCTATTTTGAGAAATTTCAAGGTCCCCATCTTCAGAAAACATTTTGAAAGAAGTGACAATTCCATGCAAAACATCAAACATTCATATAATCAAGTTTTCAACTAAATGAGAACTAAAATATGAGCTCGAAGTTAAAGATTATCACCATTGATAAAAAATAAATTAAGAACTTGTTCGTTATGTGCAAGCTCTGCCTTTGGTAGATATGCAATACACGCTTTTTCTTTTCATTCTCCTTTTTATTTTCACAGTTTTTTTTGTTTTGTTTAAAAACAAGATGTAAAGGTGCAGTTAACAAGACCGTACTTTGTCTTTTTTACAGGTTTGATATAATTTTTAGTAAAAATAAAAATTATGCTTGCACATAACGAAAATTAATCAATTTATTTTTGATCAATGGCGATAATCTTTAACTTCTAGCTCATTCATATATTAGTTCTCATTTAGTGGGAAAACTAGGTAATATGAATGTTTGATGTTTTCATGGGATTGTCACATATTTCAAAACGTATTCTGATGATGGGAACCTAGAAAATTCCCGAAATAGGTCTATCAACACATTTTTGAAAGTGGTCAATTAATAAATTTGAAAACAAAAACTCTATAGATTATTTATTAGGACAATATCCTAATAAAGAAATAAAGAGTATGGCCTCGAACTTGAATAATTTTCATTTTCATTGCACAATTAAAGGTCGAAATAACATAATTTTCATTTTTAATAAAAATTATATCAAACTTGTAAAAAATTAAATATTAATTTTTTTTGCTGTTTTTCAAAAAAAATATTTTTATGATAATCGGGAAAATGCTTTTTGAAAATCGGGAAAATTTTCAAAGTCAAAAATTTTGAAAAAATTAGAGAATTTTTTTCTTATGAATGTTTATTGATTCCCAGGGTGGCCCCTTCCAAAATTTGTCAATTTGTTTTTTTTAGAAGCACACTCAAAAAAATAAGTTAGTAGAACAGTTAGTAAAACATCTTGAGAATCAGGTATACTATTTTCAGCAAATTTTTTGCTAAAATTATGTTTTAAACTAAAATTTTAGTTATACTTAGTCAGCACTTAACTGTTTTGAACTAATGTTTTACTAATATTTTACTAATGTTTTGCAATAGTGTGAAAACCAGATTAAAAGTTATACGCAGAATGAATTAGATGTCAAGATGTAGTAGTGACGAGGAAAATTACACTAAAAAGTACAACTCTAGTAAGACACATAAAAAAAATCAACCATGGAAGATTTTTGTATCTATTTTTCATACATAAAACAAAATTGTGGATTGGAACAACTTAAATTGTGCGTTTTCACCGGCTTGTGAAAGTAATTGTCTATAAAGACAAAATATAATATTTAAATTTAAAAATGATTAAATGTGTATTTGTAGTCAAATTGAGCGGTCAAGTTGATAACAAATATAGAGCAGGTAGACAGACTTAAGCGAAAGACAGACCAATACATCTTAGGTAAATTTTCAAAAAAACGGGTTGTATATGTTACATTTTGTTATTTTTTCGTTTCGTTTCTATAATTATCTGCGGCATTAGTGTTCCTTTAAAAGATAGCATCATTGAGACAACAATTGATGTAAGTAGTTGAAAGATAATTTTGTTTATGTTATATGTAATTATTTCTATATATTTGCAGATATTACATTAATTCATGTCGTCAATGTGGGAGTATGAAAATTTTTATATTTTGTAACGTATTGTAAAATATTTTAAAAAGAATCACAAAAATATGTTTTATGATTTTCAGCAAAATATATTAACTAAAGTAAAAATTTTCTACAAGTTTTTTGAGTTTTTTCAGTCTACTAATATTCAGCAAAAATTTTATTAATGTCTAGCAGGGGGTTTTTAATTTCTAATCCACTAAGTTTTAGCAAAACTTTTGCTGAATCTACTAATTTTGTTTCTAAAAATCAGCTCGCTGACATTAGTAATTTTATTGCAAGCACAATCCTGATTAAAATTTTGCTGACTCAGCAAAATTTTTTGCTGACTTCACTAAATTTTTATTTGAGTGCAGTCCAAGGTACAGGACAGCGACTTTTATGCAAATGTATGTTTCTAGTCAAATCAATAATAAAATATCAAATAAAACATACATATTGAATATTTTCAATATTATCACTTTAACTCTTAAATACCAACATAAACCGAATACAGTCAATGATTTTTTCCCAACCATATTTTTTTTTTCTTAATACAAAAGTAACAAAAACTGCAAGATTTTTTTTTATTTTTCACCAATTCGATTTTGTACTGTTGTTAACTTTTATTGCATGCAAAAATTCATACAAGAACTGACATGCCGCTCAGAAAATGCGCGCTTCTTCATTGCCACATTTTTTTAGTCGAGTGATTAATCACTGCAAAAGGTACTATATAAAAAATTAGCAATTTCAGCAATTTTGAGAGACAATTAATCATCGCAAATGTTGCAATAACTTTTAAATACAAGCCCAGCCAACAACTGCACAGAAGAAGAAAAAAAAAAAGAGGGAAACTACACACAAACGCAGGAAAAACAAGAAAACTGAAACATGTTTTGATAGTAGACACTCACTCACTTGCAAAGACAGAAAAAAGGATGCCTAAAGCCTCAATCCTAGAATCTTTAGCTCTTTGCAAACATTTCAAAACAAAAAAAAAGTGTTTGAAAGGCCAGTCATGATGATTTTTGCAAACAATTTGGGGGAGCCAGTAACAAAAAAAAAAAAAAAGTGGTCAGAACTCTAACTTTGGCTGTTGTATGACTAAAATTGTGTTTTTTTTTTGCTTTTCCTTCTTTCGGAGGCTTCTTTTGGAAAACATGAAAGCATAATTTCACTTTACAATGGTGATAAATGAACTTTTAAAGTTAATATGAAAATCTTAACCTTTAAACAATATTCGGAAGCTGTTCACTGCTTGTTTCGTGTATTGTTGTGGCGGATTTTTCTTCTTCTGTGAAACTACAACAATTATAAAAAACTCATGCTAATGTTATCTTTAGTTTATTTTTATTATGTTCGAAAGAAAAAAAAATATATATATATGATAAAAGGGTGCAGTTAAGGAAGGTGTTTAAGACAAGGTGTCATTTTCTGGTTTATTTGCTGAATTTAACTTCCGTAATGGCTACAGGTATATTTAGGTAACGGATGCCCGAGTAACGCTTTTGTAAAGTTGTAGCAGGAGGAAAATTAAGAAATCGATGAGTAAAAGTTTCCCTAAATCTCAATATAGTCCTTCTAAGGATATGGGTAAAGATGAATTTTGTCATCTTACCTTAAGTCGAAAACGTTTTAAAATTTACGCATATTTGTGTTCAGTGTAACAAAATTAATAAGAAAAAGAGTGAAACGTTAACTAAAAAGTTCTCCACTTTGCAAATATCTCAATGTACAACTTTTAGAACTGCTGCACTTCGAAGTTCGACAATTCTTAAATTTCGGCTTAATACATAAGACTTACAAGGACGGTGTCACCGGTATCACCCACCGATTTTGATGGAAGTCGGAAAATTTATGAAATTAATTTTTGCTAAGAAAAAATTTGTGCCGATCCAGCAAAAAATTATCTCGATTTGGTAAGCTTCAAAAATAGCGCTTCATCGCCTTGCATACAATAAAGCATTTTGGGAATTCATTCTGTTGGGCTTCCCCAAATGCCTTCTTTGAAGCTGTGAATAATGCGTACAATTCAACAGTAAAGAATGCATTCCATTGATCATTAATGTTGTTAACACACAAAAAAGCGTTTTTTATTGCCTACGAAGGCACGAATTTATTGCTTCTTAGAGCATATGAAAGAATCGTTTTTTTTCCCTGCCTGCAAGAGACATACCAAGTGGGACATCGCGAATTAAAATAAATTAGTTTTGTCATGCTGAATATTTTGAAATTATTGAAATCAGACAAACGGTTTTCGGGTTTTCGTGATTTACACTGATAGAAATTTGTGCGTAGTATTAATGAATTCCTTCATTAATCCAATGAATTTTTTCATAAAAAAGTCCCCAAAAAAACGTTTCATTGAGTCAATGAAAGGTGTTTCATTAAATCAATTTTAATGAATAGTTTCATTGACCCAATGAAAATTTTATAAATTATATGAAATTTTTTTCATTAATCCTAGCCTAATCGTTATGAAAGTTTCATGTGTTTAATGAATAAAATTCATAGTTTGTATGAAATATTTTCGTTGATATTTAATAATTTGCACTTTTTATGATTATTTTAGCATAGCATTAATTTGGTGGTTATTGAGAAATTATCATTCGTTGATATTATTTATAAGGTCTGGTCTTTATAGGATCTATAAAAAAAGTTCGAAATGTTCGAAAGTAAACATCACAGGCTGTTCCGCAAAAGCGATGGCAGATTTTTATTAAACTCAGCCTGATTCAGCAAATTTTCGTTACTTGGAATATTATAACATGTAAGAAAGAAATCTAACAGGAAAGGTTTTCCCGGGGCCACCCACCAATGTAGCACGGTGGTTAAAATTCTATTGTTTCTCAACAAAATTTGCTAAAGCTCATAATATTTGACGAATTCGAAAAAGATAAAATTTGAAAAGTAGCTGATTAGATTTCAGATCGAAAAAAGGAAAAAAGGAATTATTGCACTTTTTTTAAATTATGTATATTAGGAAATTGAATGATTAAAAAAAACATTTAAATATAATTTACAGGCATTAAAATATTAAAAGCTGAACTAAAAAAAAAACAATTTTAATTTATTTCTCTTTTTATTGTTTTATGCTATAAACACATAGACCACAGCAGACTGCAGAGCTACACGACTGCAAATGCCGTTGACTGCAATCGTCGCCGTGTGGTCAGCTACTTATTATTTTGGAAACGACAGCAGTATAGTAAACAGCTGATCACGATTCAATTTAAAAATATCAACAGCTGTTTTTTATACAAATCAGGGATGTTAAAGTTGGTACAATTGTACTTTTTTTGGTACATTTTGACCTTCTAAAGTACCGTGGTACTACCGCGACTCATTTGGTACAATTTAAAAATTTTTAATTTTTCCCCCTTTTGAATTTTTAGTATAGCAAACAAATTGTTATTGTGTCCTTTTTCATTGCATTTATTCGTTTTATGTAATGAGCTCTTAAAATATATGCGACTATATACGCCAGATTTTACGATTTATCATCATTTTAAGGATTTTGAAGAATAAAGTTGGCAATTTTTTTTTTTTAATATCGATTAAAAATTTACGATTTTTTACAAAATTTATCTGGCAGCTCTTACATATATTGACACTTGTTGCAGCCAACTTCACTTTTATTTTGAATTTATTAAAATTCTGAAGAAGTGAAAATTGATATATAGATATGGCATCACTTATAACATATGGGAAAACAGTGGACATTAGAGTGAGGTGAGTTTCTAAAAATAGAACTGTTGTGTTGTTGGAGTTGTACTTCTGAGATTATGTATGAAAGAACAAAAACACCGTGTATTGAATAAAACTAGTTTTAATCACAACAAAACTCGACCTAGCTATAGCTCAGAGGGCTAAAGCGCTCTGTCTAACGTGTAGTGCGAGTGCATGTGGCATTATAAATCAGTTTATCTATACCACGGTCAGTGATTGCACAGAAAAATTTCATATAGACGCAATCGAACAAATAAAAACATAACAAATATTACATTATTCAAAAATTCAAAAAAAAAACAGGGTCACTGACGAACGTTCAATACCAGAAACTGCGCAGTCTGATTCAGAAAACATTGAATATTTGCAATGTAGTTATGCTTTTTAGAAAATACACTCATTCTTCTCTACCACGCCTTTCACAATTAAATTAAATAAAATTGCATATTAATTATAGTATTAACTGCAATTGTCTGAAAAAGACGTTAAAATTCAAACTCAAACGAAAATTAAATTATTGTTAAAGAAATGAAAGAAAATTCCAAACAATCTTATATATGTTTAATTTAGAACGAGCTCTCAACCTCCGTATATTTACAAAAATAAAGCAAATCAAACATATTAGCTAGGTTGATACTAGTATTTCGATCTGGTTAAAGATCTCATCAGAACCCAATGTTTTAGAAAAGTTATAGCCTCCATAATAGGCAGAACTTTAACAAAAAACCGATTAATCATTAATTTTGCTCCATTCTTGTCTTCTTAGTAAAAATATTACTTGAGCCAGAGTAAAAACTAAAATTTTTTTAACTGAAGTTGCTGGAATTTTATCCATTCCACACTGGTCTGCAAATGTGGAAAGAGTTTTTTTCTTTTCAAAATATAATAAAAACTAAGGAAAGAAACAGACTACATTAGCCAACATTATCAAGTCTCATACAGACTAAGGATTGGTTAAGAGCGACAAATTTATGCTGCTATGATGTAGAAATTCCAAATAGTTTATTAACTAAACAAATAATTCCATGATTTGGTCTCACATATTCATAAGACTTTTTTATGCCTTATTTTATTCATACATATAATGTATGTTATTGGAAGGTTTTGTTTTTTTTTCTGTACAAGAGAATTTTTATGTATTTTTTTTTGTTGTTTTAAAAAATTTAAAAAAAATGGTACCGTCAACGTCCAAAAAGTACAATTTTTTTGGATGTTGGTACAAAATTGAAAACTCCATTTAACATCCCTGATACAAATGCATTTTTGTTTCAGTAGTGCCAATTACATATTTTTTTTCTTTATTAAAATAGAACAACATGCTTGGTTGTAGACACGTATATAAAGTTCACTTAAAAATACAATTACTTATTTATAATACATTATTATAACGTGAAAATAAATTTATATAACCCCTCTTGAATATTAATGCAATTATACCATTTGATGTTGCGACGTTTTTTGTGTTTGACAAAATAAAATATTTTTAAGCACTAATTTGTTACGTATTTTGTTTTATTGTCAACACTATTTTTGTTTTGCAGCCAACAAAAATAGAAATTAACCTAAGTTGACTACAGCGGCAAAAGTAGTCGGGTAGACGTGTAGTTGTGTTGGTGCCAAAATAATCGTTTTCATATAAACGTGTGTATTTTATTTTTGACAGGCTGTAGTCGTGTAGCTGCAGTCGTCTATGTGTTTATAGCATTATTTTTAATCTTTTTAATTTTCAATCTTTCTTTACTTTTTTATAATTTGTGTTAAAAGATGACATATTTTCTTACATAACGGTACAAAATATGTGATTTTGTATCGATCTGACTTGGAATTCTGTAGAACGATCGACAATTATAGTTCACTTTTTGTAGTTAAATTACGACCATATTAGATAAAAAATGTTAAATATTGTTAACAATGTTGTTAAAAAACAAAAATTTATTATCGCTTACCATAACGTTTTTGTTTAACATCGTCAAAACGATAACAATTTAGGTCTCGTTTTGAAGAAAACTATATCGTTTTTCTTAGAGAATCTGTTCCCTGGAATTTAGTGACCAACTATTCAAATTCGTCAAAAATTGTTAGCGCTAGGCAAACTTAATAATACAAATTTATTTATATCAAAGTTTTGGTTAACTCTGCTTAAAAGAAATTTTTCAGATTTTTTACTTTAAAATGATAGTACAAAAAAAATTTTTTTCTTATTACAAGTCAAAATTTTTATTGAAAAAAATTTGAAAATTTTTCATTGATTTAATGAATATTTTTTATGAAATTATGAAAAAATCATAAAAATGTTAATGAAAAAAATACCAATATTATTGAATTTTCATTCATTTAATGAAATTTTTCGTTAAACCAATGAATCGATTTTAATGAAATCGTTTCATTAATGCTATGAAGGAAAATTCTATCAGTGTAGGGACTTAAAATTGCATCTTTTTCCTCTATTCTAGAAAATTTTTTAAAAAATATTTTAGAATTTTTTTGCTCTCAAATGCAATGCAAAATATGCCTTCATTTGAGCATAATTATGTATGTCGGAAATTAGAGATGATGTGAAAGTGGAGGAAAAACACTCCATTTTTATTATAAATCAAGTCGCAATATCTCGAAAACTGTTAGTCTGATTTTTTTTTTAAATATTCGTGCTAAGCATGCCAAAATAAATTTAAAATTATGTGTCGCAATACATACGAGTATTTTTATTACAGCAGTTAAAAAAAAAAAAAATTGACAAATTTGTACGCTGCGCGCCACTCGTTAATTCTCAAATTCGCACCATCTAACTATTAGACCTAGTTTTACAATAATCGCTACAACAATTGATAAAAATCGAAAGCTGAGAAAAAATGCCCCTTTAATAGCCATATTATAAAATTAAACTATCAATTTTAAAGCTAATTCTAAAATTTCTCAAAATTATTGACCATAGTGGATCTGTCATTTAATATTTTAAAAATCTGATCTGATGTAAGATGCAGACTCTGTCACTTCTTAACATCGGAAAAAGTTTAAAATTTTAGATATATGGGCAATTCGTGGGCGACGGACGCGACATTCGCGCACTTTTAGTTGAGCCAAAAACAATAGAGGAATATAAAGATGCGGTATATATCCTCAGTGTATTGAAGCAAGGAAGAGTACATTTTGCAGAATCAATAATGTATAGTTTAAAGTTTGACCGTCTTCAAACGTACATTAAACTGTTCACCGAACTCGCCGCTCAATTGGGCCATTGTTTCGCGTGCTGTTTGTCATGTGGCACCGTCTTGTTGAAACCACATATCATCCAAGCGCAGCTCTTCCATTTTGGGCAAAACAAATTTGTAATCATCGCACGGTGGCGCTCGCTATTCACAGTAATGTCTTCTTTGAAAAAGTACGGTCCAATGATGCCACCGGCCCATAATTCAAACCAAACCGTGCATTTTTCGGGAAGCATTGGCAGTTCTTTCAATGTTTCTGGCTGCTCTTCATACCAAATAAGCCAATTTTGCTTGTTCACGTATCTATTCGACCAGATATGAGCTTCGTCACTGATCACAATTTGCACTTTTTTAACCGAGCATGAGTTTTGATAATAAAATACATTAATCTGCAAGCGTTGCTCGTTTGTAAGTCGATTCATGATTAAATTAAAGACCAAACTGAACATGTTTAACAGTAACATGTTACACGAAAACAGCTGAGCTGCCAAAAACAGTGTTGCCAAAAAGAAAGTTGCTAAAAAATCACCCTTTAAAACATAAACGACGCAACTTCGAAGTCACAGAACATTTTTAAACGACGCAACTTCGAAACGACGAATATTGAAGCGACGCATTCTTTTGTAAATTTTTTTTGTAATATTGTATCTTAAAGAATTTTCATATGAAAAACTACAATTTACAATTATTTCAAATAAAAAATTTGATAGAAATAAATTTGAATTTAAAAATGAGGGAGTTTAAATTTACAAATTCCATTGTTGGCGCTTATTATTTTTTCGGTGTATATTCAAAATTATAGCGTATTTTAAGACTGGTCTCAGCCATATTTTTCAAAAAGCCAAAAAAAAACGTTGATGTTAAGAGATGTAACTTGGATTTAAAACATAAAGTCAAGTTCAATTTTTTGTTGTTAAAAGATAAAAGCTTTTAATATGTCTCAGATGTACTTACTACTACATCTAACCAAACTTACACGCAAAGCGTCAAAAAGAAAAAAAAAAAAGTGTCACCGTGTATTTTTATGAGTTGTGGACCGCTTTAAACTTTAGTTTAAGTGACAGTGCTGTTGTTATTTATTAATACGGTATCGGTTATATATTCTTAAATACAACATCCACAATAATGCAGTTGTTAGTGTAATAAAGAACAACAAAAATGAACAACACTGTTCTAAAGATCGCCTTTTTTCGCATTCGTTCAAAGCAGCAACAACAAAAAATGCGTTCGACACGCAAAGGACATATTTGTGGCACGCATGCCTGAACTTCATCATCATCAACGACATCTTCATCTATAGCAACCGTAGCTAAGAGCAAGCACTTTTAGCCATTCAAGCCATTGTCGGCAGCTTAACTAAATTATTAAGACATCTTTATAATGCAAACTTATCGCAATGAAGTGTGAAATGAAATGAAACGAAATGCAATCAAAATGGATTTAGAGACTTCATATACAATATATTTTACTCTTCATACCCCAAGATGAGTCGCATCTTCTGTCTCGCTGTTATTTCTTTTAACTCGTACATATTACAAACATAAAAATTATTATTATGATTAATAAAAATAATATTTAATAAATAAAAGACAGAAGAGAAAATTCCCATGTTAAGAAGAAAAAAAAAACCATTGCAATTTTTATAGAACTGGGAATTATATATTTTTTTAATTTTTCGTCGTTGGTTGGTAGTATTTTATGCGGATAAATTGATTTGATTGTATAGCTGCTTTTATGTCTAAATAAACGGAAGTTTTAAACTGGCTTAACAGGAGCTTTTGTGACTTTTAACGAGATTTTACATTAATGATAATATTTCAATATTTTGTTAGGAATTGCTAAAAAAAACAAACTTTTACACATTTACTTATGCGAATAGTAAAAGTTGTATAAAAATTAAAATTTAAACTATAAAATTTATTTGAAAACAGATTAAAGGCTCCATTACTCGAGCGGTTTCGTTTCGTAAACGGACTGTAACTCCATATAATGTGTAAAACTAGTACCCACATAAAATATATTGTCTCTTTTTTATATATGAGGGCGGATCAATAAGTCCGCGACTTTTCGCACTTCCCTCGTAGTTTTATGAAATGCAACACTGCTCCGATCAAGTATCACCTGTTAATAGACTACTGTCAAATTTCGAGCAAGTTCCGTCATTTACTTTGCGTTTAACAGATGTTCAAAACATATAATCTCGTGGATTTTTTTAAAAATGGAAATAAGTGAATTTCGAGTGCTCATTAAACATTATTTTTTGCGAAAAAAACCGTCAATCAAACCAAGGAAAAGCTTGATAAATACTATGGAGCCTCTGCACCATCGATTTCAATGGTAAAAAAGTGGTTTGCTGACTTTCGTTGTGGTCGCACAAGTAAATGACGCTGAACGTAATGGACTGCCAATTGAGGTCAATACACCCGAAAATGTAGAAAAAATCCACGATATGGTGTTGGCCGATCGAAGAATAAAAATGAGTGAGATTGTTGATGCCATAGGCATTTCATATGACAGTGTGGTTTCGATTTTAAAGGATCAGTTGGGTTTAAGAAAGCTGTTCGCAAAATGGGTGCCGCGTTTGCTCTCAATTGACCATAAACGTAATAGTGGCCAATAAGGTGATGGCAACAGTTTTTTGGGATGCACGCGGCGAACATTATGCCAACTTATTGGACCGATTTAACGAGGATTAAAAAAAAACGACCCCATATGGCCAAGAAATGCTTATTTTATGGACCTCGAAAAATCTTATTTTTTGGAAGGGATACAAAAATTGGAGAAACGTTGGACTAAGTGTATTGAACTCAAAGGAGATTATGTTGAAAAATATTTTTTTTTTTTGCAAAAAAAACTGTGTTTCATTCAATAAGTCACGGACTCATTTATCCGCCCTCGTACGCTCAGAAAAAAAAAAAATAGTAAAACAAATTTTCAATCGAACTTTACTGATTTTGTACTAATTTTTAGTACAATTTTTTGCTATTCTCATTTTAGAAGTTATGAAATTTTGTACTAGTTTTTGTTGCTGATCTTAGGAAAATATTTTACTAATATTTTAGTTTGAAAATATATTTTTAAATATATTCTCATTTAACAAGTAATGAAATTTTGTACTAATTTTTGTTGCTGATTTTAAGAAAATATTTTACTAATATTTTGCTAATATTTAATTTTTTTTTTTTTTTTTATTTATTACGGAGTTATAAATAATATAATGTTCAACTGTTATTATTTTAGTTTTTTAATTTTTATTCTGTGAAATTCTATTGATGTACTAAAATTTAGCAATTTTTTTTTGCTGATCTTAGCAAATAAATTTTTAATGGCAGTTTACTAAAATTTTACTAAAATTTAGTAGTGGTTACTAATTTTTTCTACTAACTTCATTTTACTACAGTTCAGCTGACATGTGTTGCAAACTTTAGCAAAAAATACCGCAAGTCTGAAAATAGTTAAATTTTCGGTAGCCAAAGTTTTCAGTAGTCATTACAGATTTTTTCTTCTTAGTGTACTAAACAAATGGTGACGGCTTTGCGGTAAGTCAATTCTGTTAAAAATAGATATTCTCTTCGGGTTCCCGTTTATTAAGTTACATAGATACAAAACAACAATATTATCTTCTATTTTCTTTTAACTCATAAACGAGTTAAGTTTTGAATCCGTTCTAGTAATTTGGGCTTAAGAGTATAATACAGATAAAAATGGAAAGGAAAGCCGTAAAGCAAACAAATATAAACAAAATAGCAACGGAAACTTTATAACTGCTTTGGGATTTTAGTGTAATATATATAACTCTGTCTGAAAATCAGCCGATCTTTTATTTGTTGTTTTTATAAATAAAAGAGGTTACATGTTTTTCTATAGTGTAACTCGACTTAGTTTTACAGAAAATATTCGTTAAATATTCTCCATGTAAATATTGTAATATTTGTTTGTTAAAACTACATGACGCTTCACATGAAGTACAATGGGCGCTTCACGTTTCGGATTCTTGGGATTGTACTGAGCAAAAAAGTCCACTAGACCATACGTCCACGGCGAAAATCGAGCTTCCACGTTTTGACTTTTTTGTGAAAGTAACAATGTGTGGAATGGACATATCTCAGGAAGTAGGAGGAGCTTATCCAAGATTATGGTATAAATCTCTTCTTTAGAAGATTATCTAGCAGATTAATGCATCAAACATATTTCTGGGTGGGGTTTAAGGTGTTAATTTTTAATTTCAAAATAGGGCTTTTTTGCTGTAAAGTCAAAATCTGGAACTCGACTTTAACCGTAGACGTATGTTCTAGTGAACTTTTTTGCTCAGTACAATCCCAAGAATCAGAAACGCGAAGCCCCCATTAAGAATTTTTTCCTTCCATACTAATCGCCCCACCTTAATCTACACTCAATTTATTCCATAGGTAAAATACACGAAAACTGTTATTTATTTTACGAAAGTTCTGAATATTTTGACATTACGAACAATTTTGTAATATTCACAAATTATAAAAAAGTTCTATCTTTTACAGAAACCGGTTCACGGAATTAAACTTCATATTGTACAGAAAAAATTTGTCTCTATACTCTAACAACATTTTTTTGTCAAAATTTGCAAACATTTGTTGATGAAATTTTTGAAATAACAATTTTTGAATGCCAAAAGTCTTAAAATTTTTAAAAACAAAAAAGTATCATAGTTCCCAAAATTAAATTGAAGGGTTTATTGTAAAAACTTGATAAGCCACATTTAAATTTTTGCTGGTTTTTGCCTTTAAAGTTTTGACTTAATGTAAAAAGTAGAACTTTTGAAGGACTTTTGTACACTTGTTATAAATGTTTTAGCTAGACTTTTATAAAATATTCATCAAAATATGACTAAAAAAGTGCTAAAACCAGCAATAAAAAAAAATGTGGCTTATCAAGTTTTTACAACACACAGAGAAATAAAGTGCCAACCGAATTGAAAAGTGTATATTAATGGCAACAACTTAAAAATTCAGTTAGTAAAACGATATTTACATTAGATTTATGAAAAATTCGGGTGTTGCAACTAAAATTCACAGGAATTAACCGAAAACTAATGTTAAGTTGTGCCAACCGTCTGAAATTCGTAATAACATAATTTGAGTCGTAGTAACCGGAACTTAGTTGGCAAATGGCAACATTTTTTTCTGTGTAAATAAGCCCTTCAATTGATTTAAACTAAACGGTTTTTTGTTTTAAAATTTAAAATCAGTTAGACACGTTTTGTGTAACGAGTTGCCAAATTATTTGTATTATATTTTGTTGCATTTAACTTTTTTTTTATATACAATCTATCTTTACCTTTCATTGTTTTGTTGTTTGTTATGCAATTTAATGATAAACTCGTTCAAAATGTTGTTAATGTTGTTTGCTGTTGTTGTTGTAGTTGCAGAGAGAGAAAGATGGTGTTGTTTTTTGGTGTTTTGTTGCATGTACTTTTTTCTATTTTTGGTCAGAAAAGCATGAATTTCGCCACGAAAATCCAAATTGGATGACAAGACAATTGTTTTTGTGTTGTTTTGTATTTTTGTTGTTGCTTTTGTTGTTTTTGGTTTATTTGTAGCTTCTCGCATTCACTTAGGCATGATTGTGATTTACGCGGCCAAAGGTGAGCTTAAACTAAGTTTATATTCGTACATACTGGTAGACAGAAGGATGGACGGACGGACAGCTGGGGTAGATGAACAACAAAATCTTTTTAGCTTAACAATTCGTTACAATAAAATTTTAACTTTTTTCGGTTTTGTTGTTTGTTTGTTGTTGTTATTGTCTTTACCAAAAAGATATGGTGATATTTTTAAAACCAGAACATACACACACATATGCATACAGGAAGACATACATATGGGCTTTTAAGGTGGAACTTATTTTTTGGGGACAGGTTTTTTTTATTGACGTATTTTATGCAGATGCACCTAGAAAACAGATTCGGTAGTAGCAACCGTATTTGCTGCCAATCGAATGCTTCGGTTGTTGCAACAGAACTTTTCGGTTGTGACAACAGACATTCGATTGAAACAACAGAAATTCTGTTACGACAATAGAATTTCGATTGCTTCAACAGAAATTCAGTGATATTTTTGCCTAAAAATTGTATAGTTACAACCAAACCATATCGCCACCAAAATAAGGTTTGACTTACAAGGACAGTCTCCTGATTAGTTTTCTCCGATCCTAATGAAATTCGGATATGTGGCAGAGAAGAAGCAAAAGTGACACGTAACTCTTTATGGTGCTGTAATTTCACGTTTCAAGGTGGGATCAAAATTATTAAGTGTTTGAGTGGGAACATTTTTGAAATGAACGAAATTCAGACGTATGTGTAAGCAGCATTGAAGCATAGGTTACATAGAACTCCAACTCTTCGACATTAGCTGTCAGTGCGCGTCACCCATGAGAATGTGCTGAACGTAAGTGGTATACCTACCTATACAAAAAATAATAGAATGTGTATGAAAAAATGTGTTTGTTTATAAAGGAAGAAGAAGAGTTTGAAATCTATGCATTGAAGTACTCAAAAACATAAAAATGTTGATACCCATATTGCTTATGTAGTAACAAAGGGTTGCCATTTATTTTGAATGAAAATAATTTATCGGAAGAAAAAGTCGCTTAACAGACAAACAGCTACGAATATTAGAAAAACCACTAACACCCCTTGATTTAAATAAATTGGCATTAATATATAGCATTTGTAGTTTCAACTAACAATAATTTTAAGTGACATTAAAACAAAAATACTTATCGGCCATGTTTCTTTTACCAGTTAATGCGTCTTGAAAAACTCTTTAATTTGGTACCCCATTTGGCTAAAATTTCTTTGAAAAATACGAAATAAAGCAAAAAGTCGATAAAATGGGGTAATTTTTGAAACATGAGTTTGGTCCGCGAAAAAAAATACGTGTTCCTTTTTTTTGTTTTATCAAATTTCTGAATTTCATTAAGTTTGGAAAGAACCTATAACGAGACTCTATTTGTAAGTTAACATATTTTTAGTATGCAAAGACTTAAAAATGTGCTTTTTAAGAAAACCTTAAGATTGTGATTTACTCAACCAGAGCTAAATTCGCTTTTCTAGTATATTTAATTTGCTCTATTTGTAGCACCGTTTAAAATATATATATATTTGAAAGCCTGTTGTAAGATTCTTATTAAGCGTGTTCTAAAAATCATTACAAACTAAACCGCTCACCTTTTAAAGTTTATCGGACAAATTGGCTTCGCCATTTTGAATTTGGTTAATGTAAATAATCTAAAAAGAATTTGATTATATTTTCAAAAATCGTGTACCATTTTGGATACGAAATTTTAAAACTCGAAATTGTATTCATTGTAAAACTAAAAATCTTCCGACACATCATGGTTCAATAACTTTAAAATACATGTGTTTATGCGATTCCATAATGAACACTGGTGACGTATGAGTTATGTACGGAAGAAATTTTATATTAAGTATACGATGTGGGTACTTATTAAAACTTCACAACAGAGTGAAAATATGTCAACTCAATCATAAATATGACATTTTTGGATATACCATCACCAATTTTAATGAAATTCACCACAACTGTCATAATCGACAAGATTTCAGATTCCGGAACCTTTCGGTTTCTTAAATATGACGTCATGAAAATTGGAAAAAACGATAAAATTTACTAAAGTGTCGCAATCAAATTGACTATAACTTTTAAACTATACAAGATAAACAATTCATGTTGGCCTTATTTTTTAGGTCAATATATACTGTTCAAAATTATATGTATATTTATTCTTTTCATCTAGGATTGGTAACTCGATTGGTCTCTGAGTTATACCCAAAAACTTGGTCCTAAGTATGATTTTTCCTATTAAGTACATGTTTTTTCCTATGCATGTGAACTAGGCTGCGTATTAAAAAACAAAATTTCAACTTCTGAAGTTTGGGTTAGATTAAGATTTATAAAAAAAAAATCTTTAATTTTTTCAAAATTTTCGAACAAAATTAAGGGGTCACTACCACACATTAAAAGTTTTCCAGAATTTTGAAAATTACATATTTTCATTATTTTTTTTTTTTTTATAAAACAACTCAGGAAAAAGATATTTTGTTTTCTACACTATACAAAAAAAAAAAATTGCTAAAATTTTTCATTATTTTCACAGCTCCAATTACAAATAAATTATGTGGTATCTTTACACACATCATGGGGATTTAAGAAAAATAATACTAAAGGGACTGATTTAATTTCTTTCGGATTTGGTGTAAAGTCAGTATTATTTGATACATATATATATTTTTGGTGAAAATATGTTTTTGGTGAAAGAAACTACCCTATGGGGAATGAGGAGTCAATTGACCTAAAAGTGGCTGGTTAAAGAAGGACTTATCACAGGACTGGTATAATTTAATACTGAAGTGGGTTAAGACTTGTCAACTGTCCTAAAATTACCAATCCTGTGACTGGTAAAGGGAGGACATACCACTTAACCAGAATGCTTATTAACAAGAAAAGTTCAGTTGGCCAGAATTTTACCCATTGGAAGCTGTTTAGTTTTCGTTTATTTGTATGCCCATCTTTATGCCCATCTTTGGTTAGTCCTGTGGCATGCCACTATGTGGTTTAAAGCAGGACAAATGACCCCCTCCTATGACAAGCCCATGTTAAAGTTGCCAGTTGCTTACATAGGGTAGGGTTTAGCAGAGGACCGGTCTCTGGCACGAAGGGACCGATCCTGTGGCACAAGCAGCACCGATCCCATTCCCCATAGGGTGATTTTACATTTATTAGATCAAAATAACTTAAGTCCGAAATATTAAATATCGTTAACCCATCTTAACTGGAGGTCAACATTGTCCCACAAAATAAAGTTGATGTTTAGAACCAAAGTTTTCAAAAAAGTTTATTTCCATCAAATTCGTTGAAAAGAAATTAGCTTTGACCTATTCACATATACACATGTAACAAGTTACATGTGACAAGTTACATGTGACGAAACAGACCTTTTCATTACAAATCTCATTACTTTTATATGGGGATGTTGGGCAAAATAATGGAATATTAGTTATGATAAAAATATGTGGTTACCTATATGATTACCAAAATTGACACAGATAATGAGTCTACAAATAAATAAAAAAAAATTTAAAGACATGCAAAATATGACGAATACCGAGTGGTAACCGAATATTAGAAACTTCTCTAGTAGTAACGTATGCAGTTATTTAATGTCTTTTTGTTGAATAAAAACAAGTAAACTAAATTTGGAGGCAAAGTAGTCGTGTTATCTTTTGGAGCAAAAACCACATTTTTTTTTGTAATTTACAACTTTAAAGGCATTTATTTTAAGCGTGAACAAGATATTGTATTGAGGTTGTTTTTTTTTTAACGAAAATAACGAGTTTTTAATATCGCCAATACTTTTCAAAGCAATCGGACTTGATTTGCCTTTCACATTGCCAAAAAGCCGGGCTAGGTTATTGCAAATATGAAAAATTTTTATTTGAAAAAGTGGATAACTTTTGCACTTTAACCCTTTAACTGTCAAACGATGTTTTGCAAAGAAATTCATACCATGTGCTCCACTCGAAAAACAAATAATAAGTTCTTCTACAAAATTGTTTATCGTTGCCTAATTTAGGCGATATGAGCCATAATATTTTAGAGCGCATTTTGGAAAGGAGAAGTTTTGGAGAAAAATTATTTCTCTTACCAAGATATAACCACAATCGAAAAACTATTTTTTTTCTGCTCCTATTTAAGAAGATATCGCGATTTTTGCTTTTTGCAAAAGGGGAAATGAGGCGAAAAAGTATCACAACTTCAATTTATATTGTTCAAACTTCAACGCTTTGCTATTAATACCTTATGTCTTCTTCCTGCAAAATTTCATAACAATCCGACTTTTAGTTTATTAGAGAAATCCTGATAAAATCCTGTGAGTCCTTGGACTAAAGTAAGGACTTATTATTAAAGATAAAGCTTTAATCTGACTTATATTTTATTATAAAGAGTTTTTTGTCAACTAAAATTGGCTATGCAGATTTTTGAAAACTATTATAATTAACTTTTGAAATTTCACGAAATTTTGATTTTGAAGCTTTCTTGCTTCCAAACCGTGGACGGCACACGAAAAATTTCTTCGCAAAATATTTAGCAAATTTAGTTTTCTTTCGGAATATATTAATTTCTAAGTATAAAACGCTTATTTGACTGACGCATTTGTGGTAAATTTTATGAAGACTGCCCTGAGGCAGCCTTACCCGTTAGAGGGTTAAGAGATAACACACATGAGTACAAAGATTTATTGTCGAAAATTACAAGCAGATTACAAAAATGAACCTGTTTGAATACCCAAGGTGTCCTAATTTGGAGTGTAATTGATCAGTGCCAGAAGATTCTAGAGGGAAATTCTTTGAAACTTAAGCTTAAATTACGTTGATTGTGGCTCTGTGAAGTTTCATGGCAATCCGTGCAGCCGGTAAGAAATGGCTGAGTTATTTCCAACATATTTGTGATATACCCCACTGTGCAATAATAGTTTCGAGTATCCGTATTTAACCCTCTTTTTACAATCTTTAACATTTTGATTGATTGCAATCGATCGGTTTATATAGATTTTTGCAATTATGTACTAATTTTGGTGCCATTTCCATGCGGTTTGTGTATATTTGTGTTTATAGCGAGTAAAATTAGTACTTCGAAACCAAAATGTGAAAATTTCCTTGTTAGTATTTATAATTAAAAAAAAAAAAAACGCCACTACCACAACCTAAATGTCACCCAAATGTCCATACATATATCACACATATCCTTATTTTTTTCATTTCTGAATTTGTATTCTCGTATATATGATTATGTATGCAATTTCCAGATGACGTTTGTCTATGATGTTACAAAGTTTGAGTGTTAACACAACACGATTATCGTGAGGATGATTACTTTTTGTGTTGAACAAAAATTCGAATAGTAAGTTTTTCGTTATTTTTGAAAAGCAGAAACAAAAACAAAAATATACCAAATGTTGTTTCCGTTTTGACTTATTTTCACTAGAATAATTCAAACTAAACAACTAGATACTCTACGTTAACAGCCAAATGATGCAAGTTTTCTACTATCACCCCAGCCAGCCAAACAAACAACAACATCAACCATTCATCCCAAACAAACAGCAAACAAACCAACAAACACATTAAACATGACAATCTATATGAGTAACAAGTCCAACAAAAACTAACAATATGTTGTTTCGTTTCGTTTTGCAAAGTTTTGTTTTGTTTTGTTTCGTTTTGCAATTTTCTTAACTTGACTTTGAATTTAAATCGAAAATTTGCAAATCAGTCTAAAAACTACAAAATACCATGTCATGTTAACAGAAAAAAATCCGTTACATGCAAAATAGTGCAAAATAAAACAAAAAGCCCAGAAAAACACAAAAAAAAAACTCGAACAACAATTTATGTTAACCGTTGCATTGTTTTATGTGCATTTAAATTTTGTTTCTTTCCAAGTTTCGAAAACTTTAAAGTCACGTTACTAAAGTACAGATTATTAGAATTAATTTTACAAAAAAAAAAAAAAAATTATTTTAACATAAAACTTTAAAATTGTGAAACATGTAACACGTATAAAAACGATTAGCCTGAGGTTGCTTTAAAAAATTGTTTTTTTTTTTTTATAATTCAACGGTAATCTATAGAAAATTTTACTATAACAAAAGTTTTTGGATTTTTGCAAAAAAAAAAAACAATTTGTTAGATTTTAAGAAAATATGTGTAGGCACTTAAGCTTATTATTGACCAATTAAAATTGTTTTATAATCAAGTGGTATAAGCGGTAGAGATAATTAAAGTCATTTAGTATTGATGTTTACCTAATTACTATTGCGTACACGCAGAGAAAAAATATGGTTGCAATAAGATTACTGCCACAAAACTATGTTTCCTACACTCAAAAAAATAAGTTAGTAGAAAAGTTAGTAAAACGTCTTGTAAATCAGGTATACTATTTTTTAGCAAAATTTTTTGCTAAAATCGTGTTTTCAGCTAAAATTTTTGTTATACTTATTCAGCACTTAACTGTTTTATACTAATGCTTTACTAATATACTAATGTTTTACTAATTAATTTTGCTAAAAAAAAAATTGTGCTGATAAGCACATTAATAGTGTGGACGACAACCAGATTGAAAGATATACGCAGAATGAAGTAGATGTCGCGGCATGTCAAGATGTAGTAGAGAAGAGGAAAATGATACTAAAAAGTACAACTCTAATAAGACATAAAAAACTCAACCATGGAAGACTTTTTTATCTGTTTTTCATACATAAAACAAAATTGAGGATTAAAACAACTTAAATTTTGCGTTGTCACCGGCTTGTGAAAATAATTGTCTATTAATTAAATAAAAGACAAAATAAAATATTTATTTATTTAAACTAAATGTTTATATGTGTGGTCAAATTGCAAACAAACAGAAATGTAGACAGAGTAAAGTGAAATGTAGACAGAGTAAAGTGAAAGACAAAGACCCACATCCTAGGTAGATTTTTTTATGGTTCCTTTTTCTTATTGCAAAAAGGGTTGTTTCTTTCGTTTCATTTGTTTTTGTTAATTTTTTCATTTCGTTTCTATAATTATCTTCGGCAGTTGCGATAGCATCATTTAAACGATAGCATCATTTAGACAACCATTGATGTAAGTAATTGAAAGACAATTTTTGTTATGTTATATATATTTATTTCTATATATTTTCAGATATTAAATAAATTCATGTCGTCAATGTGGAAAAATGAAAATTTTTATATTTCATTATTATAGTAAATTATTTTTAAAAGAATCACAAAAATATGTTTTATGATTTTCAGCAAATAAATTAACTAAATTACAATTTTTCTAAAAATTTTTTGCGTTTTTTTCAGTCTACTAAAATTCAGCAAAAAATTTATTAATTTTTAGCAAGGCTTTTGTATTTCTTATCTACTAAGTGTTAGCAAAACTTTTGCTGAATCTACAAATTTTGTTGCTAAAAATCAGCTCGCTGATTTTCAGCAAAAGATTTTGCTGACATTAGCAACTTTTTTGCAAGCATCCTCCTGACAAAATTTTGCTGACTCAGCAAAATTTTTTGCTGACTTTACAAACTTTTTTTTTGAGTGTACAGCAATAAATGGTTGTTTCAATTAAACTACAAGGTGGCGCAAAAATAACCTTCCGATGTTTTTTGGCTGTAATTTAAAAAAAAAATTAAAAACTTTGATTCTTCTTGTGGATTAGTTTTATTTGGTATTTTAATTTTTTTTACATCAAGTCGAGAATATGATGTCATGTAAATGGCCGCCGCCACAGTTGATTGTCGTTTGAGCCCTTTTTATGGCATTTTCCATCACTTTGGCCAAAACTTCCGGCGATAGGTCCTCACATTCTTGACGGATATTGTCTTTAAGAGCTGCAAGAGTCTGAGGCTTGTTGACATAAACCCGCGACTTCAAAAAGCCCCACAAAAAGAAGTCTGGAGCGGTCAAATCAGGCGATCTTGCTGGCCAGTGCAAATCGCCAAAACGGGAGATTAGGCGCCTGGGAAATGCATCCTTCAGCATATCGGTTGTGGCACGTGCAGTGTATGCCGTTGCACCGTCCTGTTGGAACCACATGTTTTAAAATCCCAATTCATCAAGTTGCGGCAAAAAGAACTCATTGATCATTGCTCTGTAGCGCTCACCATTCCCAGTAACCGTTTGGCCCGCGACGTCTTCGAAGAAAAAAGGTCCGATGACTCCTCCAGCGAAAACAGCACACCATATAGTGACTTTGAGCGGGTGTAATGGCTCTTCGTGGGTTACACGCGGATTTTCAGTGCCCCAGAAGCGTAAATTTTGCTTATTTACGTACCCGCTAAGATGGAAATGGGCCTCATCACTCATGATTATTTTTGATGAAAAATCATCTTCCTCTTGGTGGTGATTAAGGATGGCTTGAGCGTAGGTTACACGCGATTGGCGGTCAGCAGCTAACAGCTGATGCAACGTCTGGACTTTGTACGGAAACATCTTCAAATCTTGTACCAAAATTCGCTGTAAAGACCGTCGACTGTAACCCATTTGCGTGGCACGTCGTCTGGTCGATGTCGACGGCGCTTCCATGACATCCTCGGCTACAGCAGCAATATTCTCCTCAGAACGGCTACTCCGGGGTCTGCCACGCCTGCCAGCATCTCGTGTTGTGCCAGTCTCTTCGAGGCGAGCGGCTAAACGTCGCAGTGTTTCACCAGTAGGCGTTGGACGGCCAGGAAATCTGCGACGAAATTTACGTTGTGCCAAAGTCACCGACCGATTATTGGTCAAATAAATAGTCACCAATATTCCGCGGTCTGGAGCAGTGTAGCGTAACATTGTTTATTAACGTGTATTTCGCATGCGTTTACTACACAAATGTCAAAACAGAACTGACATTAGGGGCCAATCGCAAAATTTATAGTATTTTCTGATAGGAGGATTACTTTTGCGCCACCTTGTATTATTGTATCTATCATACTTCACAAATAATATGATTGCTTTTATCATGTTCTAGTAAAAATTTCTCTTTTTTTCTAGTTATCATATGATTGTATTGTCTACAATCATACTATAGTATTTGTTATCATATATCTCTATCTAACTGCAGCAATAACTATAAGATGATCAGTCGGCTGTTTTATGAGCGTATTCGCTCTTTTAGTTTCATTCTGTTTTAGATTTTGAGAAAAGAAGTTGTGAGAAACATTCAGCCCCAACAAATTAAATAATATTAAACAAAAAGACATTAAAAATGGACAAACAACGTAGTGGTGGTAATTGTAATGGTGATTTGTTTTGTGGAAGAAGGAATAAATTGTAGTCTCAACTCGGTCTGAACTGCATGTCTAGGCAAAAGTTTAATTGTCGCGCACCCCTTAAATAAAGTTATTGTTTGTTATAAAAAAGTGATTAAAAATTGCTTTATTTTCTAATTGCTTGTAATTAAGCAAAAATATATTGTAAAAGAAAAAAAAAAAAAACAATGTGAAAAAAATTTCAAAAAATGTACGAGCTTTTACGTGTGTAGTACGAAATATTCATAATATGTTTGCAATAATCATAACATGGTAATAAACGAAAACTATAATATGGTTATAATGCAATTATTATGATTGCTGCAAACATGGTTTGATAATTATAAATGTATTGTTAAATTGTATTCTTAACAATATTTTTATGCGTGCTTTATTTTGTAATCACATGTATAGCTTGTATAGCTGACATTAGGGTCGTCTTTATTTTTCAACTTGCGATTTTTGGGGCTGCCCCCTCTTTAAATATTTGTTTGGGTACAAAAATTCACCATGCAAAAATTAGAGTTCTAGCAAAACGGGAAGATTTCCCGCATCGCCCTTGAAAATCGGGCCCCTTGGAAAAATTGGCACAATTTAAAAAAAATTACAAATTTTTTTTCTTCAAAATTAAAAAAATAGAAAATAATTTTTGTTTTGGGTTTAATCATAACTACTCAGATAAAAAATATTACTTTCCCAGAAAATCGCTAACTTACCCTAACTTTGTGTCAAAAAAATTAATAAATATTTTGGGTGTACCTCAAAGTGACTTTTTTGCATTTTTGAAAATTTTATTCAACAAAAATCAAAAACATAGTGTTTGCTGTCAAGTATTTTATAAAACACATCTCAAGTATTAAATAAGCCAAGTATTACAGATATCCGTTGTCAAAAATTTTTGTTAGAGCATTATTAAATAAATATACTCTGGTAGAATACTGTAGGGCTCATATTATGATAATTCAGACAAATTTCCAGAACCATAATATGATAATATTGGGATATATTTGAAACCATAATATGGCAATCTAATTATCATATTATGATACAGAAGCAGATATGAGTATGGTTGTCACAACCATAGTATCATTGTTGTCGCAATATGGTTCCCTCTACCATGGTTTTTCTTTGCATGTATACTTAATTAAACTATTTAATTAATATTACTCATACGCAAGTGTATTTTTATATCTACCACCATATATGATGGGGTGTACACCTAGAACACATACTAACTAGTAGCAACAGTGTATGTAACCGATCGAATAGTTCGGTTGAAGCTATTGAATATAATAGTAATAAGCACCGAATTTATGTTGAGGCAATCAGAATGCAGAGCTTTTTCGATTGAATGAATGTTTTCACAAACGAAGACAATCGGTTGGTAACAAATACGGTTACAACCCAAAAAAATAAGAGCTGAAGAAGTAGTAGTAAAAACACCACATCTACTGATCCGGATGTGGTGAAAGCTTAAGTGAAACATTAATGATATTAACATTATCGTGCCATTGAGTGGATGGAGTGAATATATAACTTCTTTATTAGCATTTTAAACAGTGCATGAATGCTCTTTTTCAACAGGTCACGGATGGTCTTTTTCAAATATATATTAACACTTTTATTTAATAAAAATGTGATGCTATGTGGTCGTTTTTTTTTTTTTTAAATCCTCGTTAAATCGGTCCAATAAGTTGGCATAATATTCGCCGTTTATTGTGTTTTTCCTTTTGAAGGTAATCGATGTGGATTATCCCGCGTGCATCCTAAAAAGCTGTTGCCAGCACCTTATTGGCCGACAAACTTCTTCGGAGCCGGTTCACCCGGAGAGAAACCCATTGCTTAGACTGCTGCTTGGTCTCCGGAGTGTTGTAATGGATCCGTGTTTCATCCACAGTTACAAAATCGCCGCAAAAACTCATTCGAATTGCGATTAAACAACTCCAAACAATCCTTTGAAGTTGTCACAGGAATAGGTTTATGGTCATTTGAGAGCAAAAGCGGCACCCATCTTAAACCCAACTGATCATTTAAAATCGAACCACACTGCCATATGAAATGCTTATGGCATCAACAATCTCACGCATTTTTACTCTTCGATCGGCCAACACCACATCGTGGATTTTTTCGACATTTTCGGGTGTATTCACCTCAATTGGCAGTCCAGATCGTTCATCGTCATTTGTACTTTTGCGCCCACAACAAAAGTCAGTAAACCACATTTTTACCATTGAAATCGATGGTGCAGAGTCCCCATAGTACTTATCAAGCTTTTCCTTGGTTTGATTGACGGTTTTTTTTTCACAAAAAATAATGTTTAATGAGCACTCGAAATTCGCTTTTTTCCATTTTTAAAAAAATCCACGAGGTTGTATGTTGTGAACAGCTGTTAAACGCAAAGTAAACGACGGAACCTGTTTAAAATTTGACAGTAGTCTATTAACAGATGGTACTTGATGGGAGCAGTGTTACATTTCATATAACTACGATGGAAGTTCGAAAAGTCACGGACTTATTTAGCCGCCCTCGTATTTTGGGACCTCTCCTTAACAAAATCCTGGGTACGCCACTGGTGCTTACATTATCGCTTACATATCGCTCTTCAATATTTTTAATATCATTTTAATGCGAGTTTTTCATCCTTAATATTATATTTGTTAATAATAACACTCAATGTTGTTATTATTTTACATTTTTATACATCTTTTGTCATTATTTTGTTAGAAATATGATTAGATTTACAAAATTGCTGTTCCATTAGATTCGGTGGTATTTGCTAGGATTTGTTCGTATTTCTATAACTTCTTATATTGTCACATCATTATTTTCACCCAATAGCAAAAGTAAATATAATGTTGAAAAAAAAATACTTCCGAAAAATATCGGCAAAATCTCGGTAATCCATAAAATATGGGGACAGTGGTCGGTAGTGACTTAAAGGAATTTAATTTTTTTTACTAACACTTAGATTAATTTTATACACTATTTTTATTGAAATTTCAGATTTCAAAATATTAACCCATTAATGCCCAGACGTTTTTTTAAATTTTTACACAAAATTTTTGTGCACTCTCACTTTTTTCAGAGCATGCTAAATTGAAACAACTCTGCAGGCAACTTAAGTTGCCAATGGACATCAATGGGTTTATCTTGAAAAAAGTCGTTGCCAAGTAATTAGGAGCATTACAACTAATAAAGTTTTTTCACATAAATTACTCAATTAAAAACTTGGTAAAATGTTAGTAGATTTCGCATAACTTTTGTGAATAAACTTTATTAGTTGTAATACTGCCAATTACTTGGCAACAAGTTTTTTTTATGTGTAGTGTTTTATTCGTACTTTGTTTGATTTAAGATTTCTGAAATAAAATCAAATTTGTTCTTTTGAAAATTATTAAACATTTCCGTTCCGAAATTTGGTTAAATGGTGTTAAGTAGCCCTTGTAAAGTAATAATTTCAACTCTTAGCCCTGCGCTGCCATATTTTGATTAATCTAATTAATCTTTTAAGATGTATTTTTTTTGTTATTGTTGTGTCATGCTTAATTTACTATCTAGAAAACATTTACAGTGGACGATAATCAATCTAATTTTTAAAATACACCCTAAAACAAAACAACATGATATGCATTTTGTTCATGTTTCTTTATATGTAACAGCAACACAATTATCCTTTTGGGTTGTATGAGGATTTTCATTTTATGTACACTATTGTTGCATGTCAGTTAATAGTTAAATGACGAGTAACAAGAAAAATAACGCCCAGTAGAATTGTGCGATGAAAAAGGAGAATCAAAAGAAATAAAGCAAAAAATTTGAAGAAAAAAGCAGAATAAAGATGATGCAGCTAATAGAGATGAGGATAATGATGATGCTGCAACAACAAACAAATGTATATTAGGGTGTCCTTTAACAATCGGTTTGTCCATTTTTGTTCATTACAGCCACCAGATTTATTGCAAATGGTTTCAAAATTAAGAAATCGAATTTCTTTTGCCAAATTTCGGCCGAAAATGTCCCATTTTTGAAAAAAGTGATTTCTATTAAAAATTCCCAACACTCGAAAATTTGAAAAATTAAATTTTTTGTTTTATTTATTCTATTAATATACTTCAAATTATAAAGATTTTTAATTTTTACTTTATAGGATATCATCGGGAATAGAAATGACACATAAAAGCATGTTTTTTTTAAAAATAAATTAAAAGATTTTTTTAAAAATTTCTAATTTGGAGATATCGATTGCTATATTTATAATGCAAAATAATTGATATTAAAGAAGAAACAATGGAAATTCAACAAAATTATAATTCGTGTTCATGAGTCGAGCAATTATTTTCCTGGATATTATATGAAATGGATTATTTTGTAAATAAAATAAACAAAATTTTAATGTTTTCATCAAATTTGGCATAATTATCGGATAAATATCGTTTAAATTTGATTAGACTTGAATTATATTAAATTTTATTTAAAAAATCTTTCACCGTCAGTGTCCAGGTGTCAATAAAAACCAAATAAAAATTAATTTATATTATGCCTAAAAGAGTGTTAAGCTTTTAAATTGATCAAAAAATTCCAATTGATACAAATAATAATTTTATGCAATGTGATCCCATATTGGGTTAAGGTTTTCGCTTTTGGTCAAAAAGGCCTACTAGGAAATTTACAGAATGATTACTTTCAGATTTTGATTAAATTTGGAAGGTACTACACTAACGAGCAATCACAATTCGTACCAATATATTACTTTTAAGGGTCACAAGGGTGGGATCAAAAATGTTTCCTGTTTACTTTTTTACACTTAATGCAACACTCATAGAAATAAACATGTAAAAATAACTGAAAAACCTTGCAGAAAAACTGCTAAATTTATCAGATTTTATTGTTTTTGCTAAATATTAATAAAATAGGAACAGCAAACATAAATCTGCAAACTTTACAAAATTTTAGTTTTATCCAATGTGAATGTAAAATTAGCAAAAACTTTTACTAAATATTTGCAGACTCAAAATAGCAAATACAAACTGTAATAATAACAACATTTTTGCTTTATTTAACTCAAATTTAGTAGAATTCAAATAATTGTTTATTTTGCTAAAATCAACAGAAATTGTTTCGTAAGGTCAGACTTTATTTTATTCGCATTATAAAAAAAATCTTTAAAAATTTAAAATTTTTTAATTTTTTAATGATTTTTGTCTACTAATATTTAGTAAATGTTTTTGTTGATTTTAGCAGATTAGCGGCCCGGATGGCCGCTTGGCTATCCGTGAAAATCACAATATCACCGGTCAAGCCCATGATATTCACCTGCTTAATGCACTCCGTAATCGCGGTGACCTCCGCCTGTAGTACAGTGTTATGGTCAGGAAGACGGAAGCATTTGCGTACATTGAAGTCAGCGTTACAGAAGCCCAGACCCGTTTTCCCATCCAGTTTTGATCCATCCGTGTAAAAGTGGATTCCCGGTTGGTTCCTCAAGAAGGTCCCATTTAACCATGGTTGCCTGTCCGGGATTAACGTGTCACAGAGCGTCGTGACAGACCTCTCTGAAATCCTGTCGCAGTCCCATTCTGGGACGAAATACCCTGGCAATTGGTCCAAAATAGTACGGTGCCCGGTAATATGGCCATTATTGTCCCATTTCCCGGTAGCCCTCAGCCGCATCATAGTCAATGCGGCCTCGTACTTCACCTGTACCTCAATTGGGCGAATTGCCAGAGTAGTCTCGACAGCCCTAGTAGAAATTACATTAACAGGAAGCGGTCTGTAATAAAAATATGCCAATTAGGAGTTCATTTTACATGGGTGGCATGATGTTAATCTTTCGTATGGGGGTTGCGTGTAATCAGAGGGTTCCGGGTTTGAATCCTGGAACCACCAATGATTTTTTTGTTGTTTTTTACAATTTTTTACTTTTTTTTTATTATTTTTAGAATAAAATAAACATATTTTTTAGAAAATATTTGATTTTTTTAAATATATTTTATTTAAGATTATGATGTGAGCAAAATTATTCAAGTTCAAGATCATTTGTTTGTTGTTAAACAAAAAACCGTGCAATGTTTATTTATTACTCAAAAAGTTTTCTGTCTGCTAACTTAAAGCAGACTTTATCTACTGACAGGTCCTTACATGTTTTATTTCGCGTCACCGAAAATCATCAGCAGACAGACAACTTTTTTGAGTAATAAATAAACATTGCACGGTTTTTTGTTTAACAAATAACAAAAGATCTTGAACTTGAATAATCTTGCTCACATCATAATTTATGATAGAAGATCGAAAAATAAACTTTTGGTTTTAATTTTTTTAAATTTAAAAGTAAAACATTTATTTTATTTTAGTTTCATTTAATTTATTATTACATTTTATGAACATATAAAAAAATGAAAATTATGCAAGTTCGAGGCCATACTCTATGTTTCTTTATTAGGATATTGTCCTAACAAATAATCTATAGAGTTTTTGTTTTCAAATTTATCACGTTTTGAAAGAAGTGACAATGCCATGGAAACATCAAACATTCATATAACCCAGTTATCCCACTAAATGAGAACTAATATATGAGCCCGAAGTTAAAGATTATAACTATTGATCAAAAATAAATTAAAAACTTGTTTGTTTTATGCAAGGTCTACCTTTGGTAGATAGTCAATACACGTTTGATTGATATATTAAATGAACTTAAATACGTCAATTCCGTGTATTTTATATAGAAATTTTAAAATAATTTTGCTACAAAATTGTTTTTTTCTTCTTCTTTATAATAATTTTTAATTTTTTTTTTTTAAATATTTAATTGATTTTTCATTAAATATTATATTTATATTTAATTAGTTTTTTATTATAGCTAGTTTTTAAAGCATTTAGAGAACATCCTTATAAAGTCGCTTGAAAAAAGCATATATCAATGCTTTTGAAAAACATATATTGAGAAATCCTTACTAATAAAAATAACTGTATTTAAAGACAACTAACTCCCTTCCTATGTCAAGCCAATGTTAAATTCAGCGATGAATAACCCAAATATGAACAACTGTTTCTATTGCTCTTTTTCCTCACTGTCTTTGCTGGGTAATTTTTAGTAGCTTTTTTTTGCTGTTTTTCAGTGCAAGCAACTACATAAAAAGGGCTATCAAGTTAAAGGTATTTTTAAGATGTATCTAACGACTTATCAAAAAAAAAAATTATTTGGTTTTTCTGCGGAAATTTTGGACGACATCTTCTTAACACTTAAAAGTAAGATTGGTGCGATGAAGAATTGCGCTTATTCGTTAGATTATAACCCTTTATCACATATTAAAATTTAATCAGAAACTGATGGAAGTCTTTTAAAAAGGAGTTTCCTTACGGGCTATTTTGGTCAATAACCTCATTTATTTGTAAATAAAAATCAGTTTATCATGTTTTTGCTCAACGTTTCGTTTGTTTCATTCAAACTTTTTCAGGAGCGTAAAGTTATAAAATTATTTTATAAGTCAGTCTGTAAATTTCATAGTGGGTCTTTTTTTTTGTTCAAAAGTGAAAACATTAACCCTATATTTGTATTAAAGTTTATTTTTAAAAAATCAATTTATAAGGTTTTACACTCCTGTAGTCATTGTGCAAATAACGTTTTATGGGTCGTTTTTGCCCCCAAGCCACTAACGGCTAAAGATTTTTAAAATAAAATTAAAGCCTAATCAAATTTAGATGATAATTTTCCGAAATTATTTAAATTTTTGACAAAATAATTAATTTTCATAGAAACGCAAATTATAATTTTTCCAATTTATAACTCTTCTTTAATTACAACTATTATATTTATTATAAAAATAGCAATCGATATCTTAAAAATAGCAATCGATTTAATTTTAAAAAATCTTTAAAAAAAATTTAAACAAAAACATGTTTTTAAAAGTCAGTTAATGATATCAGATGAAGTCGGAATTAAATATCTGAATAATTTTGAGTGGCTTTAACCCTCATCGGTCCCCTGTATGCGGACGCATACAATTTTGATCTTTAACCTTGAATAAAATAAAAACGGTTCAGCAGAATGACCTTGTATTTTGCAAAGTAGAATTATTTTGCCTGAACAACAAAAAAAAAAACCGTTTTTAAATTTGTACCCTTACTGTATTTGCCTGTGCAGTTATAGTAACGAATCGGTCCTTGTGTATGTGCGCGCATAACCAGGTACCTGGAATTACCGCTTATTTTTGTGTGTGGATTCATAGCACGCTCTTATTTTTGTTTAATCGGCTAGAGAATCTTCCAAAGAATAGATTGATACAATGATCTTGGATAAGCTCCTCCTACTTCCTGAGATATGCCAATCCCGGACAGGGTTACTTTCACAAAATACGCCTAAAAATTACCACTTTTGAAATTAAAAATTAACCCGTTAAGCGCGAGTTAGGATGATGTTTTATGAATTAATCTGCTAGAGAATCTTCTAAAGAAGAGATTGATACCATGATCTTGGATATGCTCCTCCTACTTCCTTCACAAAATACGGCTAAAAAGCCCGCGGAGGAGGCTAGCGCCTTTGTGACATTGCTCAGTACATACCACAATG
Source organism: Delia radicum (assembly GCA_021234595.1). NCBI lineage: Eukaryota > Metazoa > Arthropoda > Insecta > Diptera > Anthomyiidae > Delia > Delia radicum. The sequence continues at coordinate 30,771,544 of CM037853.1, forward strand.
TTGTCAGCATAAATGAAAATAGTGAACAGAAGAAACCTAATATCATTGAAGACTACAACAAAACCAAGAGTGAAGTTGATACTATGGATCAAATGGTGGCTACGTACACATGCAAACGAAAAGTCAATCGGTGGCCAATGGCAGTATTTTGTAACATGCTTGATGTTAGTGCGTTGAATGCATTCGTGACGTTCACTGCATTGTTCCCGAATTGGAAAAATCCTAAAACGAACCATAATATTCGTCGTCGCTTTTCATCGAGGAGCTTGGATTGAATCTCGTTGAAAAACAGATCACTAAACGTAAAAAACAACCTCAAAGTAATGATGCTTTCAGTGTTATTCAAAGAATTCGGGAGATTCGCCATTTACCAAGTACATCAAAACGAGGCCGATGCTACATCTGCACATATATAATAAATGTAATGAAAAATTAAGTTTTTCAAAATTTAAATTTTGAGGAATTTTTAATAACAATACTCTTTTTTCACAAATGAGCCATTTTCGGTCGAAATTCGGCATAGACTAACATTTTCCAAAAAATAAATTGATTTCTCCATTTGGAACCATTTTGCAAAAAACTGGGGGTGTAATGACAAATCTATTATTAAGGGACATTCTAAAGCATATAAACAAATAATTTGCTCAACTCTCAAATACAATTGTTTCCTTTTTTTCTTTGTGTTAAAGGTGTGCAAATTGAGTCTTCATACGAGTACCTCTGCTCCTTATAAAAAATATGATCAAACTGATCAAAAAGGAGGCAGGAATCTTTGTTAAACTCAAAGGAACGATTAATTTGGTTGTATGTGCGTAACAAACCATGTATTAAAATAAACAACAACAAGAAAAAAAAATAAACCAAAGCAATGCAAGAACCATGATTAAAATGCAATCAAGGTTGTTGAATAGTTAGTCGGTCATTTGGTTGGTTAGTTAGTTGGCCGGGTGAATAGTTGGACACATACGACAAAGAAGTTGAGTTATATTTTTGCAAAATCATAATTCGCGTGTTAAGAACACATTACTTTCACATTTGCCAAGCAACAATCTCAACAAGAAGACACATAAGAAAAAAAAAAATTAACAGAAAACTGAATTCAACCACACAACATTGCACAGTGGGGCGTATCACAAATATTTGGGAAATAATTCAAAAATTTCTTACTAGCTGATCGGTTTGACTTCACTCAGCCATATTAGTGTAATTTCATGCTTTAGTTTCAAAGACGGACACACTATATCCATCTGGTTCTGATCAATTAAACTCCAAAGTAGGTCACCACGGGTATTCAATTTTTTTTTTTTTTATATTTATCATCCGATTTTCAAAAATTTTAAATTTTGGTAATCTGATTGCAATTTTCAACAATAAATACTCTTACTCATGTGGATTATCTCTTAAAGTACACAAGTTATCCGCGTTTGATAATGAAAATTTTGCATTAAAGAATTGTCTTTCTCCAGAAAGATAAATCTGTGCATCATATGCATATACAAAGGTTTCAAAATAGTTATTATTAACAACTATATCAATAAAATCATTCAAATACATCAGAAATAGGACCAAATACCGAACACTTCGAAACACCACTGGTAATCTCCATAGTACAAGATTTCCTGTCTCAAATTAAGACTAAATGCGACCTTTTGTAAAGATATGAGCTTAGAAGCTTGCAAGTAGATTTAGAAAATTTAAAATAACTACATACGCCCATGTGCTGTATTTTCCTACTTTTTGAATACGAATGAATTTGAAAAACATATGAAATGGAAATTTGGTGCTTTCTAATCATCTTAAATGTATAAATTTCGAACCAGTATTCGAAAAATGTCAAAATATTTTCGAAAACATATGTTGTTTTCGATCAATTCAATACGGAGTTCCAAAGCGACTCAAAGTCATCGGCGACTTGACAAAAAACTTGGACCTCTGACTCAATAATTCAAACATGTCTATCAAGATACAGAGATGCCACATAATTGAATGATCATTTTCATTAGAATAAAATCAATTTAATTAGAATTTGTTTACTTTTATTTCCACTTTTTTTGTAAAATATAATTACAATTTATATTTCTATTGAACAATTAGTTTAAGGTTACCTTGTATGGCATTTTTATATGACTTGTTAAAAAATTATTTCTGGCGGCACTGTCCTTTTTCGAAGGTAAAAAAAAAATCGTGGTTGCCAATAAAAAATTATAGAAAAATTTTAAATAAATTTTTAAATCCCAAAACATTCCACATCTGCTTAGTAATAAACCCTTCAAAAAGCTGTTCATGAGCTATACGCCAAATTCCTAAGAAAGATGCAGTAATAAAGAGTTTTATTGGTTGAAAAATATTGAAAATGTTTGGAAAAAAAAATGAAAAATTTTTCACCAACTGCTGAACATTTTATTTTTAAATTAATGGAAACTTTTAATAAATAAAATTATAATTTTAATACAATTTTATGAAAGCTTGCAGTAACTTAATGAAATGTTTCAAAGGACGAGTTCCAAATTAATTGAGCCAGAGTAAAAACTGTTTTTTTTTTTTATATAAATAGAGTAACGTCAAAGTTTCAAAGTTTAGTAACGTCATGTTGCTTGTTAGGAAAACACCCTAGCCACGTGTTTGATTACTAAGAGGACAGAAATGGAGCAAATTTGATTATTAATAGGTGTTTTTGTTAAAGTTCTGGCTATTATGGAGGCTCTAGATTTTTTAAAACTTTGGGTTCTAATGGCTAAAGACAAATCGAAATACTAGTATCAACCTAGCTAATATATATTATTATATTTGTAAATATACTGATGTTGGAAGCTCATTATAAATTAAAAATGACATAAAAATAATCTCGATGTATATAAAAACAAAAAACTAATAAATTTATTAATTTGTGGAGCTAATAAGACCTAAAATATTCATGTAAATAAAAACTAAATTTTCTTTTACAGTTTTGTCCCGACGTTTCGTCGATTATTTGTCGACTTCTTCTGGGGATTCGAAAATTTTGATAATATTACATTTTTTATAAATAATTTTACATTTAACATGTAACATGTAACATACAACAAAAAACACGAATTTAACAATGAAAACACATCCTAACCTAATATCACAGATTAATTAATAACAAATTTAACAAAAATTAAAATTATTGCTTTGTTGCAAAAAGTTATTGTTTTTAATGAAAATGAAAATTATTCAAGTTCGAGGCCATATACTCTATATTTCTTCATTAGGATATTGTCCTAACAAATAATCTATAGAGTTTTTGTTTTCAAATTTATTATTTGACCCTTTCAGGAATGTGTTGATATATCTATTTCGGGAATTTTCTAGGTTCCCATCATCAGAACACGTTTTGAAAGCGGTAACAATCCCATGTCAAACATCAAGCATTCATATGAACTAGTTTACTCACTACATGAGAACTAATATACATATGATTTTGAAGTTAAAGATTATAACCATTGATCAAAAAATAAATTGAAAACTTGTTTGTGTGTATGTCTACCTTTGGTAAATATTCAATACACGTTTTTGTTTTTTTCCTCCTTTTTATGTTTTGTTAAGTTTGTAAACAAAACAGGGGAAGTAAACTAGGCGGTACTTTGCCTTTTTTCACAAGTTTGTTATAATTTTTATTAAAAATAAAAATTATGTTTTTTCGACCTTTAATTGTGCAATGAAAATGAAAATTATTCAAGTTGAAGAAATATAGAGTATATGGCCTCGAACTTGAATAATTTTCATTTTCATTGCACAATTAAAGGTCGAAAAAAACATAATTTTTATTTTTAATAAAAATTATAACAAACTTGTGAAAAAAGGCAAAGTACCGCCTAGTTTACTTCCCCTGTTTTGTTTACAAACTTAACAAAACATAAAAAGGAGGAAAAAAACAAAAACGTGTATTGAATATTTACCAAAGGTAGACATACACACAAACAAGTTTTCAATTTATTTTTTGATCAATGGTTATAATCTTTAACTTCAAAATCATATGTATATTAGTTCTCATGTAGTGAGTAAACTAGTTCATATGAATGCTTGATGTTTGACATGGGATTGTTACCGCTTTCAAAACGTGTTCTGATGATGGGAACCTAGAAAATTCCCGAAATAGATCTATCAACACATTCCTGAAAGGGTCAAATAATAAATTTGAAAACAAAAACTCTATAGATTATTTGTTAGGACAATATCCTAATGAAGAAATATAGAGTATATGGCCTCGAACTTGAATAATTTTCATTTTCATTGCACAATTAAAGGTCGAAAAAACATAATTTTTATTTTTAATAAAAATTATAACAAACTTGTTATTGTTTTTATTTCGTTAATTTACAAAAAAAAAAAAAATTGTTGAAATTTAAATTTGAAATTACAATCCGGTTAGCCAGTAAGAAATGGTTGAATTATTTCTGAAATATTTGTGAAACACCACACTGTGATATGTGATGGCTGAATTGGCATGAGGAGTTTTTTAGTTTTTCATAAAAATGCAACCGTTTTTTTGTTTGTTGGTTGGTTGGTTGGTTTGTTTCTTCCAATCATTTGTCTGGTATAGAGGATTTTAATTGCTTTTTTATACGTTTATAATTCTTTATTTAAACTAACAAAATGCCTTTAGTCATAATTTTAAAATGCAAGAAAAAAATAAAAAGAAAATTTAAGTTAACAAATTATATATAGATTTATCATCGCATATATTTTATTTGCAAAAGTAAATTTATTATTAATATTTTTAGTTTTTTTTGAGATATTAAAACGGAACAATTAAGGAATTTTATGGAAATTAATATCATCCAGGTCTCAAAGGAGAATCGTTTTAACATTTACACGCTAGTTTTGATGATACAAAAAAATATAAGGACTACTAGTCCCTTCATTTGAAAGAGATCTGACATTTTTATGTGGTGCTATAAGGAAAGGTGAACATTTTTCCTTGTGATATGTCACAGGAATTATCTACACTCATAGAAATAAACATTTTAGAAAAGTACTAAAAATAAGTTAAAAATTAAGTTGCAAAAAAAGTTATAAAATTAACTGATTTATTTTAGCTATATATTATTGAGATAACAATAGAAAACATAAAAGATTATGTATGCAAGAAAAAAACACCGTGTATTGAATAGAACTAGTTTTAATCACAACAAAACTCGACCTGACGATAGCTCAGTGCGCTAAAGCGCTCTGTTTAACGTGTAGTGCGAGTGCATGTGGCATTAGAAATCAGTTTATCTATACCACGGTCAGTGATTGCACAGAAAATTTCATATAGACGCAATCGAACAAATAAAAACATAACAAATATTACATTATTAAAAAAAAAAAAAAAAAAAAAACAGGGTCACTGACGAAGGTTCAATACCAGAAACTGCGCAGTCTGATTCAGAAAATTAAGATTTACAATGTAGTTATGATGTTTAGAAAATACACTCATTCTTCTCTACCACGCCTTTCACAATTAAACTAAAAATAAAAATTGCATATTATTTATAGTATTAATTGCAATTGTCTAAAAAAGACGTTAAAATTCAAACTCAAACAAAAATCAAACTTTGCTCTCTGGCAATTCTTCCCTAACTACGTAAGCGCCATCTATCGAATATACAAAGAATATATCATAGATGTGGCATCATTTACAACATATGGGAAAACAGTGGACATTAGAGTGAGGTAAGTTTCTAAAAATAGAACTGTTGTGTTGTTGGAGTTGTACTTCTGAGATTATGTATGCAAGAACAAAAACACCGCGTATTGAATAAAACTAGTTTTAATCACAACAAAACTCGACCTGACGATAGCTCAGTGCGCTAAAGTGCTCTGTCGAACGTGTAGTGCGAGTGCATGTGGCATTAGAAATCAGTTTATACCACGGTCAGTGATTGCACAGAAAATTTCATAAAGACGCAATCGAAAAAACATAACAAATATTACATTATTCAAAAAAAAAAAAAAAAAAAACATGGTTACTGACGAAGGTTTAATACCAGAAACTGCGCGGTCTGATTTAGAAAAATTTAAAATTTACAATGTAGTTATGATTTTAAGAAAATACGCTCATTCTTCTCTACCACGACTTTCACAATTAAAATTAAATAAAATTAATTATAGTATTAATTGCAATTGTCTGAAAAAGACTTTAAAATTCAAACTCAAACATAAAACAGTTAAATTTACGAAATTTTTTATTGTATTTGAGTTGAATTTTATTTAATTGATTGCTATATTTAAGTCGAATTAAGTATTATTTATATTTTGCTAAAATCAGCAGAAATATTTGCTAAAAAATTGTAGGCTGCTAATTAAGATATCTATAAAAAAAAACTTTAAAAATTTCACATTTTTTTTTGTCTATATTAAGAAAATTTTTTGCTGATTTTATCAGAATAATTTGGTACTTTTAATAAACTAATAAAATGCTAAAATATAAACATATATTTTTGTAAATTCAACAGATTTCTTTTTTTGCTATTTTTATCTTACTAACAAAAATATAACAAAAATTTCTGATAATTTTACAAGTTTTTTCTACAACGCAATTTTAAACTGAGTTTCAGTAGCTTTAGCAAAAATTGTTATTTTTTTCTTCTCTATAATTGAACTCTACTAAATTTCACAGTTCGGAGTCATGTCCATGATTACTTCTGTGCAATGTTCTGGGAAATGTTACCGGTATACGCTTTGGATTAGTCCTGTGACATGTTACAAATGGTAAATTTGTTATGTAAATGGGAGAAACAAAGAGCAAGTATTTCTTAGTTTTTTGTAAGAGTTAAGATGTAAGAAGTTTTAAAAAATCTTTTGTTTTAAAAAAACAGGTCATCAGAATCATACTCAGGCACATGATTTTTCTTAGCGGCCAAATCTCATGTTTAAGTGTTTAAAAGTAGGGTTAAAAATATAATTTAGGAAAACTAGATTTATGTGCAGGCAGGTTTAAAGTCAGGCTCGGATCGAGTTTCCTGAGAAAGTTCTGAAAATCCTTCGAGTATCCCGCGAAAGCCCTGGAACAGGATTTAGGCCACCTCCCATCAAACATTCCTGCAGACATCCATCGAGTGTGAGGTTTTAAGCAAATAAAATATAAATACAGCCTTTAGAAGCTTAGAGGTTCGAGAAACATATAAATTATTTCGAAAAGCTTTTAAAAAGATCTCCGTAGAACTTGTAAAGTACTCGTTGACAATATTTCATACTATTACAAAATATCCAATTTTCCATTCCTGATGGTAAATAATTTATTAGTTGAATTTAACTATTTTACTAAAAATTTAATAGCAATTTTTTTTAACGGCCAAAGAACAGTTGATTTTTATTTTTTTTTTTTTTAATAAAAAAATGATTTTTAAATTATTTTAATTAAAAAGAGACATTATAGCTATATATTTTTGAAAATTAGATTGAGCTTTCTACAACAAATTCTATTTTTGAATGGAAATGATATTATGATATAATTACTAACAAGGTAGTTATCACGACCCGATCTCGCAGATTTCAATTACTTTGGATATGTCGTAAAGGAGCAAAAAAAAAAAAAAAACAAGAGACGTGTATCTCACGTTTGAGAGTTAAAAAGTAGGGTTAAAAATTCATTTGTTTTTGTATGAAAACTTGTCTTTAATTTAGGAAAAACTAAATTTACTATATTAGGAAAACTAGGTTTACAAAAAGCAGGGTTAAAGTCAGGCGCGGATCGATTCTGAGGTATTCGCGATGTAACCACGAAAATAATAATGATTTGAACATAATTTACATTATTACTTAGCTAAGACATAACACAACAAAACAGGGAGGTCTAGGTTGTAATACGCATTATTTGTATGTTGTTTTAAATAAAGTGGGAGTGGCAGTGGGCGGCGGTTAAAATAAAATTAAGTTTTACGATTTTCACATATCAAAAAATCAGAGGTCTAGGCTGTGATATGTAATATGTATTATATATTATATTTAAATATAAAATAAAGTGGCAATGGCTTAAATAGTGAGTTTAATAGAATTTTTAGGGATAAATTAAATAAAATGGAATTACGCCCCCAACCAGTTTAATTTTCTAGGTAATTTTCAAGTTAAAGATTCGCTGGGCGTTTTTTAACCAAAATTTGTATAAATATAGAACAATGCTTGACTAACAAATGTGTGTACAATTTTTTGTCTCAAAACAACCTCTTATGGAAATATTACGAAACAAAGTTGAAACTTTTACAGAATATGTTGAAAATATTTTGCAAATTTTAATTTTGTATAATTTTATAGACAAATCTTAATTGAATATTATATGAAATGAACCCGTGTCCAACAAATGTAACTAATGAATACTTCCTATCCAAATTTGCTATAGGAGGTAAAATAATAGTGAAATTTGAACTATTTTTATTTTCATGCTAAATTGTTGGGGTACTTTAAAATAAAATTCTTAATAAATGCGAAATTAACCCTAAGCTCTCTTTTGTTGTGTCTTATTTCTGACTTTCTGGTTGAATTTTCCGTTTTGGTGTATTCAGGGACTTATAGTAGAATTTCACGGCGAATGTTTTTGCGGAACATTTTAACCCCTTAAATCCCCGTTTTAATGGTGTTTTTTTGCTGTTTTTTAAAAGAAGGACAAAAAAGACCATTACCTTGAGGAGTTAGGGGCTTAACATATTTTACAAAAATGTTCTCCGTAACATTTTACATAAGTTTGCTAAACACTCTATATACTTTAAACGTAAGCTTTACTCGATTTTCTATGCCGATTGATAATATAAAATGCGCATTTAGGGGAACTTTACCTCCCCCTAAAATGAAACCCAGATGTAAACTTTCAAAACGCCGATACACGTGTCTTTTTTTTTTTTGCCTCTTCTATCAAAATTTGTCGGTCGGACTTTGTAATTTTGGAAAAAATTTGATTTTGTTGTACAGTGTTATCAGCGCTAGTCAACAATTTTTACCAGGCTGGCGTACAGCTAGTAAACTAAATTCGAGTATGCCGAATTTATTGGACTTTTAAAAGTTAGCACTAGTTTTCGCGATATTTACGATTTAACTTTTAGGCAGAAACAATTAATATTGAATAAAATTTGTGTAGCTTATGACATCAAATTTAGACCAATTCACTGAAAGCACTCGTAAAATGTTGTTTTTCCATTAATTGATTTTAACAAGGCTTTTCGTAAATTACACCCAAAGTTGTTGATCGATTCCGTTTCTTTTAAAATACTGTTTTTTATCATGTTCCACGCTTTGTAAAAATTCAAATCCAAATGTAAAAAAAATACAGGAAAAATTTTTTTTGGCGAAAAAAATTTTGAGCTATAATGTAATTCTGTAAATATTTTATACAGTTAAAAGTTGATTTAAATTCAATAAATTACCAAAATTACAAAAATATCGTTTTTATTACACTTTAAAATCGAACTTTATATCGCGAATATCAGGAAGACAACTTTGAAAACTTACCTTTTAAAAAGGGCGAGCACCATCGCATTTAATATACTTGACTTAACAATAATTACGTTTTGCCAGTTGCATATTTGCGATACGCACAACTCAGCTTCCATGGTACATATCCGTATAACATTACTTCGAAAATTATATTTAAATACAGACCGGTAAAAATTACTTACTTTAAATATTAATAAAAGCAATTCAAAGGCTCTATCTACTCTTGTTGATTAATTTCAAATAAAAATACGGACCTATCTACTGTAATGCCGCTAATACTACGAACTATCAAGAAAAAATTACATGAAGTATTCAGTAGCAGTTTCTAATTAATGTTATAGAAGGTCGATTTGCAAATATTTTTAATTTGTAAAACTTAAACAGTTCTTTTCCGAACCCTTGTATAGAAGTAGATAGCTCCATTTGAATATAAGACAACGATATTAAGTTTTTCAAATAAGGCTACCGTATTGCTCAGAAATATAATTTTTAAAATCTGGTTAAGAAAACTTTAAAACTTTTTGGATTTAATCTACAAAATAAAGCAAGTTGCGTTCATAGTACGAATTACTTTCCGATTAAAAAAAAAAAAATAAATAAAAAATCATATAACAGTAAACTTCATTGATACGATACATTTACATTCAGATTAAAATCAACATCTCTATTTATAAATGTCTTTTAGCTTCAAGAATAACAACCAAATAACTTGTCATTTTAAAAATGAATATTGTTTTTGACGATTATTGTTGTCGTACTATTTGAATGGATTTCTTTTTCTGCATGGTTTGCTTGCAGAACTTTAAAGATTGAATTCTTATTGCAAGCAATTTTTTAGGTGATATTACTTAAAGTTTTTTTTAGACGATTTTATGCTAAATGATTAATTTTCCCAGGCTATTATACAAACTTGAGAATTAATTACCAGCAAGTCTTTCTTTTTCAAAGAATTCGTTGTGGAACAATTATTTTAGCTTTGGGCGCTGTTTTACAGTCAGTTTCATTGCTGATGCTTGTTGTGTGATATTGTCATAAAAGCATTCGGTTCTCTTGATCCAAACATGAGACGATTTCTCTAGGAACTTATTTAAGAGCTAGGAACTTATTCAAGGGATAGGTTTGATTTTAACTCCTTAAATGCGTTCCGAAAGTAGTTTATGTAATCGATTCTAAACAAGTTCAAGTAAGGAACAGATTTTAGAACTGATTCCGCTGGAATACATTATATAGAATCATGAATTGATTCCAGTTAGAAGTAGCATCAGTTGACTGTGGGGCAATTTCAAACAAATATTGTTGGTGATAGAACATACTGAAAAAATACGATTTAAGAACACCATATTATGTTTGGAAATACGTAGTTATTATAGTATGGTTCGAACGATCATAATATGATACTTAGTTAACATAATACTAGCCGCAATGATCAATATATGTTAAGCTTGAATCATAATTATTATCATAAGAATTATTTTTTTATAAAATAAAATTTTCAATCAGTAGAAAATGCTCTTATCCATATTGTTTCTCTGCGTGATCCGAGTATAAAATGAATTCGGATATTTTTTTGTTATCTTTAGAATTACTCCTTTCAAAGTCCTGTTTCTTTATAAAAGTTAAAAAACATTGTCAATTGTTAACAAATAAACTGAATATATGACCTTTTCAATATTTTTTCCATATTTTTTTTTTTATATATTTTACTGTTTATTGACAATGAATTGTCAATACATGTTATAGTAGTTGCATTGTTGTATGTCAGGCGCGGATCGTAGGGAAGGGAAAAAATCACAGGAACCTCTCTTTGAAATACATATTTTTTAATAAATTTGGTAAGCTGAGTTCAAGTCTTGCAAAATATTTTTTTTTCATTTGCAGTTTTTGAAATGTCGCGGTTATCCTATTATTTTGTATATTTTGCTTAATTTTTCAAAATTTAACCATAAAATCATGAATTTTTTTAAGAATATAAATCTGCACCAAATTATCTTTAATTTGAGTATACAAATTTGCATGTTTAGTTTTATCTTTATAAATTTAATGTATTGTAAAAAAAATTTTTAAATTTGATCACTATAGGTAGATTAGATGAGATCAGATCAGATGGCACTATGCACTGCGACCAATGTAGGTCTTTTGTGCTGGCTAGAGTTCTCTAAAGATTCAAGCTACTTATAAAGAAAATCATCCTATTCGATGAAATGAAGGCGAAATGAAGCGATCACCCAGAAACCTGAGTCTCCTATCCTAGGCCATTCGCGGAGAACATGCTCCGAAGTCTCAGACACCAACTCACAAAACCTACACACATCGGTGTCCGATTGACCCTTCTTGTGTACATGGTACCTGAGATTACAGTGTCCAGTCATGCACAACGCCAGGTTACTCAAATCCTCCCTTTCGAGGGACATGAGTCGCCTCGACCCCGCCAAGAGAATTTTCCCAGTAGCTAGAGAATTCAGACTCCCTCCATTAAGAATGGTTCAGGGCCAATAAAGGGCCGTTGGACCCCGCGGTTGGTAAGACAATCTGCCCTCTCGTTGCCCCCATGGCTAGTAATTCACCCCATGGTAAGAGAGTTGCCCCTACCAAGCCGATTAAGAGTCCGAATGCACTCTATGCCCAACCCAGATGACACAACTAATAGGCCATTGAAGCCCTCAATGATGCCGGACAAAAAAATTCTTGAACATATGCGACATATGCATACACTCAAAAAAATAAGTTAGTACAAAAGTTAGTAAAACGTCTTGTAAATCAGGTATATTATTTTTTAGCAATTTTTTTTGCTAAAATCGTGTTTTCAGCTAAAATTTTTGTTATACTTATTCAGCACTTAACTGTTTTATACTAATGCTTTACTAATATACTAATGTTTTACTAATTAATTTTGCTAAAAAAAATTGTGCTGATAAGCACATTAATAGTGTGGACGACAACCAGATTGAAAGATATACGCAGAATGAAGCAGATGTCGCGGCATGTCAAGATGTAGTAGAGAAGAGGAAAATGATACTTAAAAGTACAACTCTAATAAGACATATACAAAAATCAACGATGGAAGACTTTTGTATCTGTTTTTCATACATAAAACAAAATTGAGGATTAAAACAACTTAAATTTTGCGTTGCAACCAGTTTGTGAAAATAATTGTATATTAATAAAATAAAAGACAAAAGAAAATATTTAAATTTAATATGTATTTCTATAATAAATGTTAATAGATTAATAATCTAGTGTAGTCAAATTGCAAACAAACATATACAGACATGTAGATAGAGTAAAGCGAAAGACAAAGACACACATCTTAGTATGGTTCCGTTTTCTTATTGCAAAAAAAAGGTTGTTTTTTAGTTTAGTTTCGTTTGTTTTTTTTTCGTTTCGTTTTCTATAATTATCTTCGGCAGTTGCGTTCTTTAAAAGAAAGCATCATTTAGACAACCATTGATGTAAGTAGTTGAAAGAAAATTTTTGTTGTGTTATATATATTTATATCTATATATTTTCAGATATTAAATTAATTCATGACATCAATGTGAGAAAATGAAAATTTTTATATTTCGGAATTATTGTAAATTATTTTTAAAAGAATCACAAAAATATGTTTTATGATTTTCAGCAAATATATTAACTAAATTACAATTTTTTTACATTTTTTTTGCGTTTTTTTTCAGTCTACTAAAATTCAGCCAAAAATGTATTAATTTTTACCAACGCTTTTTTATACTGTTATTTTATAAGTGTTATTAAAACTTTTGCTGAATCTACTAATTTTGTTGCTAAAAATCAGCTCGCTGATTTTCAGCAAAAGCTTTTGCTGACATTAGCAATTTTTTTTGCTAGCACCCTCCTGACTAAAATTTTGCTGACTCAGCAAAATTTTTTGCTGACTTTACAAACTTTTTTTTTTGAGTGTATGAACCAAAATTTCATGACATATGCAAAAAAAAAAAAGCTTTGAAGTAAAAAAATGTTGATAACAAAATTACCCTACCCCCCCAATCACATAACAAATTCAGTTGTTTCAACAGAATTTCATCCAACCAAATTGATTCGGTTGCTGCAAAATCGGTTGTCACAACTGAATTCGGTTGTAACCGATTTGGGGGGCTGTGACTACCGAATTCGTTTATGGCAACCTATGGATTCGGTTGTATAACATTTTATAATTTTTATGAGAGTGCCTCCCTAAATGGAAAACCTTGATGCGATCCTGTGTATGTAGATGCTGTTGATGCTGTTGTTGTTGTTATTGTTGTTAACGCTATATGACAATGGCGAACAGTGAACAGCAACAGAGAAAAACCACCAACAGTGGGGGAGGACTTAACGTAAATAACAGACATTGAAAACCCTTTTATAACTGTGCAACCAAACGGCAAAGACTACATACAGCAACAACAATTCGCAACCACAGTGTGTCACGACATTGTCGATTAATGCAACCAACAGCAACAACAACGATGAAATAAACACGTGTTCATTGCTAACAATAAAATCATAAAAATATATATCGCTATAAAAAATATGTAAGATGATATTAAAATGAAACTACATAAAAATTGCGTTATTTTAACACCCGCCCTTTTGTGGTGGTAGAAAGATGATGATGTTGACGATGGCACATGGATTATTTTGGTTGACAAGCAACATACGATGGTTGGCAACTCTTTGGATTATGGTAAAAAAAAAAAAAACAACTGTAATAATAATCATAAATGCCAACTAAGCATATTGACGCCTTGTTTTTCTATAACATACCAAATCAAAAACTACATAAATTCGAGAGTCTTTTTAGTTTTGAAAATGGTTGGCAACCGATTTTCTTACCTTTTGAAACGTTTGCCTGCAGCAATTGAAATTAGAGATGGGCATGTGAGTGAATTTTTACTCACACTCACTCACGCTTAGGAGAGAATAATTCCACTCACACTCAATCACTCACGAGATTTTTTGTTACTACCCCAATTACTCATGCTCACGTGAGTAAATTCAGATTTTACTCACACTCACGAGTGATTCACGTGAATCACGCAAATTCACGAAACAAAACATAACCGAAGATAAAATTATATGTAAAAATTAATGAAAAATTTTGAATGTTTAACTCAGAACTTCTGTAAATATGAAATTTTGTATTTTTATTTTGTATTTTAAAAACCCAAAAATAGCAAATATGCAAAAAAAAAAAAAAAAAAGAAAAGATTTATTTAAAGAGAAACAATTTTGTTTTCGAAAATTCCACTCATGCACACTCACTCACGCAAAAATTTGGACCCCGCACACTCACTCCCGAATAATTTTTTCCTACTCAAAGGTACTCACGCGAGCGTGAGTAAAACTAATTATCACTCACAGTTACGCGCGATTCACAACGCAAAATTCTGCTCTTCATAGATAACTAAAATTCTGCTCTTCATAGATAACTTCATAGATAACTAATTCGGTAGCGATTCGGTTGGTAACAATTTCGAATCAGTTTTTTCTATTAATAGCTTACAGTGTAGGGCAGCATCGTCATATTTTAGCCAAAAGCATTTTTCAGGTATATCAAAAACGTTTTTATATTTTTGGAATATAGAAATGTTGGATATTGTATTAACCAAATATTTAATCATTCTGAATAATATAATATTGATGATATGAGTTCAAATTAAAAATTTTACATTTTTGTGTGATGTTTTTGAATTTAAGCAAAATGTTAATTAAATATAAAAAATGCATAGGTTTTTTGGTTATCATAAACTGATTGGACCTGGATCACAAAACTAAAATGCAAAACTGCTATATATTTATGATAATACTAACTATTTTTTTATTTAGGGCTTAGAATTTAACATTTTGTTGAAAAAACCTTCTTTTCCAAAAAGCCAAAAAAAAAACCAGAAAGTTCCAGAAGATATGAAAACACTATGAACGCCGGTTTGTTGCCCGAGATGTGTTTTACTTAACTTTTACCGGTCATAGCCGATTATTCATAAAATTTCCAGATTTGTACCTATAACTGAAAAAGTACCTTCGGATCTTACCATTTTTCAGCATTGCAGAGTTTAAGAACAAACAGAAAAAACTAAATTCGAGTTTCAATGAAAGGTTTAATTGAATTCGGTTCTATTAAGAAAATTGTAGTATCAATTAAAATCATTTGTAACTATATGTAATATTGTAATACAACAAACACACATACTACATACAATGATATAAAAAGTGTATTGATATATAAAAATTGTTGCTTTTTTCTACACTAGAGCAAACAAATTAAAACAAAATAAAAACCCATTTCAATCACAAAAAACACTGACTCAATAATTTTAATTGCCAAAATTGCGCCATATTTCGCAAAAACTTCGGAAAATTTACCACGTTTTTAGCTAAAAATATAAAAAAAAACTTGTTTAAAATTTGAATTTTTTGCATGAATTGTGAAAAAGTCATTTAGAGCTTGTTTTAGAGATGTCACGCAAAGTGTATTCGGTACTTTACCGAATCTTTGAACTTTATATATAGATATAATTAAATAGAACGAAGAGATTTTTTTTTGGTAGAAAATCATCTGAAGCGAATTCAAATAGCCGTGTTTTAAATTAAAAAAAAAAAAAAAATATTTTGCAAAAACCTGATTTTCTCAATTTTTTAAATAAATTTTTAAGAAATAATCTTGAATCTAACCAAGTTTTTTTTATTAAATTATGGAAAAACTTAGAAAAATCTACCAAATTGTTGTTTAAACTTACAAAGTTTTTGCATAAATTATTAAAGGTTTGTCTAGATTCTATTTAAGCAATATTTTGACCAAATTTTCTTCAATAAAAAAAAAATAGGTTTATCAAATTTTTTCCAGTCTTTTGTTAAATATTTTTTTTCGCCTATGTGTCTGTATAAGTCTAAATCTCTGTGAACTGTTGCTACATAATATCGAAAGTTGCTTGTAAATTTTCCTCCTAGAACTATAACGTATTCCAAATTCGTTCCAAATACTATCTTAACTCTCATTTCCCTTGAACTAGTATTTGTTTATTACATATTTTCATCTTCCCTCTTTTCTTTTTCTTCATCGCTTTAGCTTGCAGCCTTTTGGGTTTTGTAGATGGGGGGTACTGGTAAAACTGTATTGAAAAGCATTATTCATCCATATATTCATGGCATTTAAAAGATCCATTACATTACTTAGTTTAACTTGAGTCGTTAAACTGGGTCATATTTTTATTACAAATTTGTTGTCATTATTGTTTGTTTGGTTGATATTTGATTGGATTTTTTGGCAACACTTTTTGTAGAATGAACATAAGACACATTGACAACATTTAACAAACACTCATTTTGATGTCGTCATAAAAACTAACAATAAGCGAAACAATGCATGCTTGGGTTGTAAGTTTAAAGGAACACTTTCTTTTACTCATTAATGTCACGTTATAGATCCGCTGAACATTTTTCAACCAAACTTGGCAGATATATAGAATCGTGCTTTATTAGGAAAATTTTGTAACGTTGTTTGCTCCCTCTAATATTAGCAACCAAAGTTGAAACTTTGCCAGGATATAAATCCTAGACGGTTGAAGATATTTTAAAAAAATTTTAATTTAATTTAATATATAAAAAAATTAATGACAATTATAAGACATAAATAATAATACAATTTAAATGGAAAATCACTGATGAGCCTGTCCATAAAAAGGCAGAAACTAGTCTAGTCTGATTTAAAAATTAATAGTGTTTATAATTTTTAGAGAAAAACGTTTGTTCTTCTTCTTAACCTCAACATTTCTGAATTAAATTTGTCAAATGCATATTAATTAAAAATTAATTGCGACTGTCTATATGACGTTAATATAACACTGTACTAAAATGAACTATAAAATTTGCCCTGTGGCAATGTCTCAACTTAAAAAACACAAAAGTTGTCAACCCTGAACGTAAAAACCATACTTCAATCTTGTAACATTGTGAAATAGAGACGGAGGAGTTTAGAAAAATAAACAAAAATCTAAAAATAGAATATTTGTGTTGTTAGTGTTGTCACTTCTGAGTATAATATACAATAACAGAAAAAGCTAATAGGAAAGAAAACTGCAATTTAGCTGCATTAGATTCGAGGCCATACTTGGGTGTGATCACTAAACGGCCATGACTTGGTATTGTTACGTTTGTAATGTAAGATAACGCAGGTTTGATTCTTACAGCTACAGGTTGTTGAAAAAATTTATCATATAGAGACAATCTGAAAATTATAAGACACAAATAATAATACAATTTAAATGGGAAATAACTGATGAGCCTGTTTATAAAAAGGCAGAAACTAGTTTAGTCTGATTTAAATATTAATAGTGCTTATAATTTTTAGAGAAAAGCGTTTATTCTTCTTCTTAACCTTAATATTTCCAAATTAATTTTTTTAAATTAACCAATTTTTAGTTGTTTTTGGAAAAATATAGTGGTTTTTGACCAGTTTCAAAAATTGTAATATGTCAACCCTGATTTTATAATTTTTATAAGTACAGCAATATTTAAATAAATACCAGCCTTTATTTATGTTTTGAGTGAAAACGAAATAAATTTTGGAATAGTTTAGACATTGTGTATATAAATACCCGATCGGTAAAATTTGCAAAAGTTATATGCAATCTATGAACTGGTTAATTTAATTTGAACTTACAGTGGTACAAAAAAGTCAAGCACTGGCATACCATTGCTTAACTGAGGAATTGTAAATAAATTACTGGCAGAACACTTGTTTAAGGCGCGTTTTGCGAGTATTTGTTTTACAATAATTTCAGTGGTCTGCAAAAACAAACATTGGCAAACAATAGGCTGAGACCACTTTGCCAACGTTGGCAAACAGTTTTTCCCAGTGCTATTCAAACAGAAATTGCAAACGGCTTAAAAGTCTAACTACTGCTAGAGCATTTATTTTATAAAAATGATGATGCTTTGTTTAAGAAAGTTTATACTCGGAAGGTTCCGAGTTCGATTCCGGTTTCAGGCATACATTTTTTTGTGGTTTTTTCATACCTTTTAATATTTTTTTTATATAAAATCGATTTTTGTCTTTCTGGAAAAGCTATTTTGAGTCTAACTTTTTTGTTTTCAAGTTGATTTTAAGTAACCAGATGTCAGTGCTGACATATTTGTGCAGTCAGCTGTTACCCAGCAGTTATCATTCACCCAGTCATAAGCTGCCAGTTGTACACAAAATCAAGCACTGGTATACCACTGTCTAACCGAGTAATTGTATATAACCAACTGGCAGAACACTTGTTTAAGTCTTTTTACCAGCGTTTCCAAAAAGCCTTTTGCCAGTATTTGTTTTACAATAATTGCAGTGGTCAACAGACAAAATTATTGGCAAAGAATTGGCTAAGATCATTACGCCAACGTTTCGAAAAAGTGTTTTCCCAGTCATAAATTGCCAACGGCTCAAAAGTCTAACAACGGGTTAAGCATTTATTTTTATCAAAATTATGATGTTTTGTTTAAAAATGTTTGTAGTCGAGTAGTAGTATAGTTCGAGCCCGATTTCAGGCAAGAATTTTTTTTCGAGTTTTTTTTCATACTTCTGAATATTTTTTTCATATAAAATAGTTTTTTTTTTTGTTTCAACTTTTTGTTTGTTTTCCAAACGTTGGGAAGCTGTTTCCATTAAACATTATGCTTGTGCTGATATATTTGAGCAGCTAACTGTTAGCCAGCAGTTATCATTGACTTAGCCCAGTCAGAAAAAAACAAACGGACCACCGCTGGCAAGGAATTTCAGCAGGTGGTGCAAGTGCTGGCAACAAGTGCTTTCCCCATCCCAAAATGCTAACATTATCAGACAAAAGGTCCCTCTGTTTAATAACTCTCGGAAAAGCACTGAGCAAACCAAATTTCTAACATTGGCAAAACCATAAAATAGGAGGTCTAAAACTAGATTTTCCAAAATAAAGTTCAAAAAAAAATTCTTTTATATAGTTTTTGGTATTGCCGGGACTTGAACCCTGTCCGATATGTGGGCAGCCGACAGTTCTGCCTACTGAACTAACAAGACATCTAAAAATTGATAGCTTAAAACTTAAGTGAATGATAAAATCTGGGTAACCGTTGGTTGCTCAAATATGCAAGCACTGGCATAAGTTTTGCTTTAAAAAAACTTGACAGCGTTTGGAAAACAAAAAGTGGTTTTAAAAGTTCATAGTGGTCTCAGCCAATTCTTTGCCAATGTTTTTTTTTCTTTGTAGGCCTTTGAAATTATTGTAAAACAAATACTGGCAAAACGCTGGTAATGTGTCTTAAACAAGTGTTCTACCAGTAATTTATTTACAATTTTTAGGTAAGCCAGTGCTGGATTTTTTGTATCACTGGCAGTTTCTGACTGGGCAGTTGTAAATTTCATAAAACACGCAGTGGCAAAGTCCTTTTTGAAAACGTTGGCAAATTACTTTAAACTAATGTTTTGCCAGTGGTTGTTTTTCATAAACACTTGTAAATTTCGTAAAGCAGGTATAGGAGAAGCGTTTTTTACAAAGCGTTCCAAATAAGTGCTTTCCGAATGCTTTTTCTTTGGAATTACTGTTAAAAAAGCTTTGTTTTTTGTACCATAGGCAATTTCTTCATGACAGGTGTTAAGCTATCAAGAATTTTTATGTTTGTTAGCTCAGTGGTTAGAGCTGTCGGCTGCCAAACTGGCGGCCAGGATTCGAATACATGAACTTTTTTTTTAGCTTTTAGATCACCTATTTTATGGTTTTACCAACATTTTACCAACGTTGGATATTTTGTTTCCCCAGTGCATGTCCGACACTTTGTGGACAGACGTATCTTTTGTCTAACGAAGTTATCATTTTGGCAATGGGAATGCACATGTTGCCAGCATGTGTAACACATGCTAAAGTGCCTGGAAAGCGGCGGTCGGTTTGTCTTTTTCTAACTGGGTACTGTAACCTCTACAATCTCGTAACCGCTCTAATACCGATTCAAATTGAAAAACGTAAGTGATTAAAATTACGTAACCCTTATTTTTCAAAGAACTTTATTAAAAATCGAATTAAAGACAAAAATATACCGGTTCGACAATAGTAACCGATACTCTTTCCTGTTGCCATTATGGTTTAAGCCGCAAAACTAAAGAATTTTCTGTTAAATAAATTGATTCTTGAAAAATCTGAAGGATCTGAATATTTTGTAAAATTTTTTTATGGTGATTTTATAAAATTTTTTTTTAATTTCGCTTTCGTTTTCGTATTGAGGCTTAAAAATTATCTTTTTATGTCTTTTATACGCACTAACACAGACAGAATTTCTTGAACGCGTTTTAATGAATTTTCTTCAATAAACTAATGAAGTTTTTTTATTTATTTATTTTATTAATTAATAATCATATAATTACAAATTATATACTATTACCCTAACCGAGCACTAGCTACTATGGCCTTCGGCGCGTTGTAGCGAAAACAGACCAGTGCCTTTGGTGGGAATCGAACCCTCGACCCCCGCACTGATAAGCCAACTCGCTACCAACTAGCCTACCGGGGCGCACACTAACTAATGAAGTTTTCTTTGCAATATGAATTAGATTATATTAGAGTGGCACTATGCACCGCGACCAGAAGTTGGTATTTTGTGCTGCCAACGAATACGCCCTATAGGTTCAGGCTCCCTACGAAGCCAACTATCCTACCAGGTAAACAATTTCAAACGTCCGATAGCGTCACTATTCGACCACCAAAATAACGCACCCTTTTGTCGGAGAGCCTCGGACATTTGCTGAGAACATGCTCTGAGGTCTTATCCGTAGGGGATCGTCCCATCTTGTACAATTGATACCTAAGGCCACAGTGACCCGTGAGGTAACCCGTCACGGTCCTTAGTTCGCCCCTTGTCATAGACAAGAGTTTTCGCGACCTCTCCCCAGAGGGAGATATAAACAGCCTCGCCTGTCCCTGCCCAGGCGATCTGGCCCAATAGGCCCCAAAATCCGACTCCCTCCATCTTCTGAGCTTCTCTCTGACATACCCATTGGGTACGCCACAGAATTGTTCAGGGCCAATGAATTGTCGACGAGCTCTGCAGTTGGCCAAACAGTCAGCCAGTTCGTTGCCCTCATGCCCCTCATGGCCAAGAACCATCCCAGTGTCAAGGAGTTGTTAAGTGCTAGACGATTTAGAGAGTCGATACATTCCTTAACTAGACCCGACGTCACATCTTGAGCCCTCAAGGCACCAAGTGCCGCCTGGCTTGCAGATAGAATGTAGATCTTGGCCCCACGTGACCCGCAGACACTCTTCCACACAGATACAGATAGCGAAGACCTCCGCCTGAAAAACGGAGGAATATTTGCCCATGGGCAGAGCACGCTGAAATCCGGGTCCGACGACACCCGCCCCGTATCCATGTTCGACTGTTTTGAGCCATCCGTGAACCAGATCTGTGCACCAACCTCCGGTACCCAAGATCCAGTCAACCACGTGCTCCTGTCGAAAATCATAACAACAAAGTGTCTCACAAATACCTGCACAGGCAGTATCCTGTCACTGACCCTAATAACCGGGTCATCAGCGACCGGTTATTAGGGTCACTATTTGTAATGAAACTTTTTCATTAGTATTTCGAAATTTTTAATAAATGAAATGAAATTCTTCATTAAATTTTATGCAAAACTACATTCTCTAATGAAAAGTTTCATTATTTTTTTTTCATTGTTATCATGCAGACAATTCTCTCTGTGGGCTGTAGTCTATCACGGACTATGAATTTCTTGCTTCCATATATTTTCTATTAAGAATTCATTCCTCGAAGCTCTTATGTAAGGGTGTGTTTATATCCTATGAAAACTCATATTCTTATTTGATTTACTCTAATAAATTTTCATTGTTATTTTGTTGCGTTGATTTTTTTTTTTTTTTCGAATCGTAAATATAATAAATATTTACTGCAAATAAACTGATGATATTAAATTTTACGTATCAACAATATTTTCCATTAACAATTAAATTTTATCAGGTCATGTCATGTCAATATTTAACAAATATTAATTACTAACAGGAATATGAATATGAGAAGAAAAGAAAAAAACTAATAAATTTTATATCTTTTAATTGATCATATTTTCCAATGATATCCTTTATCTTTTGCTTATACTTGCTTATAAATTATTGGAAATATACAATTTTAAAATTCATTCATTAAAATATTTTGTAATTTAGTAACAGACACAAAATAAAGTATACCAAAATTTGTGCAAATTTTCCCAACACAATTCTTTTGTTTAACTGCTGCTGTATGGATTCTGTTTATTATTCTGAAAAGAAAAACAAAAACAAAAAAAAAATATAAAATTTAAATTTATTTGTATTTGTATTTTTGTTAAAGTTATTGCTGTTGCTGTTGTTTTCATAACTCCATATAAAGTCATTGGTAACATCATCTCAAAATAATGATGTTGTTTTATTTTGGTTTGATTTCTGTTGCTGTTTGTTTATTCTGAAGTTAAAGATTTTTGAATTTTAATACATTTGACTTTATGTTGATTTGTTTGCCTTTTACATTTAATTTTTGTGCAGTTGTAGCTTTTATTATGGAGAACTTTCTCCAGATTATTGGTGGTGTTGTCATTACAAAATGTACCTACTACTGAAGATGAGGCTGATCGTATATAGTAATCCAGGGTATATCATTTCGTAACACTAATTTACAAAATTTTTTTTAGAGAATTTGGAACATTTTTTTAGTCCATCTTAAAATCAAAGATTTAAACTTTGAAATTTTAAAATAGCACTGATTTTGATGATGTTTATTGAAAAATGAAGTGTTTTCTACGTGACAATATTTTATTTAACAAAATAAAAGCAAGTTACATTAAGTTGTCGAACAGTTATTTTATTATCAAAATACTTTTTTAGGTTAATATACTAGCTCTAACACTCCTCAACAAATAAAAATTTTTTTCTCACACTTGGAAAAATCAGCAAGCACGTGAAACAAGAGACCACAAGCAATTAAGCTACGGTTTCAGTTTTGCACCACCACTTCAACATTTATTTTAAAAGGACTTTAAAGTTTAAATTTTTCCAAAAAATATTAAAATAATTGTACTTATTTTGGGATGCCAATATGGGTATCGAATAAAAGGTGAGAACTTCTGCTGTTAAAGTTCTCTTAAAATGAATTCTGACGTGATGGCGAGAAACTGAAATCACAGTTTATCTATATATGGTCTCTAGTTTCACGTATATATTGATTTTTCCATGTGCGAAAACTACTGTTGCGCGATTGATAAAGGTCGAAATGACGAGACTTCATTTGCATTTCTACCTGGCTTTTGAATCATAATTACCTTAGACACTTTCCAGTATATTGGGATAAATTTTAATTTTATGCAAGCATTTATTATATTTTTCAGTTTTACGATTGTTTTCTGAGAAAGTTGTTTAGAAATTTCGGAAGTAATTAGGTCGACTCCAAAACTCTTGCCCGACTTTAGGCCGGTTTCTATATCGTGCTTTATGCCTTTTTAAGATGGAATGTATTGAAGAGATAAATACGAACTTTTACTCAACCAATCACTTTTTAGGTTGAAATATAATCTCTAATAATTAATATAAACATTCGTTTTAGGCATTTTAAAGAAAAATATTCTGTCAAAAACTTGAATTTTCTTAAATTTTTTAGATAAACATGGATTTTTAAACTTTTTTCTTTACAGCGAAAAATTCTGCCGAATATTGCTATTATTCAGTACTCGGTGGCATATTTAAGACAAGCCGAATATGCCGAATACCAAATCGTTACCGAATATTCGTGACATGTCTATGTTAAACATAATTATATTATTCCCATAGTGCGTATGAGTTATATTAATTAATATCATATAGGAAAATATTGCTCATACTGATTCCTTCTTTTTTTGTGAGCTATCTTTTGGTTACGGATATTGTAGTCTAGTTTACAAAATTTTTAAGAGAATTCTGAAAAATAGTTTTGTCCCTTAAGTTCTTCAAGTTCAAGATTCTATTTAATCTTTTAAACTTGAAATGTCACAAATAGTGTATGCACTCACCACTTTACCGATTATTGAATATTAGCCGAAAAGTTCGTTCATTAATTTTCATATAAAATACACTGTGATTTAGATATAGAGGAAAATATACTAAAGCAAAATACTTTTTAAGGTTTAAAAATAAACTCGAATCAATTTTAGCAGGCGTATTTGACAAATATTTTGTGAAAACAAGATATTTCTTAAATTTTTTAGATAAAAATACAGAATTTTAAATTATTACTTTAAAAATTTTCCGGTATTTGGCGAAATAGTAAAGAAATATTCGTGTCATTATTAAAAAAAAAAAATTCCATGCAAACTTAAACATTTATTTATATATTATCCTACTAAATGAGAACTAATATATAAGCTAGAAGTTATAGATTACCACCACTGAGCAAAAGTAAATTAAAAACTTGTTCGTTTTATGCAAGCTCTAAGTATTTTTTGATCAGTTTGACACAATTAAAAAAATATATTTTGTGAAAAACTTGAGTTTTCTTAAATCTTTTAGATAAAAATATGGATTTAAAGCTTTTTTTGAAAAAGCTCTTTTGAGACCGGCTTTTTTTATTTTTCCAATGTTAGCAATTTGTTTCCATCAAATCTTATGCCAGCGCTGATATATTTGAGCTGTCAGTAGTTATCATTTACTCACGTTTTAAGCTATCAAGTATTATATGTCTCGTTAGAACAGCGGTTAGAGCTGTCAATTTGGCGGCCAGGGTTCGAATTTCGGCGGGACTAAAAAAATTATACATGCACTTATTATTTTGGAAAACAAATTTTTAGACTACCTTTTTCATGGTTTTACCAACAATTTTCAAACATTAGAAATTTTGTTTCCGCAGTGCTTGTGAGACACTTTTTGAATAGACGGACCTTTCATATAATAATGTTATCATTTTGAAATTGGGAAAGCACTTGTTGCCAGCACTTATGCCACTTGCTAAAGGGAATTGAAAGCGGTCTTCCGTTTGTCTTTTTCTGACTGGGATATTTCGGTTACGAATATTGTTCACTAGTGACGACTAATTTTCAAAATTTAGAAGAGAGTTCAGAAAATTGTTTAAAGTGTTTTAAACGTTTAAGTGGCAGCTCACGCTACTCGTGAGCATCAAGTAGAGTCAAAAAGCGACTCCGTTTTGAACGTACTCAGAATTTGACGATTTTTGTTTTAAAAATCCCAGTTTTTCTATGAAACTTGTTGTATTTAACACAATGTAAGTAAGTTCCTTTAAGTTAAAACTTGCCAAATTCTGTAGAATATTTTAAACTAGAAATGTCAATAATGGTGTATAAGGAATAGTTCAGTCACTCATTTTAATTTAGTAATTAGATAAAGACCAAACTATACTTTTTTAGGTTTAAAATAATCTGTGATCAATGTAAACAGACGCTTTTGACATTTTAAAGAAAAACATTTTGTGAAAAACTTGAGTTGCCTAAAATTTTTTAAATAAAAATATGGATTTTTAAGCTATTTTCTTTACCCCAAATAATTCTGGCGATTATTTATATTATTCGGTATTCGGCGGAATAGTCGAAACAAGCCGAATACCGAATAGTATGCGTATATGCGTGTCATCTCTATTTTAAAGCATTATCAAAACAGTTGTTTTATAGAGCGTATGAGCAATATTAATTAAAGTTATATGAGTTAATATTGCTCATACTCACTGTATAACTTCTTTATAGTGTGAGTTATCATTCTGTTACGAATATTATTGACTATTGGCGACTAATTTACAAAATTTTTAAGAGAATTTAGAAAATTTGTTTGTTTTATCTCAAAATCAAAGACTTACATTTTACATTTTTACGTAACCCAGAATTTTTAGATTTTTAATTGAAAAATCAAAATTTTTCTATGGAACAATATTTTATTCTGTAAAATCTTTTGAACTAGAAAAGTTTACTAATATTTGATTCAACACTTTACTGAAAGCCGAATTTTTGCCGAATAGTTCTTTTTATCAATTTTCATAACAAATAAATAGAAATTTAAATATAACTAGGCAAAGATCATACTGAACCAAATTACTTTTTAGGGTTAAAAAATAATATTTTGTGAAAAGCTAGATTTTTGGAAAAATTTTCAGATAAAAATACGAATTTTTAAGCTCTTTTCTTTAAACCGCATATATTATTCAGTATTCGGCGGAATAGTCAAAGCAATATTTGTGATATCTCTATTTAAAACAAAATTATATAAAAAAAAAAATGGGCGAATGAGTAATATAAAGTGCATAAGTGCGAATGAGTAATATTAACTAAAGGCATATACGTTAATATTGCTTATACGCACTTATATTTTTTTGCCCCATATCTTGCTGTAAAGAATATTGTCACCTAGTGTAAACGAAAATCACAAATAATCTCATAAGAATTGTGAATATATTCTGTTATGTTACATTCATTGTTAACAAGCATAAAATACACATACAAGAACTTTTTTTTTTGGAAGATTTTAGTATTTTTTTAACCAGCAAATTGCAAAAGTTGAAAAAACAATCAAGGTTGGCCACCGAGACCAATAACGGTATCGGTTTTGATATCGATTTCTTGTTTGTTACGGTATTGGTATCGGTATTACATTCGTATCGGCATAACGGATACCTATACATTAATATCAGTATGTACCGTTATTATTGAAAAAATATATAAATATATAAAAAACGTGTTAAATTATTTAAACAAAAAACTCAAATTTATTAATTTTTGTATAAAGTACTTATAGTTTATGTACGTTCTTTTAAAATATTAACATAAAATTATTTAATCAGACATTTTGCAGAGACCCCTTTCGATTTTTTTTTCGGTTTCCTACAACAGCCACACAGGATTCGAAACCAAAAACTTTTTAATATTAAATTGGAACAAAAGATGGTTTGCTACAAATATTTAATATTAGTATAGAGATCATATAAAAAAATATAAGTTCCAAAATTCAAATAAAAGTGTTATCAACGCAAATTGTAAGCTTGTAACCTTACACTCAGGGAACTTCTGCTTTAAAAATATGCAGTTGTTTGGGTTGTAATACAGTTTCTTTATTTTAAATGTAAATGTCAGTCATTTGTAGAACAAATTAAAGTATTTACTAATCTTTTAGTTCATTTAAAAAAACAACCCGCGCCAAATGACTGTTTTATGATTTTACATTAATTTTTTACAGTTTGTTTTTTGTTATTAAAAAAAAAAATAAATAAATGTTTGTTTATTTTTACTACCATATGGCTCATTTTTACTACAATTGTTAGTCATTTTTTGAAAATAAAAAAAAAACAAATGGCAATGTTAGTTGAATTTACTGTAATGTAAGTGGTCCTTTCTTTAAGTGAAATTTCATTTGTTTTCAACAACAATTGCAGTGGTCTTTACCTACATAGTATTCTAAGTGTACGTAAAGTTTGTAATTCAATTTTCTATTAGCTAAAATTTTAAATTGAAATTGATTAACAATTTTGGAAGTTTTATATAAAAAAATAAATTAAGTTATTGCAACCGGAAACGGTTGCGTTGTACCGGTATTTTAAAATAAAGGTGTTAAGGTATTGATATTTTGTTTCGGTTATCAATTTGAAACAGTTTTGAAACGGGGAACGGTATTGAAAATTTATCGGTGGACAACCTTGGAAAAACTTCAAGTGTCGTTTTTTTCGTTCTTTGTCTATAGCGATGTATTTTTTTTTTGTTTTCATTCAATGCAAATTTATCGAATTTATGATCAATGATGATTTTTTTGGTTATTTTTTTATATATTCGTTTTTTTTTGTCGACTAAACTTCAAACGTATAGTATTTGTTTGGTATATGCAAAGAAAAATTATACATTTCTGAAAACGTTGTGCTCAGAAAGTTTGAATATTTAAGAGAAAAAGTATTTAAAGAAAATCTATTCATAATAATAAAATATTTCATTTTAAAATTATTTAAAATCGAGTTTTAATTACAGTAGTTGTTAATTCAATTAAAAGTTTAATTGAACGTGAATACAATTAGTGAAATTGTGGTAGGAATTAAAATAATTTGCAACTATTTACTTGATTTAGTTTTATTTAAGATTAAGTTGTAACACCGTTACTGCAGTATGGCCCTGCAGATAAACCGCCCATACGCCCCTAATATTAGATACAAACTTGTGTTTCGACGTCATAGGGAAACGATAATTGCGCTCTAGCATTAAACAAATTGTAATGTATGATTGTGTCCAAATATTTTCGATATTGCATATTTATTTAGCTTTAAAATGTATATTCAAGAAAAAAAGCAAGAAAAAATAATAGGAATTTTTAATAAAAATTTTAATCCAAATATAGAGAAAAATCTTACAAATTGTCTATAACTCAGGCCAGTGGAAAGATATTGGGTATGTGTAAAAAGGAAAGTGAAGAGTACAAAACAAATATACGACGACAGCAAAAAATGTTCTAAGATTTGGAATAAGTCAAGCAAGCCAATATCGGTAAGTACCATTAATACCCTAATTGGGGTATTTCAGATAAAATTATATACAAGACACTTAGTTTATCTTAATTGTTAATAAAACATAAATTCATATAGTCTTTTTTTAAATAGAATATATTTTATATTTAAATTTGACTTATAGTTCAAAAGTTATTGCGATTTATTAGTGCGCAAGCCTTATGCATGGCCAACCGCGAAGAATTAGAAAGAGAAGAAAAAACCCTAAATTTAAATTTTATATTTCATTGGGAAACGGGTTATTTTGCCTAGCCAATAACGATATCATCTTTTGCACTCTATAAAATCCTACCCATTTTCGACTCTCAGGTCATGACGTGCCATCATTAAAACGAATGATGGGCAATCCCCGTTGGACATTATCGTTGGTATGGATGACACTCAGGTGGCCGAGCCTTCCCTCAGTCAACTGCGAACTCTATTGCAATACAAAAATTAAAGAATTTTAATTCGAAAAATTGTAACAACATGTACACACTTTCCGAGTCCAAGTAAACCTGAAAAAGAGTAAAAGGAATTGGAATTTATTAATTGAATTGTTCAAAATTTTCTAAAAATAGGGAAAAATTAAATCGAATGATGATTTGAAGCAATATCATAGATTCCATAGATATCAAACTCTTCTTCTTCTTTTATCAACATACACATTTTTTCATAAGCATTCAAATATTTTTTGTATATGTACATATATCACGCATGTCCAACACATTCTCATGAATTACGGGCACTGATAGCTAATGTCCAAGAGTTTGAGATCTACCTTGTTTACATTTTATAAATGTGCTGAATAGAGTACGCAATGTACAAAAGGGTAGTAATGGGAGTTGGGAGGTAAAGTCAGGATATTCAATATATTTTAATAGTACACTCAAAAAAAAGTTAGTAAAGTCAGCAAAATTTTAGTCAGGAGGGTGCTTGCAAAAAAATTGCTAATGCCAGCACAATCTTTTGCAGAAAATCAGCGAGGTGATTTTTCGCAACAAAATTAGAAAATTCAACAAAAGTTTTGCCATCACTTAGCTTTTAAAAGACCACAATATCATTGCTAAAAGCTAATAAAGTTTTTGCTGAATATTAGTAGACTAAAAAAACTAAAAAAAATTGTAGAGAAATTATATTTTAGTTAATTTTTTTTTTTTCTGAAAACCTTAAATATTTTTTGTGCTAATTTTTAAAATGTGTAAATTATTTTTAAAAAAAGCACAAAAAATGTTTAAGACGTTCAGCGAAAAATTAACTAAAATATAATTTTTCTACAATTTTTTGTTTGTTATTCCATTACAAAATATAAAAATGTTCATACTCCCACATTGACTCCCACAATAATTATATATAAGATTAACAAAATTATCTTTCAAATATCAAAATGTCTAAATATACAACACTTTGCAATAAGAAAAAATAAATATAACAAATTGTCATTATATTTCGTGATAGTCTGTCTACCTGAACTTATATTTGCAATTTTACCACACAACATTAATAATCACTTTAAAGAGTTAGTTTACAAATACACATATAATGTTTATTAAATTTAAATATTTTATTTTATTTTTAATTTAATTCTTATACAATTACAGTGACAAGGCGGTGACAACACAAAAATAAAGTTTTTTAATCCACATATGTATTATCATTGTTAGCGTCCTTTTGTATGAAAAACAGATACAAAAATCTTCAATGGTTGACTTTTGATCATAGTATATTTTGCTCGTCTACATCTTGACATGCCTCATCTACTTGATTATGCGTATAGCTTTCAATCTGGTTGTCGTCCACACTACACTACTCATGTGCTTATCAGCACAATTTTTTTCAACAAATTAAGTTAGTAAAACATTAGTAAAATATTAGTTCAAAACAGTCGAAATCTGAATAAGTATAACTAAAATTTTAGCTGAAAACGCAATTTTAGCAACAAATTTGCTCAGAAATAGTATACTTGATTTACAAGACGTTTTACTGACTTTTCTAGTTTTTAGTGTAGCTTAAACTATGAATGAAGCCATTGATTTTTTTTTTAATTCAGACAAATGAAAATAGTTAGGGGAAAATTTACTTAATTGTATAAATATAATTATAAAAGGATGGCTAGCGAATTAAAAATTCGATAGATATTATTACACTTTTAATTGAAAGTTGGTATGAAAACATTTTTTTCTGTTTAATTATAATTTTCATTTTTAAATATTTTAAAATTATTGAAAGCCAAAATTTAAAAATTCCGTATTCTATATGATCAGAGTATTTAAAACGGATGTTTAAGTACATTTCAGCAAGTGCTGTATGTAGGACAAGAAAAGAGTTTTTTTCAAGTTTTTTTTTTTGCAATTTAAATGTTTGCTTTGTTAAGTTTCATTTCTTTTTTTATATGTTTGTTTAAAAGGTCAATCGAAATGGGTGGGTAGCAATATTAAAGTTAATATTTTCATATAAATTTTCAGTTTTTTTTTTTTTTGCATATTTTCCTTTACACTGTTCATTTAGAAATTAAATAACTTTCTTTTGTAAAAAAAAAAGAAATTACAGTTTTTTCATTTACATTCGCACAAACGATACAATCATAAAATTCCAAGGTGAGGTTAGGTATGACCATTTTCCAGACAATCTATGGGGAATAGGAGATGATGAAAAAAAACTCTACAAGAATTTATGATTTTATTTACATATTTTTCCACAGGCATATATTGAACTGTATTGTAATAACAACCAACCTTGTATAGACTTTAGACGTAAGATAAATAAATATGTCCCAGCTGAACGATGTAATAAATAGGCATGGTTTCCTTTGTTAGAAAAAACATGAAACTATTTTTTAGAAACTAATAGATATACTAAATAAAATAGATGCGCTACTTTATAAATGAGATAATAACCCTGGCATTAAAACACAATCGGCACAGTGTTGGCGGAGCGTCGATGGCGATGGTCGGTTGTGCGTTGGCAGAACGCGGCATTAAGAATCTTGATAGTACTGTCCTGTTGCCCGATTGATAATAGTGGCCAACCGTTGGTTTGAACGAACTTGCCACCTTTGGCATAACGTTGGTAATTCAAAAAATTTGGTGCTTTTAATTTAAGCTATATTATAGCTTAAATTAAATTAGTGTTGAGAAATGTGTATATAATAAAACACATTTAAAAAGTAACAACACAGTTCGGTCTTAGCCTTCTACATCATATTTTAATGTGTGAAACATAATAAAATATAAAAAATAAAAATGCTTCTAATTGGTTTTAATATTGGGAAAAACAATATTGGAAACGAATTTTGCAAGTGGTACTGGCAAAAAACATTCTTTGCAAACAAAATAGTGTTTCCTACACAGAGAGAGTTTCCTTGGACCGGTTTTTTACTAAACTAATGAAGTTTTCTTCACAAAGTAAATGAAAAATTTCTTAAACTTCATGAAAAAGATTCATAGTTTTAATGAAACTTTTTCATTAGGCGTATTAAATTTTTAGTAAATAATTTGATTTTGTTCATTAAATTTTATGAAAAACTGCATTTTTTTGGACTGACAACCCTGCGAAATAAAAAAAAGCATTACGATTTAAAGCTGTTGGCTAAAACTTGTAAGAAAAGCCGAAAATAACTCATGATGTCCGGCTAATCAATTAATATCAATGATTTTCTGTGGTCGGTTAATATATTTACATACCTGATCAAACCCTAGAGTTTCTTGTGGGCGGTTGATTAAAATGAGGCTGAAGCTGACCTAGTAGCTTAGGTCGCAAGTGAAGCACTCCCTCTATTTGGAAAAAAAATTCGAAAACTTTTTTTTTTGGTCAAAATCCACTAAAATCGGCAACTTCAATCGTTGGTAGGGAACTGTAATGCTCCAAAATTTTTTACTTATTTTTCCCATATTAAGCTCTTGAATATGTATCAATTGAGTGTTGTGCCTTCAACCAATTGGAAAAAGAACACTATTTTGGACACCCTAGTATACGAACAGTTTTTAGCAAAATAAAATGCTAAAACTTTCAAAGTCGTTAGAAAATTTGTAGAAAATTTGGCGATTTGTAGATAAACTTCGTTATATGTTATTAGTGTCTGACGGTCAGAATCTAAATATCAATTTATTATAAAACATTATCATAAAATTGATAATGTAATTTTTGAAGTTAAATTATACTCAATAAAAATGTAACCATTTTTTGTAAGCAAAAAAATGCTAAAATTAAATTGAAAATAATTAAAAATAAAACATACTGGTTTTAACAAAAGGGCTCATTTCTACAAAAAAAAAACAAAATGTTTTGCTATACTCCCTAAGTTTCAATAGAACGAAAAAAACTTATTTTAAGGGTGTATTTGTTCACATAAGTAAAGGGTCCGCCAAATAACTTTTTTTTTTTGAAAATGCTATAAAAAAAAACTACTGAATATTTTCTCAAATTTCTCTTTTTATTTGAAAGTACAATCCTTCCGGTTAATAATGGAAAATAATTTCATTCAAATGGCTGCCTCGGCTGGCCATGCAGTAGCCTACACGATCGGCCCAATTTTTAAGCACATTATCGATTGTGTGCAGCTGTATTTCCTCCTCTTCAAATTTTGTGAACAAAAATTCGTTCAACATGGCCCGATAACGATCGCCATTGACTGTAACGGCCACTCCTTGCTCATTTTTGAAGAAAAATGGCCCAATTATGCCTCTGGACCAAAATCCGCTCTAAACAGTGACTCGTTTTGGGTGTATCGGCACACATTCTGCAACATTACCATGATTTTCAAAGTAATGTCGCAATATTTCCCACCGTTGTTCAAGCGTATACACAACCATATTCGTTCAGCGGAAGGATAAAACTAATTATCTGTCAAATCAGACATGAGCTAAGTGTTACCATTCACGAAATAAGCACTAGTTGAAAAAAAACGTTAGATGGCGGACCCTTTATAAATAAAGCAGCTAACTAAATGAGAATTACATGCCGTTTATAAAATTCAAGCTATAAGGTATGGCAACAACACGGTATCCAATTGTTTTTTGGTTTTTGGGAAGGTATACAATATTGATCACTTTTTAATCCAATGAGTTACTGTTTAATTGAAAAATAATTCAATTAAAGAGCTATCAATTTATAATTGATTTAGCAGTTTTTGTTGTTGGCGGAAATTCAGCAACTAAAGTTATTGAATCGGTGGTTTTCGTGATTGAAATTGGTTTTTATTTTTTTGTGTGCAGCTTTTAAGTATAGTCCGTATAACCATTTCAATCGTTCATCTCAATTCATAAAACCTAGAAAAATAGGAGGCATCTAAAGTCAGTTTCAACAGGTGTCGAAAATTTTTGCGTGTAGGCCACATATATAACAAATTTTTGTCTCAAATGTATTAGTTTATGCGAAAATGTTATTTTAGGCTTTTAAAAGTCGTTGTTAGCCATTTACAATTTCTACACACATATTTTTATTTTAAAATTTTTGCATAGGGATTTTGATGGACAATCTATCATTTTAACGAACGCCATCAAACAAAAGTTGGAATAAAAAGAATATTTTTTTTTAAAACGATTTGAAACGATACGCTACCAACGCTACACTTAGAATACTATGTAGGTAAAGACCACAGCAAATGAAGGTAAAAACAAATGAAATTTCACTTGAAGTAAAGACGATTTACATTTCAGTAAATTCAACTAGCATTGTCATTTGTTTTTTACTGTACAAAAAATAAACCACAAGTGTAGTAAAAAATAAACAAACATTTATTTTTTTTATTTTTTTTAAATAACACAAACGTAAAGAAAATGAGTGTAAAATAATAATACAGTAATTTTATGTGGTTTGTTTTTTTTAATGAACTACATACAGTGGCGGACAAAAGTATTCACACAGCAGCAAACTTTATTTTAAATCTTTAATATTTTTAAAATTAAAGCTATTAGCCTTATAAGGTATTCAACAAAATTGTTTATTAACTTATTAATAATTTAAATAAAACAAAAAACTAACACTAAGCATGTGGTATTTAAAAAAAATTAAAAAATATTGGAGTTGATGTTACGAAAAAATTGGTCCATTCTATGCCAAGAAGATTAAAAGAAGTCATAGCAAAGAAAGGCTACTCCACAAAGTATTAAATAATGTGAAATTTTATTTTTTTGTACAAACATTTGAAGCTGTGATAATACTTTTGTCCGCCTTAAATAACACTTTGAATTACATATTTAGTTTTTTCTTATAATATAACATACTAAGAAGGTTTCATTTTAAAAATATAAAATATTAAAAATAAAGTTTGCTGCTGTGTGAATACTTTTGTCCGCCACTGTATGTAGTCAAATATGAAATTTCTTCTACAAATGACTGTTTATTTTACCTAAAAGAAAATATACTGTATTACAACTCAAACAACTACAAATACTTACTGCAAAAGTTCGCTGAGTGTGTATTAAAGAGATTTTTATCAAAGTCTGTGTTTGAATAGATTACGATATACTAACTATTTATTTGCAGATTACTTTTTATATATTAAAGGTTTGACTTGGAAGTTATTCCATAAACAAACAAGTACATACTATGATGTAGTTCAAATTCAATCCAATCCAATCCACTCCAAACAATGATGAAATATGTATATTCAGTAGAGTAAAAATAAAAGCAAAGTTGTTCTTTTTGCTCCCCGCGCATTTTATGATACATTGAGTGTAAAAATAAGATCTGCCAATAAACTGAACTTCTATCGCAAAAACCGGCCATGTCGTTTTGACTTTTGACCTAAACCAGTAAAATCCAAATAACAGGTTATAGTTATACAACTGGTGTCTTTTTCTATTGCCGACTACTAAAGATTTGGGTGATGCCAATGAAACAATTGTATTGCTTCTTTTAAATCTAATATGGCAAAATCATATAATAATTTTGAACTTGAGGTAGAACAATATTCTGACTAAATATATGAAAATATAGAAAGTCCGAAAAAACAATTTTTGATTTTTAAGCAAAAAGAAAATTTTTTTTATTAAATTTTATAAAAAAAAACTGCATTAATAATTTAAAGTTTCATTCTTCTTAGTTTAAACAAGTTTTTCAAATTGTAATAATTGTTTCCTGAAGAAGTCACCCAATGTGGAGACGAAATATTGGAAATAAATAATTAATAAATAAATGATCTTAAGCTCGTTTAAACTAAGAAGAACTAAATAAAAGAAGATCAAAGAAAACTTAACATTTTTAATTTAAAGTTTCAATGATCGAGTTTTAGTCACATTTCAAGATCTATCGCAAAAAATCATTAATATGCAGATAATTCTCACAGTTCATACTATTTACTCGCAACATTTCTTTTGTTTGCGATGTCCCAATAGTAATAGGTACCCATTAACCTAGCGCTTACAAAAAGTAGCAAGATAATGGAAAACTTTTATACTCTCGGTGACAAAAAGACACAAAATAATAGTTACCCGTAGTTACCCATTACCTTTGCGACATTGTAAACAAAAGTAACGTTGCAAGTTAATAGCCTGGCACGAGCTGAAGCCCCTTTTTTGCTGGTTTATTTTTATTTAAAGGTAAGTTTTTCTCATTAAAAATATAGTTTTTAGCAAAAGTTTGTTTTAAATAACAAACACTTAACACAAATTTTGATTATCGATGGTCAAAAGTGGAGACTTTGTTAGTGACAACTTTTTTTTTTAACAGTTTATGTTAAGTTATTTCAAGTAGCAAAAACAATTATTTACAATTTACAAATTCTGAAATATTTAAGTTAACATAAAAACGATACCTATTTTATGAGATATAGTTTTTAAAGTTTAATTATTTATTAGCTAACTGTTTGGTTAAAAGAAAATAAAATTGGAAATAAAATCGCGACTTTTAAAAATGTTTAAAAACCGTAAAAAATGCGTATTTAGCGGTCTAGAGTACACGAAAGAACATAAAACAAAATATATATATATTTCGTTGAAAGGTTTTTCTCATTTCGTCATTGAATAGGCGATATATTTTTAAAAAGCCAAACGTTTTCTGAAATTGCAGGCATTGGGCAGTAAGCAAATATATCGCCTCACAAAAAAACTAATAGAACAGTTTAAAAAATGTTTTTTTTACAAAATTTTCAATTTGATCGCGAAAAACGTCATGACTTTTTATATATGGGTCAAAAGTTTCTATGAGGAAAATAATTGCTGTTTTATTTTGCATAATATCACTAATAACACTTTTTAACAAAAACCCATTATTTAAACAGTTGTAGAACAACCATTTTCAGTCCATTTTTTAGGACAAAAGTCTAAACTGCATGACCGGTTTGCGCGATAGAGGTCCATCTTTTTGCAGATCTTAATTTTTACACCCAATCTATCATCCCTTCTTACCCCAGCTTTCATCTTTCCACTATCCAATTTTTCAAAGAAAGCAACACATTAATAAATAGTAAAAATTTCCTGAGTGTACACAGAGAGAATAAATTGGTTGGAATTCCATTGTAACGAACAAAATTTAATCATTATTCAATAGTTTTAATTGTAAGTACTTCGAATTCATTATCAGAATAATTAAACTATATTGTAAACAGAAAATATATAAAATTAACCAAAACACAGTCACATCAGCCAAACTATTGGGTTTCCTTATCAATATTGAAAAAACACTATCCTCTACATTGCCTTTAATACCAACAACCAACCACTTTTCGGAGATTTTACCTTTGAACAAAATTTTTGCAGTTAAAATCGAACATTAGTTTCGCCTGCAAAAAAACAATCACTCTATCTAAAATGTAAGTTTTCGTTACCAATTTTAAAATAATATAACATAGTTTTGGTAACTCTAATAAAATATTAAGATTAGCAACCCAATTTCTGTTGTACATAAAAAATTTATTTTTAAACTTTAATATTTTAACTTGAAAGAAAATAAAAATATTCAAGGTAGAAATTTGAAAATAGAAATTCAAATTGAGTTTGGGCTAGAGGTAAAGTAATTGCCTGACAATATAGAGGTCGCCGGTTTATGCCCAGTTCGCGGAGAAGAATTTTTTAATTTTAAAATATTATAAATTTTTTTTGTAGTTTTAGTAACTCTAATAAAATATTGAGATTAGCAACAGAATTTCTATGGAACATTCAAATCTATTTTTAGGCAAGTATTTATATTTGAAACTAGAAAATGTTCAAGGTTGCAATTTAAAGAGACATATTTTAATTGGGTTTAGGCTAGAGGAAAAGTACTGGCCTGAAGCATTTCGAAGCATATCATTTTTTTTTTAATAAAATAAATTTTGTTGAACGCATGTGAATCTATTTATAGAATATTATAGTCCATAAATATAAAATGTTTAATTGTTACAATAAAAGTTCGAAATTTGTAAATAAATGTTGGTTGTTACAATAGCATTAAAATTTAATAATAGTAATAGTACGTGAAACTATAAAAAGTCGGTTGGCAAAAAATTTGGTTGCAATGCGCGGGAGCGAAAAAAAAAAACAACTTTGCAGTTTTCATATATTTTATGGGTACTCTAATATTCAGTAAGGGAATTTTCCCTAATGTTGTCCTACACCTGGTATTTGGGCTATATTAAAATAACTAATCTCAAATCCAAATACATCAGCTTATAGGCCAACTTCTTGGGCATTTGTTGGCTATAGATCATTTCCCTGTGTCAGCTAAATAAAAAAAGTTATATACAAATTTTCAAAACAACTCAGAAGCTTCACATTTGGTAGGGAACATGTGCCCTAAAGTGGAGCTAAATTAAAATCTCTAAATCAACATAAAATTAATAGAACATGAAGTTAAATCGACCAAAATTTGTATACAAATTAAAATTTATTTACATTTTGTATATTTGAGTGTTTTATGTACCATTTAAAGCTGCTTAAAGGCGACTACACGGAGAAAAAACTGTCGGAATGTTATTATTACAAAAAATGTATTAAACTAACTAGAAACTTATGTATTTGTATAATTACTTAGCACTTCGATAATATTCCCCCTGTTTGTTTCTGAGTGTAATTGCTATTCACTTTTTATGTTTACGAAAAATTACAATTTATATTGCGTTTTTTTTTTT
The DNA here is from genome assembly GCA_021234595.1 of Delia radicum. Classification (NCBI taxonomy): domain Eukaryota; kingdom Metazoa; phylum Arthropoda; class Insecta; order Diptera; family Anthomyiidae; genus Delia; species Delia radicum. The sequence goes on from CM037853.1 coordinate 30,810,506, forward strand.
GAAATGACACAATACACGCGATAAAAAATGTGTGCATTAAAGTTAAAACTTTTTTTAAAATAGTAATAGCAGAAATTTAAGTCGATGAACAAACGACCAAAAAAGCGAAATGTGCACTTTACGGAACAGGCCACAATAGGGAGCATTCCCTTATAAGACGAACAATTCGCTGAAAAAAACATTGTCAATTGTGTGTAGTTTTTTGTGTGTTGTTGTTGGTTGTTTATGTTTTGTTCGTCATTTGCAATTCAAACAAACGGTGCACAGTGGGGTGTACCACAAATATTTTTGAAAAAAATATTCAGGCAATTCTTACTGGCTGATCGGATTGACATGAAGCTTCACACAGATATAGTCAACGTAATTTCAAGCTTAAGTTTTAAAATGGGCCCACTATATCTATGAGGCACTTAACTATAATTAGTATTTAGCCTTTCAGAAAAATATATTGGGTATACAAGTTAATAATGTAGATTATTTTGCTTGAAAAATGCATTTATTATAATAACAAAATGAATTGATACATTATTCAAAGTATTGTTCATCGTTAGCCACTACTTTTTCCCATCTTTCTGGTAGCATATGGATTCCGCGCCAAAAGAACTGCTCCGGTTTTGAGGTAAAGAATGAATCAAGCCAATTTCTATACCCTGTTCTGAAGTGAAGCGTATGCCAGTAAGGGCGTTCTGCATCGATCGAAACAAATGATAGTCAGAAGCGGCAAGGTCTGTGCTATAAGGCGGGTGGGCCAAAACTTCCTATCCACTGTTTGCCAAACCTTTTTGGACCGGTCTTGCAACATGTGGCCGAGCGTTGTCATGATGGCAGATTATGGCCTCATGTCTGGTCGAATATTCTGTTCGTTTTTCGTTGATTGATCTTTTCAAAGGAATCAATTGTGTTCGGTACAGGTCCCCTGTGATCGTCTGACCCCATTTCAACAGCTCATAATACAAAACACCCTTCTGATCCCACAAATACAGAGCATTAAGTTGGCGCCATGGATATTCGGCTTTGGCGTTGATTTGGCTGGTTGGCCGGGCTTTACATATGACTTTTTGCGCTTGGTGTTATCGTAATGTATCCATTTATCATCACCAGTAACAATACGATGCAAACATGACTTCTTTGTGAAGCGTTTAAGTAGCATTCCCGACATGCAAAATCGCCTTTCAACGTCTCTCGGCTTCAATTCATATGGGACCTAATTTCCTTGATTTTGAATGAATCCCAATGCTTTTAAACGTAGGGAACTGGCTTGCTGTGTGACTCCCAAATGATAATGCAAGTTCTTCTTGCGTTTGACTACAATCTTCGTTTAGTAATGCTTCCAATTCCTCGTCTTCACACTTTTTCGGCTGAATAGGCCTGTCCTTGTCTTTCGTGTCGAAATCACGCTTAAACCATCGTTCATAAGTTTTTTGAGCTGGTACATGTTGACCGTAAGCTTCTACCGACAATCGATAACTTTCAGCAGCCATTTTCTTCAAATGAAAGAAGGTTATCAGACTTCCCCGCAAAACATCTTTTTTAGGCACAAAATTCGACATTATTATAGCGATTGAAAAAAATGTGTGTCTACACTTTGGCGTCTATTGAATACTGAATTATAATGACAGATGTTTACCCTCCAAAATACCATATTTGTTATTATTGACACAAACCATATGTGATAGTTATGCCATATGTTGTCCAAATCGATATTATTAACTTGTATACAAAATAAATACTAATTATGTTCATGAAGAAACTTTTAATCTGGAGGTAAAAGATTCTTGCAACCTGTTGACAGAAAAATTATTTATAATTTAAAATTTTAAAGACATTTTATTTTAAGCGCGAACAAGATATTCCACTGAAATGAATTAAATAACTTGTTGTAAATATCACCAACAATTTTAAAGCCAATCGAACTTAATTTCACTTTTTTCAAATGCAAAATTTTGATTTTCAAATGCGGATCACTTTTACACTTTAAGAGATAACCCACATATTTATTGTTGGAAATTACAAACAGATTACAAAAATGTTTCATTTTTGAAAATAAATATAAATTTTATAAATATAAATTTTGGCAAGCTTTAAAAATTGTTGAATAGCCAAGGTATCCCAATTTGAAGACTAATTGATCAGCACCTGGGCCCTTCTTTTGAAGCTGAATTACGTTGATTATGACTGTGTGAAGTTTGGCAAATGGCAGTCCGATAAGCCAGTAAGAAATGACTGAATAATTCTCAAAATAATTGTGCTATACCCCATTGTGCGTTGGTGGCTAAGCCTTCATACACATGGGCCATGGTCATACATCATTTCGATTGTTTATCAATAGATAGATGCCTTGGAGTATTTGATATTTTTCTGTCTTCTGTTTAGATTTTTATTTCTACAGAAAACGATGGTAATAGTTATTGTCAACAACGGTTTTATGCGGTTTTATGTTTTTGAAAAAAACTAAAAATTCTATTTAAAAAAACTAAAAAAATCTCTTAACATTTGCTTACATTTACGTAAATATGCATAGAAATACACGTATAAAAGAAGGTGACTTTTAGGTATTGTTAAGCTTATGAAACAAAATTTTCAAAAATGTTGTTCGGTTTGATTTAATGCCATAAAGCTCCCTCGAGTATAGTTTATTTGAAAAATTCTTTATAAAAACATGATTGAATGTATGTCTTTCAAATGCAATAGATTTTAGTTAGTTTAACTTAAATTTAATACAGAGATGTGGCTGTTATGTAAATCGGGGCTATATAATTAATACCCAGCAAAATCTCAGTCATGAAACACTGCAGAAAACACTGCAGAAATTTGTTTGCTAAACATTAGTAAGCCAATTACGATGGGAGAAAATTGTTTATACAGTGGAGTTTGATAACAACTGACGCTAGTTTTAACAAATTTACTGATAAGTTTTTTTTAAATTTTCGTTCCCATCAACAATATTTCATATCAAATAGTACGGATATAACGAACTTTGCATATACAGCACAAAAATGTTCGATCGCAGCGAGTTCGTTATAACTGAACTCTAAATTTTAGTTATATTTATTTAAACGCAAATAACAATAAATCCTGCAAAAATCAGGAGATAAATTGTTTGCAGACTTAATAAATGCGGATTTAATAAAGTATGTGAAATTGTTTCATTAATGCTAGCATGTTTAAATAACATTCATAGTTTTTATGAAATATTTTCATTACTTTTTATTACAAAAAAAAAATGCATTTCTCTACCACAACTTTTCAAAGAATTTAAAATATTATCAAAAGCAATTTGTTCTTTAATTTAAGAAAAAAAAAAATCTGTTGACTTTTTACAAAAGCAGTTATGTCGAATTAAGAAAATTTTTTATGATATTTGTAGTCATTGCATATCAACGCTTTAAACTCTGAATTTTATGAGATCGCCTCAAATAACTTTTTTTTTCCAACTTTTAATAAATTTATATCATATCAAATATTGAGCGTTTAACTTCAGCGATTATTTTTTTTTTTAATCCAAAATGTGCTATTCCAGCAAAAAATAGTGCTTACCCAGAAGCGCTTTCGGAAGGTATTATTTAATTACAAATCGCTTCCAAAGCAAATCCAGAAGGAATGATTTTTGTTCGCGATGTCCCACTTGGTCCCAGTAAAAAACGCTGCTTACATGCAAGCAGGTTTGTAAGGGAGTAAGCCAAAAAGAATCCCTTACAAACCTGCTTACATATGCTATGATTTTTATATGGCGAGTTCCCACTTGGAAGCATTACTTTTGGGCAAAATAAGCCCTGATTTTAGCGCTTATAAAAATCTGTGATTTCATGGCTTGCAGTAAAATCATATTTCATGTCTACATTATTACAATTAAAAGTAATGATATAATTATACATCATTTATTTTACATACAATTCTACATATATTAATTTCTTCTTGTTAAAATTTTTGACATATAATACAATCATTTTATTTTTTTTACCGCTCCATGTGCTAGCTCTTCAGAAACAGTTAAATGACTAATTATTTTTTATTACATACTCGAAAACACCAAACACAATCGGAAATCACTCGGGAAATTTGATACAGATCGTTTATAATACACGATAAGAAAATTTATGCATTACAACCTGCATCCTTATAAGAGCTTAGGGTAAGCTGCTTACAACCTGCATCCTTGCTAGTAAGCTCAAACAGTAAGCTCAAAATTTTTGTTTGTTTATTTTTACACAAAAATTATTCGTTTCTTTTGCTGCTTCTCAGTATAGTGAAATAGTAAGCACTTACATCAGCGCATCCCAGCAAAAAATAGTGCTTCAAAGAAGCGCTTCCGGAAGGCATTATTCAATTACGAAGCGCTTCCGGAAGGCATTCCAGAAGGCATGATTTTTGTTCGCGATGTCCCACTTGCTATGGCGCTTTTAAAGCGCTTCTTTCTTGTGGAGGGAATCAGAATTCTCTCTCTATTGGGAAAACTCTCTTGGCCAACGTCAGGCTAAGAGATTAATCTTTTTTTCCAGTGCAGGATCGAGGAGACTCTTGTCCCTCGGGAGGGGTGACTTGAGTACCCTGGTGTCTTACCTGACTGGACACTGCAATCTCAAATACCACCTGCGCAAAATGGGTCTTTCGGACACGGATGAGTGTATGTTTTGCGAACTGGTAACTGAGACATCGGAGCATGTTCTTTGCGAATGTCCGAGGCTTTGTGAAAGGCGTGCCAAGTTTCTTGGCGATCGCTTTGTCTCCCCTTCGGACATTATGAAGATTTTGCCTAATAGGATTATTGGCTTTATAGGAAGCTTGAATCTTTAGGGTAACTTTAGGCAGCACAAAAGACCTAAGTTAGTCGCGGTGCATAGTGCCATATAATCTAATCTAATCTAATCTAATCTTCTTGTGCTCTTATAAGCAATAAATTCATGCCTTCTTAGGCACTAAGAAGCTCTTTTTTGTATGTTAACAACATTACTGCTTCATGGTATGCATACTTTATTGCTTCATTGTATGCATACTTTATTGCTTCAAAGAAGGCATTTTGGGAAGCACTACAGAATGCCTTAAATAATTGCTTTATAGTATGCATGGCGGTGAAGCGCTATTTTGGAAGCATATACAGGCAGAAACTGCTTACCAACTAGAGTTTTTTTTTTGCTGGGATTTGTTTTATCCTGCTTCTAAAACCACGAAAATTTTTTACTGGGCTATGTCTATTTTAAGCAGGTGAAAAGCGCTTCTTTCATGTGCTCTTAGAAGCAATAAATTCAGGCCTTCTTAGGCAATAAGAAGAGCTTTTTTGTATGCTGATAACATTAATGCTTCATCGTATGTATACTTTATTGATTCATTGTAAGCATTATTAACTGCTTCAAAGAAGGCATTTTGGGAAACACAAGAGAATGTCTTCCCTAATTGCTTTATTGTATGCAAGACGGTGAAGCGCTATTTTGGAAGCATACAAATTACAAGTTACTGCTTACCAAAGCCATGTAATTTTTTTGCTGGAATATAGAAAAAATATAAAAAAATTTACATTAAACTATTTTTTTTTGAGTTTGAATTTTAACGTCTTTTTCAGACAATTGCAATTAATACTATAATTAATATGCAATTTTATTTAATTTTAATTGTGAAAGGCATGGTAGAGAAGAATGAGTGTATTTTCTAAAAATCATAACTACATTGTAAATTTTCAATTTTTCTGAATCAGATTGCTCAGTTTCTGGTATTGAACCTTTGTCAGTGACCCTGTTTTTTTTTTTTTTTTTTTTGAATAATGTAATATTTGTTATGTTTTAATTTGTTTGATTGCGTCTATATGAAATTTTCTGTGCAATCACTGACCGTGGTACATATAAACTGATCTCTAATGCCACATGCACTTGCACTGCACGTTAGACAGAGCGCTTTAGCGCTCTGAACTATCGTCAGGTCGAGTTTTGTTGTGATTAAAACTAGTTTTATTCAATACACGGTGATTTTGTTTTTGCATACATAATCTCAGAAGTACAACTCCAACAACACAACAGTTCTATTTTTTAGAAACTTACCTCACTCTAATGTCCACTGTTTTCCCATATATTGTAAGTGATGCCACATCTATGATATATTCTTTGTATATTCGATAGATGGCGCTTACTATTACTAGTTAACATTTTGATCGAAACAAATTCGAAAATTTTTCATTGCTTTAATGAATTTTTTTTATGAAATTATGAAAAAATCATAAAAAACTAACCACATTAATGAATTTTCATTAATTAATGAAATTATTCATAAAATCAATGAATCCATTTTAATGATTCGATTCATTAATGCTATGAAGGAAAATTCTATCAGTGGTAGGTTTAAAAGTGTAAAAGTAATATAAAAACTAGCGCCATCTCAGCTTCAAAACTGTAGCAAGCGGAGCTTCTTAAAATGTTATAAATTTCTAATTTTATGTCCTTTTTTTTTAAAGATGCTCCCCTTTTTTTAACTATGTTAATGACTTTCAAAACTTAAAGACTGATTTTTATGCTTTTATATTTGCTTATTCATAAAAAATATGTTACTTTTAATGAATTCGCAATATTTATGAATACTACATTGTATAAATTTGGCATTTGCGAAATATTGAAACACACCCATATTCAAATTAAACAACTTCTGTTTAAATTCAAACAAAAAGATATTTAAATAAAACGTTTTTAATACTCGTACTTTTTTAAGAAAAAACATTAACACAAATTATTCATTAAGCGAACATTATCTCTTCATAAATAAATCACCAGGCACGAGTTGTGTATTTAAACAACTTTGTTAATGTTACAAAATAATTGTTAAGACGAAATGCAAAAAAAAATTTGTAAAAAATTATCCATATTTTTGACCTCAGCTAAATAATTTTATAGTTTTTTCAATATTATTTGATAATTGTTTGCTTCCGAAATTAGTTTACCTTAGGCCAATTGAAACTTGTTATTAACCAGGTGGTAAACTTTAACTCTATACTTATTGTGTTAGGGGTTCATATTAAGACTTGTTTTTTGTATCTGTATAAAAAATCTTTATGAAATAAAATAAAATCCTTAACAAAAACAGCAACACCAAATGTTAAAGTGATCTTAATATTTCGGTCTAAAAGCTTCTGGGCTTAATTTGACCTGATTTTTGCATATCGCTCTTATACAAAAATATATTCATATGTTTATTGTATTTTCAAGAAAATTTTTAGTTTTGTGGCTTTTATTTATATTATTACAAATCATGATTTGCTAAAGGCTTAATAAAATTTATAATTGTAATTAAAATATTTGTCAAAATTGTTTGAATTTGCACTCTTATTGTTTAAAAATTAAGTGTTATTTTTTAAATACAGAAATATTTTTAAACAGCCGGATACTTATTCATGCCATCAATATTACACGGTGCTACAAAATGAACCATATCGAATCTATATATACAGGGTGAGCCAAAAGTCAAGCATGCGTTTAAAAAAATTAATAACTTTTTTGTTTATTGTTATTATTTTTAAAATATAAAATTAACTTTGCATGATTTTAATTTTAATTATGAAAAATAATATCAGATAAATGCCTTCCATTTTCATTAATGCGTAATTGGGCTCGTGAACGTGCGCTCTGCACATCAGCACGCAATTTCATTCTCTATTACCCTGATCTCAGCTTCAATGTTTTGCTTTAGCTGCTCTATAGTTTGAGTACTTAGATCGAAGCATAGTTATCATCGACCACTCCTACTTTTGACAAAAAATGTATAATTTGAAATTTTTTTTCACCTTTTTCAACTCACATATATTCTACTTTTCCCGAAGAAGGCCTCAGTAAAAGTTTCATTACCATAGCCCACTTCAATACCGACTTTTGATCAAAAACGTCAAAATCAAAAACTTCTACTATTTTTAATAAAGCTTATTTTTTTAATAAATCCAATCAAAATATTTTAGGAAAAACCATTTCGTTTTTAAGAATTTTTTCATCGACCACGCCAACTTTTGACAAAAAATTTAAAATTAAAAATTTTTTTTACCTTTTTTTATCTTTTTTCGTTATTTTCGAATACAACCTTCTAAGAAAGTTTTAACGGATTTCTTTGAAATTACTCAAGTATATTCTACGTTTCCCGAAGAAGGCCTCAGTAAAAGTTTCATTACCATAGCCCACTTCAATACCGACTTTTGATCAAAACCGTCAAAATCAAAAACTTCTACTATTTTTAATAAAGCTTATTTTTTTTAATTTGAAAGCATTCACCCTGATTGTCTAAGGCGTTGTCGTAATCCGACAGATGGCGTTGTCGTTGTCGTTTTTAATTTTTGTGGTACCGTGTAAAAAAACGACAACAACAATATTGTAATAGCATAAATATTACAGAGTTGTTAAAAAATATTTAAAATGATGTCAACAAAAAACAGCTGATCGGTGGCAAATACAAATTTAATTTAAATTAAAACTTTGTTTTTCTATAAAAAGCTTAATAAAGCCATAAACATGTTAAGTGTGACTGCATTTTCATCATCTTATGAAGAGGAAGAGTACGGAATAAGTGAGTTGGTTGCCTTGCGAAGACAATTAAGGCAGCAATCCAACATATATTCGCTTCCAAACCGCAAGAAAATATGAAACAATTTTTTTGAGACAACTAATTTTTTTTTGTAGATTATAAGTTATTTTAGATTAAATAAAGATGCGTTTAAGTATTTTTTGGAAAAAAATTAATGGAAAATTGGACAAACCAAAGAGATCAACATCCATTCCAAATATTTTAAAGCTCGCAGCTACGATGAGATTACTTACTGAAGGTAGTTACCAAAAGGGGTGTTGGTAATGACTTCAACATAAGTCTATCTAAAACTTCAGTAAGCTAAGTATTTAGGGAGTGCATATATGTTATGTACAATGAGCTTTCTCCAAGATGGATTTCTTTTCTAATGAATGAAAGTGAAAAGAATGAAATTAAGGAAAATTTTTATGAAAAGTCTTTATTTGCCATTTTCAAATGTTGTCGTGATTAAAAATTTTTACGACAATTTTCAAAAAATTTTAAAATAAATACGACTAACGCAATAAAGAAATTGTAATAGATTTACCGACAGTGTTACAATTTAGTCGTTTTCGACACACACAATACCGTTTTGTAAAAACGCCTTATAATCTACACGACAACGCCTTAGACAATCAGGGTGATTAAATCCAATCAAAACATTTTAAGAATTTTTTCATCGACCACGCCTACTTTTGACAAAAAATGTAAAATTCAAATTTTTTTCCACCTTTTTTCGTTATTTTCGAATACAAACTTCTAACAAAGTTTTAACGGATTTCTTTGAAATTACTCAAATATGTTCAAATATTACTCAAATATGTTCGGCCATGGTGGGGATTTAAAGGGTTAAAAATAGGGTAAAAAACTAGCCATTTTTAGGCGTTTTGAATTTATTTGCCATTTTATCAGAAGAAACTGTATATAAAGGTTATATTTTTGGATAGAAATTTTCAAAAGCCATCTTCTGGCCAAGCTTTTAATTCAGCGTGAAGTGCTGCCCCAAACCATGTGACTAAAACATTTAAGTTTAAAATACTTATTCCTTGGAATACGCCCAAAATCACTGTTAAGGATCTTTTAGAATTTTCATCACGAACGTAATATATATTGGACGGGATTTCTGCTGGGTAAGAGTGAAAAGTATACCCACTGGCGGCTTCCTGTGCCCTTATAATTACAAATCTTAATTTTGATATATTTGTTCATCTGCTTTGCCTTAGACATTTTTTTGGTTTGGGTCAAAAGTCTGCAATTTAAAATATGTTTTTGTAGGTATGGATTAAATAGATTTGTTTGGTTTTATAAAATCTTGGTATAAGAGGGGTTTAAAAGTAAGAAGTTCCTTTAAGATAGAAATCCAAAACTTGAAAACACGAAAACATCCACTAGAAATGGTTAAAGAAAGTTATTAAAAAAATAAAATTCTTAAAAAGTTATTAATTTTCAATTCTAAAATATTCGGATATATAAAATAACCGGTAACGAAATATTTGGCTTTCAAGCTCGTATTGCTTATAAAAGCTAATATATCGGGCAATGTGACAGTGCTTTAGTTAATTTTATAAATTTTCTGTTTATAATTACCCAGCTAAATTTTTTAGAGCCTAAATCTATCCCAGAACAGCTTCTTTAACCACCGGTTGCAAAGAGCTGGTGCTAGAGCAGGTTCCTGGTTCCACTGTAAATATGACAAACTCCACACAACAAGAATTGGTTGTTGAACATTAATTAGTATAAGTTGTTCTGTAACCTGTTATTTGGATTTTATTATTTTATTGGATACCCGACGAAAAAAGTTAAGATATAATCATATATGATTATATATAGTATCACATATAACTAAACATCACATCTCATCTGATCCGAAAAATGGGATACATATGCTGATCCCATTTTATTTAATGGGATCTTATCTCATAAAATTTGATCCAAAAAATGGTTCTATAAAATAAGATAAATTTATATATAAATTAATACAATTTTATGTACTAAGTTTTTATTTAAACATTTCAAATGTCTTAGAGATCAGTACTTTTTATTTTAATTCAATAATTACTACTACATGTACTTATAACACATATAAATATTAGTGTCCGAAATCATTTTTCGGATCAGATCAGATCAGATCAGATGTGATGTTTAGTTATATGTGATACTATATACAATCATATATGATTATATCGGAATTTTTATCGCCAAGTATCCAATAATAAAGTAAAATCCAAATAACAGGTTGCAGATCAACTTATTTATATTGTGTTGCAATAGGTTCTAATTACAACCAATTCTATTTGTATGGAGTTTGTCCTATTTACAACAGGTTCTTTACCTCCTGTTATTGTTTACAGGTTGCTTTTTTCTCTTTCTTTTTTTTATTTATAACGAGCTTTCAACCGTATTCATACAAAGTTCGGTTGCAGCAAACGAATTTATATAAAATTCGATATGGTATCATTTTGGAATCCTGTATGTTCTTATGTTTAAGCCTCAATCTAACTTTGTATTTAGTATCAACGGTTTCACGTCAACATTTTAAAGATTTTTAATAATTGTGTTCATTTCAAAATTATTTTTTTTTTTTTTTGAAATTTTATAAAATTTTAACTTAAACGCTCTATCGCTTCCAAACCTTGCCATGCACACAAAAAAATAACAACACTTCACAAAATATTTTGTAAATTTGGGGCTCTGTGCAATAACTCCCAGGTAAAAAAAAACCCAAAAATAAAAAATGAAATTAGTCCCAAAAATTTTTCATACAAATTTGAGAGTCATTTCAAATGAAATAATACCCAGTTCTTTTGCAGTCATTTAATTTTTTTTAGAAATGAAAATGAAAATTATTCAAGTTCGAGGCCATATACTCTATATTTCTTCATTAGGATATTGTCCTAACAAATAATCTATAGAGTTTTTGTTTTCAAATTTATTATTTGACCCTTTCAGGAATGTGTTGATAGATCTATTTCGGGAATTTTCTAGGTTCCCATCATCAGAACACGTTTTGAAAGCGGTAACAATCCCATGCCAAACCTCAAGCATTCATATGAACTAGTTTACTCACTACATGAGAACTAATATACATATGAGTTTGAAATTAAAGATTATAACCATTGATCAAAAATAAATTGAAAACTTGTTTGATGTGCAAGATCCACCTCTGGTGGATATTCAATACACGTTTTTTTTTGTTTCTCTCTCATTTTTTATATTTTGTTAAGTTAGTTAACAAAACAGGGAAAGTAAACTAGGCGGTACTCTGCCTTTTTTCACAAGTTTGTTATAATTTTTATTAAAAATAAAAATTATGTTTTTTCGACCTTTAATTGTGCAATGAAAATGAAAATTATTTAAGTTCGAGGCCATATACTCTATATTTCTTCATTTGGATATTGTCCTAACAAATAATCTATAGAGTTTTTGTTTTCAAATTTATTATTTGACCCTTTCAGGAATGTGTTGATAGATCTATTTCGGGAATTTTCTAGGTTCCCATCATCAGAACACGTTTTGAAAGCGGTAACAATCCCATGCCAAACCTCAAGCATTCATATGAACTAGTTTACTCACTACATGAGAACTAATATACATATGAGTTTGAAATTAAAGATTATAACCATTGATCAAAAAATAAATTGAAAACTTGTTTGATGTGCAAGATCCACCTCTGGTGGATATTCAATACACGTTTTTTTTTGTTTCTCTCTCATTTTTTATATTTTGTTAAGTTAGTTAACAAAACAGGGAAAGTAAACTAGGCGGTACTCTGCCTTTTTTCACAAGTTTGTTATAATTTTTATTAAAAATAAAAATTATGTTTTTTCGACCTTTAATTGTGCAATGAAAATGAAAATTATTCAAGTTTTTAATAAAAATTATAACAAACTTGTGAAAAAAGGCAGAGTACCGCCTAGTTTACTTTCCCTGTTTTGTTAACTAACTTAACAAAATATAAAAAATGAGAGAGAAACAAAAAAAAAACGTGTATTGAATATCCACCAGAGGTGGATCTTGCACATCAAACAAGTTTTCAATTTATTTTTTGATCAATGGTTATAATCTTTAATTTCAAACTCATATGTATATTAGTTCTCATGTAATGAGTAAACTAGTTCATATGAATGCTTGAGGTTTGGCATGGGATTGTTACCCGCTTTCAAAACGTGTTCTGATGATGGGAACCTAGAAAATTCCCGAAATAGATCTATCAACACATTCCTGAAAGGGTCAAATAATAAATTTGAAAACAAAAACTCTATAGATTATTTGTTAGGACAATATCCTAATGAAGAAATATAGAGTATATGGCCTCGAACTTGAATAATTTTCATTTTCATTGCACAATTAAAGGTCGAAAAAACATAATTTTTATTTTTAATAAAAATTATAACAAACTTGTTTTTTTAGAAATTATTTCATTTTTGTTATTGGTGTTATTTCATAATGCAGTAATTCCGAAATAAAATAAGTCCCAACAGAACTTAGCGTGAGTCATAGCGCCCAAAATTTTATGTAAATTATTGTTGTAAAAATTTTCTTGTTTTTGGCCAAAATAAATTTGGGAGCTATGACGGCAAAAAAAGAAGTTATTGCCCAAAATCATAATTTTTTTTTTTAAATGTCATAAGACCTTAAATGTCAGGGCTGATTCATGAAATCAAACAAAAGAGTTTTAAGGAAACTTAAAAAAATTGTTTCAATTTTATTTTTTTGTGTCGCACGCAGAAAAAACTTTATTTCGCGTAGCCGCCTGTCGCGTTCTACGGAGGAAAAAACCCTTAGAGCGGCCGAAGACCGCCAGACAGAATAACTTGTTTTTACAAATCCAATGTAGAATCCGTTGAAATCTTATTTTTAAGACAATAAGTAATATAATTTGACCAGTCATAGCTTTGTCATTTAAACAGCTAATTGATTGTTTTTTATCTTTAATAAAAGAGTAGATCATTTGCCTTCTGTGTATTTAACGTTTAGATACTAATATATACGTAAATTTTTTAATAAAATAGACTTTTAAAAAAATAATCATTAAAAAACAATAAATCTTAGTGTGGGTTGGAAGTTGGGGACATAAAATGTTATGACAGGTGAAATAAATGTTACTTGATGTCTTAAAAATATAAGATTACAACGGATTCGACATCTGATTTGAAAAACAAGTTCTTCTGGGTGGCGGCCTTCGGTCACTCTTGGGGGTTTTTTTCCTCCATAGAACGCGGCAGGCGGCTTCGCGAAATAAAGTTTTTTCTGTGTGCGACACAAAAGACATTATGTCTTATGACATAAAAAAAAAAAAATTATGAATTTGGGTAATAACTTCTTTTTTTACCGTCATAGCGCCCAAAAAAAAAAAAGTTTTTCAAAATAAAATGCCATGCACCCAAAAACAGTTTTGGATTTTCTGTCGTTGATTTGGTCGTTATAACATATTAACATCCACAATTTTGGGGGATATGCGGACATTTGGGCAATATGTCATTTTGGTTTTTGGGCACTACGACTTTGGGGAATATAACGGTACGCCCGTACTCATTTGTGTTGTATGGACTATTTTTGGGAGTTATTTAATTTTTATTCTTTGGAAATTATTTCATGATGAAATAACAACCAAAACCTAGGATTTGTTTCATTTTTGTTTTGGAAATTATTTCATTTTTTTAGAATTTATTTCACTTTTTTCGAGACGGGACTTATTTCATTTTTTAGTATTTATTTCATTGGGAGCTTTTGCACTGGGACTTTTTGCACCTGGGACTTATTGCATAGAGCCTAAATTTGGTTTTCTATCAAACTAGCTCAAATTCTTATTATAAATCATTCATTTGGAGCACTTATGGCCAATTTAATATGCCTCCCCTGGCTTCGGGCTTGGCTGTTAGAGGGTTAATCTTTTGTATTTACAATTTATTTACAATTTAATTTAATGCCGATGCGTTTAATTTACAAGTGACATTTTTTGTTAACTGTTTTAAAATTTGCTTAAAATTTTGTAATAAAGGGTCCGCCAAATAACTTTTTTTTTTTGAACTCCTGAACCAATTGGACTTTGTATGGCGTCATACCAAGGTCTTTATGCAAAATTCGTCTCAATGATGTCTCCGAAATGTTCAATTGTTGAGAACGACGGTGAATTGATGTTGATGACGCTTCACGCACACTTTCTGCCACAGCAGCAATATTCTCGGGTGTACGCACTGTTTTTGGCTTTTCACGCTTTGGTTTATCGATGAGGATGCCAGTTTCTTTCACTTTTTGCACAAGATAACGAACATACGGACCATATTCGTTCAGCGGAAGGATAAAACTAATTATCTGTCAAAACAGACATGAGCTTAGTGTTACCATTCATTGAAAAAAGAAGTTAGATGTCAAACCCTTTATTTATTTTCAAATTTAACGAAACAAGGATATTGGTTTAAAGCAATTTGTCATTTCAATCTTTTTTTTATCGATTTTGTCAGGAGCTTGTAATTATTTCTTATCAAAGAACATAGATTTCATCAAAAACCTTCAATTATTTTAATTTAATCTGATATTTATCTTCTGATCAAACTAATTGAAAATATGTTTAAAGCTCATTTAAAATATTAAATTAACAAATCTGAATGTATAACACACACATGGTCATAAAATAGTATTCTGTCATATTAACAAAAAAAAAAAAATATAAAAAAAAAGAAATAAAAAAAGTTGATGGTTATAAGAAGAAATAAAAATTAAATTAAATTGCTTTTTCTGTTAAATATTTATTAATAAATTATAACATTGTAAAAACAGCACACCCCTGCATAGATTTCTTATATTAAACCGGATAGAAACTACTCGTACTAGCAAACTCTGAAAAAAAAGACAAGAAACAGATTAAAAAGGCGGTACATTGATGGAAATCTTTTATAATGTGGTGTGTGGTTTAGTTTTAGTTTATGGTTGTTATCAAAAACATTTAAAATAAATGAAAAGTAACCGTCCGTCATGAGAACATGCATGATGACGATGACTATAAAGAATAGAATAAAGAAGACCGTTGGATTTTTTTTTCGACGGTAATTAAATTCCAAATTAGTTCTGCAAAGTTTAGTTCATTTATTTTATTTTTTTTTGTAGTTAAGGTGGTCGTTCGGTCGCAACTACATACATTTTTTATAACATCTTTTTTGTTCAACTGAGTTAAAATATAAAGTATTCTTTATACTTATACTGAAATAAATAACAGAACATTAAAAGAATAAAGTTATTGATAGTCATATATTTCGAGATAGAGAGAATTTTTAAAAATATTTTGTAAAAAGTAATGCAGAAACCAACAAAATTTCTAACAATTCCAAAATGATTTGTGAAAAAAAAAAACTCCCTAAATAATTTGTGAAAGTAAAAAAAAAATACAAATTTTATAAATCATTTTATTTAGTTTAATCCGTATGATTAATATATTTTTTAAGTTTTATACCGGATGAAAAAAGTTCCGATATTGGTATCTATAATCATATTAGAGTTGGGATTAATCGTTCAATTTGGTGACTCGGTAATAATCGTTCAATTCCAGTAAGTGAACTAGTTCGTTCAAATCGTTCTTATTCGCTTTGACTTGTGACTGATCTGCGTGTTGTGAACTATGTCGTTCGTTTGACAATTATTACGCACTATTCATGTTTTACGAGTTTTTTCACAAATTTTACTGTACATAGACAAAAAATTTTATAAAATTTCAACTTTTCTAACAAAAGTTTATTTATTTTGTGTAAAAAACATTATATTTTTATGACTTTAATTGTTTTTCCTAATTTGAAACAATATCATTAATATTGTCTAAAAAAAATAATTGCTCTCTTGCAAGTAATTTGATGGAATAGAAATGAAATTGTTCTATGAATAAAAAGAACGAAATGAACGACAATATCGAGTATTGGTGAACGATTCACATCGTTCAATTGAGTGAGTCGTTGAATTGAACTAGTTCGTTCAGGAACGACACAACTCTAAATCATATATATATCAATATATACATAATTCATTATAACAACATATCATAGCTGATCCGATAAATGGCATACATAATCTTATCTCATGAGATCCCGTAGGATCTCTTCTGATATAATTTGATTCGAAAAAATTGATGTAACTTCCTAAAGTTCTTTGGAAATCCGCACTGCTATTTTCTTTCACATTCCTAACACCCAAGTGAAAAAAATTGATATAGGTCAACACCAAATTATATTAAATTATATATGCGATGATATCAAATTTGATAAAAAAAATGAGAACACATAATTGTATTTAAAATTCATCAAATTGTATCAAAATCGATACAATCGCATCGAATTCGAAGCACTGATAGAATTTTATTTCATAGTATTAATGAAACGATTTCATTAAAATCGATTCATTGGTTTAATGAAAAATTTCATTAACTGAATGAAAATTCATTAATATTGGTATTTTTTTCATTAACATTTTTTAGGATTTTTTCATAATTTCATAAAAAAAATTCATTAAATCAATGAAAAATTTTCAAATTTTTTTCAATAAAAATTTTGACTTGTAATAAGAAAAAAAAAATTTGTTTTTTTACTATGTATCATTTTGAAATAAAAAAAAAATTAAAAATTTCTTTTAAACAGAATTAACCGAAACTTTGATATAAATAAATTTCTTTTATTAAATTTGCCTAGAGCTAACAGTTTTTGACGAATTTGAATAGTTGGTCACTAAATTCCAGGGAACAGATTCCCTAAGAAAAGTGATATAGTTTTGTTCAAAACGAGACCTAAATTGTTATCGTTTTGACGATGTTACACAAAAACGTGATGCTAAACGATAATAAATTTTTGTTTTTAAACAATATTTAACATTTTTATCTAATATGGTCGTAATTTAACTACAAAAAGTGGACTATAATCGTCGATCGTTCTACAGAATTCCAAGCCAGATCGATAAAAAATTACACAATAAAAAATATATTTCAATCATTTAAGTTCTTAATATACATAATTTAAAAAATGTACAATAATTAAAATATTTCTTTTTTATGGATAAAAAATTTTATTTTCAAAATTTTGTAATTTGTATGCTAAAATAATCATAAAAAGTGCACATTATTAAATATCAACAAAAATATTTTGTACAAACTATGAATTTTATTCATTAAACACACGAAACTTTCATAACGATTAGGCTACGATTAATGAAAAAAATTGCATATACTTTATGAAATTTTCATTGGGTCAATGAAACCATTCATGAAAATTGATTTAATGAAACACCTTTCATTGACTCAATGAAAAGTTTCTTTGGGGACTTTTTTATGAAAAAAATCATTGGATTAATGAAGGAATTCATTAATACTAAGCACAAATTTCTATCAGTGTGGAATTAGATTGAAATTTATAAAATTAGATAACTATTAGATACAATTTCGTCTGAGTATTGTCCCCATACAAATTTTTAGGTATTTCAAATAATTGTATCGAATTAGATATAATTTAATATTATTGGAGTTGACAAAAACAGTTCCTAGTTTTTCTCAATAAAACATAATATTTCATTCATATAATTTTAAAAACAATTATATCGTCACCTGAAACCCAAAATGCCCTAACTAACATAAAAATGAAAATTGACTTTTTGATTGATTACCATGTAGTTAACCAAAATACACCTTCCCACAAAATTTTAAACGTTTCCGTCCAAAAATACCGATTTTATTAATGAAAATCAAAATTCCGTATCAGTAATATCAATAATTATTCAAAAAGTCGACTAGTGCTGTTTTTTGATTTTTATGTAATGATTTATATTGTTTTTTGTTTAAAAAATTCCTTTTAAACTAATTTTCTAAAAATAAATTAATTAATATCACAAATTTATCTCAAAAGTTTTTAAATAGTTAAAATGGGTTTTGTTTAAAATATACTAAATAGATAAAAATATATAAGTTGAATAACCACTTTTTTAATTACAGCCGAAAAGCAGTATTTTTTATCTAAAACTTTTGTTATATTTTTTGCATAAATTTTTGTATTGGAGTTACGGCCTCTTGGTTTCAGAAAAATAAAGTACATAAGGCCGTAACTGCATAACTTAAAAACTACAATTTTTTCAAATCCGTCTTTGCTTCTTAAGTATAATTCCAAAATTTGGATACTTAGTTTTACTTATAATGTTTTTTGTCTCTCCTGTAAAAAACTCAAAAGTGTAGTTACGGCTTTTTGGTTCTTAGGTGACGATATGTAATTTAAAACGACCATTTTAAATGTTACCTTGCTTGTGTAATAACTAGATATGTCACACATAGTGGATTCGAATACCTAATCTGTGCCAAATAATTCTAATATAAATTTTCATGTAAATTTTATATAAAAGTTCACTGTACTTTAGATGTAGACGAAATTAAACAGAACCGTAATACTTTTTAGGTGGAAAATTACGGGGTTTTATTTAAAACCCACTTGGAGGACAGCATTCACCGCATTATTGCCAATATACGGCCACAAATGTTAGAAAAAATCATCGAAAATTGGTCCTCCAGATTAGAATACGTTCGAGCCAGTCATGGCGATCAAATTTAAACTATAATGCCATAAGATTATCTTACGAATAAAGTAAATTTCATGTCAATTTAATAAAATCATCTTTGCTTTATCCCATTTCAAAGTTCTATACCTCTATAAAAAATACCCTTTATTAGAAAAAAAATGTTAAGTTGTTTTTATCAAATAATTCTTTTGCACGGAGAGTTGTTTATTATAGCTTCTTAAAAATATTGAAAAATAACTATTTGAAAAATTTTCTAGGTTTTTTTTTTTATATAAATTTGTAGCAGCATTTTTTTTTTTTAATTTTTAAAATAGCAATTTTATCAAACAGTTGATGGATTTTTTATGACTTTGATTACGCTTTATATCGGGTCCGCCAAATAACTTTTTTTTTTGTGAAAATGCTATAAAAAATAAACTACTAAATATTTTCTCAAATTTCTTTTTTTATTTGAAAGTACAATCCTTCCGGTTAATAATGGAAAATAATTTCCTTCAAATGGCTTCCTCGGCTGGCCATGCAGTAGCCTACACGATCGGTCCAATTTTTAAGCACATTATCGATTGTGTGCAGCTGTATTTCACCAATGGCTTCACGAATATTGTCCTTTAAAGCGTCAATTGTCTCTGGCTTGTTGGCGTAACAATTATCTTTAACGGCAACCGCACAAATAATAGTCCAACGGTTAAATCGCAGCTCCGAGGTGGCCAAACGACATCAAAAAGAGTTCGCAAAACATCGAGTGTAGATTCGGCTGTGTGGCACGTAGCGCCGTCCTGTTGAAACCAAATGTTGCCAATATCCTCCTCTTAAATTTTTGTGAACAAAAAGTCGTTCAACATGGCCCGATAACGATCGCCATTGACTGTAACGGCCACTCCTTGCTCATTACCATGATTTTCAAAGTAATGTCGCAATATTTCCCAGCGTTGTTCAAGCCATATTCGTTCAGCGGAAGGAGAAAACTAATTATCTGTCAAATCAGACATGAGCTAAGTGTTACCATTCACGAAATAAGCACTAGTTGAAAAAAAAAACGTTAGATGGCGGACCCTTTATAAAATAATTATAATGAACATTTTCATGGGTCATCTTAATACTGAGAAATGCGTTTGAAAATTGCATAGTGTACATGGAGCCAAAAATTTGAAATTTTTGGTTATGAGTAGAACATATGCCATATAAATTGTCCAAATGAATTTAGATGCTGTAAATCAGGGTTTACTTAAAATAGCGTCCAACTATTTTTGACAAAAATTTTGTTATTCTATTTATATAGGTGACGTTAAGTACAAAATAATTAAAAATAAAATTTGCATTATTCACCTTCAAAGTTAAAAGAGCATTTGAAAAATTTATATCTAGCAAAAGTGCATACTGAAAGTAAAATTTTTACTTTTTACTTATGAAGATCAAAACCGACACATGTGGATATCCCATTCCCGCTTAAATCATCAACATCCCATAAACCGCTTCTTAAATATTACTAATTGAACTAATATCCATATAATATTTTTAGGAGTTGTTCGTTTTATCTTCTGAAAATATTTTAAACAATTTCATTTTAAAAACTTGGGTTTTTTTGAAGTGTTAGAAAATTTTGAAATTTTTTTGGAGTTGTTCGAATTAACTCCAGAAAAATTTATATATTTGTTCATAAGTAAAACAAAAATTTTCCGTTTCGCGGTTATTATTATGTTAATTCAAATCTGTCTTTTGGCACATGTATAGTTAGCATTACTACGAATGATTTCTACATCATAAAATTAAAATTTTTTAAAA
The DNA here is from genome assembly GCA_021234595.1 of Delia radicum. Taxonomy (NCBI): domain Eukaryota; kingdom Metazoa; phylum Arthropoda; class Insecta; order Diptera; family Anthomyiidae; genus Delia; species Delia radicum. The sequence goes on from CM037853.1 coordinate 30,831,347, forward strand.
ATGAAGTTAACCTTACAAATTTAAATATAAATCAATGGATTGGAAAATTAGATGTGATTTCAATTTGACTAATATGTGTTACCACGTACATTCCCAGGCAAAACATGGTAATGACTACAAATTATTGTATTCAATACTTAGTAATGACTATTTATTACCTTCTGCATTACTTTAAATAACACTATAATGGGTTACCAATAAGAAACTTATAATGCATTACTCTCATACAATAAATAGTTGGTGAACAATAATAGGTTCTTCACCTTATTACTTCCAGAAAAAACATAATGATACAACATATTTCTGGAAGTCTATTTGCAGACTTATTATATTTTTTTTTGTAAGCCATAGGGTAAAGTGTTGATTTTGCTATATCGTGAACAAATTGAAATAGAAGAAAAATGCATTTATGCTTTAAACTATCAAATACCCAGCAGAAACACAGCTTACCAAATAATGAGTCTAGTTATCTCAAATCGAAGAATTGGACTTCTTATCTTTTAATGTCCCAAAAGTAATGAGTTATGCATTACTGGCTGCCTTACGTTAAATATGAATTATATTGTGTATCCTATATGCATATAAGGGTATAAATAATGGGCCATTACCAGAAAGAAAAACATAATGAGTCTAAAAATTGATTTTGAAAAAATACGAATTTAAGGGAATCAATCCCGTGTCGTCAGAGTAACTGGCGGCGACTGCTCTATACCCTAAGCCACTGATGCATATAATATTTGGTGGTTTGAAACATAAACGAATCTTTTTTCTATGTAAATTCATTAAAGATATACCAAAAGCAACACCTTACCTTTCAGCTTGCAAAAATACGAATTATAATGAGTCTAAAAATAGATTTCCAGAAAAATGTTGAAGCATTATATTTTATCTGGAAGTAATAAGATGAATAACCTATTATTGTCCACCAATTATTTATTGTATGAAAGTAATGTATTATAAGTTTATTATAGGTAACCCATTATTTTGTTATTTAAAGTAATGCAGACGGTAATAAGTACTCATTACAAAGCAATGCATAAAATAATAACTAATCATTACTATGTATTTGCTGGGATTAAATGTATCTGTGGATTAGGGTTTTTGATCGGTGTCTTAGGGATTTTGATTTTTTGAAAGCTTTCCAGCTTAAAAAGAAATCAAAAATCAGTAATGCATTATTTTTTGTATCATATTTCAACTACTTTTTGCACTTTTAAAAGTTTCTAATTATAGCTCACTTTAGCAAACGTATTCGGTAAAGTGATGTTTTTGAATAGTTTTGAAAATCATTTTATAATTTTTTTTGACTCAGTTGCCACAAGAACAAAATGTATATTCAATGAGCTGCTGTATTTGGATTTGAGGCTCACGATAGAGGATAAGGCCCACATTAGCGAACATTCTCCTATTGATTTAATTCGAACTGACAAGCAATTAAAGTTCAAACTGCAAAAACCCAATACTTTTAAAGTTATGCCTACAGTACATGTGTGATTGGGTATGTGTGCGTTAGTTTAATCTATGTATGGAATATGTTACCAACATATCAATAATTATAAACGCTTATCAAACATTATTACCGTTAGCCAAGCTTCTTATATCACCAAAAACCAGCTAGCAAAACAACTACAACAACACTTTTGTTGCATTAAGGAATTGGTAATTTTTCTCGATAGGCTTGTTACTTAACATGAGTTTCATCATCAAAGGATACAATAGTTTTCTAAAAATTATTTTTTTTTTCTTCTGTCTGCTGTATTTCACAAAAAGCTTCCATAGCCAAATGATTCTTTATGTATCTCCAGCAGCATAATTTAAGTTTTGTGTGCGGCCCGCTGTTAGCCTACCGCTATTATATGTACTACCACTAAATATTGCAAACTTGGTAACTGTATGATTCCGGCTCAGAAGGCCGGTCTGCAAAATAGTTTGATTTTTTGTTTTTGTTGTGTTCCTACTGTCTGAGTGTCTACCCATATTGTAAAGGCACATGCGTGCAATCAGCTAGACTAACTGCCAGCCTTGGAAACATGGTGCTAAAACCAGCATAATGTAGACTCCGAAACAGCTGCTGTTGTTAGATTTGCAAAAACAACAACAATAACATACAACTGCAACAGAAAAACTTTTTCATATTAGAGAATTTAAGTCAAAAAGTTGCCATATCCAGTGTGTTTGGAATGTGTGGCAAACAAAATAATAACTATTGCAATTAATATTCAACGCCACAAGGAACACACATAATTTACGTGCTGAGTTTATGATGTGGTTGTGCTTAAAATTTTCTCTTTTATAATACATATGACCAAGTTCAAAAATTTTCGACACTTTGCGGCAAAATGTTTTAAACACTTGTTTTTAATAACACACACAGAGAAATAGAAAGCCAACAGAATTGAAAAGTGTATTTTATAGTAACAAGTTATTAATTTATTTAGTAGAACTATACTTATATTATCTTTCTGAATATTTTGGGTGTTGCAACTAAAATTCAGTTGAATTAACCGAAATTTGTTGTGAAAACTAATGTTCAGTTGTACCAACCGACTGAAATTCGTTATAACCGAATTTGGGTCGTGGTAACCGGATTTCAGTTGGCAAATAGCTACATTTTCCTATGTGTGCATGAAAAACCTCTTCTGTATGTGTTAGCCGATGTTTAAACAACTTTAACGGAGAAAAAATTATGGCGGTTTTAAGTTAAAAAGCAAATTAAAAATTTTAACAATACATACAAAATTCTCAGATCAAACATACAGGTACGATGTAATATAAAATCTAACAGGAAAACGTTCAACTAGAATATATTGTGTTTAAATGTTTGTATACATGTCGGATTCGCAGAGCGTTTCCAGTAATGGTAAACTGGCAGTTGAACTGGCAACGTTGCCAAATAAGCTTTAAGATTTAAAGCTGTTGCCTAAAATTTGTAAGAAAAGATGGAAATAACTCATGTTGCGAGCGTAATCAATTAACATCACCGATTTTCTGTGGTTGGTTGATATATACACCTGATAAAAACCTTGAGTTTCTTGTGGGTGGTGGATAAGAAGAAGGCTAAAGATGACCTAGTCATTGAACTGGCTCAATCCCGTTAGCAGTGGATGAAAACGTGTCAGTTAGTGCCAAAGGATTCATTCCCTTGAGTGCTACAAAGCGGACATTACACTGAAATAAACTTTTTTTAAAATTGATTTTTGCTGTGCGTTTTTGAAGACTGTATGAACAGATGCTATGACACACTGTTTGGGTGAAATTCAGTGACTAGTTCCGGATGCGCAATTTAGCATGACACACGGTGAATAAAAAGTAACATGTTATTTGCTAATTACTTTTCGCCTCCCGGCGACATGTACTCCATAGACCAATGCATTGGTGCGTCACAAAACTATTCCATTCAAAATACGTCTGTAACAGCACACATTGCGCTTAATATGTGACTAATTTGATGATACGTACACATACACTAGTCACGTGATAATTATTTACCCACTGGTCCTGTTGCATATCACATAAATCTTAAAATTATCATACTTTAACACTGCGTACTTCTAACTTGTCCCGTAGCTTATTTATTTCAGTCGGTACGGCAGTAGGTTACCTTAGTCAAGTTATTCGCCACATCACAAGGTGCTGCAAAGGTAGCAATTACTACATCCTATGACAAGCATATGTTAAACGTACCGGTCACTTTCATATACCAAAACCGAAACTAGGACAGGTTCATATACACAAATTTAAAAAAATTTTATTTAGTTTTACTCCATTTCAAAGTTCTATACCTCTATAAAAAACACCGTTTATGTCTCTTATATGGTAACATATATATATATATGTGTATATATATATATATATATATATATATATATATATATATATATATATATATATATATATATATTTTTTAAAACAATTTATAATGTTGTTTTTCCAGCCAAAAATTGGATCATATTCTTTTTTATTTTTATTATATATTTATTATTTAATATTTTCAATATGTATCATTTTACCTTGAAACAATTGAAAAAAATTTTTAAATTTCGCCATTATTCAGCTATTATAAAAACATTGAATTTTTTAATGCAGGAAATCTATCTGGCACAAAAAATAATCTAATATTAATTTTAAGAAATCAGTTTTTGCAAGACATGTTTTAATTTTAATCGTTTCAAGGTACAACACATTCCCCGACCTATACAATTTTTTTAACTGTTTTATGCCATATGTATAATATAACTTAAGGCATAATTCTTTCAAATTAGACAAGAAGGTCTTAAGTCAGAAAATGGAGTTTTTCCGTTAATACCAAACAAAATATGCATTTTTCAGACTTATTGCTAAAAATCGGCTCGATTTTGCTGACATTAGCCTTTTTTTTGCAAACACCCCTCCTGACTAAAATTTTACTGACTAGGCAAAATTTTTTGCTGACTTTACTAACTTTTTTTTTTGAGGCCACAATTGTTTTGAAATCATTATTTTTTGTGTCTCCGCTATCAGTCTTACTTGTAGATGGCGTTATTTTGTCATATTTTTAAATTGTGATTATAAAATAGGCTATATCTCGGAAACTAGGCGAGATAGAGCAAAATGGACCAAAAATCGTTACTCAGTACATATTAAGTAATCCATATTAACTTCTTATATTCCCGATAATAATAAATATGGACCGGCCTTTGGTTAGATCCGGAAAGACATTTTAGCAGAGATTTGTAGTTGATTCAGCTACAAAATTCTGTTGATTTAGCCAAAGTCTTAGTTAATTTAACTACATCTGTGAACTTAAATTTAGTTCCTCTAAAATTTAGGTCAGACTATGATTTTTAACATTATTGAAAGTTCTGCTGGTGCAAGTTCAGGTACTATTTTCTATTGTCGTAGCTGAGTTTTCAGCTATTTGCACGGACTTTTTAAACAAGTGTAGCTTTTAAGTATAGTCAACCCAAGACGGTACATTCTTCTGCTAATTTAAAAAAAAATCTTGAGAAATAAATGGCATCTAAAGCCAGTTTCAACAGGTGTCGAACATTTTTGAAGCAGCTCATATATTTTTCTTTCTTAAAGTTTTCATTCTTATTGAACATAAATATAGTTTTTGGTTTATATTCTATTCGTTTGGCGGCTGCATTAGAAAATATTTACTATTGATGAAAACAGTTTGAATTCTAAACATATCACCTTTTAGGTTTAAGAGCGCATAAGAGTTAACCTCCTCAGGATAAAAATCAAAATTATCCATTTAGTTAGTTTTGTGTTATAACAAATTTTGTTGGACATTTTTATGAAAAAGCAAAAAGTGACTCATAAACTTCAATTTGAGTACATATGGGTGCAATAAAACTATATGAATGACATTTCTATAGATCAAGGCTAAACTAGACATAACGTTGGTTTTGTTTAAATCATAAATTCCAAAGTCATGTATAACTTCTAAGGACATAATTGTTACTAACATGGAAAAATTATGGCTAAAGGCGAAACAATTGATGGACTTATTTAAAGAGAAACAGGTGCTGCAACTGTGCTTCACGGTAGTAATCGTAGATCTGATATGCTTTTTAGAACCCAACGATTCTACAACTTTACTCAAGTAAAAAATCAGTAAAAGGGACAGAAAAATCTGTTTAGCTAATTTTAGAAAAAAAAGAGTCTGCAAATATTAGTAAAATGAAAGTAGTAGAAATCTTACTAAAATTTCTTGATGGAAATCAGATTTGTAAAACTACGAAATTTTTTTTTACTAAATATTAGTAATTTTTAATATAAATTTATTTTAATTTTACTTACTCGAGTTTAGAAATTAGTAAATAGTTTGCTAAAATCAGCAACGAAAACTAGTACAAAAAGAATTTAAAAATGCAAAAATGTTGTAATTTGTAAATAGAGAATAGGAAACAATTTACAAAAAAAATTATTTTGTACCAAAAATTAGTACAAAAACGGTAAACTGGGTTACAAAACTTTTTAAAAACCTGTTTACAAAACTTTTTTTTAGAGTATAAGATCTCAATATGTATTTTGTCAGTAGGTCCGGCCCGGACCGGAGGATCTTAATGAACTTCGGATATGTGGTAGATAATAAAAATTTAAGGAACCCGTGTTTTTTTAGCTGTTTAGTTTAGTTAGTTTTTTAGTTCTATTAGAAGTAGGCATGGATACGGAGGGGGCGGGACGATGAGGGAGGTATATGCCCCCTAAGATTTATTATCTCGCGCAATTACAGTGTTGCCATGGTTGAAGCCCGTCATCTTTCCCCACCGTTCACCTCACTACTATCCCTTTCCAAAGAAAGCAACACATTAATTAATAGGAAGAATTTCCTGAGTATTGCTTATCTTTACGAAAAAAAAAAAAAACTTTAAAATAACACGATTTGTAATTTTAAATCACAGTTAAATTAAAAAGGTTTTCGCGTTAAAATTTTTGTTGGTTTCCTGAAGTAGGAAATTTTCTAAAATATTTTAAAATATCATAAAAAATTCTGTTAAAAATGCTAAATATTTATGATCGCTATTAAAATATGTGCTGTAACCCGAATATGGTAAAAGTTTACATAAATGCTGTAAATCTTCTTTCGAAATGGTAAAAAAAACTTTAAAAAGTCTTAAATGTTTTTCTTTTTAATTATATTCGTAGAAAAGTTTTAAAATTGGCTTTACAAGAATCAAAGTACCATAAGATTTTCAAGTCAGAAATCGTTATATTTAGAAATGGTGGCAGAAAGCACAAGAAAAATGGCAGCTAAATGGAAACAATATCAAAATAACCAATGAGTATACGTTTCTTGGAGTTATTCTTACACCCAAAATGAAATTTACCAAACACGTGGAACGCAGAAATATCCAGGCAAAAAAAAGCTATATACTACACTTGGAAGAGTTTTATTTCAAACAGAGAAATACAATTAAGACAAAAGTGGAAACTTTTCTTAGCGGTATGCAGGTCTATACAAGCATATGCAGCCCAAGTATGGGGTTACGGTCACTTTGAAGAAATAGATATACTTCAAAGATATTTTATGAAAAAAGTTTTGAAGCTGCCAGATTTTACTCCAAATTATGCTCTCATGCTGGAGACTTCCGCAGTAAACAATCATTTATATACCTTAGAACTACATATGCAGTACATGACTCGAGTTATTTTTCAATACCAGGATAATAGGCTACCGTTTCAAATAACGCAAATACTTATTCAAAAAAACTTGTTTTGTTTCAAAGAATTGAAAATGCTTGCAGAAAACTTAATATACCATGGTCCAGTACACAGTCCAATAAACACCAATGAATTGCTCAAAATAATAAACTTTTACACATAATACAACAACATCAACATAATCAGTGCTTACAAAATAAAGCAGCCAGCTCAAGGATATACAAAAGTTTAGATCATACCCGTGGTCTAAATTATTTTATCGACAATATGAATCAGTTTAATATAACCTGGATATTTAAAGCAAGATGTGGGTTGATTAAACTTAATTACAACACCTTCGGTGCGACAAATGATGAAAAACTATGTAAACTTTGCAATATGGGTACAATTGAAACATTCCAACACTTTTTATGTGCTTGCCCTATTCTTAAGGAGTTCAGAATCGCTAGCTTCGGAAAATCCAACTTACTTGATGAAGAAATGATAGAAGTACTGAACGGTGCTACAGAAACAGAAACAGGGAAAAATTGGTACAATACCTTAACACAGCTTTATATTATAGAAATTTTTTGATACAAGAATATAATTAACTTCCTTGATAAATTAATTTTAAAATCACCGGAAAATTTCGACAGACGTTAAAAACATACATAGTCGAACATTAATTCTTTTGTTTTTCTTATTTGCAATAAATATTTAATATAGAATTTATAAATGAATTTGTAAACTTTACCAGTTCCTTACGGGTAGTGTGGTCTCTTCAAAACGGAGTCGTTTTTTGACTCTACTTGATGCTCACGAGTAGCGTGAGCTGCCACTTAAACCAACCAACCAAACTTTATTAATTGTAAATAAAGAAATTACTACTACATAAGATTTTCGGAACATGAAAAGTATTTTTTAATCAAACATAAAATTGTTCGATAACTAAAAACTAAATAAAAAAAATCGCTAAAATATGCTATAAAAATATGCGTTTGTTCTAAAAAGTACTAAAATATGCTCAAAAATAATATTTTTTTTATCGAAAATAAGATTTTTTATCGAAAAATGCAAAAACAAGAGTAAAATATTCAAAAATATGATATAACAAATCAATGCCCGAAGTCGTCAGTTCTAAAAAAGATAAATATCTCATTAGTTTTTTAATACGACGCACAGGAAAAAACATGAGATTGCATATTTCTGGTTGCTCTGAAGCAGAGAATATTCTGTGTAACAACAATCCGTAAAAACTTCTAAGAATTTTAGATTTATAGAAGATTAAATGTTTCGGTGGGAAACAGAAATAAACTATAAAAATTAAAAAAAAAAAATAATGTTAAAGTCTGCAATAAAATTGTAATTAAAAAGACAAGAGGAGACCAAAAGTGTATAAGGTTGGAAAAATACTTAAAAAATAACTAAGTCAATATTTTTTAAAATCAGAAAATCTTAACAAAAATTTACACGAGCGCTCGTAAATTAAACATCCAAAAAACTGTCAAATAGCCAAAAACGGCAATGCGGGTAAAAATTTTAATATGGAGTCAAATATAATGATATCTTATTTAATAAGTTACCATATATAAACACAAACAAATTGACCGAAAAATGTGTCATTTACATGTATCTTACCATATTAAATTAGTATAATTTGATACAATTGTATCCATGATTTATCCATATCCGTTACATTAAATTATATTTAATTAGATATAAATAGATCTGATTTTATATAATTTTACCCGATGGTATGTATGCTTTCTGTGACATGAAGTTATGCTTAAAAGTATTTAAGTTGAAAATACAAATTTCTAGAAACCCAAAATTTAAAGACCCAAATTTTTTTAAATGCAACATAATGAAATGTTTAAAAATAAACTAGTAAAAATTAAGTGTTTGAAACATATATATTTAATTGGTTTTGTCTTATAAAATGTATCGGTTTTTTATTTGAAATTATATAAAAGAAGTCACTGGACTTTTACACAGAAGTTCCCGGGTTCGATCCCCGGTGCCGGAAACATCAAATTAATATGTATGAGTTTTTTCTATCCCTCATACGTATCGCAACGTCCACCTTCGGTGTTCCCATAGCAATTAACCCCACCGAAGTAAAATAATGAATCAGGGCTATGAACCAAAAAGCTTCAATAAGTTCGCCAACTCTACATCAGGTGGCGAGCAACAACTGTTCTAAGATTTATCATCTCGCGCAATTACAGTGTTGCCATGTCTGAAGCCCTTCATATTTCAACACCTTTCATCTCTATACTATCCCTTTCCAAAGAAAGCAACACACTAAAAATATAGGAAGTATTTCCTGAGTGTTGTCTCTCTTTTTAAAAAAAAAAAAAAAAAAAATTTATATGGTTATATATGAAGCCATATGTAATAAAGTCTTAACTTGAAAATAACTTAATTTGGTATAGAACTTTACAAAAGTATGTATGCTACTATATATAAAGCTATATAATATGGGACCATATATTATCACTTCGATCATTACATATATTTGGATTATTATACTCGTAATATGGCTTCTGTAGTTTTTTTTTTTTTTTTGTAATTTAACTAATACTCAGGGGATGCCCCCCACTCATGCAGTGCATTGTATTAATCAGGAAAATGGGTATGGGAAGGAGAAAGAGGGAGTAGTGTTTGTGGATATTTGATTTAAATTTTTCTAAATTGTAAGTAACAGGGAATACTTCTGCAGGAAGTTTGTTACACATGCGAATCGTTCGACTTAAAAAACGAATTTTCTCTGTGATGCGTTGTGCGAAACACAGGACAATCAACTACAAACGGATGTGCTCTACTAGATAAGCAAGTATTACCAATAAAAACTCGGGCTCGAGGAATAAGTTCATATATCTCAGATGAGCATCACCCATGGTAATATCGATAGAAAAGTGTCACACAACCCACACTCCAATGAATCAATAGAGTTGGATACACTACTGTCATTGATAAGCTTCACCGCCCTCCCCTGAACACGGCCCAGAAGCTTCAGAATACACAGTGGAGCCCCTGCCCATATATGAGAGTTGTATTCCATTTCAGGCCGGATATAGCTGGTATAAATATTAAGAAGAACGGATGCAGTGAAGTAAGTCTTGCACCTTTTCAGAAAACCAAGACACTTGAATGCCTCTTTCGACACTTGAAATACGTGCTTATTCCAACGGACATAACACTGTATTCTCATGCCCAGAACATCCAGAGTATCCGCTTCCTCAATACCTATACCATCCATAGCTACAAATGACATTGTTAATTCCACAGCCCGTCTGTGGAATAACATACAACATTGGGTCTTGCGTGCATTAAAACCGACCTTATTTGCGCAACCCAACTCGGAGATTGTTGATAGGTCTTGATTGAGTATGTCATTCATGTTCTGCCGCATGCCCTCTATCTCCAAAGAGCTTGGTCTGTGATCGAATGAAAACGAATGACAATTGTTGCTGTCATCTGCAAAAGAGGATTGAAGGTCTGACCAAGAAGGTCATTAATAAAAATAAGAAAAAGTGTAGGTGAAAGAACAGAACCTTGCGGTACCCCTGAATTTATCTAAAACAACACGTATAGTGCGGTCTCTGAGAAAACTCGTTATAAATCGAGAGAAAACATTACCGACACCAGAAGCAACTAGCTTAGTCATGATATAAGCCATAATGTGACTACATTCAAAGTCAGATATAACTTAATCATATTAAATATGGCTAGATATAACTATTTTTAACCGGGAAATTACTTTTCTCTGGTTTTAATAGAACAAATTTTCCGAATTTTATTTTTAAATTTTATAAAGGGTCCGCCAAATAACTTTTTTTTTTTTTGAAAATGCTATAAAAAAAAACTACTGAATATTTTCTCAAATTTCTTTTTTTTTTTTGAAAGTACAATCCTTCCGGTTAATAATGAAAAATAATTTCATTCAAATGGCTGCCTCGGCTGGCCATGCAGTAGCCTACACGATCGGTCCAATTTTTAAGCACATTATCGATTGTGTGCAGCTGTATTTCTCCAATGGCTTCACGAATATTGTCCTTTAAAGCGTCAATTGTCTCTGGCTTGTTGGCGTAACACTTATCTTTGACGGCACCCCACAAATAATAGTATAACGGTGTCAAATCCGTGGTGGCCAAACGACATCAGCTATGCGGCTGATAATGCGATCTTCAAAAACAGGGCGCAAAACATCGAGTGTAGCTTCGGCTGTGTGGCACGTAGCGCCGTCCTGTTGAAACCAAATGTTGCCAATATCCTCCTCTTCAATTTTTGTGAACAAAAATTCGTTCAACATGGCCCGATAACGATCGCCATTGACTGTAACGGCTACTCCTTGCTCCAAAATCCGTACGCAATTTTCGCACACATTCTGCAACATTACCATGATTTTCAAAGTAATGTCGCAATATTTCCCAGCGTTGTTCAAGCGTATACACAACCATACTCGTTCAGCGGAAGGATAAAACTAATTATCTGTCAAATCAGACATGAGCTAAGTGTTACCATTCGCGAAATAAGCACTAGTTGAAAAAAAAACTTTAGATGGCGGACCCTTTATAAGTGTTTGACAATGTTTTTTCAGATTTTATTCGGTCACTTTGATGAACTTAAAATGTTTACTCTTTGAATTCCACTCATTCTCCGTTTCATAAAATGTTGTTCCCAATATTAAGCATTCCAATTCTACTCATTATTCCATATCGTTTCGAATTAAAAACAAATTCTTTAAACAAATTTATATATTTTTACTTTCCAAACCAGTTTCCAAACCAGGATTTTTTTTGTAAACAAATCCTTTTTTTTATCAATTATAATTAATTTTTTTACGCATTAGCGTGATTTCATTATCATTAATAATGATTTTTCTAATGGAAAATATTTCATTGTCATTAAATGGTAATGACATATTTTTCATTTTCATTAGTATTACGATAATGAAAGTATAATGGTAATGAAATTTCAATGGTAATGAAAAATTCCCATGTATGGTTTAAACAAAATGCATTTTATTATCTAATCTCAAGAAAGTAAATAGTTGAAAAATGGGATCAAAAGTGTCTCAATTTTCAGTTTTTTTTGCTCTTTTTGTTAGTTTTAAAGAAACCACACACAAATTTGGGTATATTTTGAAGATATTTTGAATAAAATAAGCGCTTCCCATACAATTAAAGAAACATTTCTCTTTTTCTATTCTTTTTTTAGGATTTAAATTATACAAAAAATGTGCAATAATACAAACTCGGCATTACTAAAATCAACTAAAATATGATGGTTCCCCCTGCTTACCATAACCAATGTCGTGTAGGAAAAAAAAATTATATTACATTATGGGAGAACCGCATACAATTTGCACATACCACAAAACGCCTACTCATCAAAAGAAATTGGACAGCAGCAGCAGCAGGTTCATATATGTTTGGCTCACGCAAAGCCAAAAGTAGTTACTCTACATACATACATACAGTGTCGCGCAAAACAAAAGCAACAAAACGTACGTACATCTTTGTTTTCAAATATGTCATCTGCCAAGCCGGTCATCTGCAAATGTCCGATGTTCTTCGACAGGAGAGTGCGTTATTTTTGTGGTCGAATAGTGACGCCATCGGACGTTTGGAATTGTTTACCTGGTAGGATAGTTGGATTCGTAGGGAGCCTGAACCTATAGGGTGTATTCGTTGGCAGCACCAAATACCAACTTCTGGTCGCGGTGCATAGTGCCACTCTAGTCTAATCTAATCTAAAAGCCGGTTAGATAAAAAATGTTGATTGGATATTTTATACTATTGAATACATTATAAAGGGTGATCTTTTAAGAGCTTTCGGATTTGATTTGAAAAAAAACACATATAATTTAGAGAAGTGAATGAATGAAAACTTTATTTAGGTCGATAGAATGATCTATATAATTCAATGTTTAAAGATGATTACATGTAAATGTTGACCGCGGCTAAGCCTCAAATTGTTCTTACGCTGGGTCCAATTTTGGCAACAATCTCCCGGTATCACACTAATAAATTCTTCAATATTGGCTTCCAGTGCGTCAGCCGTTGCGGGCTTGTCCCTTTAGATATGATCCTTAACATAGCCCCACAAAAAATAGTCTAAAGGCGTTAAATCGCAAGATTTAGGCGGCCAATTGACCGGCCCGAAACGTGATACAAACTGTTCACCGAACTCGTCTCTCAATCGGACCATTGTTCCGCGTGCTGTATCCTTTACCAGAAGTAGGGTAGACCGGGTGCTATTCGCCATTTTTTTGTTTGAAGCGCTGTCGTTACCAAACCAATAAATTATTTTTAATCATAAAATTTACAAATTCTGGCATTTATTTGAATGCTTAAAACGGCTAAACTGCCCACAATCCACAAATAGATTTACTGCAAAAGTGTCCATTTTTATTTGGGGTTTGAATATAGTTATGTTATAATAATAAGTAGGGCAACCAAAAAACACCTCTACGAACAATGTTTTAAGCTCTTAAAAGCTCGAAAAACAGAAAAATAAGGCGTTTAATTATACACCTATGAAAAAGAGTTAGCTCAAAAGTCTGTTAAACGGGTTTCAACTCAATTGAACTAATTTTTTCTGTGGATATCGTTTAAATCTGTTAATTAACAAAAGTTATCAGTTATCTTGTTTTACTACATGAACAAATTTCACTTGTACTTGAGCTAATTTGTTTTTCTAATATATACGAGTAGTTTAACGGTCTGCTTTTACAATACGTGTATAATTTCAGACGAACGTGTGGCACCCGAACGAATACGTAAGGAATTGAGTTTTTATAATTCGTTCGCCTGACTTACGTTTGAGTACGTTAAGCTTTATGTTATGTCAAACAGTAGAGATTGCCATAACATTGCTTTTCGGTTTTTGTTAGTTTATTTCATATACAAATAACTCATTTTTCGTTGCTAGATGGCAACCCAACACTATAATTGAAATATAAACAAAAACAGCTGATTTTTGCTTAAAAAAAATTAATTTATTTTGTTTAGAAAACAATAAAAGTGGATATAAAAATATAATTTGTATAAAAAGAAAACAAAAACATTTACAACTAAAAATGTAAATAAATATAAATATAAATGAAAATAAAAATCATTATTTTTTTTTTTATTACAATTTTTTGTTAAAAAGTATTACAGTAAAACCCGGTTAAGATGAACTCCGAGGGACCAAATAAATTAGTTCGTCTTAAGCGAGGTTCGTATTAAGCGGGTATTTTTAACGATAAAAAATATGTATTTATTAAAACAAAAACAATATTTTTACATAAATAAAAAATAAAATTAGCATTTCATGTATTCACGATTAAAAATTCAATTAAAATTTTTCATTTAAAAAAAAAATCTGTTATTTTTTTCTGAATGACTGAATTAACGATTTCATTCGTTATAAGTTTTTCTATTACCAAAATATGATTGTCAGCTTCTTCGGCACACGATTTTGTTCGAATATATCACTTGACCAATTTTCAACATCGGCAGGAATAACAATTTCCAATATTTCTTCACCTGATAAAGTATGTGACGTCAAAACATTATCATCTATATCTAGAAAGTCATCCACGGATATGAAATTCATATTAGGTCTATCCCATTAAACGGATAAAGAGTGTACTAAACATGGTAATTTGTATGAAAACGAGTTTTTGGGACTGCTTAAAACAGTTCGTAATAACCGAGGGTTCGTATTAACCGAGTTCGTATTATAAGATGTATTTTATATGAAAATTTTTGCCAAAACGTCGGGACTTTTAAATTAGTTCGTAGTAACCGAGGGTTCGTCTTAACCGAGTTTTACTGTATTTTTTTTTTATTATTAAATTGTGTTGCCTTTTTTCTTTGACGAATACTTTTTTGTGAACGTCTGTTTTTGACGTTTGTGACGTTTCAAATCGCATTGTGAAAACCAAAAAAAGAGACGAAAACGACAACTCTTACGTTTTCACTCAATTCAAAGTGACATTTGCATTACAAAACCCCAAAATGAATTTCTTCACTCATTTACACGAATTTTTTGAGTGACACGTCTTACAAAAACAGACCGTAAATTTTAAAATGATTTTGAGAATTTGTCACTCAAAGAGAATTTGAGAATTTTGCACTCAAAATAGTTTGTAGTTTAAATTAACTGAAAATATAATTTTATATAAATGATAAATCACTTAAAACCGGTCTACTTAGTTTTTATTTAAATCAAATGTCTCTAGTTATTTGTTTTTAAATATTGTTTAATTAGCTAATAATTCCGTAAGAGCAAAAGAATAGTAAGTTAAAAATAAAATTTAAACTATACATCAGTAAAAACAAATGTTGGAGTCAGTTATTTGAAATTATTTCAGTTTTTTTTTTTTTTTACAAAATGTGGACACACAACATTACAAGCACATTTTGTTTGTATTGCTTCAGTATTTGTGAAAACTTTTTTAATTTCCTGTAATTTGAATTGAAATAGTTTTGTATATAAACAAACCATTTTAATAAAAAAAAAACATACACGAATTTTTTGAATATTTCTTTTTGAAAAAAATAATTTTAATTTATAATAACTGTAACGGAAACATGAAAATAATAAATTAAACTAAACAAATCGGTTTAAGGTAGTAAATATTTTGAACAAATGTATAAAAAGAACAAATTAAGTTTTTGACTTAAATTGTAGTTCATTAAAAAAAAACAAACCACATCAAATTACTGTATTATGATTTAACATTAATTTTATACAGTAGTTTTTTTTCAAATAAAAATAAAACAAATAAATGTTTGTTTATTTTTCACTACATATGTGGTTCAATTTTATTACATTTGTGGTTAATTTTTTGAATAGTAAAAAACAAATGACAAATGTTAGTTGAATTTACTGAAATGTAAGTCGTCATTTTTTCAAGTGAAATTGCATTTGTTTTTAACTACATTCCAGAGCACTGCACTTAAATAGTATTGTAGTATATATATACAGAGTGATTCAGTCACAACCCGCCGAATTTCACTAGCGTATTAATTGGCTCATTTCATGAAACTATGTCCTATACGACCATCCCCGAAAATGCAAGTGTGCGAAATGGCAGCGGTTTGAAAATTTTCGGATTGGTGGTCGGATGGTAGTAGGGTAAAATTGCTAACTTCTGAACCAGTTGTTGGATTTTTTTGTTTTTGGGCTTGTTGGAAAGGTCTTAGGGAGACCATTCAGAATCAATAAAAAAAATTAAATCGCAGAGATACAGAGCTTTAAAAAAAAAATTGGAAAAAAAGAGGAACGTGCACGTAACCTCAATTTGCTCAGCCAGATATACCTCTTACCTTTCCAAAGTGCCCTAAACGAAGCCCTGAGGTCTTACCTTTCCAAATTTATGACCATTTGACTGAAATGCAGACTTTTTTTTTGTTTTTGGAGACGAAATAACAGCACCATTCATTGTCATGATATTATTGTATTGTGACTCCTAATAACACAACTTTTAGATGCCTTTCCTTGAGAAATGGAGAAATAGTATAAAAACTAAGTTCCAAATCACACAAATTATATTCCAGTGACATAAACTCTATTATTACAAAAACTAATAAAAAATGGTTCGATAGCAATTACAAATTAATATTTTAACAAAGGCCAGTAAACATACACTTTAGTTATCATAACACTGACAAACATTTTAAATTTTGATGCTTTTGTTTCTCACAGTTTATATATTTTCGATAGACATTTCGGTTGTTTATATACTTCCTTTAGATTCTATTCAAAACTATAAAATATCCAATTAAATTTTTTTTTTCTAATCGACCTGGAAGAAGAAATATTTCAAACCAAAAATATACGTATGATTTGTTACGTTGGTTTTGCGCGACACTGTACAAACAATAACTATATTGCAAAGTGGATAAACTCACAAATGAAATGAAAACTATGATGCCTAATAAACTAACAAAACTTCAAGAAGGAAAAACTGGGTAACGCCTACAAGCCATAAGAAAAGAAGAAGTTAAATTGCAACAAAAAAAAAATCCTAACAAAATTCAAAAGTGTAACAACAGCAAACAACTGCAACAATATGAATATGTTAAATGAAAACATAATGTTAAAAACTGACAGCAGCAAATAGGAACAAACAACAGACCAAAAATTAAACGAACCCAAAATCTGCAGTAAAATAAAATACAGGCTTGTTAGCAAGAAGACTCATGGAAAAAAGAAGGAATCATCAGTTATCAGTTTAAACTAGTTCCAATTTGATTTGAAATCGATTTAACTTCTAAAGTTTTCAATTTTAAGGTTTCGGAAGTTGAAAATTTTCTGTAAGCAAAAGTTCTTAAAATCGAAAATTTTTCTATTGAAAGAAATTAAAAAATGATGTGGAATCCTTAAGAATTGCTTCGGATATATAAACGGAAATGCTTTAAAAATTTAATTGGCTAACTCTGATTTAAAAACTGAGTTTGTCTAATTTAATTGAAGCTGGTTGGAAATTGTCGACCATGTCCTGTCTTTCCTTACTTTTTGAATACGAATGAATTTTAAAAACACACGAAGTTGAAATTCGTTGCTCTCTAATCCCCATAAATGTATAAAATTTGAAATGATATTCGAAAAATGTCGAAAAATTATCGAAAACTTATGTTTTCTGCCAAAATGGTAAATTTTAACTTATAAAGCAGTCTTATGATTTTTAAAATAGTCTGTAAGGAAAAAGAGCTTTTGTTTTACTTTCTACAGGAAAGTAAATCGAAAATAAAAATGTGTATGTGAAAGTCAAAGCACCAAAAAGCCTTATTGATTTCACTTTCATGGGACTGTGAAACATCCCCGCGGGAAATGGACCAGTCTTTGGTATGGTCACGTGACTTGAACTTTGTGTGTATGAACGAGTCATAGATTCGGTTCTGTTATATGAAAGTGACCGGTACTTTTAACATGGGCTTGTCATAGGAGGTGAAAATTTGCTACAATTGAAGAACTGTGTGACGTGGCGAATAACTTGACCAAGGTAACATATCACCGTACCGACTGAAATGAATATGCTTCGGGACAATTTAGAAGTAGGTACCCTGCGGGAAATGAACCAGTCACTGGTATGGTCACGTGACTAGAGCTTTGTGTGTATGAACCTGTCCTAGTTTCGGTTCTGTTATATGAAAGAGACCGGTACTTTTAACATGGGCTTGTCATAGGAGGTGGCAATTGCTACCTTTGGAGCTCCTTGTGACATGGCGAATAACTTGACGAAGGTTACCCATCACCGTACCGACTGAAATTAATAAGCGACTGGACAAATTAGAAGTAGGCAGTGTTAAAGTAGGACAATTTTACGATTTATTTGATATGCAACAGGACCAGTGGGAATATAAGGATCACGTAACTGGTGAAGGTGTATGTATCGTAGAACTGGAGAACAGTTTTTGATGGAAAACTATTCACATATTAAGCGCAATATGTGCTGCTACTGAGGTAGTTTGAATGGATTAGATTTGTGAAGTACCACTGCACTGGTCTAGGGAGTACATGTCGCCGGGTATGCGAAAATATAATTAGCAAATAAACTTTTACTTTTTATTCACCGTGTGTCATATTAATACGAGTTCCTAAATTGTCCGTCCGGAACCAGTCACTAAACTTCTCCAAAACAGTGTTCCCAAAACCTTCAAAAAGGCACAACAAAAATCAATTTTAAAATAAGTTTATTTCAGTGTTATATCCGATTTGTAGCAGTCAAGGGACTGAATCCTTTGGTACTAATTGCTATGTTTTCATCAACTACTAACGGGATTGAACCAGTTCAATGACCAGTAAGAACTCTAACTGCATCGGCCCTAGTTGCTTCAGTACACTATAATGTTATGTTACTTTTTCTCCAGTTAAATGATATACCTGATACCAACTTGTCAATGTTTTCTCACCATTACTATAGTCACGTGATTGGTCATTTCACACAAATTACCACTTTTTGGTATACCACAATTTCGGTTTCACTAGTTTCGTGACGTGCCACCCAATCATATATCACAAAATCGTCACTTTGGATCAATCGACCCTTCATTTCCTGCAGGGTAGTGTCAAAGTATGACCATTTTACGATTTATGTGATATGCAACAGAACCAGTGGGAAAAAATTATCACGTGACTGGTGTAGGTGTACGTATAGTAGAACTGGAGAAAAATTGTTGAAGGAAAACTGGTCACATATTAAGAGCAATGTGTTCTGTTATAGGGGTAGTTTAAGTGGAATAGTTTTGTAAAGTATAACTGCATTGGTCTAAAGGGTACATGTCACCGGGTCTGCGAACAGTAATTAGCAAGTAACCTGTCACTTTTTATTCAGCGTGTGTCATATTATGTACGGCTTGCTAAATATCCCGTCCGGAACCAGTCACTGCACTTATCCAAAACAGCGTGTCATACCACCTGTTCAAAAAACCTTCAAAGAGGCACAACTAAAATCAATTTAAAAATTAGTTTATTTTGACTATACTCAACAAAAAACTATGACATTAAATTCATTATAACAATTTAAATTTGGAAAAGTACATAAACTAGACAAAAAGTCCGGATGTTGAAAATATAGATTTTTTGAAAATATAAGTTTTTTCTTTATTTGCTAACATTGGTATTATCAAACAATTTCTACAAAGTTTTATGTTCCAAAACTTCTAAACAGCACTTCATGAACATTTTAGTTTTTTATTCTGCATTATAATTCTAGTTCACAATAATATCTTTATGAAAAGAAGGAGCTGCAACAATTCAGCACAAATTTAATGTATGACTTATAAAGCAGAGCAACAAAATATATACTGAGTTTTAATTTTGTTCCCAAAGGAATTCTTAAAAATCGAAAATTACTTACACATAAAAACTCGTTCCCAAAATTCTTGTAAAATATCTAAACAAGATATTTCGAACGAAAGTGTTTGCAGTTTTTAAAAAGTTTGGTAGTGATATTTTATGTTTAAAATCGCCATTCATTGAAAAATAGCCAGTCGGCATTTCGAAAATTAACTTGCCAAACGAGTTTTAAAGTCACAACGTTTGACGAAAAATCGCCATATCTGACCAACTTAGTCAATGTCTAAACAGTTCCGTATTCTACTGTCACAAAGTCGGTACATAAAAAATTCCACTTTGTACAAAGTGGACAAGGACAAATCAAGGAACTGCATCCTTTGGTACTAATTGCCATGTTTTTATGTGCTGCTAACGGTTTTCAACCAGTTCAATGCCAGTAGCAACTTCAACTACAATGAACCTAGTTGCTTCAGTACACTTTGATGTTATGTTACTTTTTCTCCAGTATAGCTGGTACCAACGAGTGAATGTTTTGTCACCATAACTATAGTCACGTGATTGGACATTTCACCCATATTAACACTTTTTGGTGCACCACAATTTTGGTTTCACCAGTTTCGTGACGTGCTCCCCAATCATATATCACAGAATTACCACTTTGGATTAATCGACCCTTCATTTCCGCAGGGATAGGACAGAGGTGGGTACATCTATAGTCGTCAATGTGCTAAAAATGATCCCTATCAAAAAGGTCTTTGAATTGATATTTTTCTATTGGAAAGCATTTAATAACGCTTTTTAATCAAATGTGAGCGATTCAATTTCAAATGTTTTCCAGTCAAAAAAAACCCTTTTGTCAGAACTTGAAAACCGACCTAGTGGGGGTTGTAAGCCTAGGTGAGGACATACAAAAACCGCTTTCAAAAATTTTAAAACACCCTCAAAATTTTGAGTTATTTTCAAAAAACTGTTTTAGGGTAGGTCGTAGCACTTTAGTACCTCTAACTCACACATTTTTTGACCGATTTCAAAATTTTAAACAGTTTTGGAAAGGCAAAGAATTAAGCTTTCATGAAATGTAATCATAAAATATATATTCCGAGAAATTAGGTAAGTGTTTATCAAAAGTTTCTCATTTTTTTTTATTTTTTTCCTAATTTTTCAAATTCAACAAGAGTTATTTTCATTTTTTTTCTATGAAAACCTACATTTTTTTGAACTGTATTTTGAAGACAATTTTATAAAAAAACGAGATATTATTTGTTAAAATCGGAAAAGTTACTAAACTTTTTCTAAAGTTTGTAGACTTTTCTTTTGGTAAACCACAGGACTTACAAACGTAAATTAAAAACTGTACAAATAGCTTAACCTAAGTTAACATGTATAGTTAAAAACAGATGTTAATAAAATTTTGAATAACTTTTACTTTTACGATTTGAAAAATAAAAACCATGTTTTGTTAAGAACTAAATTTGCTTTATACGTTAGTATACATTTTTATAGGCTTTCATATTAAAATAAGCAATGAAAAGCTACTAAACTCAAAAAAGTTTATAATTTTCGTTTTTTTTGTAGATTTTCTTAACAAAAACAATACTTACAAATCTATCAAAAATGCAAATCATTTTAAAGCGTACTCAGTTTTGTTTTCCAAACCAGTTTAAATCGGACAAAAACTGACTGAGTTACAGGTCGATAAGTTGACAAACATCACTGAAAACGGTTTTTTTAGAATAACTTCTGAATCTGAGGGTGTTTCTGAAATATTTTGACACAATTTGTAATGTACTCAACAAGACCTATAACCCACGCAAGGTCGTTTTCCAAGTTTTTTTTCACTGTAGCTTCGTGTTATTATTATATTTTTCTTTTTTGAGAATGCTTCACAATTTTAAATTTGTATCAAAAGTGGCCGAATAACCCTAAATTATTCCATTAAAAATATTTCTTTCTTCTGAAATATTCTTAAATTTAAAAATATTTTCTATATGGATAATATTAGTTTCCGCAACACTTTTAAATTTTTAGAAAATATTTAGGTTCTGATACAGTTTTTTTATAGAAAAACTTTAATATTTTTACAATTTCCAGAAAAAAAAAATTTAATAAATTTGGAAAATTGTAAAATACATCAGGAAATGGTGTTAATACCGCCTAACTCTCATATATA
This sequence comes from Delia radicum, assembly GCA_021234595.1. Taxonomy (NCBI): domain Eukaryota; kingdom Metazoa; phylum Arthropoda; class Insecta; order Diptera; family Anthomyiidae; genus Delia; species Delia radicum. The sequence continues at coordinate 30,853,449 of CM037853.1, forward strand.
AAACTTTGTGTTCACCTAAAGGCTGCATACAAAATTCGACACTTTTTTGTATTGTTTATTCGAAAAAAAAAAATTGTATGAACATGAAAAATGTGTTAAAATTTAGGTTTTTAATAAAAGGCCAACCATTCATGCATGGTACTTCAGACTCAATTCAATTTAATGGTTGTACAAATATGTATGTAGTCCAATCGACTAGCATACTCGTACATTCATTTATTGTAAATTATTATGCGTTCTTAAATATTTTCATTGTAATTTAATTAAAATCACCAACCAAATAAATACTAGAAGTTACTCACATACGGACTCTGTACCACAAACTTCTACCACAGCCAATGATAAAATATTTAAGTAGAACACATTTCAAAATATGGTAAAAGTATGTACTACATATCTCTCATTTACTACAAGACTGACATAACTCAAAAAACACGATTTTGCAGAAAACATGTTTAAAGTTTTCAATCCATATCTGCCTCGCTCGACCCTCTCTCTATTTAATTGGTCAAGTTTTTCATAAATAGATTTTTAAGGCATTTTTCTCTTAGTGAGAGTCGGTTGCGAGTTCGCTAATTATCGAGAGTCCCGTGAGTAGCATAGTTTCTCTATATAGTATATACTCTTTGCACCCACTTTCCAGAAAAAAATCAAATATATTCTCTTCTAACTCGAAAAGTATATAAGATATTAATATGAAATTTTTATATAAAATGAAACATTATATAACTAATAAATCTGCGTCATTAACTCATAATCGCGGTTTTTGACTTATGACAGTCTTTTAGTAAATGAGCGATAAGCATTTCTATATAAATTGGCAAACAAATGAAGAGTTTACAATACGAAACTAAATTAAATAGATCAAAATTTATGACTTTTCTGCCAGCAAATAATATTTATGTGCAATGGCAAGTTATTATAAAATATTGTATGTTCATTAGGAGCGTTCAGCGATAAATGGAGAATCAGAATGTATTTTAAAAGTTCCAATTGGTATATATTTTTTTTTGTAATATAAATATAGATGATGTACAAATTTGGTGGCTATTAGAAAAAGAAAGTTCGGCACCGGAATCGATTGAAAACTTCCGGGACGTCTACTAAACTATTCGCTATATAAAATTTCCGCATGGAAAGCTGTGAAAAATCCGAAAATACATAACTTTTGTCGTCCTTACTACAACATTAAAATAAAAAAAAAAATTTTTTTTAGTAGTTTTGGCCTTGGAAAAGTTTCTGATCCGCCCTCGTACAATCAAAGCCCGGTATAACAAATGATATTTCTTATATCGCAACGACTTTTCTTACTAAATCGAGAGCACATTTTAACATTTCTCAAAATGCTGAGTTAATTGAAAACGAAGAATATAACTGCAATTGTGGGTGTAGTGCTAAATTAAAAGCCTCTCCAACAATAATATTTTTTCGTTGCAATTTTTTTATTTTTGTTAATTTTCACATACCAAAATATGTAAAAATTAACAATTTTTCATTATATACATCAATAATTTTTAGAAAAATTCCTTATATAAGGTAGTCAATGCAAAACAAATTGCTAGTTCGTTATATCGCGTTTTCGTTAAACCAAGTATTCGTTATACCGGGCTTTGCGTGTACCCGATTGAAAAAAATTATATAAGCCATATCAAGTTATATATAATTATATGTATGCACAGCGCATACTATTGGGACATTTTTTCGTTCCCCCGCATAGTTTAGGGGCATTTGCTTACTTTGGGGACTGTCCGCAAAATTTTCACACATTTTCATACATCTACCGTATAAGATGAGGACAATTGGTTCGATACACCGCATACTAAGGGGACAATTTTGCGTGTGTCACTAAAGTATGCGCTGTGCATATATATATATAATTATATATAATTATAAATGTTTTACTTTTAAATATAAAAAAATTAAACCAAAAGTTTATTTTTCGATCTTTTATCATAAATTATGTTTCATTTCGCGTCACCGAAAATCATCAGTGAACCAATGTAGAAGTGTTAGAATATTCTACCCAAATTTTGAAGGAAAAAGATCAACGCTTTACCCGTATTGTTTTATTTAACCGATGAGAAGTAAAAAACAAACAATTCTTCCAATTTTGTTTTTCACTTCTCATCGCGTAAATAAAACAATTTTCTAACCCTTCTACATTAGTTCTCTGATGATTTTCGGTGACGCGAAATGAAACATGTAAGGACCTGTCAGTAGACAAAGTCTGCTATAAGTTAGCGTTCAAATACTTTTTTGAGTATTAAATAAACATTGCACGGTTTTTTGTTTAACAAAAAACAAATGATCTTGAACTTGAAAAATCTTGCTCACATCATATATAATTATATATAATTTGTATATAATTATAATTATATATAATTATATATATAATTATATAAAACACAGGCCTACAAAAAAAAATTTTTTGTTTGGTGCCGCTAATTCTATGTTATAATTTGGTTAATTAGTCCGCAAGACGTCATGGTTAGCTGTCAAAATCGCGAAGCTACGTTCAGGTTTGTATCGATCGGTCATAACCTAAAAAATGTATTTTATTATACTTAATGTCATTATAGTCAATTAATTTCTTTGATTAAATGATAATATCGATATGCCGTCGTCGAGAAGGTGTTGTGTAAATAATCCAAATACATTTTGTTATATTTGTGGTGAATATGTAGTAAAAAAGTTTAGAAAACCTATAACAGATGCAGTGAAGAAGACATACGTTGATTACTTTAATATAGAGATGAATGCTCGAAAACTACACGTAGCATTAAAAAGTAAGTATCAATTTTTTATCAGGGTACCGAACGTACTTGAAATCTGTTTTATTTTTAGCGGCACCAAAATCATTGTAGGCCTGTGTAATTATATATATAATTATATATAACTTGATATGGCTTTTATAATTTTTTTTCAATCGGGTACAGTCAATTATAATTATTTATAAAATCTGATATAATTTTATCCGAAAATTGGGTCTATATAATTATATAAGGCAAGATACAATTATATATTGGACCACAGATAATTATATATAACTTTTATAGCACCATATAAACAACTTTTTAATAATCAGCAGCAGATATAATAATAACTCATTACATATAGTGCCATATATGATTATATATAAATATATATAATTATATATACATTTTTTTATTCGGGTACTTAAAACCCCTAAAGGGCAATTATAAAACTTTTAAATATTGTTAAACTAAATTTTTTAAAAAAGTAGAAATGCAGTTTTGAAAATGCATGCAAATATATACAATGTTAAGTCATATCTAGGTATTGGATTAGAGTTATCCTAAATTGACAAAAATGCATGTCTGAATATTTTTGGGTTAAAACTAGGGTTTGGGATTTCCCGGACTTTTTTATTTCCCGGGAAACGAGAATGAAAAAATATAATTCCCGGGAATCCAGGGAATCCCGGGAAATTTTTGTATGATTTTTTTTTTTTTTTAACTACTTACAAGGTACATTTTTGGTAAAAATGTTATGGTTTATTAAACAAAAACAAATTAAAAATACACAAATTCAGTCTGTTGAGCATTAAAACTAAAACAAAAGAAATAATATAAAATTAAATTTCATAAATTTGATATCACTTAGTATTAAAGATATATACAGTGATGTAAAAACATTAGGTTTTCAAAAAACGAGCTTTTAAAATTATCAATGCATTTAACAAATCATTTGACATTCTGTTTCGAATCTTTGTTACAAGATTTCCAGCAACTGAGAAAACACGTTCGCTTTCCACTGATGTTGGCTTTATTGTTAGTAGAGCATTATACAGTTTATCCAAATTTTTGGTTAGAAGTTTCAAAAAGAGCCAACTCCTTTTTGAAAATTTTTTTATTTTTTCCTGCTGATATTTTGGGTATAGCTTTCGCATTGTTAATTGCATTATTTAATTTATTTTTAAAAGTTTTATCAACTTGTACTTCGGAAACGTCGTCATCACTACTAGATGATACTTCATTATCACATTGCCCAAACAGGCGTTTATACATTTGTTCGGCGAATATTTTTAAACTAAATGTATTTGAACAGTTTTTAATATATTCACAGTCCTTTAAATAATTAATTAATGATAACATATTATTGTCACGACGATCATTAATTTTGGTTTTAATTGTGTCAACCATCTTTCGGGAAAGTGAAGAATTGGTAGATAAAAGCTGCTCGTATAGCGTATTCCTTATGACATCTGCAATTAAAAAATTAGAATCACGTCGACTTAGGGATTTAAATTGGATTTAAAACTTCAACCAAAACTTCTAAAAGAGGAATGAGTTCTTTAATCCATAAGTCTGTGGAACTAAAATCTATTAAAGTTTTTTTGATGGTATTTTTTGTTTTCAAAAAGATTCTATCATTCCAACCATGCTATTCCATCTAGTTCTGACGTTTTAGAATTAATTGAGCTTCTTTATGAAATGGTGGCCACAATATAAAATAAATATAAAAAACAATTTTGTTTTATTTTAATAGTTTTTAACAAAAAAGTTTTAGTTTTGGTATTCAATATATTTTTTATGACTAAAAATAATAAAATATGTTGTATAAACACACAACTTTAAAAAAAAAATAATTTTTTTTAAATTCCCGTTTTCCCGGGAATTCCCGCCAAACTTTTCCCGGGAAACCCCAAACCCTAGTTGAAACATATATAATATGTTTCTGAATTTAATAGTCGATTTTGACAAAATTATAATCAGGGAAATTTGATATGACTTGGATATTTTCGAAAAGAATTTTAATTTTTATACCTTTTAGGATATATACTTTAGTTTAAATTAGGATTCAAAAAACAATTGTAGAATTTATTCAGTAACAAAAGTTTTGAAAAAAAAAAAAAGTTTTTCACCTTTGTATCAATTTTAATTGACGACAAATGGCCCAACTAAAAAGTAATTTGAAAAATTCTCTACACATCGCTGAATACGTCTAATGCTCATATGCACTTCAAGGGTGACCAATTGTTTAAAAATTATGAAAATATTGTGCAGGCAAATTTTGGACAAATCTACACACAGGTTGGTATTTCATTAAAGACCTTTCCCTTCATATCGCCATTTGGCGGAATGTCGAATGCCCGGCTTGTTTCATAAACAGAATTTAAACATTTATTTCAATATTAAGAAATACATAGAACTAATCACAATATTTTGTTTTCTACTAATGAATTTAAGTAGTTAGTCCGTTTAAAAATCAACATATATGCATCCATTCATAATCATATATGAAGTCATACATACCCATATTTCACCATATAGTATTCATGTATATTCATATGAGTTCATATGTTATAAATATTACCTCAATTTTCGTTAATGTACACGTATAAAGATGTATGGACTTGTATGATCAGACATGTACATATTACCTCAATTTTCGTTAATGCACACATATAAACAGATATGAATAATTTGTGAACACATATGAAGCATGTTTGGACATGTATGAAGCATGTCTGTTCAAGAATGGATAAATATATCGCATACCTAGTACAAAAGTGACACAACTCAAAATTTTTCAGTTTTCAGAAATCGAAAAAAAATATTTGCAACTTCATACCAATTAAAACATAACGAAAGACTGTTTTTTAGCAACAGTTAACAACAATAAATAAACAAGTATATTCTGCACTAGCATATAAAACCGAAAAATTAAAATTTTGAGTTGAGTCAATTTTGAACTGGGTGTGCGATATGTCGTTGTTTAACAGAGAGTGCAAAATTTTAGATTCTATTTCCCAGCCCTGATTTGATGTCTATTTATTATTTGGCAACTCTTTCAAATGCAAATCGAAATGATGCCTCTCTTCCATAACGAAGTGTGGGCGATTTTTAAAATCACTTCAAGCTAATGAAATGGCTTTTATGTTTACTTAAGTGCAGAATTTTTGAACTTTCATGTAGTTTTATTGAAATAAAAAAAAAATAGTTCTTTAACTCAATAAATCAGTTCCCAAAGTAGTTAGTATGTACTTAGTACATAAAATAAAATTGAAAAAAAAAATAAAATAACCAAAATATTTCAACAACTTTAAACCAAATTAAAGCATGGAGGTCAATATGAAAGTAAGAACAAGATATTTTGTTATATTTCACTGCAAGTACGCCTTTAAAAATTTCATTAATGAAAATTTTTAAAAACTAAAAAAAAAGAAACCTTTAAGATTGTAATTTTTATACCGGATCTTCGTTTATATTTAATTTTCATATCGATACCAATGATTAGCCCTTGAGCTACTGTTTTGCGCATTGGAGTGAAAAAATTGCAAGAACGGCCACAGAAAAAGCAACAAAATGTAAAGTGCGAAAACTCGTAAATTTTCAATTAATTTTGATGAATCGCTAACAGATAAGATCATTGCCAAACTAAACCAAATAAAACTACTCAATGGCAACGACCACTTTATGTTTTGTTTTTTCAACGTTTCCTTAGTGTTTGGTTGTTGTTTTGTTAACCCTTTACTGCATGGCGTTACATATATGTAACGAATAAGTTTACTGAATGCAAAGCATGATATAAGTCCCCATACCCAGCAAAACATTTCCGAAAAGGTAAGGGGGTTTGTAATCAAACATTTTGGGCAGAACGCATTCCTTACTAGATTACCTACTCGATTCTTTTAACAGGGCATGAGATTAAAATAATTGATTCTTTAGAATTGATTATTTTTTTAGGTCGAAGAACTATTTACTTTATATTTTTAAGAACTACACACATTTTTTAATACAGAAATAGTTCCATGGTAAAACTACGAACTACTTACACAAAAAAGAAAAAAAAGTTTCCTAGAAAAGATAAGACGTACTTTCATTTACAACTTACATATGCAACTAAAACATTAAAAAAACTACTAAATTACGAGGGAAAATCGTTATCACGCACACTCACTCAGGACTTTTTACACTAACTCAAGCTCACTTGAGTAAATTCAACTTTTACTCACACGTGATTCTCCTGAGTCACCCAAATATAACGATCAAACCTCATCCGGAAAAAATAAAATCCTAAAATGTAAAACATCGAATTGTTATGATAACATGGGTTTGCCACAGTTTTGGAGCTATAAACCACGAAAATATAAATTTTTCACAAAAAAGAACAATTAAAAATTGAAATTTAAAACAAAAATATGACTAACGCACAATCACCCCCGAACATTTTTTTACACTCATTCACGATAACGTCAGTAATTTCTACTTTCACTCACAATTTTATGCTCACGTGCGCATCCCTAATTTATGCCTAAGCACAGTTTTACAAAATTTTGACAATATGCAATTTCTGTTTTAAGTATTATATTCCTGCAAATAAAAATTTGTTTGAAAAATTATATAAAATAAATTCTTTTAAATTGCATAACTTCTTATTTCAAAATTAGGAACTACTTCCTATAACGCCCTTTTATTAAGAAAAAGTATAGGATTACTTCTTGAGTACAAAAAGTTAAACATATAAGTTAATAACATTGTTATTTTCTTCTAAGTGAATAATTACTTTGTTATTGAGTTCATGCTTTCTGGTTTAAATTTAAAGAATTGATTACAATACTACTTGCTTTTTTGATTCTATCGTTGGAATGAGTTTGGTATTGCAGTTACTAAATTTGGCAATGGGATACGTAAGCAAGTTTGGGCATCACCTTCTTTTTGGAATGTGTAATTTTATCCTGGGTAATGATAAAGCCACATCTGTATTTTAATAGCACAAAGTTTGAGTTTCTTAAACAAGGCTAAATATGGAGATAGAGGTTTTTTTCTGTGGCGAAAAAATTATAAAAATTAAAAAATAAATGATTAAAAAAAAAACTACTTTTTTAAACAATTACAATTTATATGGAAGTAATAATTTAAAAGATATTAAACAAACTATTTACCCGACGAAAAAACCCGATGAAAAAAGTTTATATATACTCATATCGACGCTGTTTCGGACAGACTAGTTCTGTGTGTTTTTTTTATCAAGTTTTCAGGAGAGCAAAAAAAAAAAGTTTTAGTTTGTCAATATTCGCGGTATATTTTACATCTTAAAGGTTTATTGGACATCTAAAAAGATTTACTAAATGTATGCAAAAATTCAATAGCGGCTTATTAGTCGCTAAAGAGCTATTTAGATATTTTCAAAAAACAACAAATAACTAATTTTTTTAAAATTTCTAACAAATCATTTTAAACATTTTATACACATAACTATATTTCTAGTGTCCGACCGAACAGTTCGGCCAAAAAACTATATTTTGTCGGTTTTTTGATATCTAGAGGCAATGATGACAAATTTTGCTATTGGAAACATGTTTGTTGAGCCGATTTAATTCGATTTTGTGCATAAAATTTAAGAGAAAAGCCGAAGTTTAGCTATAAAGTTAAAAGTTCTGAGGCCGAACAGTGAACTCATTGCTTAACTACAGACTTTTCTTCAAATTTGACACCCAAAATAGCATCTAATCAGCCCAATAAACATTTTTCCATCCGCCAAATTTGTCCATAATGCTTTAAAATACCGAATACAGACCAAATGCATTTTCTGGCCGAACTGTTCGGTCGGACACTATATATTTCAATTAAAACCAAGGATGTCAACGGAAACGAATAACGTTTACGGTTTTCGCACCGGTATTATTTTGATATTTATTTCAGTTAAGGTTAACTCTACTGTTACGTTTTTTTTTTCGGTGAAACAGTGATACCGGTACAATACCGGTATAAAACCGAAATAAAATACCGTTATCCAACAAAAATATGGACTTCATTGACAAGTATTCTGTTGATTCATCGAGAGAATTTCTTGAACAAGTTTTAATGAATTTTTTTCACAAAACTGATGAAGCTTTCTTCACAACGTGACTAAAAGATTTCTTAAACTTTATAAAAAAAAGCTTCATAGACTTAATGAAACTTTTTTGTTAGTATTTAGTACAAAGTTTTTAATAAATAAAATGAAATTTTTCATTAAATTTTATGAAAAACTGCATTGATTCTATGGTACCTCTTGCATGTTAAATTTTTTTTTTGTGTTAAAAAATGTATAATTTTTTGGGTATTTTATATGGCGTATTGGGTATTTTATAAGCGTACACGTTTTTTTTTTTAAGGCTTTATATTTTTATTCTTATTGTCCCCGCCCAATAGGGTTAAAGATTTTTTGAATGAAAGTTAATATAACTATAGTCTTATCACATGTAAGTGAAAATTATGAAAGATGTTATTCTGTAAATTTGGCCAAAAGTGGATCAAGTTACATAAAATAATTATTTCTATCAAGTTGAGATTTTGTTTTGTACCAATTTAAAAGCTTTACAATCTTGCTGTCATAATTAAAGGGTATGATTTTAAAATAACAATAAAGATAATTATGGTCTTAATAAATTCAAGTGATATTTTTCCTAATATTGTGCAAACTTTGACGAAAGCATTAACATTTTGTTAAATTTTGCACAAAGTATTCTTTTTTCATAAAATGTCCTGGAAAGGAGTTGCTTCAAATACAAACAATCGAAATCTGCAAATTAGGAATTTTTAAAAATCATTAAAATTGATTTGACAAAAAAAAAACCTTTCTGCAGTTTTATCAAATTCGTGGGACATTTTTGATTTTATGGTATAATGACATATCTATTTTTAAGGGGCACCCTAATAATCTTGCATATATATAATTATACATCACATCATGTTCCCGCTGATCCGAAAAATGGCATCAAGGAAACAATTTCATCAATGTGGGCGTTGTGGTGTAATGGTTAGCGCGTTGGACTTTTACACAGAAGGTCCCGGGTTCGATCCCCGGTGCCGACAACATCAAAATAATATGTATGAGTTTTTTCTATCCCTCATACGTATCGCAATGTCCACCTTCGGTGTTCCCATAGCAATTAACCCCACCGAAGTAAAATAATGAATCAGGGCTATGAACCAAAAAGCTTCAATAAGTTCGCCAACTCTCCATCAGGTGGCGAGCAACAACTGTTCTAAGACTTATCATCTCGCGCAATTACAGTGTTGCCATGTCTGAAGCCCTTCATCTTTCCCCACCTTTCATCTCTATACTATCCCTTTCCAAAGAAAGCAACACACTAAATATAGGAAGTATTTCCTGAGTGTTGCCTCTCTTTAAAAAAAAAACAAAAATATATAAAATCCCTCAAAAATTCATTTCCAACCATACATCATTTGCATATGGTTCCTTTGCTTCAAATACATTAAATAGTGAAAAAACGAAAACAGGACCGTTTCATCAAAAACCGGAGTGTTTATGTTCGAGTACTTTCCTTGTAAAAAAGTTAGAGGCTATCTAACACACATACTAGTTTGGCTTTTATATATTCCTATGTTTTTGGTTATTAGGTGATCCAAGATTTTGACCCTTTTTGGTTTTTTTTGCTAATAAAACTGCGAAATAGGTAATCATTTATTTTTAATTAACTGTCAAAATATACAACTTTCATTATGATCTGTAGCTTCATGCAGTTAAGGGTTAAAGCCATGTAGCCAGTTTTGTTCCAAAAAAAAAAAACAAACAACAACAACAACACAGAAAAGGGCAACAAACACACCTCTTTTGCAAAATGCTAAAACAGACAGCAAATAAAACACAAGAATTCATTACAACAAACCCTTTCGAACTAACTACTAACAAATCTTTGGTAACGTTTTTGTTGTTAGCATTGTCGCTGTTGTTGTTTTGTTTAACTGGTTGGTTGGTCAATCCAACTTGAACTACCTACCAAAATTGTTATTATATGTACTTGTTGTATTATGTTGAAGGTGTAGAGAAAGCATAGCCTCGTTTGCCGCACCTTCAAAAAAACAAAAAAACTTTTGAAACCACAACTGGCAACTCCAGAAATCACTGTTTGTTGCAAGTTACTGCAACAAACAAAACTACAACAATAACCCAAAAACTGATTTTTTGCAAATGATTAATATGTTTATTGAGTTTGAGTTTCCTTTACGAAAATTGTCTACCCTATTTTAAGACAGAAGTGATTGCAAAACTAGCAGGTTAAGTAATTAGCTGCACTTAAAAAGTACATTTACAGGCAGAGAATAAATATGATTGAACATGATTGCCGACAAAAATGTTCATAATATGATCCTAACAATCATAAACATGATTCTGGCTGATCATATTATGATCATTGGTAAGGATTTTATCATCTAGAATGATTCTGGGTATCATATTATGATTGTTATGTGTTTCAATCATAATATGATGCTCTTAAACTATCATAACACGATGCTCATTTTTTAGCGTGCTGTAAGTATTTATAGTTGTTGGATTAGTAATTCAGTATCTTTATTTTTAAGTGAAAAATCAGTAGTTTGTAATGAAAATTTAATTTTTAACTACAGTTGTTGGTTATTTTAAAAAAAACTGCATAAAAAGAGGAGTTTTATAAAAAATTTCGATTTTTTTTAAGGTCAAGTAGCAACAACTTGAAAACACTTTGACCGATTTTAACGCATTTTAAACACGTTTAACACGCTACTGTCTTTGAACTTTTTTTTAACATATTTAAGTGCTTTTTGCATGAAAGTAATTCGATAACAATTTGCGAATATATAACTCTTTAAAATTACATTCTTTTGGGACTCTGTAAATATTAAAATTTGTTGAACATGTGAACATTTTGAATATCGAGATGTGTTATACGTTCGACAGAGTAAGCTTTTACAGAAACTTTAACAAATTTTAAGACCAAAGGTCAATTCCAATTTGAAGTCTCATGGATCGCATAAATTCAAAAATCAATTAAGACATTAGTTGATATGATCAACATCATATTCATCATACGTTCCATTGCTCCCATCATATATAAGTTTTAACTGAATATTTTAAGTTTTAGACTATAAGCCCAATTGGTTTGTGCAGCACATTAAGCGTGTGACGTCCCCTGTTGGCCTGACCCCGTAAAAAAAAAAATTTTTAAAAACAAGACTTAGAGGATGACTATAGTTCAAATTTAAAGTTCATAGCTCCAGCGGTTTAGGCTGGGTTCTTAAGAACTACATTTATTTTATTTTTAACCACATTAAACCACGATTTTATTGGGGTTTTCCAAAATTATCACCTTAATGCACCAGGTTTCTAGCCGAAGGGTTTGGGTAGGGAATTTCCAAAAAATCCAAATATACAGCTAATTGGCAGGCCATTAAGAGGACCACTTGTTTTAAGAAATTTTTTATTCACATTGTGAAGAAAACTTCATTAGTTTAATGAAAACATGTCATTAAAACTCATCCACGGAATTCTCGTTGTGTGTAAAAAGAAAATTTGCTGTATATTGTACCCACAACTTTCTTTGTAACACTACAACGAGAAAAACATTGCACCGCCCACCAACTATTAATCCATGCAACAAAATAGGGCTTATGATCTTGGGCATTGATGATTCCTATATCAGATAAATGCATTAGGATAGTTTAGGGTTATTTTAAAAATAATGATCACAAAACATACATTTTCAACTTTACCTCTTCTGATTTTAGGAAAACTTGGTATAAACATTCTAATATCATTGTAAGTATAATTTCAACTTTTAAAATGACACATCAAAATCCCGAGACACGTAAACTTATTTTGGGTCGTAGAATCCGGTGGTATACTCCGTTTTAATAGGTTAGCTCAAAATAAAAAAAAATTATTTCAATTTAAAGTTTTCATTGACTCAAGCCAGTTTTTGAGTGTATTTTAAATAAAAGACATAAAAATCTTTTTTGAAATGACTTTATTTATTGTTTATTTGTCTAAACTTAAGTCTAACAATGGTGACTGTAAATTTTTAGGAGGATACAATTCATTTATATACAATCCGAAACTGCGGGGCAATTACCTTTGACTTATACTGAAATCTGTTGGTTCAGTTTCATATGGTTTGAATCTTTAAATTTCATTAGAAAACACCGTCTCAAAGAAGCGGATATCTTTGTTAGCTTTGAGTTTCGACACATTAACAACAAATAAAGTAATTTCAAAAGAGATTTCGATGTCTTTTACTTAAAATACACTCAAAAAATTGCTTGAGTCAATGTAAACTTTAAATTGAAATAATTTTCATTTTGAGTTAATATTAAAACGGAGTATACCACGGGATTCTACAATCCAAAATTAAGTTTACGTGTCCCGGGGGTTTGGTGTGTCATTTTCACATACTTACTGTGTAGTTAATATTGGGTTTACTTATTTAATATTTTTTTCAAAATTCGTTATAGATTGCGTTTAGTCGCTGCTGAAGTCTGGGGGTTTTTAACGAATGTGTAGGAAATAGAAAAATAAAAATGTTGTGTCATTTTAGAGATAAAATCCTTTTCTTTAAACAGTATTGCTAAACAATTCTTTTTGTGAAAAGGATAACGAGATTGAAAAAAATATCCTTAATTCGCGAATATCACAAAAACCCATAATTAGTTTTTCTGAAATTTATTTTGCAGGTAATTAAAAGTATCGCTTACAACATATACAAATTTCAAATTGTGAATCGGAGGGGCTAAAAAATAAATGGAATTTTTCCAAAAGTAGCTTTGATACATAATGTTAAATGTTGTGCATTCTACTATAAATTTCTATATTTTTTGCAAAAATCAATATGTATGTTAAACAGGAGACCACGTGTAGTTAAACTGCGTAATCTGCGTTTCGCTATCACATTCTAAGTTCTTTCAAAAAGAAATCTAAAGTTAAATTTTAAAATAAATTATTTAACTACATGTACTTAATAAATGATGCCAATATTCCACAAAATTATTGGCCGTAATATTTCAGGACCGAAAATTTTAAAATTGTTCTTTCCAAAATTTGATCCTTTAATATCCTTGATTGTTTTAAATAAATTCGTCAAAAGAAAAAATTTCCGATTTTCCAATGTGTGGCATAAAGTATGGAAATTTCAGGACCAAAAATTTTAAAAATTTCCTTTCAAATATTTGATCCGTCAAGAGAAAAAATTCTCGATTTTCCCATTTGTAGCAAAAATTATTGAAATTTTCCGTAGAGTGAATATACGAAATTGTTGAAAAAAATCATTTTCAGCCCTCTGATTCCCAACTTTTTATTTCTCTATGTTGTAACTTATACTTGAAGTCAATTGCAAAACAAATTTCATAAAAATAGTTTATGGGGTTTCTGAAATATTTGGAAATGAGGGATATTCTTTCAATTTCGCTATCCTTTTCTGGAAAAAATAAATTTGTGTTCAACACTGTTTAAAGAAGACGATTTGATCTTCAAAATTACACATTCTTTAAGAACCCCCAATTTTGCTCAGTGACTAAACGCGAACTATAACGAATTTTGCAAAAAAAAAAATACGTAAACACAATATTAACTAGGAGAATATTTGTACCCAGTTTCACTAAAATCAGAAGTGGTTTAGCTGAAACTGTTGTTTAGTTTGTGCTCATTACTTTTTAAACGTTCCTACACTCAAAAAAGATTTACAGTAAAATAGAAAATTACAGTTAAAATAACTACAATTTTAGTTAAAAAGATTAGGAAGGTAAGTACCGTTGAATTAACTAAAAATGTACTTGTTTTTAACTGTTAAAACACAAGGAAAAAATGTAGTAAAAACAACTTACAATGTGGTAGAAACTACTAACAATTTTTTACTACAAACATTTTTAAACAACTGTAAATATTGGTAAATACTGCAGGTATTTTGTCGGTATTTTAAAAATATTATTTTAATTTTATGTATAATGAATTTTTTGTTTTATGCTAAATGTAAATTAATTTATTTTCTAACTTGATAAATAATACTCGTGTTACAAATGTCCTTGAAAAAGTCAACAAGGAATTTTACGAAACGTCGGAGAAACATGTAATAAATAATGTTAGACCGTATTAGCTTATAAAAAAAAAGAAACAATTAAATATTTGTCAAAAAACACAAGTAGTTAAATATTTTACAATCAAAATTTTTATTTCCTACATCCTTGTTAAACTACAAAATCAAATTTACAAACGCTACTCCAGTTTTACAATGAAAATTTCTAATTGTTTTTTGCACACTATGAGCGTATAAATAATAACAAATATAAACTAAACGAGAATTTTTAAAAACTCGATATAATCTTTTTTTTTGAATAACTAACAAAAATTAAATGTTTTTTGCAAAATTGTTGTTTTGTTAGTTGTTTATTTAAATAGCAAAATAACTGCTTCAAGCAACTGCTAAAAAATACGGTAATTTTCTTCAGTTGTTTTTTTAAATAACATAAGCGAACATTATGAAAATAACATTTTTTAAAGTTTTTCTAATATAAGTTTGATATAATTTTTATTAAAAATAAAAATTTTTTCTTGTATATTATGTTCTTTTACGAAATTAGTTATTATTAAAATTGCCCAATTAAAAAAAATATTTTGAGAATTTTCATGTTACCCAGTAAAAAATTTTCTTGTTTTTAGAAGCAGGATAAAACAAATGCGCATAAGTGCGTAAGTGCTTACTATTACATAATACTGAGAAGCAGCAAAAGAAACGAATAATTTTCGTATAAAAATAAACAAACAAAAATTTTGACCTTACTGTTTTCCCTAGCAAGGATGCAGGTTGTAAACAGCTTACCCTAAGCCCTTATAAGGATGCAGGTTGTATCGTAGAAAGTTTCATATCGTGTATTATAACGATCTGTAAAAATTTTTTCGAGTGATTTCCGATTGTGTTTGGTATTTTCGAGTATGTAACAAAAAATAATTAGTCAGTTAACTGTTTCTGAAGAGCTAGCACGTGGAGCGGTAAAAAAGTAAAATGATGATATTATGCGTCAAAAATTTTAACTAGAAAAAATTAATATCTGTAGAATTTTATGTAAAATAAATTATGTATGTATATATTATTACTTTTAATCGTAATAATGTAGACATGAAATATGATTTTACTGAAAGCCAAAATTAATGCTTCCAAGTGGGAGTTCGCCATATAAAAATCATAGCATAAGCAGGTTTGTAAGGGATTCTTTTGGGTTTACTCTCTTACAAACCTGCTTGCATATAAGCAACGTTTTTTTACTGGGTATATATATATATAATCCTTTAAATTCCTAGGAGGAACATAGGGCCACAACTGGGTAGTTATATATAATTATATCCGAAAAATGAAAACATCCAATTGTATCATATTATATCTAATCTGATACTGTTATATATTATTTACTACAATTAGATATAATTTTATGAAATTTGATGTACAGTCAATACCCGGTGTAACGAATGATATATTGTCAAGGTTTTAACCATCCTTAAATATGAAATTGGCCATTAAAAACATAGCTATTTTTTATGGCAAATTTTATGACAATCGGACCACGTAAATCAGCGGTGCTCCGTTGTGAGTTTTAAATAAATACTAGTTCTTACCTAAACTAACCAATTTTATTTAAATGTATTTAGAGTGTCCGAAACCGTAACTGAAACCGGTTAGCCGTTTTTTTTATTTTCAAAAACCTAAACAGTTTCGAATATTTTGCATTTTCAAATATTCGAGAAACCGTTTTTTTTTGGTCGGTTAACCGGTTATGTTTTTAACAGGATATTTTACCAGAAAAACCAGAAAACCTCTAAAAATGCGATATTTTTATACGATATTAAAATTTGGATTTTTTTTGGAAATGATCAGTTACACTAAAAAACTAATTAAAACTTTATGTACCAAATATCGCTTAAACGGCTCAACATTTCGAAATTCTATAAATGCAGTTTTGAAGTGCTACACTTCCTTAATTTTGACTGGTTATAAAATATAAATTTTTTGCTCGCAGTTTAAAACTTTTCTTGGGCGGCCTGAGCTATCCTTCGCCCTGGGCGCGCCACTGCTAGTGGGCATTTTTAAGAAAACCAGGAAACATTAAATACTTATGAAAAACTTTTGAGCTCCATATTAAATACTCCATTAGGAATTTTCTAAACGCGCATTTATTTTTAATTTTAACACCTCCATAACTTTCCCCATAATTTTCTAGGGTTTTTTTGATATTAATTTAAAAAACAAGTACTATAATTTTGGTCACATCTGTTCAATCGTTTTTGAATTAACAATCAAAGAAGACCCTCTCCCGACTGATTGTATTTATTCTTCTGTTTATTTCCCTTTCTGACTTCTTATCTTTTTTATTTTATGAAATTTTTTTTTTAAATCTTTTTTTAAGTTTTATTGTTAAGCGTTAAAAATGTTAAAATTTTAATTGAATACATTCCATTTTATTAACCAGAAAACCAATGTGAAAATTGAAGTTAAATTTTTGTTGTTTGTACCTTAATGCAGTTTCACAAAAGATTTATAATTTTTGCATTTGTTTGTCTTGGGGCCAGAGAGGAGTAAACACCTCCTGGTACAATCTGTTTTAATACTTTTTACGTTTATTTTTTGTTTTTTTTGTTGTTCGGTATTCTTTTAGTTGGCAGTTTTTTTTTTTCGACTGCGAAAAAAAATATGCTAGGCATTGCTAAGACAACAACAAAAAAAATGTCTAAAACTTACATAGAAAATGTTGAAATTCTGTAAAATAAAATTTTACAAAAAAAAAACCAAGAATTTTAACAATAGAAAAATTGGCGGTTGGTATTCTTTGAAAAATTAATTCATACAGTTGGTATTAAAAAATGTACTTCTTTTCAATGCAACATTGTTGTCCGTAGCTTTAGGGTTTTATAGATAGATGACAGTGTTTGTGTTTTTTTTTTTCAAGGAATTTTTTTGAACTTTTTATACTTTAGGAGCTACCTTATGAAACATTTTTTAAAGGAGTAAAATTAACAAACAATCGTCTGACAAATCTAACTATATTTATAAGAATTAGTTCAACCAAACGGTATTTAACAAAGATGAGCAACATTGTTGCAGCCAATCATTTTATTTGTAGGTGTTGTTAATATTGTTAACTTATATAGTTAAAGTTTTATTGCAAATAGCTCCAAAGGGAAAACATTGATTTTCTGACAAAAATTATCAATTTTGGATTTTTTATTAAAAATTCCCAAAATTGGAAAAAAAGAAGTTTTTCAAATGTTATACTTTTAAATTTTATAAATTTAAAACCAAAAGTTTATTTTTCGATCTTTTTATCATAAATTATGATGTGAGAAAGATTATTCAAGTTTAAGATCTTTTGTTAAACAAAAAAACCGTGCAATGTTTATTTATTAATTCAAATTTAAAACAGGGCTTATCTACTTATAGGTCCTTACATGTTTCCTCTAGCGTTACCGAAAATCTTCAGAGGACCAATGTAGAAGATTTACCCAAATTTTGAAGGAAAAAGATCAACACTTTATCCGTATTATTTTATTTACTTGATGAGAAACATTTTTTAAAAAAATAAATAAACATTGCCCGGTTTTTTAACAAAAAACAAATGGTCTTGAACTTCAATAATCTTGCTCACATTATAAATTAGTTTTTTATTTAATTTTTTTATTTTAGTGTATTGAATGTAATTCAGGCAGTGCTGTAGCCAAAAATTTCTTTTCTTGGGGTGGCGGCGGAGGCCCAAAATTTTGTTTGTAATTTGTGCACCTAAATTTTTTTTTGCCTTAGGTAAATTTGGCCTTGATTACTTACTCAAAAAAAATATAACAAGTTTTAAATTAAAAAAAAAACTTTAGCTAACGGCTAAATCAACTTAGGTAAAGGCTCCTGAGATAGTTACTAGCAGGGCAAAACAAATTGATTTAGTGACCACAAAAAAATGCTCAAAAACAAATTTTTATTAACTCTTAGTATTTTTAGCAAAAAGATGAGATGAAAAATTTGTTATACATGTTACTATTACAAATAGAAAACACTTATTGTCAATAAATGTAAGACAAGATGAAAAAAAAATCTTGTGGGGATCAGCGGAAGAGGGAGTGCAGCACTTTCGACCACAGGCTAGGTCATCTTCAGACTCAGTCTAATTCAACACCCACAAGAAACCCAACAGCTTTAAATCTTAAAGTTTTTTTTTTTTATTTGGCACGGTTGCCAGTACAACTGCTAATGTTACCATTACTGGGAACGTATTGGGAATCCGGCATAATAAAAAAATACGCATCCTTAAATATGGAATGCTCAAAGTGATAAAAGTTTATTAAAGAACAAGACACAATTGTTGGAAATTCTTAGAATGCATTAGTATTGGAAAAAATTCAAAGTTCCAAATTACCCTACATCCCACATTACCCCAACTTGCCCTACATATATGTTCAACGAAGTTGTTTCCTGGAACTGTGCTCAATATAGATTGATTCATGCTATAAACACATAGACCACAGCAGACTGCAGAGCTACACGACTGCAAATGCCGTTGATTGCAATCGTCGCCGTGTGGTCAGCTACTTATTATTTTGGAAACGACAGCAGCATAGTAAACAGCTGATCACGATTCAATTTAAAAATATCAACAGCTGTTTTTTATACAAATCAGGGATGTTAAAGTTGGTACAATTGTACTTTTTTTGGTACATTTTGACCTTCTAAAGTACCGTGGTACTACCGCGACTCATTTGGCACAATTTAAAAATTTTTAATTTTTCCCCTTTTGAATTTTTAGTATAGCAAACAAATTGTTATTGTGTCCTTTTTCATTGCATTTATTCGTTTTATGTAATGAGCTCTTAAAATATATGCGACTATATCCGCCAGATTTTACGATTTATCATCATTTTAAGGATTTTGAAGAATAAAGTTGGCATTTTTTTTTTTTAATATCGATTAAAAATTTACGATTTTTTACAAAATTTATCTGGAAGCTCTTACATATATTGACACTTGTTGCAGCCAACTTCACTTTTATTTTGAATTTATTAAAATTCTGAAGAAGTGAAAATTGATATATAGATATGGCATCACTTATAACATATGGGAAAACAGTGGACATTAGAGTGAGGTGAGTTTCTAAAAATAGAACTGTTGTGTTGTTGGAGTTGTACTTCTGAGATTATGTATGCAAGAACAAAAACACCGTGTATTGAATAAAACTAGTTTTAATCTCAACAAAACTCGACCTAACTATAGCTCAGAGGGCTAAAGCGGTCTGTCTAACGTGTAGTGCGAGTGCATGTGGCATTAGGAATCAGTTTATCTATACCACGGTCAGTGATTGCACAGAAAAATTTCATATAGACGCAATCGAGCAAATAAAAACATAACAAATATTACATTATTCAAAAATTCAAAAAAACAGGGTCACTGACGAACGTTCAATACCAGAAACTGCGCAGTCTGATTCAGAAAAAATTGAATATTTGCAATGTAGTTATGATTTTTAGAAAATACACTCATTATTCTTTACCACGCCTTTCACAATTAAATTAAATAAAATTGCATATTAATTATAGTATTAACTGCAATTGTCTGAAAAAGACGTTAAAATTCAAACTCAAACGAAAATTAAATTATTGTTAAAGAAATGAAAGAAAATTCCAAACAATCTTATATATGTTTAATTTAGAACGAGCTCTCAACCTCCGTATATTTACAAAAATAAAGCAAATCAAACATATTAGCTAGGTTAATACTAGTATTTCGATCTGGTTAAAGATCTCATCAGAACCCAATGTTTTAGAAAAGTTATAGCCTCCATAATAGGCAGAACTTTAACAAAAAACCGATTAATCATTAATTTTGCTCCATTCTTGTCTTCTTAGTAAAAATATTACTTGAGCCAGAGTAAAAACTAAAATTTTTTTAACTGAAGTCGTTAAAAAATTAAAACGTTTGTAGTTTTTGGTCGGTAGTAGCTAATTTTCAAAATGAACTGAATGTCAATATGTTTCCAGACATTTCTAGTCGTTGCTGGAATTTTATCCATTCCACACTGGTCTGCAAATGTGGAAGGAGTTTTTTTCTTTTCAAAATATAATAAAAACTAAGGAAAGAAACAGACTACATTAGCCAACATTATCAAGTCTCATACAGACTAAGGATTGGTTAAGAGCGACAAATTTATGCTGCTATGATGTAGAAATTCCAAATAGTTTATTAACTAAACAAATAATTCCATGATTTGGTCTCATATATTCATAAGACTTTTTTATGCCTTATTTTATTCATACATATAATGTATGTTATTGGAAGGTTTTGTTTTTTTTTTTCTGTACAAGAGAATTTTTATGTATTTTTTTTTTGTTGTTTTAATAAATTTAAAAAAAATGGTACCGTCAACGTCCAAAAAGTACAATTTTTTTTGGATGTTGGTACAAAATTGAAAACTCCATTTAACATCCCTGATACAAATGCATTTTTGTTTCAGTAGTGCCAATTACATCTTTTTTTTCTTTATTAAAATAGAACAACATGCATGGTTGTAGACACGTATATAAAGTTCACTTAAAAATACAATTACTTATTTATAATACATTATTATAACGTGAAAATAAATTTATATAACCCCTCTTGAATATTAATGCAATTATACCATTTGATGTTGCGACGTTTTTTTGTGTTTAACAAAATAAAATATTTTTAAGCACTAATTTGTTACATATTTTGTTTTATTGTCAACACTATTTTTGTTTTGCAGCCAACAAAAATAGATATTAACCTAAGTTGACTACAGCGGCAAAAGTAGTCGGGTAGCCGTGTAGTTGTGTTGGTGCCAAAATAATCGTTTTCATATAAACGTGTGCATTTTATTTTTGACAGGCTGTAGTCGTGTAGCTGCAGTCGTCTATGTGTTTATAGCATCATACTTAAAGAGTTTGGACAAAAACAGTTTTGTTTTCTGCTCCTGAAAACACTGTGTTTTGGTTCGAGGTCTCGATGTGTGGCAAATAGGGTATTCAAATTACTCGGGTTTGCTTTTGTTCGAGTAAACGAGTAACTCGATTTTGAGGTTTTTAACTTACTCGAGTAAGCGAGTAAGATCTAAAAATTACTCGAGTAACTCGAGTAACTCGAGTAATTTCAGCAATTTTAATTAATTAACTTTACTTAAAAAAATGTACATTTTTGTAGGGTTTTACATTTTATTAGTTATATAATACACAAAACAAACAAAAAAATTAACAAATAAAGCGAATTCATAAATACAAGTAAAAAATAAAACTAAAAAAAAAACATTTCTTGACATTATTTATGTAAAGTAAAAAATTTAAGACCTTTTAAAATACTACATTTCTTCCCTTGATTGTTTGGTAAAATTTTCAATAGTTCAAGAGCTGTAGTCGAAAAACGGAAAAAATCGGTGAAAAAAGTGGTAATTTTTTCGACATTTTTAGGGTTTTGAGCATGAAGATGAAATTTTTCCGACTTAATATATTCAGCATTTTTGTTGGCCGAGTCAAGAGCTACAACTTTGCTGAAGACTGCAAAAAAAAATTCACAGCATTTTTCGAGCTATGGCCATGCGAAAAATAGAAGAAAATTGCAAAAAAGTGCTCAAAATCGAATTTGGCGAACAAACTATAGAGGCTCATAAAAAACGAACGGCAACCAATCTAGCAAAATCCAGAAATTACTTTTCTCCTCTCATCGAGTACTTTCGGCTGGGATAAGTGTTTTTTTGTTTGGAATTTTTGTGTTGCACTGTGTAACTTATTTAACTTATCTGACCTTTTTTTGTTTTTTCTAAGTACATTAAATTGTCTATTATATTATAGCAGTCTTTATTAGATTTTTTTATATTCTGAATACTTTTTATAGTTTCACTTAATTCCAATAAAAAATTGTTTATGTCTTCATCTACATTTTCCTTTAATTCTACTATAATATCTTCATCTGATGCATCTTGGTCGGATTCGTTGCTAAACAATCTAAAATATAATTTATTGGCAAATTCTTTTGTTTCAGTTTTGGTACTGTATTTTAAAAAATTATCGCTAAGTGTATTTAGTACATTAATCCGTCGATCATTAATTCGTTGCTTAAGATTTGTTATTAAATCCTTAGCAAATGAGTTGTTTGCTTTTTCTAAATTTTTGATCAAAAATTTCAATACTCCTTCCAATTCTATTAATGTTGCAGAGTCCTTACTAAGCTCCTTTATTGCCACATCAAGTGGTCTTAACGTAGTACTTAATTGTGACAATATTTGTATTTCATTGTCCGTAAAAACAGGCAAACCAAAATCCGACAATGCATGATTAACACATTTGTAAATGCGAGGAAAATTTTGAATCATTAAAGATGAAGATGACCATCGTTGTTTCACATCGTGTAATAATCTAATTTCTCTTTTTTCTTGGAGAAGAACGTATGTTTGTAATTTTTGCTGTTTTTCGTTCGATTTGTGGAATAATTTGCAACATTTACGTACGCGGTTAACAACATCGTTTATTTCAATTTTTAAATCATACTCCTCGTCTATTTCAATTTAATTTTCGTTATCAATATCACAACTTTCATCATCACTTTCGTCTTCGCTTTCTTCGTCTTTATCATATGTAGTTTTTTCATATATTTTAGAGTAAAATGTATCGACAATAGACAAATGAACAGCATGATTTATGCAGAATTGCGATTCGGCTTCAATATCGTTTCCATATTTTTTCATTGTAGCTGCACCGTCGCACTGTGGTCAATATTTTGAGATAGCGGCCAAAACTCCTTTTGGTTTTTGTTCTCCGATTTTAAAGTTATTAGACTCATATGAAAGTAGACAGTACTAAACCTCGGGAGCCAAAAAATTAGAACTCTATTTCAACTATTTCACTGAGAACAGGGTGGTCCAAAATGGGCTTTTTCAGAATTTAGTAAATTTATGATATTTTTAGTTAATTTTTAAAGTTTAAATGATCATAACTTTTTTGTTTTTCAAGATTTTTGGACGAAATAAATTTTGTGTTGTTATTTCCTATTACTGGTAAAAAAATTGAAGCTTTACTGTTTTCAGAACAATTTAAATATTTTTTTTAAAAAAGGTCAAATTTCTCGGAAATTTCCTACTTCATAGAGCACAACTCCTGTGAGTCAAGCTGAGTCAAAACACAAATTTACTATTTTGTAGTCCTAACTCTCCCCTACATTCCTATATATACATGTCCATGCATCGGGACTTTTTGAGCTACAGCAATTTTTCTGACCCAAGTTAAGATATTCGGTACAAATGCATGTCATATTTTTTGAGAAGTTATTTGTATGTGAAAGTGGCTATTATGCATATATTTTGATGAAATTTTGTACAAGAGTTCTTATTGACCCAAAAAATGATTCTGTTGCAATTAGGAGAAGTTGGCCCATATTTGGACCTAGTCCACATAGAAGGGTGTATCAAAATTTTGACAAAAATGACAATAGAACTCTCAAATTATGTGGTATCTGGCAATTCATTTGGAAAAGGTAAGAAATGATTTTATTGCCATCTAATATTACATAACTTAAATACCTGAAAATTGCAAATAAATTTAAAACCAATGGAAATAACTGGTAAAACCAAGTACCTGTTATATTATGTTTCAAAGAGGTAAAAAAGATCATGTTGAAACTTCGAGCAATAGTATATTAATCCATGCATTCATTTTTTTTCTTCATTATTGTTTAAGCAATGGCTAAATTCAGTTATAGTGTTCTATCTGATATATATTTTGAACGGAAAGATGAAAACGACATTATTTTACATATAATGAATAATCCATTCTTCAAAATATGCGACAAACAAGAAATTAAAATTCATAACTTAAAAATAAAAAACTTTTTAAATACTTTAAGAAAACGGTAAAATCAATGTTCCAGAAACAAGAAATTGTTACTCACGCAACCAAGAATGGCTAAGAAATAAACTTATTTTTAAAAAGCCATCAGTAACTACCACGGAAACTGGAAGAGGTGGTCGACCAGCAAAGCCAATTGATAATTGTAGTGAAAGATCACGAAGACGCAAGCTTAAACATATCAATGAAGAAGTTTCTTGTAGCATCATAAAGGATTCATTTCTGCATCAAATTCAACCATCGAAAACTAAAAAGAGTAAAATTGCTATCATTGAAAAAATAGTGGAAGCAAGCCTCAGACGCACAAAAAGGATTTTAGAAAGTATGCCGACACCAACTGCAGAAAATAAATTTACTCCAGAAGAAGCATTTGCACTATTTTTGGATTTGAAAATGACTAAAAACCAATATACAGAATTGCGGAAGCGAACCAATGAAAAAAATTGTGGAATTTTTCCATCATATCGAGATATAGTTTCTGCCAAAAAAGATTGCTTACCTTCACCAACTGCTATTAGTGTAACTTCAAGTTCAGCAGAAATAAAATTGCAGGATCTTCTTGAACACACTGCAGAACGATTATTAAAGACATTTGATGCTGAATATTTAAAGAAGTTTAAAAATTGCAGCATGACTTTAATTTCTAAATAAGGATGTGATGGGTCCTCTGGCCAGAAACAATACAAACAATGTAATGCGGAAAATTCATCAGATGCCAATTTATTCATGATTTCTTTCGTTCCATTACGGTTAACAAAAACTTATATTGGTTCAGAGCCGTCAACTAGTAGAGTTGCAGAGATAGATGTATGGACGAATGAAATTCCCTCGTCAACAAAATTTTGTAGACCAATAAAGTTTGCTTACAAAAAGAAACTAAAGATGTCATAACTGAAGAAGTTGGCAAAATAAGAGATGAAATTAAAGAACTTCAACCAGTGATATTTGAATTTAATGACCAATGCATCGAAGTTAACTTTAAAATGTCACTTACAATGATCGATGGAAAAGTTGCACAAGCTTTAACCGAAACAAAGTCTTCGTCAAGCTGCACCATATGCCAAAAAACATCAAGTCAATTGAGCCAACCACCAACACAAGACGATAGTTTTAATGAAGCATATGAATTTGGAATGTCACCTCTTCATGCTAGAATTCGTTTTATGGAGCATATTCTTAAATTGGGATACGATTTGGAATTTGGCCCGTTAGGCGAAACAGTGAGAAACAACAAAGAAAATTTGGAAAAAAGAAAGCAAAAAAAAAAAAGATATTCAAGAAAAATACCGTGAGATAGGCCTTATAATTGACCAGCCAAAGCAACGAGAAGGAAATTCTAATGATGGAAACACAGCAAGCAGATTTTTTTTCCGATCCAGAAACTGCAGCTTCTATAACTGGAGTAGATTATGATTCAATACGACGATTCCAAATCATATTAGAAGTTATAGCATGTAGCAAAAAGATAGATGCAAAAAAATTTGGTCAGTATGCTAATGAGACAGCAACCCTTTATAACCAAAAATATTCTTGGAGACATATGCCAACCACAGTTCACAAAATTTTGTTCCATGGGGAACAAATAATTCAGCACAATATGCTTCCAATTGGAGATCTCTCAAAAGAAGCGCAAGAAAAAAGGAACAAAGACTACAGATTCTTTCGCCAGCACAATACAAGAAAAATTTCCAGATATTGTACTAATGAAGATCTTATTAATATTTTGTTGTGCACATCAGACCCATATATGTCCAGTATTCGACAAAAATGGAAATCAACCTCATTAGAGTTAGATGAAGAAGCTAAACAACTACTGCAAAATGAAAATCAAAGCTATTTGGAAGAAACTTTTACTAATATTGTTTAATTAATACTAGTTTAAAGATTATAATTTGTTTCTAATTTTAGTATAAATTTTTATTAATACATTTAAATAAAATATATGTGCACTTTAAATCAATAGTAAAAGTTTACTTAAAATTTTATCGATGTTGTGTTCTGTATATAATATATCCAAATGGTATTGATATTGTTGGGAATTTCAGTGCTATTTTTCAGTTTAATCCGCACAAGAATTAGCTTTCTTCCAAAAAAACCAACCTTTGGCCCCTGTGAATATTGAGACTAAATAAATGTCAGGGGCCAAATGTTGGCATTTTCTGACCAAAATTAAGTTTAGGAATAATAAATAAGTATTGGTTGTAAAATACGATTGAAGAAAATAAGAAATTATAAAAAAAATACCTATTTAAAATATCAAAATATTCAACTTTTACATGGAAACTCAACAAAAAATTAAAATGCATTTTTAACTCCACATTACTTACGTTCCTATCAGTCGATTTTTACGTTTGAACACGCAAATTGAAGCTTAAAGTCCCTCCTATTGAACAAACCAAATTGCGTAAAAAAATACCAATCCGGTCATAAGTTATAGAGTTTTGACCGCTATCTCGCGAAATTGACCACTGTGCGTCGTGTGTAGAAGACACAATACGGTTTTGAAAATTAATTCCAAATTCTTCCAATTTTTTGTTTATTAAAAAATAAACATTTGCAGCAGTTTTCATTTCTTCAAGGCCCAAATTGAACACTTTGAAGGACTCTGTTTTTGAATCGTAATATCTTAGAGTAACGTTTATGTATTTTGAGTAGGATATATCAGACCATTCGTCCACTGTAATTGAAAAGCGTCCATCATTATCTGTTATTTGTTTTATTTCTGATAAGAGTAATTCTTTTTTTACCAAAAAAAACTTATCAATCAAGCTCCATATGGTCGCTTCACTCGATGGCATTTTTAAGCCTTTTGAATTTAAAATGAAGAAATCACTTTCGATTTTTTTAAACATCGTACAGACATATTATCTTCAGCAACACATCTACAAATTATTTCATCTAGAGAGCAAACTGAGCTATTTTTATATATTTATTCATCGGACCATGCACGGGTTTTTCAGTTGTTGGTAGCTCGTCTTGTTCTATTGTGATATTGTGATCTTTGCGTAAGTGGTAAATAAGTGAAGTGGTGGACGAACTGGAACGTTTGTAACTCTTAGGACATTTCTTGCATTTTGCATTATTTCCCTCTTTTGTAAAATGCTTCCAAACAACACTCATTCTAAATGAACAGAATATATTATCAAATTATAATATTGATTTGTTGCAAAATATAATACTTACTTATTGTTTTAAAGCTTTTTAACTTTTTAAATAACGAATTAGTTTTAAAAGAACAATTCTTATATAATTTTACTCTGAGGATTAATATGTTTTATTTTGAATGTGTTGTTTGTGGCTACCAAAAAAAAACGTTTAGTTCAAACATAAACAAATCCAAAACAGCTAATTGTGAACACATGGAAGAAATGCGTTCGAAAACTTAGTAATTTATATACTTGCAACAATTCACACTGAACATATATTATAATTTAAACTGTAACTGTTGCAGTTACATTACCTTATACTTATACAGAAGAAAATTAAAAATAAATACACATTAGCTAAAAATTGTTTTTTTTTATTTACTCGAGTTACTCGATTAATCGACCAAAATTGTTCGACTTATTCTTTACTCGAAATTGGCCATTTTAAATTACTCGAACAATTGTTCGACAAAATTTCATCGATTAAACGAGTAACGGTTAACCGATTGAATACCCTAGTGGCAAATATAAATTTTATTTCCTTATTTAAAAATAAAGAGAATAAATTTTCCTAATATTTTAATATTTCTGTTTTAGTGCATAAATTATTTCAAATTTATATATTTCAACATAATTTGTTTTTTCAGTTGCCAATTAGACGTATTAAAATCAAAACTTGTTGATTTTCTTAAATAACTGCTAATAGTATAATTTAATATGACAACATCATGTTGCTGCTACTAAATTCTACTCAAAATTATACAAACCTGTCAAAATTCATTAAACTCTTAACGAAAAAATTTCAAAAATTTACCTAACTGCAACTCAACAACAACAACAATGACTACAACAGCAACAGCAGTAAACAACTTCCTTTTTGGGGAAAAAAAAAGAAAAAAACATGAAAGTTTAAGTAATGAAAACTATACCGTATTCGTCTTAGCCAACCATCATTGGGTAGTACCTTATAAAATGAAATTATTTGCATCAACATCATTTTAAGTTTAAAAAATTCTGTACATTAGAGTGCCTCATTGTAAAGACTTTCAAAAAGAAAATGATGCACCCCCTTAAAATATTTAATAAAATGTGTTGTGATGACTCCTAATCACTCTTTTCTGTGAATTAAAAATCATCTGCGGCTTTACTTATAGTCATGACAATAAAAAATATAAAAAAAATTAAAGAAAAATGATTTTGCATCTGCGTATATATAATTATGTATATATGTGTATGTTATATGTATGGAAAATACTAATTATGTTGGCCCATATATAATCATATCGTAACGTCATATATAATTATATCTTGAATTACATAATTCACATGGCACCAAATATATAACACACAAACATATTTTTCATAATACATTATATATTATTATATATTAAATAATATTGCTTATATGTAACCATATACGATTACATATTGTGTTATATATTAGAATGTATTATTGTATATGACAACAGATCTGCCATATCTTTTGTGTATAGCATATATGCCTAATACCTAATTTAATAAATGTCAATATATAATAATATATCGTTATATATGTTACCACATAAGAAACATATAATCAGATATTGCCATGCATGACACCACATAAATTCACATATTAAAATATATTTTAATAAGAAAAAACATAAGACGATATATAATGTTTTTTACTTGGTCTTTGAGTTATGAGATTTTTTGGAGTTTAGAATTTATTTTTTCACTCAAGGTATCAAATGTCAAAAATGGCGTAACCGCTTTTATTTTTTCACTCAAACTAACCAATATCAAACATGATTAGTCCGCAAAAAAAAGTCGTAAAATTCAAAGTTTAAATCAATTAAATTATTATTAGTTTTTAGTGTCCGACCGAACAGTTCGGCCAGAAAATGCATTTGGTCTGTATTCGGTATTTTAAAGCATTATGGGCAAATTTGGCGGATGGAAAAATGTTTATTGGGCTGATTAGATGGTATTTTGAGTGTCAAATTTGACGAAAAGTCTGTAGTTAAGGAATGAATTCAATGTTCGGGCTCAGAAAGTTCGGCCAAATTGAAAATAGTTCGGCGGCCGACCTTTTAACTTTATAGCTAAACTTCGCCTTTTATCTTAAATTTTATACACAAAATCGAATTAAATGGGATCATCAAACATGTTTCCAATACCAAAATTTGTCATCATTGCCTCTAGATATCAAAAAACCGACAAAATATAGTTTTTTGGCCGAACTGTTCGGTGGGACACTATTAGTTTTATACAATGGAAACAAAGCTTTAAAAGGGTATAACTCTGGAACAGTAAAAGCGAAATGGGAATTTTGTTTAAAAAAAATATTTAGAGTTTATCAGTCTTTTAAACTGTTAGTTTTTCCAAGAATAGAATTTTTAAAAGTTATAAAGCATTGTTTTCATAATTTATGCATTAAATTACAAAAAAAAAGTAACAGACGGTAAAACACATGGTGTATGCTAGAGAAGGGCACGTGAGCGGAACTGTGCGTGCTTCACTTGAATCACTTGTGACCACGCGTGAGTGAAAAGTGTTTTTACATTAGCGTGAGTGAGTGTGAGCTGGAACAAATATTTCGTGAATGAGTATGCATGAGTAGATGTTTCCAAAACAAAAGTGTTTCGCTTTAAATAAATATTTTCTTTAATTTTTTTCGCCGATCTACACTTTTTGGGTTTTTAAAAAGCAAAATAAGGGATAAAATTACATAGAGTTTTGAGTCAAACATTCACAATTTATTACAGTTATATTAGTTTTTTGTTTTTATATACATACATCGAGACTATTTTTATGTTATTTTCAATTTTTAACGAGCTTTCAACCTCTGTATATTAACGAAAAATAAAGCAAATCAAATATATTAGCTAGGTTGATAATAATATTTCGATCTGGCTAAAGATCTCATAAGAACCCAAAGTTTTAGAAAAGCTAGATCCTCCATAATAGGCAGAACTTTAACAATAAAACCTATTAATCATCAACTTTGCTCCATTCTTGTCTTTTTAGTAATCAAGCACGTGGTTAAGTCTTTTCCTAACAAGCATCATGACAATTTATGTTAAATTTTATATATTAGTTTTTTTTTTTTTTTTAAGTTATACTTTGTTTCGTAAAGTTGCGTGATTCACGTGAATCGCGCATAGTTATTATTATGAATCACGCCAAGTTATTCACGTAAATAACGAGTATGAGTAAAATCTGAATTTACTCACGTAAGCCTGAGTGAGTGATTTTGAGTAGTAAAATAACTCTAGTGTGTAGTTGTGCGTGAGTGGAAATTTTCTCTCGGGTGCGTGCACGAGTGTACATAAACTCACGTGCCCATCTCTGGTTTAAATGAAAACATATTTTAGACATTTTTATTCAAAATGTTGACTCAGAAGTTAGGAGCATTTTGCTAACAAGTTATAAGCATAATTCGGAAAATGTTCAGAAACTCCAATTTTTGGGGAAAAATAGATTTGAGCGACTCCTAAACTTTTCCAAAAATCTGAACAAAATCTCAAAAATACATTCACCCCATAATCTTTCAAATTAGACTTGAGCAATAAACAACAAATTTTCATTGGTCACCCACCTATTTTCATTGGTCACCCTACTATAGTTGAACTCTCAAACAACACGTGAAAAAAAACGCTCATTCATTCATACTTTGTATGAACAGTAGCAAAATATATTCAACATCAGCAGAAACACAAAAAAACGTAGAGTTGAACTAATTAGACAGTGTGTAATGTGCGTAAAACACTTAAGGAAAACAATCACGTTCTGTACTTTGGCAAGTAATTAATTAAGACAAGTTGTAAAGAAGTAAATAAGTATGAAGTACTTCAAGCATAGTGTAACAGTCAGTAGAGTTGCAGTTCGAAGTGGCGTAGCCACGACTTTCTTAGGAGGGGACCCAGCATATATTTTGTATGAAAAATTTCTTATTGTTAAAAATATCGAAACGTACCATTTTCTACTTATTTGAAAATTGTTTGTCGTGCGATGTCTTCTTATTTTGCTGAAATTTGGATATAAGATCAAGGAGGCAAAAATAAAAAAATTGGTAAAAATCAATTTCAAAGTTGATCGAAATTTTTTTGTACTAAAAGTTTTTAATATATTTAGTACTCCAATGGAAAGGTTAATACCAATTTGTATTTTATTAGATGGTATCAAATTTGTATATTGAACAGAGTGAAAATTGGTAAATTTTTATTCCCAAATTTAAACCCTTAAACGTGATACTGTTAACAGCCAATTCCACGTTTAAGTGCTAAAAAAAATTACCCATTTTTATTAATTTCGTCAGCTCCATCACCTTTTAAAATTTTATGGCAATCAATCAATCACCGGTGCTTTCTGGTTAATTTTAAATAAATAATAGTTTTTACCTTTGCTTTAAAAAAAAAACATTAATTTTATTTGACTGTATTTAAATTGTCCGAAAACGTAACAGAAAACCGGTTTTTCTATTTTCAAATCCCAACCGGTTTCGAATATGTTGAATTTTCGAATATTCGAGAAACCGTTTTTTTTTGGGTTTGGTTAACTGGTTATTTTTTTAAAACAATAATTTACTTGAAAAACCAAAACCTCTAAAAATGCGTACTTTTTAAACGATATTAAACATTTGGAAATATTTTTAAAAATTTTCGCCATAAAAAATTTTCCTCAATTCATAAATTTTACACAAATTTCCAATGAACTCAAAACAGAACTTACCCAGTAAAAAATTTTCATGTTTTTAGAAGCAGGATAAAACAAATGCGCTGATGTAAGGGCTTACTATTATATAATATTGAGAAGCAGCAAAAGAAACGAATAATTTTCGTATAAAAATAAACAAACAAAAATTTTGAGCTTACTGTTTTCCCTAACAAGGATGCAGGTTGTAAACAGCTTACCCAAAGCCCTTATAAGGATGCACGTTGTAATGCAGAAAGTTTCATATCGTGGATTGTAAACGATCTGTAAAAATTTTCCCGAGTGATTTCCGATTGTGTTCAGTCTTTTTGAGTATGAAATAAAAAATAATTAGTGGTTTAACTGTTTCTGTTGAGCTAGCACGTGGAGCGGTTAAAAAAATAAAAAAATTATATTATATGTCAAAAATTTTAACAACGAAAAACTAATATCTGTAGAATTGTATGTAAAATTAGGTATTACTTTTAATCTTAATAATGTAGACATGAAATATGATTTTACTGAAACCCATGAAATCACTGTTTTTTATAAGCGCTGAAATCCGCGTTTATTTTGTCCAAAAGTAATGCTTCCAAGTGGGAATTCGCTATATAAAAATCATAGCATATATAAGCAGGTTGGTAAGAGATTCTTTTCGGCTTACTCCCTTACAAACCTGCTTGCATGTAAGCAGTGTTTTTTACTGGGTATGGACAAACATCTAAAAACCTGTCACTTTAACTAAAGCGTTTGAACACTTATAGAAGTACACCTGAAAAAATAACAAAAAAGCTACTAAAAATTTGTTTAAAATGAGCATGCAGCAAAAACTGCTAAAATTAGCAGATTTTTTTACTAAATATTAATAATATAAGAATAGCAAAAATAAATCTGTTGAAATCACAAATATTAAGTTAGATTTTAGCTAAATGTTAGGTTATTGAAAGAAACAAAATAATCTGCTAAAATCAGCAAAAGCATTTACTAAATATTAGTAGACAAAAAATCCTTAAAAAAAATTTTAAAATTTTAAACTTTTAAAGTTTATTTTAGTGTTTTTAATGCTAATAAAGGTCTGACCTTATGAAATCGGAAATCTACAACTTTTTAGCCAAACTTTCTGTAGAGTTTAGCAGAATATACTCTGTTTTGAATTTTACTAAATTTGAGGAAAATATAGCAAACATTTTGTTAAGAACACAGTTTTTGTTTGCTATTTTGAGTCTACAAATATTTAATAAAAGTGTTTGCAAATTTTTCAGAGTAAAATGCCATTTTCAACTAAGCAAAATATACATCGAAAATAACTAAAAATTTTTTAAGATAAGAGATTTAGTTTTGCTGTTCATATTTTATTAGTATTTCCCAAAAAATATGCCAAATTTAGTAGTTTTTACTGCAAAATCAGTTTAATTTAAAAAAAGATTTCCTGGTGTATTTCTATGAGTGTAGTAAGAATGACTTTAAATTAAGAGGCGGTCATTTTCAAAAGAAAGTAGAATACATAATCGCCGTCACTGTCGAAGGCAAAATTTGGCATATAATTTAAATTTGTATTTTTTATTCTGCAACTTGACAACTTTTTTACTATTTTGTTTATTACTTGCATTAAATATAAAAAGAAAGTAAAATTATTTTCTAAAACTACTAAAAATTAGTTCAAGTTCATTGTTTCAAGAAAAACTGCTAAAATTAGAAGCAATTTTTTGCTAAAGATTAATAAGATAAATTTTACAATGAAAATGAAAATTATTCAAGTTCGAGGCCATACTCTACATTTCTTTATTAAGATATTATCCTTACAAATAATCTATACAGTTTTTGTTTTCAAATTTATTAATTGACCACTTTCAAAAATGTGTTGATAGACCTATTTCGGGAATTTTCTAGGTTCCCATCGTCAGAATACGTTTTGAAATATGTGACAATCCCATACAAAACATCAAACATTCATATAAACCAGTTTTTTCACTAAATGAGAACTAATATATGAGCTTGAAGTTAAGATTATCACCATTGATCAAAAATAAATTGAAAACTTGTTTCTCAAGGTCTACCTTTAGTAGATATTCAAATACACGTTTTTTTGTTTATTTTCTTTCCTTTATATTTCACACTTGTTTTGTTTAAAATTAAAAAAAAAATGTAAAGGGGAAGTAAACAAGACCGTACTCTGTCTTTTTTTTTCAAAAAAACTCTATAAATAAATAAAGAGCACGGCCTCGAACTTGAATAATTTTCATCAATTTTTAGTTTAATCGACCTTTTTTCTAATTATATTTAAATATTGTATTAGATTATTCTAATTTGGGCTTTCAAGGTCATATATTTTCCTAAATGTAAATAAGAGATTAATTTATTTAATTTTTTCATCCAACGTTTCTCTGGTATTTTTCCATTATATTAAATAAATAATCTTTCGTCAATCTTTACATTTAAACTTTAAAAAAATATAATTTGCTTTTATACATCACGACATAAAATACCAAAATAAATTAATAAATAATAAATGTAAAAATAATTAATTAAAAATTAAATATAACAGTAAAATCTATAAACTAAGTATCACAGTTGGAGTAAGGAACTAATTTGCATTTTCATTGCACAATTAAAGGTCGAAAAAACATAATTTTTATTTTTAATAAAAATTATATCAAACTTGCATAAAAGACAAAATAAATTTTTGTTAAATGAAAGTTGCAAATAAATGTGCTAAAATCAGCATAAATCAATGTTTTTTGTGATAAAAATAATAGAATAAAATTACTAAATATTTTGGTAAAACTACTATAAATTAGTTCAAAATGACACTGTTAAAATTGGCAGCTGCTTTTTTTTTGCTAAGTATGATTTAAGTAAGAATAGCAACAAAAAATCTGTTAAATCTACAACAATTTTGTTATGTTTGAGCTAAATTTTCAGTTAATTAAAAGTAATTAGTAGACAATAAAAAAATCACCAAAAAAAAAAATTAACTTTTTTCTTTGAATTTTTTCCTTCTTTGAATTTTTTCCTACATCAGATTGCTTTTCACAATTTGTTAAATAAGTTTTGGGACTTTAGCACATTTAATTACTATAAATGCAATTAATGTTTATCCCGATGAAAATAAATTTAAATAACAAATATGCAGGTGCTTGTGCAAATTTAAATGTAACTGACACTAATAGAAAACATATGATTTTCTATTGTTGATTTACTTGAATAAACGTCACTACATTGCTAGGTCTGTCAAAAAAACAGAGTAGTATTTGGAAGATGACAAAGCCAATTGTGACAATTTTTTGTTGTTGTTTTTGTTTTTTCTTTGATATTTTAAATTTTGAATCTCGCTCCTAGACGAGGACAAGAAATTCTCATTGAGTTTGTGATTTAACATAGCAAATATCTCTAGAAATTCTAATAACAAAGTCCCCTGAAGATTTCCTTAGGCAGGAATGAAATCCGGATAGGGACACGCCTACATCAGATTGCTTTTCACAATTTGTTAAATAAGTTTTGGGACTTTAGCACATTTAATTACTATAAATGCAATTAATGTTTATCCCGATGAAAATAAATTTAAATAACAAATATGCAGGTGCTTGTGCAAATTAAATGTAACTGACACTAATAGAAAACATATGATTTTCTATTGTTGATTTACTTGAATAAACGTCACTACATTGCTAGGTCTGTCAAAAAAACAGAGTAGTATTTGGAAGATGACAAAGC
This sequence comes from Delia radicum, assembly GCA_021234595.1. Taxonomy (NCBI): domain Eukaryota; kingdom Metazoa; phylum Arthropoda; class Insecta; order Diptera; family Anthomyiidae; genus Delia; species Delia radicum. The sequence continues at coordinate 30,889,640 of CM037853.1, forward strand.
CAATTGTGACAATTTTTTGTTGTTGTTTTTGTTTTTTCTTTGATATTTTAAATTTTGAATCTCGCTCCTAGACGAGGACAAGAAATTCTCATTGAGTTTGTGATTTAACATAGCAAATATCTCTAGAAATTCTAATAACAAAGTCCCCTGAAGATTTCCTTAGGCAGGAATGAAATCCGGATAGGGACACGCCTACATCAGATTGCTTTTCACAATTTGTTAAATAAGTTTTGGGACTTTAGCACATTTAATTACTATAAATGCAATTAATGTTTATCCCGATGAAAATAAATTTAAATAACAAATATGCAGGTGCTTGTGCAAATTTAAATGTAACTGACACTAATAGAAAACATATGATTTTCTATTGTTGATTTACTTGAATAAACGTCACTACATTGCTAGGTCTGTCAAAAAAACAGAGTAGTATTTGGAAGATGACAAAGCCAATTGTGACAATTTTTTGTTGTTGTTTTTGTTTTTTCTTTGATATTTTAAATTTTGAATCTCGCTCCTAGACGAGGACAAGAAATTCTCATTGAGTTTGTGATTTAACATAGCAAATATCTCTAGAAATTCTAATAACAAAGTCCCCTGAAGATTTCCTTAGGCAGGAATGAAATCCGGATAGGGACACGCCTACATCAGATTGCTTTTCACAATTTGTTAAATAAGTTTGGGACTTTAGCACATTTAATTACTATAAAAAAAATCAGCACTTTTGAAATCAGTAGTAACCAATATTTAAGAAAATATTACTGTTGATTTTAGCAAAATATACTGTTCTTTGCATTCAACTAAATTTAAGGCAAATATACACTCACAAGAACTTTTCCATAAAAAATCAACAGTTATTTAAAAGTTTAATCGGTAAAGTTGTTTCAATGGAATATACAGTTAAATTACCAAAGAAATATTTTTTTTTTAACTTTCTGTCTGTTATTCAATAAACAAAAAAAATGAAAACGGACTTTCGGCAATAAATAAAATATTCAGTTAAAATTTTCTTTTTAAAACAAAAAGTTGAGTATTGAAATAAACGAAAACAATCTATTGTTTTTATGGATTTTGTCACTTAATTTTTCAACAGTTGAAAATAAACTAAAAAATACAATTGTTTTCAACGAAAAGTAAGTAGTCATTTTTTTCAGTTAATTTAATGTGTACACTCAGGGAACTTCTGCTTTAAAAATATGTAGTTGTTTGGGTTGTAATACAGTTTCTTTATTTTAAATGTAAATGTCAGTCATTTGTAGAACAAATAAAATTATTTACTAACCTTGTAGTTCATTTAAAAAACAACCCACATCAAAGGACTGTTTTATGATTTTACATTGATTTTTTAAGTTGTTTTTTGTTATTTAAAAAAATAAAATAAAAATTAATGTTTGTTTATTTTTTACTACCATGTGGTTCATTTTTACTACAATTGTTAGTAATTTTTTGAACATTAAAAAACAAATGACAATGTTAGTTGAATTTACTGCAATGTAAGTCGTCCTTTCTTTAAAAAAAATTTCATTTGTTTTCAACTACATTTGCAGTGGTCTTTACCTACATAGTATTCTAAGTGTATATTCAGTAGTCTTGACTATTGTGAGTGTAACAAAATTTGTTTGATATTACGGTTTGTGTTTGCTTCCTTTTTTCTACATATATTTAGGCAAAAGTAACTTTGCTGTTATCCTGTCATTAATTAGCAACAAATTCGGCTAATTTTAGCAATTTTTTCTACACCGTAATATTTAACTAATTTTTAGTATCCTTTTCTGTTATTTTTATGACTGTAACAATACGCTGAGAGAATTAACTTCACTTCGCTAATGAATTTTTTCATAGCTTTAATGAAAATTGTCACTGGAACTCGTCCATTGAAACTTTTCATAGAATCTATGAAACAGGTTTCATTAAAGTCAATCTTTATGAAATGTTTGTAGAATAAATGAAACTCTTCATAAAACTAATGAATCATTCCGACAATGAAGCGCTTATAGAATTTATGAAACAGTTTCATAAAATATTTTAATACTAAGAAGTTTCCTTGAATTAATAAAACTCTTCAGGAATGTCCTGAACAATGCATTGGAACTAAGCCAATAAACCGTTTCATATGATTTCGCAAACAATTTCATTGAAGTCCGAAATAATCAAAGGCTACTTTGAAATAATAAAGCTTTTTATAATATATGTTTAACACTTGAGAATTAAATCTGAAAATTTAAGTTTGAAATGTATGAAAATTAATGAAATTATGAAATTTTATGAAAAAAAACGAAGTCTTTGAATTAATATTATAGCTCTAAAGAAATTTTTCATTAAATTTATGAAGAGATAATTTATGAAATCGAATGAATTTTTTTTATGAAACTATGAAATTTTATGAAAAAAATGTTTATGAAAATTTTTTTTAATATTAATAAAATTTCTTGGATATAATGAAATTCTTCAATGAATATACGAAAAAAATTCTATGAGATTCTATCATTAATATCATGAAGGATAATTCTTTCAGTGTATGTAAATTTGTTATGCTTAATAAAATGTTTAGCCCACAAAAGTTTATAAATTCAGTTCATTTCAAGGGGAGGACGCCCTGGGTACGCCACTGGTAGTATTTAGTTGCACATTCACTATATACATATATATAGAATTTCTTGGTATCCTTAGTACGTACGTAGTAAGTTTTAAGTAGTAGAGTTTTTGCACAAAAACAACACAAAAGACGTGCAACATTTAAAATGAATCATATCGTAATGTTAACAAGCAACCACTTCTAATCAAATGCACTTTTTGGTATTGAATGGAAAATAAAATTGGTTTGAAAGACCAACATTTAATGCACAACAACACAAAACAACACCATGCAACTTTAGATATAAATCCAAATAACAGATAGAGAATTTGTTTACTTGAGTTTAAGTTAACAAATTAAATATTTACTAAATAAAAGGGATAATTATACACCAACAAACAGATACCGCCGCCAAAACTTGTGTATTCTGTTTTTTGTTGCATTTTTAATTTTTCGGTTGAACAGACCACACCAAGTATATTAAGCTGATACTTATATGAGGAGAACATCTTTTATAATGGTCACAATTTATCATTTTTATATCATAAAGGTAAACGTTCACTTTTTTTACTTCCTAGAGTAAAATGTTATTTTAAAAATGTACCCCTTGACGTATGAGTTATATGGAATATACATGGTATATAAAAATTGCTTATACGCACTAGTGGTGTTCAGCGTTGGGCAGTGGGTGTTTCACAAATATTTTAGAAATACTTCATTAATTGGTTACTGTCTGATCGGATTGTTATGAAACTTCAAGCTTAATCTTCAAAGAAGGGCAAACTACATTCATCAGGAGCTGACCAATTAGACTCCGAAATAAGACAGTTCCGGTATTCAAAAATTTTTAGATCTTGCCAATTTTATATTTATCAGCCGATTTAAAAAAATCAAAGGTTTCTGTAATCTGCTTGTAATTGCCAACAATAAATACGCATAAGTTATCCGCATTTAAAAACTAATTTATGCATTTCTGCAATAGCCAGGTCCGGTTTTTTTGCCATTGGAAAATGCAAATAAAATCCGATTGTGGTATAAGCGTTGGCAGAGCGTTGAATTTCTAAAGATTTAAGTACATCGGGCAGGGCTTGGCCGTTTCTTTTTTAAAACGTTGACAAAGCACTGGTAATGAGCGCTTTGCCAGCTCCAGATTACACCCATTCCTCCTGACAATGTTTGTTTACTCGACAATGGCAACATTATGATCACAAGACGTTCCTAATACAAAGTTTTTGATATTCATTCATGAAGTTAGCGATTTGTTTAATTATCCAGTATCATCAAAAGAAATTGGAATATTCATAGTTAAATAATATGGAAATAAATATAAATATGGTAGAATTAAAGTGTATTCTTACTATTGTCTATAATGAAACATTTGCCATAACTCTTTTGCAATAAAGTATGTAAAATAAATTAAAAAAATACTATTAATTTATTTTTATTCAAACCTGCTAACTTATTTAAAAACAAGTACATTTCATTAAATTTCGTTTTATAAACTGTTGTAAGTTTAGTAACTCTAGCACTGGTAAAGCACTTTTGGCCAGAGTTGGGAAAGCGTTGTGAACAAGGGTTGTGCCTCTGCTCTTATTATGTTAACGGTTGTAAATTTTGTAAATATGTACTGGAAAAGTACTTTTTGCCAATATTGGGAAAGCGTTCTAAGCCAGTGCTGTGCCAGTGCTTTTTTTTTTACCGTTGTAAATTTTGTAAAGCAAGTACTGGCTAAGCACTTTTTACGAACGTTGTCAGAGCGTTCTAAGCCAGGGCTGTGACAGTGGTTTTATTATTTTTACTGTTGTAAATTTTGTAAATTAAGTACTGGCAAAACACTTTTTACTAACGTTGGCTGAGCATTGTAAATCAGTGCTTTGCCAGCACTTTATATGTTGGACCATTGGCAAACAGTGCTCTGCCACTGCTTGATTTTTCAGACTATTGGCAATTTCTGGCTGGGTAGATATAGAGAAATGGTTTACCTAAAATGTCATATAAACGGAAATTTTATATGAGGTATTTATATAGAAATAAAATTTGTTGGGTAACCATGTCTAAATATTAAACGAAATCTTCCAATTTGGCACATTTTCATGGAATCTTAATATTATGTGCCAAGTGTCAACCGAATCCAAAAAAAAAAAAATTGTTTGGATATCCAAAGAAAAAATGTTTTCTAAATTTTTCTGATAATGATCTATCTAAAATTTCACACACACGTAAGTGCCAAGGATTATAAAGAACTAGGATGCACAGAACTCGCCAACACCCCAACACCCCAACATGCCAACGCGCATAAAGGCAGTTATGGAAGCGACAAAATTTTAAGACAATGGTTCTATTCACCCACTATTAATATAATTTATTTATTTTTTTAGAAATTTTTAAGCTATTTCAATTTATAATAGTAATATAATATAAAAAAAAAATGATTTTTGAACTCTTTTCAAAACTAATTGGCCAATCTTAGTGTAGTTTGAAAATTTTGTTATATATTAGATTTTTTGAATCAAAATTTGATAATGTTTTCAATTAAGAAATTTTAACTAATATAAACTATTTTCAAAATTACTAAAAAGTAAATAAATAAATAAATTATATAAATAGGGAGTGAATAAAACCACTGTCTTAAAATTTTGTCGCCTCCATAACTACCTTTGTGCGCGTTGGCATGTTGGCGTGTTGGCGCGCTGGCACGATGAGGTGCGCGTCGCGCACAGGTCTGTGCATCCTAGTTCTTTATAATCCTTGGTAAGTGCGATCTATCTAAAGTTGAACACACACGTAATGTTTTAATGTGTATTTTAACCAATCGCGTCCATCGCCGAAGTCGAATTCCGAAATTTTTTTACATCGCTACTCTCTAGTATACAACCATGTTTTAATTAACACAGAATAATATTTTGTGAAAAACATGATTTCTTCAAAATTTTAAATTAAAAATTTAGATTATGATTTTTTTTTAATCGAATAGTTCTGCCGAATAGTGCACGGTATATTCGGTAATCGGCCTAATTGTAAAATCAACTCGAATATGACGAATACGAATAAAAAGAAATAATAAATATGTTAGTTCATAAAACAAAATGAACCACCCTGTCGTATGAGTTATATGGAATTCATACATAAAAATTGATCATACGCCTAGAGGTGTTTAATACTGATAATTTTCAAAATTAATGTGATGGGCTATTTTTTGTTGATTGACTGCATAATGAAAATTTTGATCTGAATTGTATGGAAAATTTCATTAGTATTTGCAATCCGAAACATTACTTTTTATAGTTATTTTTCAAACATTTTGTTATTGAATATATTTTTTACTCCAAATCATTACATAATTGTAATCTATACTGAATTGTGTTTTGAAGAATGTTATGAGGAAAATAACAAGAATAATGTGCGACAGAATTTTTAGGAAATGTCGTTCTGGGACCATTTGGGACAAGTTAAGAAATACTGGAATAATTGGAAATGATAGGGTTCGGTTGGATATTGATCTCGATTCTTTAAATGAAAGTTTTATTCTTGAACCAGATTCAATCCCGGCTTTATTGATGAATTGGGTTGGCAAGGAACATTTTCATTTCATAGAATAAGGGAGGATGAGGTAATTGGAGCCTCAGACAGAATAAAGTCACGAGCTGTAGGGCATGACGGAATATCGATTCGGTTTTTACGTTTAATTTTTCCATATATTTTGCGTCATTTAACCCATGTATATAACACAGTTTTGATGGTTTCTAAGTTTCCAGAACATTGGAAATTAGCAAGAGTTATACCTTTGCCAAAGGTAAAGCATCCTACTACTTCTTCCGATTTCAGACCAATTAGTATTTTAGCAGTTTTTGTCAAAATTTTAGAGATAATTTTTCATGATCGTATATTAGTGCTGGTTTTAGAGCTCATCACAGCACATCTACGAATGTGGTAGAGTCCATTAGGGGATACCTTGATAAAGGGCTTAGTGCGATAACAGTTTTTCTTGATTTTAGAAAAGCTTTTAATTATATTTGTCATGAGAATCTTTTGCGAAAACTGTATCACCAATTCAAACTCGAGACTTCTGCTTGTAAATTTATGTTTTCATTTTTGCACAATCGAGAGCAATTTGTGCAACTGGATTATAGCGTTTCACATAAAATAGCTGTAGACCGAGGGGTGCCTCAGGGCTCCATATTAGGGCCGTTACTTTTCTCAATTTATATTAATGATATCACAAACGTACTCTCTTTTTGTAAGGCGCATATATATGCAGATGATATACAACTGCTGGCATGCATGGAAAGAGATGTATTGGTTATGGACTTTGTTAATTATATTAACTTGGATCTTCAGAAAATATTGCAATGGTCATTGGAGAATAAAATGGCTCTAAATCCATTGAAAACATTTGCTATGCGGTTCAGTAGCATTCCTTTGGATATGTGTACACTTAAACTAAACAATGTCGTTATTGAATATATTTCGCATTACAAGAGCTTAGGAATATATTTGGATGATAAATTATCGTTTAAATTCCATATAAGCATGCCTATCTCAAGAATATGTTTTTCCCTTAAGAGTATAAATAGCGTTGCTTTTTACTTTCCACTGAAAACAAGAAAATTTATAGCGAAAACATTACTTATGCCGATTATATTATATGGATTTTAAATTTACACGGGTTGTAGTGGCACAAAATTTGAAAAGGTAATAAAATGTTTTAACCGTATAATAAGGTTTGCGTATGGCTGGCGGTTAAGGAGTGTGTCTTTGATTTCTTAGGTATGAGTTTTACAGATTATGTTAACATGCGTTTGTTGATATTCTTTTTCAAAATTATAAAATATGGCATGCCTGAGTATTTGGTAAACAGCTTTAGTTTTGGGCCGTCTACTAGGGCATTTAATTTAGTATGTCCGAGAATTATTACGCTATATATGCAGAACTCGTTTGTGTCCAAAGTATATAGACTATGGGATTCCGTGATTTCTTATAGGGATAGAAACTTTGGAGTGAGTGTTTGAACGTTTAGGAACATTGTGGCCAGTTGTATTTAATATATCATGAGTGAAATGCTATTGCTATTTTTTATTTTATTTATTGAAAATATTAGCTTCTTAATATGATTAAGTCTTATAAAAGCTGACTATAGAATCGAATATTGTATTTATGATCGGTGTCTTTCAAATCCGGGCTACTAGGGTTTGGGTTGTTTATTTGGGTTAATTCTTAAATTTTGTTTGTATATCTTTTTTTTTTTAGTTTAAGGTATTACAGATACATAAATCTTACTCATAGACTACTATGTAATCGTTTGGCCACCACTGGCTTTTATATTATGAATAAATAAATAAACGAAATGAAATGGAATATGACAAACAAATTAGCAATAGGGTGGGAAATATCCTAGTTATTTTAAAATCCTTAATCGATTTACATTTTTTGGTCTTTGTTCCTTTTTGAACCCTGTATATTAAAACCGATATTTAGTGGATAAATATAATTCGATGGTTAAAACATCATAAAAACAAACTAAAGCCTTCAATTGTTCGAAATTGATATCCATAATTGCCAAATAAATATTTGAAGAAATCAGTTTTTTGCAGTTTTCGATGGAACCTTTTTTAAAAATTATTTAAAAATTTAAAAAAAGGATCTTAGATAGGTTTAGTTTTATATGACAACATTTAAATTTTTAGTAATCTTTTAAACTTTGTACAAAAAATTTTAGACATCACCAATACAAAGTTATTTCAATTCGACACCAAAAATTATTTAATTAAAAAAAATGTTTTCTCGTTTTTAAAGTGCACCATTTAGGAAATAGAGTGGTCGGAAAATATAAAATGTTATCAAAAAATTTAAAAGTATTATTTTATGACACACAATCAAAAATCGTTTTAAGTTAAGCAAAATGGTGCAAAAATGTTCGCTTAATGGTAATCCAGTAAAAATGTATTTAGTTTTCAAAATGTTGTCTTTAATAAAATGCAATGTTTTATTGATTAACAACTTCCGCGTCCGCGATATATCAAAAATGTTTGTAGCATTTTTCGTTGCTGAAAATACTTTTTCATTGTGTGTGTTAAATAAAAATTTGTATAATATTTTACTAAATTTATACCTCAATATATTTAAAATTGTTGTACCATTATTCTCAGTTGTTAGTAAATTTTAATTGTGTGTGATTAAAAAATTTCTTTTTAAAACTTTTTGAAAAAATTGAGTTTTCCTTAAACGGTGAACTTTAAAAACTGACAAACAAAAAGTTTTTTGTTTTTTTTAACTTATTTTTTGCGTAAAATGGAATATCGAGTTTAAATTTTTTATTAAAGTCTTTTTTTTATATTAAAACCGCAAAAAAATGATTGTATTCCAAAATCAAATTTTTGTTGCGAACTCTAATAATGAGTAGACTGCTTTTTTTATAAGCTTTTGATTTACTTTGTTAGTTGTTTTAAAATGCTTTGCCAACGTTTTAACATTGTGATTTTTGTACTGGCTTACCACTTATTGCAAATGCTTTGCCAAAGTTTTTAAAAAGAAACGGTCAAGCCCTTCCCGATGTTATCATTGTGGGGTTGGCAAAATTTTTATTTTATAATCAAAAGGGCACTTTATTGGTAGCTTTACCAATGCTTTGCCAACGTTTTACAATTATGATTATGGTACTGGCGAAGCACTCATTGTCAGTGCTTTTCCAATGTTTTAAAAAAGAAACGGCCAAGCCCTGCCCAATGGTAGCACTGTCGGGTTGACAAAGCACTTAAATATATAGACATCCAAAGCTCTGCCAACGCTCATAACACCGTTGAAAGCACTGGGCCAACGCTTTGTCGTTCGTATTTTTCTGACTGCGTATGTACATTAAGGTGTCCGTTTTATTGAGCAAAATTTACATGTTTTCATCAAATTTTGCATAATTTTAGGAAAAATGTCACTTTTTTTACCACACACAGAGAAAAATTAAGCTATTTGCCAACTGAAATTCGACTCAAATTCGGATATTATGAATTTTTGGTCGGTTGGTATAACTGAACATTAGTTTTCACAACAAAAAACTTTGGTGAATTTAACTGAATTTTAGTTGCAACACCCAACATATTCAGAAGTCTTATGTGAATACCGCTGTACTAACTGAATTTATAAGTTTTTACCATTAAAATACACTTTTCAATTCGGTTTTCAATTTAGTTCTCTGTGTGCATTAAAGTTGCTCTCTTTTTACGTACTGTGCTCGATGTTTTGCGAATTTGAATGCACATATCGTAAAATAAAGATTTAATAAAATTTTCTAAAGATACGCAAATAATAACTTTGAAGTCAGTAAAAGATTTTGCTCACATAAATATCGATCTTAGATAGGTTTAGTTGTATATGTCAGCATTAAAATTTTTAGTTATCTTTTAAAATTTGTACAAACTATTACCCTAACCGAGCTCTAGCTACTATGGACTTCGGCGCAGTGTAGCGAAAACAGAACAGTGCATCTGGTGGGAATCGAACCCACGACCGACGCACTGATAAGCCAGCACGCTACCAACTAGCCTACCGGGACGCACTTGTACAAACAATTTCAGACAACACTGATAAAAAGTGATTTAAAAAAACCGAAGAATCGGGTATTCGAACCGGTCTATAACCTAAAAAACCGAAAACCGAAAATACTCAGTAGAATTAAGCGAAATTTGTTGTGAAAACTAATGTTGAGCTGTACCAACCGACTGAAATGCGTAAAAAACGACTTTGAGTCGTCGTAACCGGATTTTATTTGGCAAATAGCTACATTTTTCTTTGTTTGTAGCTTTTTCTGCTGTTTTTACAATTTTATTTCTATAACTGTAGATATCGGTATATCGGATTATATCGGGTTAAATAATAGGCTACAAAAAACGGTTGTTATTTTTTACTTCTCGAATGATTTTGATATATAGCATCATTTGAAGCCCCATTTCAGCCCTAGAAAAAATTTGTACAACTTAGTTAAGGCCGTTCAACGAAACATTAAGCTCTCATTAATGTGTGAACATTCACCACAAATGGATCTTTCTTGAACGTGTGCCACCTTAATGTACACTTGAAAAGAATTCTGTTTTTGTTAAGTAAATGAAATACACAAAAACTATTGACAAGTTTAACACAAATAAAAACATGTCGTTTTTTGTTTTAGACCAAGACTTGATTGATAACATGTTGATTGTTCCTATCAAAACGAATTATGACCACCCAGGTCGATGTCTAAGATTAAACAAAAAAGAAGAAATACAAGAACTACATTCTTACAGTTTTTAGAATTAAAACATCATATTGAGTTGGCAAGTAGATTTCCCGTTAACAAATTTAAAACGTTAAGAAATAAGGACTTACTAAAAGATTGTCGAAAATAATAATTTTCAGATCGTTCCAAATTTGAAGTCATAAAAAAGTATATAAATTTCATTCTTATTTAAAGTGATTTTTAATATATTGGTACTTACAAATATTTAAGAGCATATAGTGAGTCATATAAGAAGTCTCAGCAAGAGCTTTTCATATAAAGTACTTTGTATTTTTTAGAGCCCTTTCAACACGCCTAGTCGGAAGAGGATTTAACCCAAAAGTGCAAACACCAACATTCTTCGATCGAGCAATATTTGCAAAAATCTGTATTGATAATAGAAAAAATCTTCAGATTTTCCAATTTGTGCTAAATACGAGAAAAATTACTTATGACCAAAATTATTAATTAGGAAAAATGGAACTGATATGTAATATTTTAAAATTTGTATTGCTGTCAAAAAACATTGGTTGCCAATATCTGAAATATTTAATTTTGTGCATCAATAAAATTAAACGAAATGACGGTAAGAAGTCCACGCTGAGTTAAATGATGTTATTTTTTTTGTTGGCGACCACGCCCCTTTTAAAATAGGCAGGTATTGCAAGTTGTGGGCCAAACATGCAAAACTCTCAGAAAGCATTTAAAATTAAGAGAAATCCACAAAAAGTTGTATGTAAATTAAAAGTTAGTTTTAATTTGTTTAAATTTTATTATGTATCGAATACAGCTGCTTAAGTTGTTACCATACGCAATGCGAACATTTTTTTTTTTTTTTTGTTGTGAAATCTGTTGAAAAATTGTCCAAAATATACAAGAATAGTTAATGTGATGCGTAAACCATTAAAACAATACTAAATCTTGGAAGAAAATATATCAATGGTCCCCTTTGGGGGAGCTTAATGAAAATTTGTACACAATTTGTGGAACGATCTGAAAATTATTATTTTATATTTGTTTATGGAATCAATTAGCCTTATTTTTACAACGTCCTGTTAGCTACTAACTGCTACTTTAACTGACATATTTGTTGATGTTTCCTATATAAATTATAAAGTTAAATGTTTGTTAAACTTTAACTGGACATTCAGTAAGCGGGCTTTATTGGTATTCGAATTGTGATTAAAATTCTTATCGTTTATAAATATCCGATTTGGAAAATTCTGTAAAACTGTTTGTTTTTCACTTTTTATGTTTACTTTATATTGCATTTTTTTCTCAACCGCACAAGAAAAGCATCGTAACTTTTTTAAAAAAGCTATATCGAAAATAGACTTGATTTTTTTTTAATTTCCTTTTATTTTTCATCTTATATTATCTTTTTTGTTTAATGTTTTCATTTGTAATAGAAACACACGCAAAAATATAAGTTTGCTGTTAAGCAGCCAACATGTCGTAGCCTTCTAAGCAGAACGTTCTGTGATCGAGCTCTACTGATGCCAAGTAGATTTTTCAAAATATATATTTTTTTGTGGGTGTTGTGGTGTAATGGTTAGTGCGCTGGACTGTTACACAGATAGTCCCAGGTTCGATTCCCGGTGACGACAACAATTTAGAATATATATATATATATATATCGCAGCGCCCACTTTCGGCGTTCCCATTGCACTTAACCCCACCGAAGTAAAATAATGAATCAACTCTATGAACCAAAAAGCTTCAATAAGTTCGGCAACTCTCCATCAGGTGGCGAGCAACAACTGTTTTAAGACTTATCATGTCGCGCAATTCCAGTGTTGCCATGTTTGAAGCCCTTCATATTTCCCCACCTTTCACCTCTCTACTATCCAATTTCCAAAGAAAGCAACGCATTAATTAATAGGAAGATATAATTGAGTTCTTGGAAATTTATAATGGATAGATACAGTACACAACAACGTGTTAAAATTATCGAATTTTTTTATTCTTGTCAAAGAAAAATAGTTATGACTCTTTTATGACTGTCTTGATGTCGGATGAAGCGCTTTTCCATTTAAGCGGTTATGTCAATAAGGAAAACTATAGATTGTGGGGCTCTGAAAATCCAAGGGCAACACACCAGCATCAGTTACATCCATCCAGATGCACTGTTTGGTGTGGTGTTATGGCCGATAAAGTTATCGGTCCATATTTCTTCTAGAATAAGGATGAAACGCCAGAAACGATTTCCGGGATTGCTTACAGAACAATGATTGACAACTTTTTGCGAACAATGGTGGAGCAGCATCCTCATTTGTTTCTCCAACAAGATGAGGAGACTGCGCACACTGCAAGGCAAACTATGGATTTGTTGCAAGAAATTTTTGGCGAACGTTTGATTTAAAAAAATTCTGATTTCCCTAGGCCACCTTGTTCGCTAGATTTAACTGCACCGACTTTTTTTATATGGATATATAAAGAAAAAGTGTATGTCAATCAGCCAGAGACAATTAGACAGCTTAAGCAGAATATTCGAAACGAAATACTGAGCCTGCAACCAGAAACATTACGTGGTGTTATGGAAAACGCGCTTAAAAAAGCCAATGTTTGTATCGACAAATTGGTACATTTGTCTGATGTCATATTTCATACATAGTCCCCCTAAATTTCCATGAAATGTATTTAATATATAAAAAAAAATTAATAAAAAAAACTATTATTACAAGAGTTATACGTATTTTACATTGGTAGGTCTTATTTGGCCCACCCTGTATTAAAAGTTGTAATTCGAAGGAATACATTGTTTTAGGATTTGCAATATTTTTTCGAAGCTCAAGAAAAACAAATTGTTTTTTTTCGTGAAAATCACGTTTTACGTATTTTTCGCGTATGCAGAAAAATTAGGTGAAATCAAAAACTTATCCAGGCCAAAAATAATATAATTTCACAATGATGTAAACTAACTAATTTGCTTATTTCTTAAGTTAAGTTTAAGTTATAGAGATTTCCCCCTAACCTACAAAAATCGCGAAAATCAGTTGTCAATTTTTCGGCCATTGGTTGGAAATGGGTGAAGACGATGTCTTTTACGATGTCTATTAAAATCCTGTATGTCCTTGAAAAAAATTAGAGCTTTTTTTGTAAAGTTTTAGCTTCAGTATTACTTTGTGTTAAGCATCAACGGTTTCTAGTCACCATAAATATGTTTTCAAGAGTTTTGAAAATTGTGTCTAGAAATATAATTTTTTTGATATTTTAAAAAATTCTTTAATAACTTAAAGGCTTTTTTGATTTCAAACCTTACGAACCATGAACATAAAGAATTAAGTCACAAATTATATTGTAAATTTGGTTTTCTATTGAAATAGTTTAATTTCTCACTCATTTGGATCATTTATGGTCAATTAAAAAACCCCGCCTAGTGGCGGGCTTGCCGGTTAAAGGGTTACGAGTTGACAAGGAGCTGTCAACTGACTCGTTTTAGTCACCTTGCGACACGTTAGGTGGTGTGTCTAAAAATTGACTTTCAAACAACTTATGAAAACTGAGACTCGACTTTGCTTCATCAACGCTTTATCTCTGTCTAATGTTGTTGGCTAGCTAACATCAAACTTATATTTTTTTCATGTGTTTTAATTGTGGAAAATGGTAAAAACGCAAACACTACAAAATATATATATTAACTTTTAGCAAAATAACTAGCATTTATCTATAACACATATATTTGTAGACAGACAATATGTCTACATTTGTTATTTCGCGCTAAAAAAATGTCAAACATAAATTTATGTAACAGTAAAACTAAAATTCAAGTAGCCATTTTTATCATGATAGAATGTGTACCACCAGATCAGTTTTTCGTTTTTTTTTTCTTGTTAGTTCCCCCTTTTTTTTAAGTTGCTAATGAGAGCAATAGGTTGCTAGGTTAGTTCGTAACAGTCAAAATAAACACAATCGTATACAGGGGAGACCGCAAACAATTCACCCAAGTAGACAGCAAACGAACAGACGACAGGCAGCAACACAATCACAACTCAACACAAATAAGTCTATAGAGAATCTTTCATATGTTGGCTAAAATTGCTTATCTTCCTAAGGTTTGGTTAACAGACTGACTGACTGACTGACTAACTGACTGACTAAATGGATACCGGATTGTGTGATGTTGACGATGGTGTTGATGATGAAGGTTATATTTTTTAAATGGAAACCAAAATATAAGTCTTAAAGCCATCAAGGTCTACATTTATTTTTGCTGTTCTGTTTCGGTGTTTATTGCATAAATGAATGCGAAATGAAGAAGTTTCATATTGTGTGGACAGACTGGACCTCAAAGTTCACCAGAGTAATATATTCATATATATGCATACATGAATGACCAGGACCAGTATGGTAGAAAACAAGCTAAATATATAAAACTCATCAAAAGTTGATTGAAAACAATTTAAATTCTGCCAAGTCTCCTTTGTCTATATCTAGGTCTCTTGGGCGTATATTATCTTGTTTGGCATTGTTTCTGGTAGCCGAAAGCACGATTTATTTTTATATTTTTTTTTTTTTGTAACATTTTTATAGTTATAACCATTTACATTTGTCTATCTTTACAAATATAACTGGGCCATTTGCAACGCATATGTTTGTGCTATTACTAGCATCAGTGAACACAAATATACAAATATTAAATCCAATAATAGTGTATTCAATCTTAAAATCCACTGATGTATTCGAAAATTTATATTGATTTTTGTCAATTATTCGCGCATTTTTATGTAAATAAAAATACATAAATCATTACCGCCGTAAGTAAATGCATTTAAATATTATTTTTTTTGTTATAACAAAAAAACATTAAGGCCAAATTTTGTAGTCGACACTTAACAGATAAACGAAGGTTTTTTGAAATAATGTTAAAACTACTGCAACATATTCCTTTTAACAATCAGGGAATGTTGGTTAATGTGAGTCCGTTTCTGGTTTAAGATTTTTAAATGAAAAACTAAGTGGAATATTTAGAATTCAAATGCAGCAGTTTATAGGTCAACTCTTCGGGTATATTTTTGCTAAAAATCATTTTCTTGTGTGTAAACAAAAGTTATGTTACGATTTTCCAAATAACTTAAAAGACTCACTTTGTGGAACATGTAATGAGCCATTCATAAAAACTTTCTTAAATGGTTTAAAATAGAGGGAAAATTATGTGAAAACAACAAAAATTTGTAATTAAAGTAAATTTTTATATAGTTTTATCTAACTTAATATAACCTCATAATCAATTATATAAAATTTCATTCGAAAAATCACATCTAATTGTACACAGCAAAAAATTGTTCCTTACTTTTTGCTATTAAGTCGATTTGTTGAAAATTATAAAAGCTGTCAAATAAAAATTAATTGAATCAATTTAATATTTGCTCAAACTCGGAACTTGCTTGACATTTTTTTATATTATCGCTAAAAACATATTGTTGTTGTTTTTTTGTAATATTTATGTATGTTATTGTTTTTTTATAAGTGTTTTAAAATTATTTTAATTGGGTTTTATTAATTCTCATTAGGTTTATTACTTTATTAAGTTAAATGCTTTTATTTCAGTTTCTTAAATCTAAATATTAATTTATTCTAAAACATTATCTAAAAATGTTAAGTTTTCATTGATCTTTTTTATTTTATTATTCTTAGTTTAAACGAGCTTAAAATCTTTTATTTATGCAGATTCTGCATAATACAAACTTGAAGATTAAAAACACATTTTTTGAAACATAGTTTTATTTTGCTCTAATTTAGAATATTTTTGGAACATTTTTCTACAGTAGTAAATATAACATCAGAATTGAAAATTATTCTTATAATACAATTTTAAAATTTTTTTAAAACCCATTTTCAGTAAAACGAAAAAATAAAAATAAACAAAAAACTAACAAAACTGTAAAAAATATTACTTGAGCCAGCGTACACACTAAAATTTTTTATATAAATAGAACATTTTTGGTCTTCAAAGTTTAGAAACATCATGATGCTTGTTAGGAAAAGACCTAACCACGTGCTTGATTACTAAGAAGACAAGAATGGAGCAAAATTGATTATTAATGGGTTTTTTGTTAAAGTTCTGCCTATTATGGAGGCTCTAGCTTTTCTAAAACTTCGGGTTCTGATGAGATCTTTAGCCAGATCGAAATACTAGTATCAACCTAGATAATATGTTTGATGTGCTTTATTTTTGTAAATATAACATAAAAATAATCTCGATATATATAAAAACAAAAAACTAACAAAAATTTATATTTTTGTAATAAATTTGAGGGTAACTCAGTTAAGTTATAAAATTAACTCTAACAACTTAAAAAATCTAAAAAAAAACAAAAATTATTAAAAACACTTCTTATGAAAAGAAAAATATATAAGGAAGTAACCCAGTAAAAAAAAAATATATAAGATCTTAAGTTTTTTCATCTTAAAATATATTATAATATGTGATTAAATATGGTGTCATGCATATACATATATTTGTATATATTTCATATGTTTTAAAATTCATAATGATATATTGTTAAATATTAACCTTCATAAAATAAGATATTATGCATATATGCTACACATAATAATATATGATAGATCTATTGTCATACATAAAAAACATTCTCATATATAACACAATATGTAATCATATATAGTAACATATGGGCTATATAATTTAAGATATAATAATATATGCTGTCTTATGAAAAATATTTTTGTGTGTTATAAAAGATATAAGATAAAGGTGTCATATGAATAATGCAATTCAAGATATTATTATATATGCAATTAAGATTAACAAATTAGTTTGCGATACGATTATGTATGGTGCAACACCACTAATATTTTCCATGCGTATAAGACCTAATTTTTTATTACAATATGTAACCCCATATATAATTATATATGCGCAGATGCCCAAATTAATTTTCTTTATTTTTTTTTTATATTTCCGAGTAAAAACGTTCTTATACAATTATATCTTGTTTAATATAATATTATAAAAAAACATATAGATTTATATAGCTTTAGAATTATTTATGTGATGTTGCATATGATCATATATAATATCATATTGGATTTAGTTTTTCAAAAATTTGTTATATGGTTCCATACACATTAATATCTAAATATATATCGATTTATATTACCGTAGATGTCGCATATATTACTACATATGGTATATATTAATAAGTAATAGTATATATATATAATTTTATATCGCTTAATACAATGGTACGTATAATAACATATGGTATCATGTTTTGTAAAAATATATAGTGAGCTAATTTTTTGTTGTTTTTGTTTTTTTGTTTGATATTTCAAATGCTAAAGCAATATTATAGACGAGGACAAGAAATTCTCATTGAGTTTGTGACTTAGCCTAACAAATAACTCTAGAAATTAGAAAAATATTGTGCCCTGACGATTTCATTAGGCACGCATGAAATCCGTATAGGGATCAGACTACAACAAATTATATTTTACAATTTGTTTAATAAATTTTCGGCATAAGTTTTGAATAAGTTTAGAATTTTGCATTAGAACTGCAAAAACAATTAATTGTGATTAACTATTTTTAATTGGGAAAATTTCAAGTACAAACGCAAATAACGCAGATATATTAATTTCAATTTGAATATCGAACTATGGCTTAAAAAATTCAAAAGAAATCTAAAGTTAATTTATAACTTCTATGATTGTAAATGAAAATTTTCAATATCAATATTCAATATTTTTTTTGATGACCAATTTTGGAATCAATTTTGATTTAACTTAATCCGGTAATACACTCATAGAAATAAACCTGTAAAAAATAAAAAATTTCACTAAAAATTAGTTAAAAATGTTCTTGCAGAAAAAACTGCTAAAAATAGCAGATTTTTTTTTACGAAATATTAGTAATAAAAGGTCCGCCATCTAAAGTTTTTTTTCAACTAGTGCTTATTTCGTGAATGGCTACACTTAGCTCATGTCTGATTTGACAGATAATTAGACTTATCCTTCCGCTGCACGAATATGGTTGTGTATACGCTTGAACAACGCTGGGAAATATTTCGACATTACTTTGAAAATCATGGTAATGTTGCAGAATGTGTGCCGATACACCCAAAACGAGTCATTGTTTGGTGCGGATTTTGGTCCAGATTCATAACTGGGCCATTTTTCTTCGAAAATGAGCAAGGAGTGGCCGTTACAGTCAATGGCGATCGTTATCGGGTCATGTTGAACGAATTTTTGTTCACAAAAATTGAAGAGGAGGAAATACAGCTGCACACAATCGATAATGTGCTTAAAAATTGGACCGATCGTGTAGGCTACTGCATGGCCAGCCGAGGCAGCCATTTGAATGAAATTATTTTCCATTATTAACCGGAAGGATTGTACTTTCAAATAAAAAAAGAAATTTGAGAAAATATTCAGTAGTTTTTTTTTATAGCATTTTCAAAAAAAAAAAGTTATTTGGCGGACCCTTTATATGAATAGCAAAAATAAATCTGTTAAATCTACACATATTTAGTTATATTTGAGCTAAATTCTTCTTAATTGGAAGTGACAAAATAATCTGCTAAAGTCAGCAAAAACATTTACTAAATAATAGTAGAGAAAAAAATCATTAAAAAATGTGAAATTTTTAAAGGTTTTTTTTTAGTTTTTTTATGCGAAAAAAGCCTGCCCGCATAAAATCAGCAATCTACAATTTTTCAGCAAAAATTTCTATTGAGTTTAGCAAAATAAACTTTAATTTACATTCCACTAAATTTGACGTAAATATAGCAAAAATTGTATTAATATTACAGTTTTTGTTTACTAATCTGAGTCTACAAATATGTAGTAAAGGATCTAAAAATGTTTTTTTTTCTTTTACCTTTTTCTATTTTAAATTCTTAAAAGTTTTTAAGATTTGCCTAAAAACGGGCTTTTAGGGTCAAGATTTAATGGTCCATCCTTGGCTTATTTCACAGAGTAAAATGCTATTTTTAATTAACTAAAATTCACTTCGAATATAGCTAAAGTTTTAACGGATTTATTTTTGCTGTCTTTATGTTATTAATATTTTAGCAAAAAAAAAATCTGCTAAATTTAGCAGTTTTTTCTGCAAGATCATTATCAACTAATTTTTAGTAGCTTTTTCTGCTATTTTTACAGGTTTGTTTCTATGAGTGTATATTTGAGGGATCTAATCGGATACCCTAATTTTGAGATAAACTTGGATAAGAATTCATATCGATGTATATGAAATGAGATCTGATTTTGTATATGAGATGTAACTTTTTTTCGATCGGGTTTCCAAATAAAAAGTAAAAAACAAAAACTGCCGAATAATGTCATTATTGTCCTTTCAATATGTCCATCGATATGTATGTTACGCATCTTTCAAATACATGAAGTAAATAAAGTGAAATGCAACAGTTTAAAATAAAAACAACAGACAGAAAATCAAAGCTTTTTTGTGTTTTTTGGCCACGAAACCGTCAGAAAAAAAAATATTAAACAAAAAGAAAACAGACATGTGACAATGACAAAGATTTATTAACTCAAATAAGGACAAAAATTAGGCGATAACACAAATTTCAGAACATTTTTTTAACCGCGTATTTTCAACAAAACCTTTTCTTGAGCTTTCAATATGTTGACATTGTGCGAATATTGGACCAACAATATAAAAATGATTTAACCAAAAATTTATTTGATTTTTGGGTTTGGGTTTTTTTTTTTTTTCTTTATTAATACTTAATATCAAGAAAAACTGTATAAAATACTTGAACTGATATTGCATTAACACAAAATGAAATTCTTTCCACGTGGCGGTTTTAAAAAAGTGGATGATGGTTCTTGTGATTCTGTGATTGATGCAACACAAACTTTACAAATATGCCACAAATGGAAATTTTTAAATTTTGATAATGCAACTTACCAGTAGTTAAGAGAAGTAGTGGAGTATTTTTTCTTTTACTTGTTTTTTTTTGTTTTTTTTTTGTGTAGCTTCCTAAAAATTTGTTTTTTGTGTTGTACATAAAGAATTTTTGTGCAAAACAAAAAAAAAAAAAATAATAAAATTGTTAACAAAAAAAAACCAAAAACTCTCTAAGAGGAAGAATAACTTGGGCAACTGTTTGAAATAACTTTTCGCATAACTTTGGTATTTACCAGCATGTATGGCTAAAGGTTTTAGCTTTTGAAACTACGTCTTTTTACCTTTTTTTTTTGTTAAAAATGTCAAAGATAGAAACTTCCTTTAAAACATAGAGTTGCCATGAAAATATTATCCCTAATTCTATTTTTAAGATAAAAAATCGCAATTATTTCATATTCTTGTGAAAAAAATAGACTTTTCATATAAACGGCATAAAACAAAGACACTTTAAAGAACAGGATGTGCAGAATAAAAGCTATAGAGCCAGCCACCAAGAGTCACCGTGAAAAAAAGAACAGCAACAGCATATCGACTTTAGTTTTCTTTTGATCTTCTTTTATTTAATTCTTCGTAGTTTAAACGAGATTAAGATCATTTATTTATTAATTATTTATTCCCAATATTTCGTCTCCACATTGGGTGACTTCTTCAGGTAACAATTATTACAATTTGAAAAACTTGTTTTAATAATAAAACCTTAGTGTTGTGATAATGCAGTTTTCTGTGTAGTAGTTTTATTGTGTTTGTGATTATTCAGCAAAACTAAGAATAAAATAAATAAATTAGAAATTTCTAATTTAGTTTATAAGATACCATGTAAGGGTAATGATAATGAAAACAAAGAGTAAACTAAAGACTAGAATTGCAGGACATAAATCTGATCAGAAACATAAAAAAACTACTTCTACACAGAAAACTGCATTATCATTACACTGCAGTAATTTTAATCATTATCTGGATTTTGATAATACATCAATTTTGAACACTTAGAATAATTACAAACGCAGATATATGTTAGAAATGTTACAAATAATGAAAGAACCATTTACACAACTATTAACCATTTACATTAACTATAAGACAGACATAGCAAATGTTGCACAAAATTACAGACATTTAGCTAATAGAAACTAAGATAATTATTATAATGTTTAATAGCATATCGCGCGTTTACTGCAAGACTGACATAACTCAAAAAACACGATTTTGCAGAAAACGAGCTTAAAGTTTTCAATCCATATCTGCCTCGCTTTAGCCTTTCACTATATAATATACAATTTTTTTATAAATAAGGGGTTTTAATATATTTTTCTCTTAGTGAGAGTTATGCGCAAATTCGCTAATTATCGAGAGACCTGCGAGATTCACAGTTTCTCTATGAAGTATATACTCATTGCACCCACTTTAAAGAAAAAATAAAATATATCATCCTCTATCTCGAAAAGTGTACATGATATTAATATGAAATTTTTGCACAATAAAAAGCATGAAATAATTAATAAATCTACATCCTTAACTCAAAAGTCGCTTTTTTTTTTACTTATAACAGTCTTGAAGTAAATGAGCGATATGTATTTCAATATTCTCGTTATAATTTTAAATATTATTATAATTATTATATTTTTCAAATTGTAATAATTGTTACCTGAAGAAGTCACACAATGTGGAGACAAAATATTGGATATAAACAATGATTTTTTTAAACAACTTAGAAATTAAGAACTGTTTAATAAAATTCCTATCTTAAACTTGGGATGCCTTTGTTGTTCATTTTTTAAATCGGTGGTTTAATGGCTTGGGAGTTGTAGTTATGTCTGCCAGGTTCGATAACTTTTATAATAAGCCTTTTTACAAGTTTGATATAATTTTTACTAAAAATAAGAATTATGTTTTCTCGACCTTTAATTGTGCAATGAAAATTAGTAAATTTCGAGGCCATACTCTATATTTCTTTATTAAAATATTGTTGTAACAAATAATCTATAGAGTTTTTGTTTTCAAATTTATTAATTAACCACTTTATTAATTGACCACCTTTTCAAATAAAAACTTTTTATAACAAATATTTAAATAAATACATATAATAAGCAAAAAAAAAATTTAATTAAAATTTTATAATAAATACAATTTTTTTTGCACATCCTTTACTTTGTAAAGACTAGGGCAACCAAAAATAAGCTAGAGCTTATTTTTTATTTGAAAGTTTAGAACTATTTAGACTAAATACAAGTTCTGATCATGAAATTATGCAAATGTTAAGCTATATACGTTAGACATATTTTTTTTTTGGGTTTTTTGGATTAAGCTGCTTACAACCTTGTAAGGGAAAACAGTGAACTCAACATTTTTTTTTTTTATTTTTAAACGAAAATTATTCCTTTGTGTTGCTGCTTCTCAGTATATGATAATAGTAAGCACTTACATCAGCGCATTTGTTTTATTATGCTTCTAAAAACATGAACAATTTTTAATGGGTTTTGTACAGTAGCACCAAAGCGTATTTTATTTTTGCCTGCATCTTTAATTTTCAAATTTATCAAAATATCGTTCACTTAGTAAATTTTTTAAACAGGTTTATTTAAGTTATTTATTGCTTTATTTATATTTTCTTAATCTTCAAATTGTTAAGTTCACACTAAATTTCGGCAAAATGTTGAACTATACATCATAGCAACATGTGCCGCATAATGTTATTGTGAGTGAATTCATGCTAGGCCGCTCTTACATGTTTGTCAATAACATAAGAAGAGAGTTTCGAATTAAATGAAATCAAAACAAATAGTTTTTACAGTAATTTTGCACACATCAACATAGAAAATGAACATGTCAACATATGCGACATATGCAGCATATGTTGTCAATGATGATGATAATCATTTCTACGGCTCATTATATGCAAAATATCTACAAATAAAAGAAGAAAACTTATTAATTACGATTGTTATTACTTTCAATGTATTTCTTTTGAAGATTTTTTTATAAGTATATGAAGAAACTTTTATAAAAAATTCTTACACTAATTTTTTATAAATAGCAATATGCCAAAATCGACTTTTTGCGAAAAAGAACTTTTTTATTGTTGAAAATGGTTCTTTAGGGTATCAGAAACAACTTTTGTTCCGCGACATTTTTATAATTCCGTTATTTACAAAATTACCGTTATTTTTAGGTTCTTGAAGAAAATCAAAATTTTGACTGTTATATTTCCAGAATTCGACCAAATGTTGTTTGGCAACTTTGTACAAAATCATATGGCGAGTACTTTTGCAGAACATATGAACTCAAAATATTTGCAAATACAGGGTGTTTTGATGCATTTTTTAAAAGAAATGAATTTTACGCCATCTAGCGTCAATAATTTGTACTAACAAAATTCAACAATTACAAAAGGTAATTGAATACCTTTCCAACAAAAAAAAAAAAACTTGAAAATCGGATGAAAAATAACCGAATGAGAAAGAAAAGATAATGACCAATTTATATTAAAATATGTATGTAAATTTTATTAAATTGATCATTAAAGTTTACATTTTTAGTTTTGCGAAAAAAATTTTAGTTATTTTACTAGAATTGTATTTAACAGAAATCTTTATTATTTATACTTTTAAAAACATCAAGTTATTTTATTATTTAAAGTTTTAGAGATCTACTTAAGAGTGCAAATTCTTTAGCTTTTCTTTGAGTTGGGACTCTAAATCCAAATTTGCTGTTTGCCAAACTTTTTCACCGTGATATTTATAATTTAGACCTCTCAACATGTTTATTTGCTTTTTAAGAATTTTTATCCGATTACTCTGTACATCGACATAAGATAGTTCATTTAATAAATTAAATAATTCCATAGGCTCATTCACATCAAGCAAATTTAGAAATAGGACTTTACTCTCCGTACGTCGTTTTTTTACTTGTTGTTTGCTCTCCATCTCTTCCAATCTCTTTATTCGTTCCTCAGCATTCCATTTTTTATTTTGCTGAAAAACCTTTTTCATTATTTTCACACCATTTTCCATATCTTGCTTCGTTGGATAGAACTGCAAAATATCGAAAAGGAAGTGAATGCATTTGTTTTGCCGGGAAAAATAAGAGGTGTTTTAATAAAATCTGTCAAAAATTTTAAAAGTAACATGGATTTAAACAAACACTTTTAAACATGGTCAAATTTACAAATTAGGTAAGTTCACTTTGCGGACTTTGCTTGTAAATTACATGAAAACCCAACGATATAATTCAATTCTTATGGCGGCATCGCATTCAGGAGTCATAATACATAAGGATTGGTGGGTCTGGTTTCTGGGTCAGAACCTTTTTATATTTTTGTGAGGTTGTGTAATTCATAAGCACGCAAAGGTGACGGCTAAAATATCTACTGCCGCTTTATCGCAATAGTAAATGAAATATAAGTATATTTACTTATCACATGGAAAGGAATTTTGTTTCCCAAAGTGAAAACAGTGTCTATGTTCTTAATAACTAATGTATAACTAATTTCAGTAGCATAAATTTACGTTTTTTTAAAAATTCACCCTGTTTTTTTAATCAATTAATAAAATTTGTCGAAAATAGGCTGTACTGTTTGTAATACGGCACATATTCGGCTGAATAGTATGCCTTGGGAGACAACATAGTTGTTGATGACTAAAATATCTAAAATTCTGCCGTGGTGCTTGAAGATAACATTCCTACTTCAAAAGTTATAAGTGAATGAAGGTCAAAAAACCCCATTTTTTTAATTTTTTTCGCCTTTTTTTTTACATTTTCCTAATTTTCTTGTAAAGGAAAAATGCGATCGCCAAGCACCACGGCAGAATTTTAGATTTTAATGTCATTAACAACTGTGTTGCATGGCAAGCCATAATATTCAGCCCAATTTGTGCCGCGCTAAATGTTAGAAGTAGTATTTTCTTACTTCCAAGTTTTGTTGTTGCCACTTTGTTTTTTTTCAGTGTATTATTCCAACAAAAACCAAAAATGGAAGATTACTACCCAAACCAACTATTCAACACATAAAAACATTGATTTTGTAGCTATTAACATAAATAATGCGTTAAATTCATAAAAAGTCAAAAAATCCAAGTTTTAAGGGCCACCCTAAATATCCGTTTTAGGACAAGTGAGGGGCATTCTAATAAGCAAGTAATGTACCTGACTCTACCGCCGAAACATATAAAATGATTCGGGATTAATAGCTTGAAAATGAAAAAGTTGGTTTTTTTGGCATATTGCTATTTATAAAACAATAAATAATAGCCGACAGTTACTATTGACTTTAGAACAGGTTAAAACCATAATTATTTCGAATAAAATTTATTCGATTATTTTAAGCTAGACCTTAGTTTTATTGCTTTTTATTACAAAACATATTTTTATTGTAACATTTGAATAAAATAAATTGAAATATAACGGCAATACATAAAGTCAGTAACATGTTTGCTGGGAAGATCCTTGCAGAACAATTGCTAATATTAGCAAAAAAATTGCTAAATTTAGCAAAACTTTTGCTGAATTTACTAATTTTTTAACAATTTTTCTGCATGGATTAGTGTCGAATAACGGAACATTTCTATTTACTCTATTACACCGGTCGACACGATTTTTGGGTCTGACTATTAAATGTCAAATTTTGGTTTCTTTTATGCTACTAAAGGCAAGTATACATGATCAATATTATTTATTCATCTATCAAAAATCAACCAATCAGAATATTTTTTTAAATATTTTGTTCTGGTTGGTAGAATTTAAAAATATCTATCTATAATATTAATCGCGTGTACCCCACTTAATTAAGCGAAACATATTTTTTTTTATCAAAACTTACACATAGACGTAAACCAGAAAATGCTAACTCTAAAAACTCGGAATGGATTTTTTTTGTTTTTCGATGTTAAGCATCAGAATTTATGCGCTGCGCTGGTTGTATTTTTCATGCTGGGGAATTGTTAATGGAGCTTTGATGGCATATGGTGAGATAACCATCGACCATTGGCCAACAAGATTTTTGAATTTTTTTTAAGTGTGTTGCGATGTCGCTGAAATATAAACATTTTTATACTTGTTGCTCTATTGTTTTGATTAAAAAAAAAACTGGACAAATAACTTTAGTTCCATTCATTATTAGTTTGAGGGTCATGAATTTAAAATCCAATTAAATGACTTTAAAATTAAAATTCCGAATTTTCTAAATACTAACATCAGACATAGGTCATGCACAGCTGCGAAATAAAAGGTCTTTTAATTACCTTTCATTCACATTAGAAGAAATATTAGAAAACTAAAAGAAAATTAGTTTTCGTTTTGATAGGTATGTTTAAGACATATCTAACAAATTATATTTCACGTCCATATATTGCCTGCAATTATACAGGATCCTGAATTTATATATTAGGTCATCAAAATGACCCATGTTGGGTTGTGATTTATTCGGATTTGTGAGAAAATAACACAATAAACATTTCTAAGATTTATAACCTCATTTTTTTGTGTATATAATTTATTTCAGCGTTCCCGTACCCCTTAAAAAAATCAGCAAAATGTCTGAAAAATGGTTTGGAGCATAAGAATTTGTACTCCGCATGAAGAGTTTCAAATATATAAGGTGGCGCAAAAATAACCTTCCGATGTTTTTTTTTTATTATGTATTTATTATGTATAGCATTTTCTGATAGGAGGATTACTTTTGCGCCACCTTATATAAAAAAAAAAAATAAGTTTTCGGTAAATCTAATAATATTTACAAAAAATAAAGCGAATCAATCATATTAGCTAGGTTGATACTAGTATTTCGATTCGGCTAAAGATCTCATCAGAGACCGAAGTATTAGAAAAGCTAAAGCCTCCAGATTAGGCAGAGTTTTAACAAGAAACCTATTAATTGTCAATTTTGATACATTCTTGTCTTCTTAGTACTCAAATACGTGGCTTTTCCTAACACGCATCATAACGTTACTAAACTTTGAAGTTCAAATACAAAAACTTTAACATTTTTACAATGTGTCTGGATTTTGAACAAGTTATTGTTCTCAGTTACGTCGCAAATAACAGTCCTTGGTTAACAGTTCTTTTGTCTCCCACCTAACATTTGAATTTAACTGATGGTTAAATTTGAACGGGATTTTCAATAATTGATCATTAAATATTTTATGTTCATATTAAAAAATACTTATGTAATAAAAAAATTCTAGTTTTTTGTAATTTCAAAAAAAAATTGCGAAAATTCTTATAAATTAATGATTTCACTTCATTCTATTTGCCTATCATAAAAAGACATTTTCACTGAATTCCCTTCAGTAAATTTAATTTGGGCGTTCATGGATTAAATTCGGATATAATTAACAAAAAAAAAAATTTAAAAAAAAACGATCCAGAAATTTTTTGGATTTGTTTTTTGAAAAAAATATTTGTTGAATATTGTCCTTTATATGCATTTCAATATTTTTTTGTTAAAACTACAGGGCGCATTTGGAATTTTATTATATATTAGGGCGGTTCGATTTAAAAATCGCTCAACGTTCAAGGAAAATCATATTCTAGCGCTCAAAATAAGAAACCTTGCCGAAGGAACCATACACTTAGGAAATTATGATGGTAAAGACGACAGCAATTGTAGTCAAAAACAAATGAAATTTCATTTAAAAAAAGGACGACTTACATTTCATTAAACTTAACTAACATTGTCATTTGTTTTTTAATGTTCAAAAAATGACTAACAATTGTAGTAAAAATTAACCACATGGTAGTAAAAAATGAACCAAAAAATTTTTTTTTTATTTTTTTAAATAACAAAAAACAACTGTAAAAAATGAATGTAAAATCATAAAACAGTCAAGAAAGCTTTATATTATAACTCGGCTTAGTTTTGCATAAAATATTGGTTGAATGTTTTCCTTCATATCGCACACCTAATACAAAAGTGACTCACTCAACTCAAAATTTTTCATTTTTCAGAAATCGAAAAAATGTTAAGTTTTCTTCGATCTTCTTTTATTTTATGCTTTTTAGTTTAAACGAGCTTAAGATCATTTAATTATTAATTATTTATTTCTAATATTTCGTCTCTTTGTAATATTACAATTTGTAATATTTGTTCCCTGAAGAAGTCACCCAATGTGGAGACGAAATATTGGAAATAAATAATTAATAATTAAATATTTGCAACTTTATACAAATTGAAACATAAAGATAGACATAACTGTTTTTTAGCAACAGTTAACAACAACCCAGCAAAAAATTTCCAAAAAGGTAAGCGGGTTTGTAATCAAGCATTTTGGGCAGAACGCATTCCTTACTAGATTACCTACTCGATTCTTTTAACAGGGCGTGAGACTAAAATAATTGATTCTTTAGAATTGATTATTTTTTTTACCGAAGAACCATTTACTTTATATTTTTAAGAACTACATACATTTTTTAATAAAGAAATAGTTCCATTGTAAAACTACGAAGTACTTACACAAAAAAAATAAATAAATAGTTCCCTAGAAAAAATAAGAAGTACTTACATTTAAAAAAAAAGAAGTAGTTCCATAAGTAAATTCAACTTTTACTCACACGTGCTTCTCCTAAGTCACTCAAATATAATGATCAAAACTAATACGGAAATAAAATCCTAAAAGTGAAACATCGAAGTGTTATTATAACATGGGTTTGTCATAATTTTGGAGCTATAAACCACAAAAATATAAATTTTTCAAAAAGAAACGAACGATTCAAAATTTAAAAACAAAAATATGACTCACGCACAATCACCCTCGAAAATTTTTTTTACACTCACTCACGATAACGTCAGTAATTTCAACTTCCACTCACAATTTTCTGCGCACGTGCGCTTCCCTAATTTATACCTAACCACAGTTTAACAAAATTGAGGCAACATGCAATTTCTGTTTTTAGTATTATTTTCCTGAAAATAAAAATTTGTTTCAAAAAATATATAAGATAAATTCTTTAAAATTGTATAACTTCTTTTTTCAAAATAAGGAACTACTTCCAATGACGTATTTTTTCTTGATTACAAAAAGTTAAACATATAAGTTAATAACATTGTTATTTTCTTTTAAGTAAATAATTACTTTGTTATTGAGTTCATGCTTTCTGGTTTAAATTTAAAGAATTGATTACAATACTACTTGCTTTTTTGACTCTATCGTTGGAATGAGTTTGGTATTGCAGTTACTAAATTTGGCAATGAGATATGTAAGCAAGTGTGGGCATCACCTTCTTTTTCGAATGTGTAATATTTTCCTGGGAACAAAATAAACTGATATTTTTTTTTATAGATAAACAAGTATATTGTGTATAGTTTAAGCATATAAAACCGAAAAATTTAAATTTTGAGTTGAGTCCCTTTTGAACTAGGTGTGCGATATGTATTTCAATATTTCTCTGTTAAAACACATAGCCTATTTGTAATTTTATTATGTGTATTATTTATTGCTCATACGGCTATGGTGATTTAACATAGAAATATTGAAATATTTTTGAAGGGAAATATTCAACGAATATTTTCGTCAAAACTAATCCGATTTACACGATGATTTTTAAGCTATATAGTTGGCTTATTTTAGCAATAATTTTAGAATTTTAGAATTTAAAAATTTAAATCCATTTTCTAAATTTCGTATGTGGCAACTCTTTTCGTAAGTCAATTCAAATAAAAATGAGAGAAAAAAATTCATAAATTTATATTAAAATGCCTTTTTAATTAATTGAAAAATTAACTCAATTTC
Source organism: Delia radicum (assembly GCA_021234595.1). Taxonomy (NCBI): domain Eukaryota; kingdom Metazoa; phylum Arthropoda; class Insecta; order Diptera; family Anthomyiidae; genus Delia; species Delia radicum. The sequence continues at coordinate 30,920,068 of CM037853.1, forward strand.
TTGTTTCCTTTTATAAGCTCGAGCTTTTTATAATGGTTAGATAAGTTGTTGTAGTATGGCAGAAACATCGCATGGGTACAAGTGTTTTTACCATGTTTGTAAATAAATATTCATGAATATATTTTATTTCAGTTTTTTTGTTTTTTTTTTAAATTAAATATTTTTAGTTTGTATTACTAAAGTTTTAATACAGTTTATGTCGTATTTTATTGCATTTAGTTTATTTTTTTTTTTTTAGTTGATTTGTTTTATTTTTGGAAAGGAAAAAGATTGACAGCTGACATTTTGGTATGAATATTTATTTGATATACTAAAAAAAGTTGTATTCATTTTTATTTAGTAGCATTTTATTGAAACAGTACTCAATATTGACAGCCCGATGAAAAAAGTTCCGATATATGTATATAGTCATATATATAATTCATTATCACATCATATCATATCTGATCAGATAAATAGAATACATTACCTTATCTCATGAGATACCATGGTATCTCACCTGATAAAATAGAATATAATTTCATAAAAATCTTCGGAAACCCGCACTACTATTCTGTTTCACATTCCAAATAATAATGAAAGTTTAAATATAAATCAATGGATTTCTACTTGACAAATATGTGATGCCCAGGAACAGGAATTTCATGTATGAAAAAAGTGTGTTTTAGGCGCCTATAATATGCATGAAAAATCTTAAAATATGCACTAAAAACTAAAAAAAAATACGCACTTAAAATTTTTATTTTATTAAAACCAAAAACATACAAATGAAGAATATAGTTTTATTTGGGCCGAGTTTTTGAGATGTTAGTTAGACTCGGTATAGTAACGACGACAACGTAGTTTGTCTGACATATCCAGGATTATTAACAAAAAATTATCGAAACCACTTCATTTTGAATTTTGTTATAACACAATAAAATAAGCCATATTTCAGAATTAGTATTCTCTTTAAAAACTTCGTTAATCTAAGTTTTAAGATATTCCACATCCCAAAAACTACCCCCTTTCTCTTCGAAATATATAGAGATAAAATACGTTTTAATTCAATAAAATTTCAAACGTAAAACTTAATTTATTTGTTCTTAAAATTTTTTGAACATAAAAAATTTTTGCTCAACGTCAACGATTGTGATCAGTGCAAATTTAAACAATGTTAGCACTTTTGTTGTGCATTGATTTTCGGAGGCAAGCACCAAAAAATAAAACTATTTTTTTTAATAACAATATCAACTTTATGACGAGTTTGTTGGCTAACTTCGTCTGCCAATACATAAATTTTGTATAACTTCGTGAACAAGATTTACTTGGGTTGAAAATGAATTTAGTTCCTCTAGTTTAGCAATTGTATAAATAAAAAAAAATGATTTGTGAAATTAAAAACCAAATAATGTTTAATATAACATGAATTTAAATTCGTCAAATATAATTGAAAGTGATGTTTTTACGAAACAATTAGAAAAATGCAATAAAAACATGCATTTAAAGCAAAATAAGTAAAAATATACATTTAAGCAAAATATCCAAAAATATGCATTAGTATATGCAATAATATACACTAACAAATCGATGACATTTTTACGCAATTCTTTGATTTGCAAATATATATTTTGTTTACCCTGTTGTTAGACTTAAGGAAAATACATGCATTTGTTCGAAATTCCTTTACATGGTGATGCCATATACAATCATATATAAAAGTAATAAAATTCTTTTCTTGTTTATACTATATATGTTTATGTATAATTATCAACCAAGACAAATATGCTCTTTTACTTCTTTTACTTCTTTATGTTTTTTTTGCTTTATTTGAATTTTCCGATTTTGATTATTAAAAAAGGGGTTTCTTAAGATTGTTGGACTTTTCATTGATTTTTTAAGATTGTCTGACTTAAAGTTCTTTTTGTACTCATGTCGTATTATTTATTCTACTTACTTTGAACTTTTGTTTTTGAGTGTAGCTTTTATAGGTTTTTTTACATTTACTTTTTTCATATATGAATTTAGCTGTTTTTGTCTTTTCTGATATTAAAATTTATCTGATATTTAAAAGTGATAAACTTTTTTGTTAATTTTTACCACATATGTTTATATATAATTACATATAAAAGTGATAGAGCTTTTCTTTTTAATTTTAACGTATATAAAATTGTATGTGCTGCTATATATTATTATATATCAAAGTGATAGAATTTGTTTGGTGTTATTGTCTCATATATAAATATATATATTTATACATGGAAGTATATATGATCTCATATTTAGTTATATCAAGTAGAGATGGGCACGTGAGTAGATTTTTGCGTGATTCACGACAATGTGAGTAAAACATAATTTTACTTACTTGAACGTGAGTGAGTGTGCGTGAGTCATAGTTTAGCGGGAGTGAGTGTACGCGAGTAGAATTTTCCAAAAAAAAGTTTTCTCTGTTTTGTGAGAAATTTTTTTTTGTTTCGTGAGTAGAATTTTTCAAAAAAATTTGTTTTGTTGTTTTGTTTTAATAAATATTTCCTTAAATTTTTTATGAAGATTTTGTATTTTTGAATTTTAAAAATACAAAATATATGGCAAAATTTCATATTTGAGTAATTGTGATGAAACTTTCACAATTATTCTTAATTTTAACATTTTATTTTTTTCCGGTAAGGTTTTGTTTCGTGAATTTGCGTGGTTCACGTGAATCGTGTGTAATCAGTCGTGATTTTAGTGAAACCTGAATTTACTTACGAGAGCAAGAGTGAGTGTGAGTAAAAAAAAAATTTCCTGAGTGATAGCGGTGATTATAATTTTCGCTCGTGATCATGATTGAGTAACAGTGAGTAAAAATTTACTAAAATGCCCATCTCTAATATCAAGTATATATAATGAGATACAAAATATCAGCATATATATAACATGAGATATATCGATATATGATGGTATATAGCGATATCTTAAAATTTTTCGTATACATAAATATAAGGTGCAAATATATTTCGTTACATATGGCCACATCTATAATTATATCCCGCTATATATGACTATATAAACACTTTTTTCGTCGGGAGTTTATTTTAAAAATTTTCCATTAATTAAAAGTTCATTGCCCGGTGTTGGAGAGTATTTACTTAAAATTGTAAATTAAATATTTGTGAAATTAATAAATTCTGTTTTAATCATACGTAATGTAAAAACTCCTTTGATGGAGTAATGTTTAACTAAAATTTTATCGCACTTCATTTTATCCTCATAGGCTTTAACTCCCATATCACTAAGCTGCGAAATTTCTTGCAATAAAATACTTCAAATGTTTTATGACTTTTATTACCAAAGAAAAACTTGTGTTTTCTGGAAACAAACATAAATTTAAACTTAGTAAGAAAGAAATAAACTACCGCATACGGAAAAATAAATCTAGTAATGGTACTCGTATTATAATGGACAGAGTCGAATTTTATTTGCACTGTAAAAATATTAATGTGAACAAATAATGGAACTAATGTACACCCGCTTAAATATTTTGTCACTTAAGAAACAATTGAATTTTCACAATGCGATTAAAAAGATTAAAAAATTATCAATATCGTATACCTTATCCCGGCGCGGATCCAGTGGTAGGGGAAATGGGACATTTTCTACCCCAAAATAAAATTTTTCAATACCAAAATTCACATTTTAAAGATTAAACAGTTAATTAAATAAATAAAAATACAGATTTTTAGGTTTGTCAAACCATTTCGGATGGAAGACTCTAGCTACGTAGCCTTTACGCCATAGCCCTCTCGACCTGCATGGAAAAGAAAATGAATTTTACACATGAGTCATTCCATGTCAGACCGTACGATTTTTGGTAAAAATTGACTTTGATGTCTCCGATGTCTTTCAAAATTTTAGTATGTATTCTTCATTAAAAAATATTTTACACGTGTTTCCAGAAAAAAAAATTAAACATTTTTTTTTAAAAAGTTATGTGCATTTGAAAATCGCCAAAACGTGAAAATCTTGCGACATGACAACTTTTAAACTAATGGTTTTCTCAAACTACCCTGCGGGAAATGGACCAGTCACTGGTATGGTCATGTGACTAGAACTTTGTGTGTATGAACCTGTAATAGATTCGGTTCCGTTATATGAAAGTGGCCGGTACTTTTAACATGGGCTTGTCATAGGAAGTGACAATTTGCTACCTGTGGAGCACTATGTGACGTATCGAATAAATTGACCAAGGTAACCTATCACCATACAGACTGAAATAAATATGCTACGGGACAAGTTAGAAGTAGGTAGCGTCAAAGTATGACCATTTTAGGATTTATGTGATACGCAACAGAACCAGTGGGAAAAAAATTATCACGTGACTGGTGTAAGAGTACGTATCTTAGAACTGGAGAACAATTTTTAAAGGAAAACTAGTCACATATTAAGCGCATTGTGTTCTGTAACAGGGGTAGTTTGACTGAAATAGTTTTGAGACGTACTACTGCACTATTCTAAGGGGTACATGTCGCCGGGCATTCGAAAAGTAATTAGCAAGTAACCTGTCAGTTTTTATTCAGCGTATGTCATATTATGCACGAGTTGCTAAATAGCCCGTCCGGAACCAATCACTGCACTTTTCCAAAACAGTGGGTCTTACCCCCTGTTCAAAAAAAACTTAAAACAAGGAGCAACAAAAATCAATTTTATAATTAGCTTATTTTGTCTATAACCAACAAAAAAACTAAGTTTAAGATCGCGAAGTTTGGTGAGAAATAGCCATATCTGGCAGCCCTGGTCACAGTTCCGTGTTCAGTTCTTTTAAACCAGTGGAGTGTTCGTCTTCATTTCTACTGTCACATAGTTGGTACAGATAAAATTCCTTCAGTGTTATGTCTGCTATGTAGCAGTCAAGGGACTGAATACTTTGGCACTAATTGCCATGTTTTCATCCACTGCTAACGGTTTTGAACCAGTACTATGACCAGTAATAACTTCAACTGAAGCGGCTCTAGTTGCTTCAGTACACTTTGATGTTATGTTACTTTTTCTTCAGTTTCATGATATATCTGGTAGCAACCAGTGAATGTTTTGTCACCATAACTATAGTCACGTGATTGGTCATTTCACCAAAATTAACACTTTTTGGTGCACCACAATTTTGGTTTCACCAGTTTCGTGACGTGCCCCCAACTCATACATCATAGATTTGTCACTTTGGATCAATCGACCCTTCGTTTCCCGCAGGGTATTGAATGAATTTTAAAGTTTAATACCTTATTTTAAAGGTATTTGAACCTTATTTTTAAAAATTATTTTTCTTTTTTTATTTTTTTTTTTTTTATTTTTAAAATTTGGTTTTTTTTTACTTAATTTCTGTTTTCCATCAACTTCGAACAAGTCGAAAAATCTGAACAAAATATTTTCTTAAAGCTTAATATTCCCTCTAAATTTCAGAATGGAAGTCGAATGGATTCTATTTTTTCCGCTTTGTTTCTATTGTAGTATTACGAAAAATTACATTTTCAAGTAAGACATACAAAAAAATACTAACGGCACATAGAAAAAGCAAAACAAATAATGCTCAAGAACAATATGAATTTGTTAGCGTATGTTTTTGCATTCATGCATGCATTAAGATTTTCGTTAACACGCATGAAAATATAATGTTCACATAAAAAAATAGAATCCATTCGACTTCCATTCTGAAATTTACAGGGAATATTAAGGTTATATCAAACTTAAAGAAAATATTTATTTCAGATTTTTCGACTAGTTCGAAGATGGTGGAAAACAGAAATTAAATAAAAAAAAAACATATTTAAAAAAAAAAAAAAATTTAAATAAAAAACAAATAATTTTTAAAAAGAAGTTTTAAATACCTTTAAAATAAGATATTCAACTTTAAAATCCATTCACTAGTTTTAGAAAAACATTAGTTTAAAAGTTGTCATGTCGGATGATGTTGCACAATTTTGACGATTTTCAAATGCCCATAAAATATTCAAAGAAAAATTTTTAATTTTTTTCTGGAAACATAGGTAAAATATTTTTTAATGTTTAATACGGCTGACAAATGTAAAGTAAATCGGAAGAGGTGTTGTAAAAAATGTGTTCGGTCTGACATGGAATGACTTAAATGCAAAAATATATTCCGTTTTCACTTACAATATAAATGTTTTTGAAATTTTAATTTTTTGTTTCAGATATCAGGAGCGATATTTTAAGTTGATATAAAAACCGCTTGAATGTCGATTATGTATTTCTAGCACTTTGAAGTATAATAAATATCAAATATATATTTCAAATTGACTGACATATTCAATATACTCCCTCTTCTGTATAGTAGAGATTATATTAACAAACTTATAAAAAAAAACTTTGCAAGTTTTACATTATTTCTATACGTACCTGCGATTATGTAAAAATATATTATATGGATATAATAGCGCAATTGGAGTTGCAAACAATGTTGCAAGAAATAAAGCAAACAAAAGTTGCATGTTTACTATTAGGCCAGGATACATACATACATACACACACATACAAAACTTGCAAATGTTTTATGAGACCTTTTTCTCACTTTTTTTTTTTTGCATTTGTTAGTTTTTGTTCTGTGAACATCCTCAAGCTTTACACGTTTACATTATTAACATTAACTAGACATGATGTGTTTGTTTTTCCAAGAGGGGAGGTTGTACTACCACATCGCCTTTATCACACTACAATGCACTACTACAATGGGCTGTGCGAATGTTGGTACTGTGAGAGAGTACTGCATGCAAGTGACTATTACGAGTATTATAGCAATTTGATGTAAGTAAGCGTGTTGTCACCATTTTTGGTATATATAGTTAGGCTATGTATGTTGCTGTTGTTGCTCCTTCAGTTGTAAGTATGTGTGTGTGTCAGGGATGCAAAATGAGATTTTACAAATTGTACTAGCTTTTAAGAAAAAGTGTACTTTTTTCAGTCCGATTGTACTAAATGCTTTTTTTTATTTTTTTTAAATATTTTTTATTAAAAATTAACGTAAAACGTACATTCAACAAATCCTTTGTTTGGATTAGATTGGAGACAGTTGAAACAAACAGTCTGTTCCTCTCTTTGGTTTTTATTATATTTTGATACGAAAATATCCTTTTCACATTTGCAGATGAATGTGGAATGGATAATATTCCTCTAGCAATTCTTGAAATATCAGTAAAGATCAGTTCATTTAGTTCATTTCTGATACCTTCGACCAAAAAGTACATATATTGTCATTTTTAACGACTTAATAATTTCTACGTCCGCCAGCGCTCGAAACTATGTAGTTGTTTATAGATTTTTATTTTCATTAGGAAACATTTTTAATATTAATGGTACAATGCTAGAAGCTCGTCCCGAAACAACATTTCCTGGCGTAAACTTGTTGAACCGTAATAACAATTTCATTATTAAAATCAACTTTTGCTTTTAAGACTTCGCAGAATTGGATGTAATTTTTTTTTTGCAATTTCTTTAAACTCCATAACAATACTATTTTCAATGTTGTTTAAGGATATGTATACATCAATTTCTGTTCTACAATATATTTATTTATTTATTTATTATTCGTCCATAGGAATATGGTTTTCATTGATATTGATTTTTAATATATCACTTTCATCTAATATATCCTTATGTATGAAATTGCGAGCTGTTTGTCTAAACAAACATTTTAAACGATCTAAAAAAATATGCATTCTGGCATCCTTGGATTGCATTTCTAAATTTATAGTGTTTATAATTTTCAGGACATGTTGTAGAAATACAAATACCATTTTATAAAGTGGATTTGAAAATCCGAATAAAATTGAATTAACTCTTACGTTTAGGGAATCAGCTTCAAAATCGTTGAGTGTAAAGCTCCCACTGTTCCAATATTCTATTAATAACGTTCTGACGTGACAGCCAACGAGTTGTTGAGTATTTAAAAATAACGTGATTACCCGTACCAAAATATTCTTGGAATTTTGAGAAGTCGCCCCTTATATTAGAACTGTTGCAGAAATGATAATTAATATCTTTGATGAATCAATCCTATCAGGGATACTGACTTTTAAAGCTGCATAGGAGACTAAGTTTAAAATATGGCATATACATCCATTAGTAAAAAAATTTGGAACAAGAGCCTTTAATTTTGATTGAACTCCATTGTTTGCACCCATTATAACAGCACAGTTGTCTGTTGTTACGCTAATCATATTTTTTTATTGGAATTTTGTTTTTGTGCAATAACGTGGCTTGTAATATTCCATTTGCACTGGAATCCTCAATAGGGACCAATTCCAAAAACCGATCGCGACATCGTCCGTCAAATGTCCTTATTACTATTGCCAAATTTTTAGATATGCTACAATCAGTGCTCTCGTCAATTACCAACGAATGGAAGTTTTATTTACAAAAGTTGGCAATACAGTTGGCATTTTCAGGACCAGTCATATTTGTAACAATTTTTTGGGCTTGCGTTCTATTAATGCAAAGCATTTTTGTAATTTTCGAGTCAGTCACTCCTGCTTTTATAACGTTATTTAAATGATCCAAAATAGAAATAGGTAAATTCTGTTCCGCAACAAACAAGCATAACATAACCTCAAATTTTTTTTGTAGATTCTGCAATGGGGCATGTAGTTGATTTTAAAAAATAGTTTATTTTTGGTGTTGTTTTTGCGGTATTTATATGTAGCTTTCAGAGGATTCATGTCGGTTAATGTGAATTAATAATTTTTGTTTAAATTTGTTAAATATTTCAAATTAACTTTAAAAAAATCTTACCCTGGACCATCAGTATCTGTTTTTGCCATTAAATACTTAAAACTAATTGAAATGAAAACCATCACACAAGAAAAATGCACAACAAATAGACAAAATGTGCATAATAATTCATAACGAATTGTTAACCAAGAGTTGCCACATGAAAATGGAACGAACACAAAAAATAGGATAATGATGTAAAACTGCATTGACATTACGATCGAAATCCAGTTTAAACTGTAGTTCGATCATATGGTAGTCTATAAAATGATACACGAACTAGATTTCGAAATCTAGTTTCAACTGAATTTCGTACCAAATGTAAATTCAGCTAAACAGAACTCTTTAAAATACATTCGTGCAATGTAATAAAATAGGGAAAATTTTGAAATAGTGCTAAATTAGTCATTGGGGGGCTATTGTACTTTGGACTTTCAAATAGTGCTAATAAAAGTACAATTGTACCAACTTTTGCATCCCTGGTGTGTGTATATGAGTAATTTCTTATAATTTCGACACCTGTTCGATAACTGATTTCAAAAGCCTCTTATTTTTCAAGGTTTTTTGAATTGAGAGATACGATAGACTGGGTTAGATAAATTCTACCTAAAAACAAGGACATGCTAAGTTTCACGTTGAGAAGTCTTCACCTTAAGAATGGATTGACATTTAACCCTTTACTGCATGGTGTTACATATATGTAACGAATACTTTGAACAAATGTGTAACCAAAGAGTTTAAAAACTAAAGAGATTGCAATACTCTCACTTCCTGTGAAAAAATATATAACTTGTGGCTTCATATAATAATTTTTTCGCGACTTTAAAATGATAAATTTACAATTTTTAATGTTGCTGCTGATAGTTTGTTATATTGGTTTTGATTTGAGCAAACATTTTTTAAATTCAGCTTCTGTTTTCCTTAACCCTCTAACGGGTAAGGCTGCCTTAGGGCAGTCTTCATAAAATTTACCACAAATGCGTCAAATTAGCGTTTTATACTTAGAAATTAATATATTCCGATAGAAAACTAAATTTGCTTAATATTTTGCAATGAAATTTTTCGTGTGCCGTCCACGGTTTGGAAGCGAGAAAGCCATAAAATCAAAATTTCAGAAAATTTCAAAAAATAATTATTTAAAAAAAAAAAAAAATAGTTTTCAAAAATCTAAAAAACCAATTTAAATTGACTAAAAACTCTTTATAATAAAATAAGATTAAAGCTTTATCTTTAATAATAAGTCCTTACTTTGGTCCAAGGACTCACAGGATTTTTATCAGGATTGCTCTAAAGGACATCATCTTAATTTATAAGCTAATAGACGGATTTTTATAAAATTTGACAGAAGAAAGACATTAAGTATTAATAGCATAGCAACGCGTTGAAGTTTCAACAATATAAATTGAATTTTCGATACTTTTTCGCCTAATTTCGCTTTTTCCAAGAAGCGAAAATCGTGATATCTTCTTAAATAGGAGCAGAAAAAAATAGTTTTTGGAGTGTTTTTATATCTTGGCAAGAGAAATAATTTTTAATCAAAACTTCTCTTGTATATGCTTTAGTTTTCAAAATGAACCGTAACATATTTTGGCTCATATCGCCTAAATTAGGCAACGATAAACAATTTTGTTAAATAACTTATTATTTGTTTTTCGAGTGGAGCACATAGTATGAATTTCATTGCATACATCATTTGCCAGTTAGAGGGCTAAAATCGGCATGTTTCTTGTTCGCAGGCGTTCTGAGAGGGTGATCAGAGAGGGTGAGAGCATTTCATTGGTGTCACCTTGTGTATGAATATAACCCTCTAACCGGCATAAGCTTTTTTGGACTCAAATTTATTCCACTTGTTCGGCACGAGAAATAAATAATATTTTGTTTTAGCGAAATTTTTTTTGTTGCCTATTTTAGGCGATATGGGTCAAAATAGGTTTAGAGGCTATATTAAAAACTAACCTATAAAATTTAAAAAGGTAAGGCACAAATTATTCTTCTTATAAAGATATAACAACAGTCCAAAAATTAGCCGTTTTGAGCTTTTAGATAAGAAGATATGGCGATTTTCGTTTTTAGAAAAACGCAAAATCGAGCGAAAACGAACCTTAACTTTAATATATATTGACGAAACTTTGAAGCTTTGATAGTGTTAGACTAGGTTCACATACGGCAATTATAATTGCGCAATTCTTGAGTTTATAGAAGAGGGAGGGAAAGAGAATGATAGGGGGTACAGAATTGCCCGTACTCCAATTCCGTTTTGATTTGTCATTCGCAATTTTCAATACTGCAGTTTGATATACGAAAATTGCTGAAACAAACTTTTCCTGTGTGAACACAAGAGCAAGTTCAAAGGAGAATTGAAGAAGAATTGTGCAATTATAATTGCCGTGTGTGAACCATGACGTACCAAATAAAATATTTCTGTTAAATTTCATAAAAATCCGTTGACTCGTTTTTAAGATAAGATGATGTCCTTTATATGTATCCTCTTAAAGTCCTGTATGTCCTTGGAACAAACTTAGAGTATTTTCCAAAAGTTTAAGCTTTATTCTTCCTTTGTGTGGAATATGAATGGTTTCATGTTAACAGAAATGTGTTTTAAGGACTTTTCAAAATTGTGTTTGTTTCAAAATATTTATTTTTTGAAATTACTGAAAATTTTAACTATAACGCTTTCTCGCTTCGAAACCATGACATGTACACAAAACATTACTTCGCAAAATATGTGGCTAACTTCGTTCTCTATAGATGTAGCTCACATTTTTATAATAAAACACTTTTTTGGCGAACTTATGGCCAATTTAAAATACCCCTCCTAGAGGCGGGCTTGCGGGTTAGAGGGATAATTCAACATTATTATTTTTCAATTATTATTTGACAACAACTTGATTTTAATATTTAATAGCAAGATTTTCGGAAGTAACGGTAAATTCCGAAATAAATGATTTTATATGGCAACAAAAAAAACAATTTTCATTCGTTCGCAAACAAGAAAAGTTGACAGTTTTTTTGGGTTGTTAAAAGTGAAAAAAAAACCGAACCATCATAAAGTTAAGAAAGTACTCTTCATTTTGAAAATATGTATATACATTTATATACAGTCTGTTATTTAAGTTTTAAGTTAGAATTAAGTTTATTTTAGAAGATTATATCTCCAATTATTTAAGTCCCGGGAGCAAGGACGTATTAAACGTTTTTGGAATCTTTTCGATTTTTTACCTAATTAAAGATAAAGCTTGGCGCTGCTTAAAATTATTGAAAATTAAGATAAAAAGTTCTAGTCGTAAGCTATCTTCTTGTTTTATTGTGTCAATTTCTGTCATTGTCAGAAAAAAAAGGCTCAATAAATATTAAATTAAATTAAAAACTAAAATATTTAGAAATGGTGAGGTTAAGAAGAAGCATAAACGTTTTTCTCTATAAATTATAAACACTATTAATTTTTAAATCAGGCTAGACTAGTTTCTAGCTTTTTATGGGCAGGCGTCATCAGTGATTTTTCATTTTAAATTGAATTATTATTTGTGTCTTATAATTGTCAGATTGTCTCTATACGATAAATTTTTCAACAACCTGCAGCTGTAAGAATCAAACCTGCGCTCTTCTTACATTACAAGCGTAACAAAACCAATTCATGACGGTTTAGCGATTACAACCAAGTATGGCCTCGAATGTAATGCATTTAAATTGCAGTTTTCTTTCCTATTAGCTTTTCTGTTATTGTATATTATACTCAGAAGTGACAACACTAACAAACACAAATATTCTATTTTTAGATTTTTGTTTATTTTTCTGAGCTCCTCCGTCTTTATTTCACAACGTTACCAGATTGACGTATTTTAATTTCTATTCGTTACAGGAATGTAACAAAGTAGTTAAAAAAAACAAATTGGCAAACAACATTGTAGTGCATATTATTTTTTTAAATATGTGATAAAGGTTATAAAAATACTTGTCAAACTATTTCGTTTTATGCAATTTTTTTAAGATAACCGCTCAAATGTTTAATAACAGAGAAACTGATGTTTTTCCCGAATAAGGTATCTGCAAATAAAAGATAAGATAAAGGATAGCTGTTTTGTCGATTAAGCAACGGTTTTCATAAACTTTAAACAAAACAGCTGATTCTTTAAGGCACGGAACGGCAAAACTAATTCTAGCTTTACACAAAATGCAACAGCATTTCATTTAATTTTTTCTTTTGTATACTATACATAAAAAAAACGCACGCATGTGCACTAGAGCGCCATTTTTTTTATGAAGAAACATTTTTTTTATCAAAAATTTAAATTTTTCTAAGTTAGTCTAAGTTATTTGGTGTAAATTTGAGAAAAATCGACCCGCTACCAAACTTTTCGATGTTTGAAAATTTTTCAAAAATTTCTTTAATAAAAATATGTCTTAAGTTTTAAGTCTTTTTCAATTAAGTTTGGCATGCTGAACATTAATATTTTGAAAGTTTGGAAATCAAAATATCGGGTTTCGAGATATTTCAATTTAATTTCACTTGCTTTCATTTAATCAGAATTATGACTTAAAAATAAAGATAAAGTATCATAAAATATTTTTTTAAAAATTAATTTAAATAATCTTTCATGTAATTTTCTAGGGATGGGAAAGTGTTATTTCACTTTAAAGTTAAAAATTAACGAAACACAAACTATTTTTTGTCATTTGGAACAATTACATTCACTTTTTATTTTGCATTTTATTTATTTTTATTTGGCATAATAAAATTTACTTTTGTTTAAAGTAAGTCAAACTTATGTTCATTAAAACTATGATTCCAGAATTTCCAGTTAAAATGTATTTGTAATTTTTATATTTAAAGTAAAGTAACACGCTCCCATCCCTGGAAAATAAAAATGTAATTCTTTTATACAAATGAAGATTTTATAATCTTTCCAATGACATATAATTTGTCCCGAACAAATAAGTAATTTTTGAGAACATTTAAATTAAAAAATTTTAATTTTAGGTCTTGCCGCCTCCAAATGGGGCGTGTCTGACAAAATAAATTTCTCGGCTCAGCTATACTATCAGAATCGTTCTTAAAGTTTTTATCAAAATCAGTAAGGTTCTCCTTAAATAAATTCAGGTCAAATTTTGATTGGTCGCGAAAAAGCGCCACCTGGATTTTTCCGTTTTTGTTAGAAAATAGTTTTTAGACCATTTAGTAACATAATCCCATTTCTGATTAAAGTAGCACGCCATTTTTTTTTAAATCGATTCAGGCGCATAGTGAGGGATTTATTATATGTTTTAATACCAGCTATCATATACAACGGTTTATTCATGTTATATAAAAAAAATTTGAAAATATTGTGCCTCAAAGATTCGAAAACTTTATATAGTCTTCATATATTTATTTATTCAACAGCAAAGAGTAACAGGAAATAGTGTACATGTTATGGATATTGTTGTTGTCACACAGCATACATATTTTCACGAATACCCGATGAAAAAAGTTTCTATATAAAGTTTCTATAAAACTTGATATCAACAATATTTTTTTTTCATATACTAAAAAAATGCTAAATTAACGAAACAAACGAAAATTGGATTTTTTACAGTTATATTAGTTTTTTGTTTTTATATACATCGAGATTATTTTTATGTTATTTTCAATTTATAACGAGCTTTCAACCTCCGTATATTTACAAAAATAAAGCAAATCAAACATATTAGCTAGGTTGATACTAGTATTTCGATCTGGCTAAAGATCTCATCAGAACCCGAAGTTTTAGAAAAGCTAGAGCCTATATAATAGGCAAAACTTTAACAGAAAACCTATTAATAATCAATGTTGCTCCATTCTTGTCTTCTTAGTAATCAACCACGTGGTTAGGTCTTTTCCTAACAAGCATCATGACGTTACTAAATTTTGAAGACCAAAAATGTTCTATTTATATAAAAAATTTTTAGTGTGTACTCTGGCTCAAGTAATATTTTTTACAGTTATATTAGTTTTTTGTTTTTATATACATCGAGATTATTTTTTGTTATTTTCAATTTATAACGAGCTTTCAACCTCCGTATATTTACAAAAATAAAGCAAATCAAACATATTAGCTAGGTTGATACTAGTATTTCGATCTGGCTAAAGATCTCATCAGAACCCGAAGTTTTAGAAAAGCTAGAGCCTATATAATAGGCAGAACTTTAACAAAAAACCTATTAATAATCAATGTTGCTCCATTCTTGCCTTCTTAGTAATCAACCACGTGGTTAGTAATCAACCACGTGGTTTAGTATTTTTACTTAAATACTAAAAACATTTCAAAATCTAAATAGAGTATAATCCGAATTCCAAGGGACCAGAAACTTATAAACGAGATCGTATTTACTGAAGTAAAATTTCTTTACAATTTTTATATTGTCCACAAAATATTAAAAAAAAAAAAATTGTAAATTTATTTAAATATTGTGAAATTCCATCTCTTGATTTCATAATTAGATAGCTTTCGATACATTTGAAAAATAATTATTCGGTTTAAAGTTTGTTAAAATTCAAAGATATTTTTGGAAAATTTTGCAAAGCTTTGAAAATTCCGTATTAAAACTCGAAAATTATAAAACAGTTCATCTTAACCGAGGGGTACTTATTAATTATGGTGAACAATTACACTTACTACCTATTTTAATTGAGAGGCAATTTTAGGCGTGAATTAATTTATCGAACTCGTGAAATACAAAGAATATGTTAAATTAATAAATTTTTTTTTGGTTTTTATAACTAGAATTATTGTAAAACTTGTGAAATTTTCAAAAATCTGTTTTAAACAACCATTTTTCCGGAACTGTTCGTGGATCAACTGGATTAATCTTACAAATCCCTGGGATGAGCGGACCACCATTTGGGAATCGTCGTTTTAAACCAACAAAAATATAAATTTTGCATGCCAACTGGTTTTAAGAGAAACAGTTTTTAGAAGCTTTTATAATGCATATTTTTAATATATATATTTTAGTTATTAAAACAAAATTTTATGTTAGTTATACAAAACTTATACAGAGAATATATTAAAAAAACACAAATTGACTTAAAAATTTGATTACAATTGCTTAAAAGCAGGAAAATTACTTAATTAAAAATACCACTGTTCGAAACTCCTGTTTAGATTTTTAGAAGAGAGCATTGGAAACAGTTTGGTTAAACAAATGAAACACCCAACCCTTATTTCAATTTTAAAAATGAAATAGTTGCTTAGTTTTACTATATACTTTCGACCACTGATCCTGTTGTGGGGTTAACAAAATAGTTGTTTTGAACAATCTGACAAAGACATGTAGAGTGCTGTTTATTTTTCCCTGAAAAAATCTGTAATTCTTCTACTTGAAAAATTTGCGAACAAAACTTTTGATTTTCTTTCTCGGTAATTGAGTTTTAAATGTTATATGTTTCAGCTTTAGGTAAATTTTTTCAAAATCATACATTTTATAACATTTAAATTTTTTTTTAATTAAAAAAGTATTTGATAAAATTTTATCAATCCATTTTTCGGATCAAACTATATAAGAGGAGACCTCATGAGATACCATGATGTCAGTCATGTCATGTAATTTTACGGATCAGATGAGATGTGATGTTTAGTTATATGTGATACCATATATAAGCATATATGATTATATCGGAACTTTTTTCGTCGGGTAAATATTTCAGGAGACTTCATTGATAAGTTGCTTGTATTATATACAGAAGCCTGGTCTAAATTATTTTACGAACTGCTTTGCCAGAAATTAAGAGTCATATTACAGGTACTTCTTTGGAAAAAAACTACTTTATCATTTTTAGTTGCATTATTTAGGTATTTATGACTAAAACCTTAAGCTGTACTACAAAAAGAACACAGTTAAAAGCTTTTGTTCGCACTACATAAATGACTTCCATTGAAATTCTAGAATAGACTTAAAAACAGTTAATTTTTAACTTAAAATTAACCTAGAAGTAGGACCACAAATAACGCTTAAGATAAAACTTTTGAAATAAAGCTTTTAATAACAATATTCAAAAAAGTAAAATAGCTTTAAGCTGTGCTATTAACAGAACATCATTTAAATTTTTTATTTGGCCAATATGAATGGCTTCGATAGGTATTTGAGAATAGAATTAAAATGAACTAGTTAGATTTAACCTTTAAATTAAATAAGGTTACGAATAAAGGAATTAAAGGATTACGAATAAAGTTTTTATTTAACTTTTAAAATAAAAATAATAAAAGCTTTTTTAAAAACTATAAGTAAAGCTTTTAATTCAATTACGATTTTGGGCTTTTAAATAATGGTACTATTAAAATTCTTAAATTAAATTTAAATACAACTACTTTTAAACTTTAAATTGAAAGACAGCAAAGCTTTTAATTTGATAAAATAAATGGCCACGATAGAAAATCTTGAACGTTCTTAATTTAACTTTTAAAAGTAAAATTATAAAATTCTTGAGTTACTCGATATAATAAATTATGAATAAAGCTATATATAACACTATTCAAGTCTGATTTGAGCTTCTAAATAATGGAATTATTGAAACAACGAAAATATAATTTTTCATTAAGAATAAAAATTAAAATTGGACAAGCCCTAAAAAGCTTGACAATAAAACCAAATCGAGCTCTCTAGTAATAACTTTTCCTTCTAATGAATGAATGAATTAGCCCTTTGTTGCTTTTTTGATAAGATAATCTAAATTTTTTGCGGTGTCTTTGTTTCTATATAATTTACTCTTTTAGTTTGCCAAAAAAGTTTATATGGGTATAAGTTGGGAAACTTTTAGTGGGTTTCTTTCTTTCGGCACACATTGGATTTTCGACTATTTAAGTTGTCTATTGTAATTTTGGCGTAGCGGAATTAGGTGAAGTCTGGCCAGAAAATTATTTCATTTTTCTGATGTTTTTTTAATAAATTTTTTAGGTTCTAAAATAATTTTTTTATAATAAACGTTTGCATTTATTGCTACTCCGCTCCTAGGAAACAATTTTGAGATACTACACCCATGGCTTCAGCGGCAAGTTTTTAAATTTGCCATCGACTTTTCATGCCCAAATCAGGTTTTCTTTCTACACTTTAACTATTCTTGATAACTTTTATTGTCTTGTAGGTCAATGTTTTTTTTTTTTGAATCCCATGTCTTTAAAATTATTAAAATTATTAAAAATTAAAATTTTTTTGTAATGTATTTTCTTTACAATTTGCATTCTAATTTGTTGGGTGACATTTTTAATACTAATCGATCAATAATGAACGTGCTTATATTTTTTTTTTTTTTTATTAATCAACATGATAATGTTATAATATTTTCTAAAAAAAAATTTCTTGTATACAACCCTGTTTATTTTTATTTACCTCATTTATACAATTCCAAATTTTTTTCCCCATACTTTATATATTTGACTTGAATTTTACTTAATTGAAAATAGCAATTTACTTTGCTAAAATAAGCAACAACTATTACTAAATATTTATAAACTTTCTTTATTTACCTTAAATTTAGTAGAACGCAAATAACAGTAGATTTTGCTGAATCTACAGAAATTTGTATTAAAAGATTGTTGGTTGCTGATTTCAGAATGGCAGATTTTTAGTCACATTAAAAATTTGGAAAAACTTTAAAAGTTTCACATTTTTTATGTTTTTGTTTACTAATGTTAAGCAAATTTTTGGCTGGTTTTAATATAATAAATGATTACAAGTTTGATATATTTTATTAAAAATAAAAATTATGTTTTTTCGACCTTTAATTGTGCAATGAAAATGAAAATTATTCAAGTTCGAGATTATTTAGTAGGACAATATCCTAAAAAGAAATAAAGAGTATGGCCTCGAACTTGAATAATTTTAATTTTTATTGCACAATCAAAGGTGGAAAAAACTTAATTTTTATTTTTAATGAAAATTATATCAAACTTGCATAAAAGACAAAGTACGGTCTCGTTTACTCCCCCTCTATATCCTGTTTTTAAACAAAACAAAACAAAACAAAACAAGTGTGAAATAAAAAGGATAATAAAAACAAAAAGCGTGTATTATATATCTTACCAAAGGTTGAGCTTGCACATAATGAACAAGTTTTCAATATATTTTTGATCAATGGTGATAATCTTTAACTTCGAGCTCATATATTAGTTCTCGTTTAGTGAAAAAACTGGTTTATATGAATGTTTGATGTTTTGCATGGGATTGTCAAATCTTTCAAAGCGTGTTCTGATGATGGGAACCTAGAAAACTCCCGAAATAGATCTATCAACACATTCCTGAAAGTGGACAATTAATATATTTAAAAACAAAAACTCTATAGATTATTTGTTAGGACAATATCTTAATAAAGAAATATAAAGTATGGCCTCGAACTTAAATATTTTTCGTTTTCAATAAATAGTTACTTTAAATTACTTAAATTATAACTCAAATATAACTATTGTAAATTCAACAGATTTATTTTTTCTATTTTTACCTTAAAAAATTATGTTAATTTAGCAGATTTTTCTGCAACGACGTTTTTATTTAATTTTAGATAGTTTTAGCAAAAATGTTTATTAAATTTTTTTTTCTATTAGTATAGATTAGATTAGATTAGAGTTCTTTATTATTATTTTCTTTTTCCAAATTTTTACATTCAAAAATTCCAATTCAATTATTATTATTATTTATTATTATTATTATTAGTTTATTTAACTTAAAATAGTAATAAAGAGTATACGGCGTGGTTTCTTAACCGTCTGCCGGAAGTTTAGATGTATTCTATATAATATTTAAATTCCTTTTTTTTTTTTTTTTTTTTTAATTTTCATTTTATTTAGTTTAGAAGTTAAATTCGTCTACTAAAAATTTTCTATATTTCATTGCATTTCTGACATAATTATACAAACAACTCCAATTTCCCTCTATATCACCGTTTAATATATCATAAATTTCATAATCTGATAATATTGAGTTTCGCAGATACCTACGTCTTATATCATTTAGGACTGGGCATCTTCCTAAAAAATGCTGTAGAGTTTCTTCTTCATTTAGGTTGCATAACGAACATAGTCTGGATTGGCCAGTGGTGTATCTGTTTGCATTCAGCCATAAAAGATCGCCACGTGTTCTCATGATCACTGATATTTGATGCTGGTTATAATGATCGTTACAGTAAGAGAAACCTTTCAAATAATCTAAAAACTTATATATTCTCTGTCGACCACTAACGGCAGCTTCCCAGTAATTCTGGTAAGATTGGGTTTTCATCATTTGTAGCAGGGCCAGACAAGTTTTATTCCAACTGTATTTGCAAAGAGATATACCATCGGTGCTTAAGTCATTGTTATTCAATTGATTAACAAAATCTTTAAACCAAAAAATATTTTGAGACATTACTATTTTTGACAGTTTATGGGGTAATCTATGATTATCATAATCAAAAAGTGTTTTAGAGATATATTGTAAATGTAGGATATATGTGTAAAAGTGAGCATCCTCCTGTCCTGTTTCCAAAGCCAGAATATAGTTAGAAGCATTATTAGGTAACTTCAAAATACGTTTTGTAAAAAACCTTTGCAATTTATCTACGTAATCCAAACCCGTGAATCCCCATACTTGTGCCCCATATGTTTGTATGGATCTGCAAACAGCCTGAAATAATCTCCACTTAGCTTTTAGCGACACATCCCTCTTTGCAATAAAACTTCTCCAAGTGATATTTATACATACTCTTAAAGCATTGGTTTTTGAAGTTATATGCTTTGTGTAAGACATTGTAGGGGTTAATACTATGCCCAGGTATTTATACTCAGACACTATTTTGACAACCTATCCATTAAATTTCCCCTTTTCATTTTTACCAATTCTGCCGCCCTTCCTAAACACCATTATTTCAGACTTCGTAAGATTAGTGTAGTTACTTATCAATTAACCCACCCACATTTATGTGAATTGAAAACCAAAAAAAAAAATTCTTCTGCATAACAAATGTTACCAACATTTATAACGAAGGAAAAGCGATTCTGAAAGCTTTGTTAGTACTTTTTTTTAACGCCTTATTATTGATACTGGTATGTAAACAGGATTTACTTTCCTTTGCCACAACATCACTCCTTTCGCTTCTCTCTATCTCTCACTTCCTTCCTACCACTCTCACAATTGTTCCACTAAATAAGGGAATAATTTCAATAAATATTCTTGAGCAAACATTTTCTTTTACATTATTTCAAACTCATATGTAATCACGGTAGCTGCTGTTACTACACAAAACAGTTACAGGGGTATTCATAAAGTTAAGTTACACGTACGTTGTGTGCTACACACAACGAGTTCACAACTAGAATGTTTGTAAGACTTATTCACGGGTTGTGCGTGAGTCTTTACATAAGTCTTTTGAACGAGTTAATTATACTTAATACAATATTAAGGCCCGATTACTGAGTGTCCAGTTAAAATTTAACAAACAGTTAAATTGAAATTTTATATGTAAAACAACAACAAATCTGTCAGTTGAAGTCCCAGTTAGTAGCTAACTTGACATTGTGAAAATCAGGCTAAGAAAAGTAGAAATATATAGAATAATTAAAAATAAATGGAAACAAATAATACTATAACTGAAAACAGGCTAAAAAAAAGATTTTACATTAAACAAAAAAAAAAATCTAAATGTTAACAGCTGTTGTTTAGATGACAGCAGAGTTATTCATGAGCAGGGTTGGCATATCGTTTAGTAAAAGGTGTCATGAATAGAAACCCCTTATTCAGTGGATATGCAGTGCCTAAATTTCGCTTATGAATACCGCAGTCATAGTCTTGGTGTTATATATAGATTCCTATATTTTATTGTAATTTATCTTAAACGTAATCATTTCATGCTGTAGAGCACACAAATATTCTTGTTGAAAAAATAAATAAAATATATGTATTTCTGCCTTCGAACACACGTGCTTTTCTACGAGTGTTTATGTACGTACAACATTTTATCATAGGTCGTGTTTCAATATGGTTGGTTACCATATACAAATATGGCAACTCTTGGTAGTACAAACATTCAAATATGGAATTGCCCATATTATCACATCATTACACGCTCTATGTTGTTGGCATAAATAAATTTATACATTTTTCTTTATCAACTAAATTCTATAAAAAATTAACTTAAATTCAAAGATTGGTGTTACAATATGTGAATGTGTGCCCTCCTCAAATCTATAGTTATTCTACTACACTATGCGAAATAATAATAAAGCCACATATACTTTCAGGGCTATATCCTGAACGCGAATGGACTTTTTTTTAACAAAATACTGTTTCTGGGGTAAAAAATACGATGATCGTATTTTTCATAAAAATTATTAATTTTTAACTACTGATAAAACAACAACAATTGTAGCAAAAACGATTATCGAATCGGTCAAAAACAACTAATCTATAATGAATGCATTAACCACAAAACCGACCAACAAAACAATAAAACAATAACCATAAAACGACTACATAGTTTGTAAAAACTACTGTTTTTAACAGTTATTTTTTCGGTATTTTAAAAATATTTTTAGATAAAAAAACTATGTTTTTCTTTCAATTGCAATAAGAATTTGTATTTCCTACATCATATATCAAATACAAAGTCAATATTCCAAACGTTGTTCCCGGTATGACGTTTTTATGCATTGGATATACGAAGAAAAATTCTAATTATTATTTGCAAACTATGAACATATTAATAATAACAAATATAAACTAAATGAGAATGTTTAAAAACTCGATATAATCTTCTATTTTTAAATAACTAACAAAACTTGACTGTTAACTGCAAAAGTTGTTTAGTTGTTTAACATAACTACTCAAAACAACTGTTACTAATGTGCAGTATTTTTGGTAGTTATTTTTCCAAATGGCTGTCTAAATTAGTCGTTTTTCATGTTGTCATAGAAAAACGACTACTATAGCAGTTAAAACAACTACTACTGTTTAGTTACTGTAGGAATATTCTGAATGTAGGACCAATACTCCACACGATAGGCCCAAAATAATTTCTTTTTACAGAATTCGCGAAAAAATTCGCCATAACTTGTCACAAACTGTGTTAAAATCTTGTTTATTTACCTATTGTACGTCAGCATCACCGGTGACCAGTCCGGAACTATTTGTGGTTCTACTGGTACTAGTTATTGGCTACGAAGCTCACCGGAGTCTTATTCAGTACCACGGGAACCAGGACGCCCTTGGGATTACGGTTCCAACCTGGTTAATGGTTAGGCCCCTTTTTGGGAGCAATGTGGTGGCTGTGGTTACTGCCAAGTCCAGGGTAGAGCAATTTATTGCTTGATGTGGAGTTCATTTCAACCAAAATTTCACTGTTATTCAAAGAACAGTATTAGTGTTATATATGCTTCGCACATTACCAAGGTGAAAGAATGTGCCGAATTGGTACTTTTATTCCAATCGTCACGGCTTTGTGGCGGGAGGTTTAAAGGGGACGTTGGTGAATGCTTTATATTTTCACTCAGTGTTTGAGAACACCGTGAAGTTTAGCCAAACGGTAGGTATTCACGTTAATCAAAACACATTTGTACGTCAGCATCATTTTTAAACGACTTCGTTAGAATTAATATAAATTTACTTAATTTTTGAAGTATTTTTTGTATAAGTGGTTTTATATTTATTTCGCCTGAACAAAAATTATAAGTTAAAAACTCCCAAGCTATACAAAATAATAGGAGCTTGAATGAAATAAACAGTATTTTGTTCAAAAATCTAGTCGCGTTCAGGAGATATCCCTGAAAATATATATGGCTTTATAATTATTTCGCTTAGTGTAGTAAGGTTGACTTGCAATCTACGTATTTTTTTACACTTTATAAAGCGGAATTTGACTTGAGATTGGGTACCCAATACCCTATAAGTGGTATTAGTTTAACATTAAAATAACACACCTAAAAATATCGGATATAAAAGCTTTCAATTAGACTTTCGGAAAAAATTTAACTTTATATTCTTAATTGGATTCGAAATCATAAAGAATAACGATGAAGTCTTGAAATATTGTATAAAATTGCCGAAACTAATGATTTCCAGTGAACTAAAAAAATATATCCATTGTATGGAAAAAGGGTGTTTTGAGTCCACCTCATTATGGTTCCAAAGGAATTTTTTAAAATTGATATGAAACCATTGATTTAAAAATATTTTTTTTAGAATTAGCTAAATGTTAATACATTGTCTTAATGGCAGCACAACCAGCCATCCAGAAAATATAATACAAAAAATTTGATGGCAACACTGGCAGTGTGCCAAGCTTTAAAATTTGAAAGTTCAAACACGTGTATTTAAGTCAGTATCAGTTTTACCACAAAAGTTTAAAAAAGAAACTATAAATATAAATTTATGATTAATGCTAGTTAGTAGTTTAAAATCTTTCGCTATTCTTAAGTGTTGTGGTAATGTATCTTTTGGGGTAACATAACATAAATGTTTCGTAGACAAAAAGTTATATCTGGGCATGAGTGGGCGTGCAGTTTTAAATGTGGAAGTGTTTGACAAAGTGTGTATAATAAGTTGGAACTTAGAACTCACCAACATTTTTCCGCAAACTCCCATAATTGTTTTTTTAGGAGAGCACTACTTTGGAATATATTTGCCGAAATTCGTTAGACGAAAAAACAGACTGACTGGGTACTACAGAGAGTCCATAAAAAATCTAACTATCACCAATATAAATCAAATAAAATAATAAAATTTCCCATAATTAAAAAAAAAATTTTTAATTATGGAACGATGAGGGTTAACGGTAAATATTTAGTGGGTGTGTGGTATGGGAGTGGTTCGAATGGTTTTTTAATATTGAAAAACAAAGGTCTGCCAGTACTTTTTAAATATATGACAAAAAAATGGATTTTGGAACACAGTACACTAGGACGGGTCGATTTGTAGGGAGGCAAAAAAAATCGCTCAACGTACAAGGAAAATCGTATTCTAGGGATCAAAATAAGAAACTTTGCCGAAGGACCCATACCTCTAAAACGAATTCTGATGACCCGATTTTTGACCAGTAGGGTCAAATTTTTGACCGTAGGGTCAAATTTTGAAAAAGCCCACTTTGATATTTAAGAAAGTAGAAGGAATCTCTTCAAGATTATGGGAGCTACTTCTTCTCCGGGAGACGCCCTAGCAGATTAATGCATAAATCATCATTCTAGGTGACCGTTAAGGAGTTAACATTTAAGTTGAAGGAGGGCCTTTTTAGCCGTGTTTTTGTTGCAAAATGTACAATTCTCGGGATGGAGATATTTCAGAAAGTAGGAGGATTCTTTCCAAGATTAGGGTCTCTATTTCTTCTCCGGAAGACGCTTTAGCAGATGAATGTATAAATTATGTTCGTTTGGGTTGGATTTGATTGTGGAACTCTAAATGGTTCAAAGTGGAATTTTTTAAAATTTTACCCTACGGGTCAAACGTCGGGACATCAGAATTCGTTTTAGAGGTATGATTAATTCGGCAAAGTTTCTTATTTTGATCCCTAGAATACGATTTTTAAATCGACCCGCCTACAGTACACCCCTCAAAATGTAACTAGGTTTGTGTTATGACAATTTCCAAAATATTTCGTGTCTAGCATGAAGATCCCGTGAGCTGGACCGTTTTTAAAGAAGATATTTATAAATATACGGAGGTTGAAAGCTCGTTATAAATTGAAAATAACATAAAAATAATCTCGATGTATATAAAAACAAAAAACTATTATAACTGTGAAAGATATTTTTTTAAGTTTTTCAAAGAATTTTGTACTTTAGCTAAAGACAAAAAGTGCACAATATTATTCACATGGAAAGTTTTTAAGGCGCATCCAACGGTATAGAAAACATGCCAAAGCAAGTCCAGACATATTCATTTTCCAGGGATATTCTGTAAAAAAAAAGGATTTTTAAGTTTTTTGTATGGAGGTTTTTGTGATAAAAATTTCAGATTGACATATTTTAATCTTTAGTCGATATTAGTAAATACGTGTTTCAGCTTTTTTCGAAAATCACACTAGTTTGTGTTGGGAAACCTGTTATAATAAGTCCAATTTCGGTATTAACCCTCTTACCAGCAAGCCCGCCTAGAAGCGTGGTATTTGAAATTGGCCATAAATGCGCTAATTGGGTATTTTATTATAATAATTTAAGCTATTTCGATAGCAAAGCAAATTTAAAAATTATTTTGCGATTTTTTTCACGGTTTGGCAGCGAGAAAGCGTTATAATTAAAATTTCGTAAAATTTAAAAAAAATATATACTTTGAAACTAGCACAATTTTCAAAGATCTTCAGAACATATTTATGTTGACTGAGAACCGTTGATGCTAACCACAAAGTAAAATTTTTAGCTCAAATTTTGGTCTAAGGACATTCATGATTCTAAAGGGATACCTGTAAGGGACATCGCCTTGAAAACGTATGCGCAGATTTTTATGAAATTTAACAGAAAGATTATATCATGTAGTATTAGCAAAGCTTTTAAGCTTCAAGTTGAAGTTATGGTGCGCTTTCGCTCAATTTCGCTCAATTTCGACTTTTTCAAACAACGAAAATCGCAATATCATCTTAAGTATAAACACTCGACTTGTAATTTTTGGAATATAGTTATATCTTGGTAAAACGAATAATCTATACCTAAATTTATTAATTATTAATTGTTTATTGTTTTATTTTTTGTTT
The DNA here is from genome assembly GCA_021234595.1 of Delia radicum. NCBI lineage: Eukaryota > Metazoa > Arthropoda > Insecta > Diptera > Anthomyiidae > Delia > Delia radicum. Next base: position 30,946,460 of record CM037853.1, read on the forward strand.
CTTCAAAGTAATTCATTTATTTACGTGTGCTAGATATTGCCGTCATCTGCCAAATATATTAAAACATTACTCAAAATAACGTTAACCAAACGAAACAACGTAAAATAACAATAATGCTAAACTAACATAACGTTAACCTCAAAGCAATATAAGGATATGTATATAACGTTATAGCATAAAATAACGTTAACCTTAAAATACCCTAACGAAATATTCACAAAATACCGTTATCCAATACCGATAACCGAATGAAACGGTTGCCAACACTGCTTTAAACTTAAGATCTAAATATAATAGGGTACCTTATAAAGTCCATCTCAATTGTAGCCATTACGTTCTCATTTTAATGTTGCAGGTTTTATTGTGTGTTGTTTATTGCGTTATAATATTATGCATTGAATTTTCTTTTGGTTGTCATTATAAGGTGCTACATGTAAATAATTAATAGCATTATAAGATGCACTCACGAAATCGTATAACAAACATTTTCAGTTGTCGTTGTAATAATTCAGCATAACGATGACAACAGCCAAGTAACTTGCAACCCAGAGCTTTGAAGTTTGCATTCAATATGGGAATGAATTCTCTAAAATTGAATTCCATTTTTTTAATTGAAGTAATGAATTGTTTAATAAGAAAATACTAAGAATGAATTCCTGTGAATGAAATCCATGATTACAACTTTAAGTATTAAAATTAAGGAATTCAATCAACAAGTATTCATGCAAACTCAGTTAATTAAACTTTTGGTCAGGGAATTCACTCTATATGAAATGAATTTCTTAGGGATTCATTTCAATCACTTTTAATTTCCTTAGGGAATTAACTTTTTTTTAATTCCCTAAGGACTTAACTTTTTGATTTAAATACCTAAGGTCTTAACTGTTTTGCTTAATCCCCTATGGACTTAACTTTTCGGTTTAAGTCCCTAGGGACTTAACTTTTAAGTTAAGTTAAAAAGTTAAGTCCTTAGAGACTTAAACCAAAAAGTTAAGTTCATAAGGGAATTAAACGAAAATGGAATGAATTCCTAAGCCAATACATACCCTAGGGAATTTATTCACTAGGAAATGCATTCCCTGACCAAAAGTTGAATTAACGAGATTTGAATGAATTCCCTACAGAATGAGTTCGATAGTTTTCATGAATGAATTTAAAAAATGAGAATGAATTCTTATTTAGATTTTTGTTGTTTTTAGTGACCAATTGCATTTTGTATGTTATTTGATTGCAAGCTTTTTTTTTTAATCGACGTTTCGTTGGCTTATTTCCAATTTCTTCAGGAGTTATTTATTATTAAATTCTGGCAAAACAAAACACAAAATAACGTTTTTTTCTAAAAATTTTAAATGCTATTAATTTTTAAATCAGACTTGACTAGTTTCTGTCTCCTTTTATGGGCATCGTCATCAGTGATTTTCCATTTAAATTGTATTATGATTTGTGTATTTATAATTGTCAGATAAAATTTTCAATAACCTTCGGCTGTAAGAATCAAACCTCCACGGTGGGCTTTTCCAGTAGTGTTAAGTACCTCGGCGTGACTCTTGACAGATCCCTTACCTGGAATGAACATCTTGACTATGTCTCCAAGAAGGCCACAAGGGCATATTATGCCTGCCAAAGGCTTTTTGGTAAGACATGGGGTCTAAGGCCGCAGATGGTCTACTGGTCGTTTAACACCATTGTTAAACCTATGATCACCTATGCTGCCCTGGCATGGTGGCCAAAGGTTGAACAGGTAGGGGCAAGGGATGCTCTCAAGAGGATCTACCGTCTTATGTGTATTGGCATAACGGGGGCAGGCGGAACCTGCCCGACGGATGCCATGGGGGTTATGCTGGGGATACCACCATTGCATATTTCTGTAATGGAGGCTGCCTGCATAGGATCCTCCAGACTTAGAGAATTCGGTGACATGAGGGGAGGTGATCTAAGGGGTCACATGAGGATCGCTAGAATCCTAATTGATGACCCGATTACAAAGGTTACGGATAGGAGGTCACCGGAGTACATCTTTGATAGGAACTTTAAAGTGATGCTGTTCGACAGGGCCATGTGGACCAACAGATCCTGGGAGCCAGAGCGGGGTTCTCAGATATGGTTCACAGATGGCTCAAAGCATGCGAATGGTGACACTGGTGCGGGTGTCTATGGACCAGGTTTCCAACGGGCCTTACCCATGGGTAGATACCCCTCCATTTTTCAGGCAGAGATTTTTGCTATCTGTGTCTGCGCGGAGGAGTGTCTACGAAGGGGCACTATTAGATCTCGTATCTACATTCTTTCCGACAGTCAGGCGGCATTAAGGGCTTTAATGTCCTATGAGGTGTCATCTGGTCTGGTCATGGAATGCGTTCTGGCTCTTAACCGACTTGGCAGGCGCAACTCGCTTACCTTAGGGTGGGTTCCTGGTCACGAGGGGCATGAGGGCAACGAGAGGGCAGATTGTCTTGCTAATTGCGGGGCCCGAAGGCCCTTTATTGGCCCTGAACCATTCTGTGGTATACCTTTGGGGTATGTTAGGGAGAAGCTCGGGTCGTGGAGGGAGTCAGAATTCTCTCTCTATTGGGAAAACTCTCTTGGCCAACGACAGGCTAAGAGATTGATTTCTTTTTCCAGTGCAGGATCGAGGAGACTCTTGTCCCTCGGGAGGGGTGACTTGAGAACCCTGGTGTCTTACCTGACTGGACACTGCAATCTCAGATACCACCTGCTCAAAAGGGGTCTTTCGGACACGGATGAGTGTAGGTTTTGCGAACTGGTAGCTGAGACATCAGAGCATGTTCTTTGCGAATGTCCGAGGCTATGTGAAAGGCGTGCCAAGTTTCTTGGCAATCGCTTTGTCTCCCCTTCGGACATTATGAAGATTTTGCCTAATAGGATTATTGGCTTTATAGGTAGCTTGAATCTTTAGGGTAACTTTAGGCAGCACAAAAGACCTAAGTTGGTCGCGGTGCATAGTGCCATATAATCTAATCTAAAGAATCAAACCTGCGCTCTTCTTACAATACAAACGTTATAAAAATGTTTTTTTTTTTTTTTTTTTTTATTTTATTAATTAATAATAATAATTATTAATACACTCTGGTAACTTCAGCTGTAAATATTTGTAGTTGTTTGAGTTGTAATACAGTATTTTGATGTTTAAGTGATAACACATTCAGTTGTAGAAGAAATTTCAGTTTTGACTACAATTGTAGTTCATTTAAAAAAAGAAACCACATCAAATTTCTGCATTACATTAGACTAGAGTGGCACTATGCACCGCGATCAGAAGTTGGTATTTTGTGCTGCCAACGAATACACCCTATGGGTTCAGGCTCCCTACGAAGCCAACTATCTTACCAGGTAAACAATTCTAAACGTTCGATGGCGTCACTATTCGACCACCAAAATAACGCACCCTCCTGTCGGAGAGCCTCGGATATTTGCAGAGAACATGCTCTGAGGTCTCGGGTTCCAATTCACAAAACCTGCACGTATCCGTAGAGGATCGTCCCATCTTGTACAATTGATATCTAAGGCCACAGTGTCCCGTGAGGTAACCCGTCACGGTCCTTAGTTCGCCCCTCGTCATAGACAAGAGTTTCCGCGACCTCTCCCCAGAGGGAGCTATAAACAGCCTCGCCTGTTGCTGCCAGGCGATCTGGCCCAATAGGCTCTAAACTCCGACTCCCTCCATCTTCTGAGCCTCTTTTTGACATACCCATTGGGTACTCTATTATGATTTAACATTAATTTTATACAGTCGTTTTTTAATTAAAAATAAAACAAAAAATGTTTGTTTATTTTTTACTGCATTAGTGGTTAATTTTTACTACAATTGTGGTTAATTTTTTGAACAGTAAAAAAACAAATGACAATATTAGTTGAATTTACTGAAATTTGTTATCTTTGTCCTTTTTTTGTGTTTATCGCTATTTTCATTCGTTGTTGTATGCGGAGACTCTCTAACGTATATCTTCTATTAAAAGTTGTCTCTTTGTCTAATATTTTTACTTTGTCAAAATTAATTTCGAGACTGCACTCCTTCCCATGCTGAGATAATGCTGTACTTTCCTTCCCCTTACTTATATCATTTGCGTGCTCTGCTAGTCTTGTAGAAAACATTCTCTTTGTAGTCCATACATATTCTTTACCGCACTCCTCCGTAGAATTACCATCACAAAATCCTTGAAAACATGATAATTAGGGAATGAATTCTTCAAAGCTCTGCTTGCAACAATAATAACAAACAACGTAGCCAAATAGTTTGGCTAACAAAATCTTTGGTATAAAATATACATACACTCACAATATTTTAATAGTAACAGATTGTAGTGTATGTAAAAGGTAATCAGTTAACTTTGTTTTTAAAGGAATATACATTTAAACTAGAAAGAAATTTTTTTTAACATATTTTGCCATTTATTAAAAACCAAACCTCATATAAATACTTTTTTTGTATCAGTTATTATTTTCATTTTGTTTTTACAAAAAATTCTTTAATAGAACCAAAAAGTTAATAATATTAAAAATTAAAGAAATTCTGTTGTTTTTAATATTTTTGGAGTTAATAGTTTGATAGTTGAAGTAAAATAAAATAAAATCGCGTATTTTTACGGATTTGAGACTTTTTAAAGTTTTTATTTTATTTTTGATAGTAAAAATAAAAGAAAATCTCTTATTTCAACGGATTTAGAGGAAATTTTTATAGTTAAAAATAAATTTAAGAAAACATTTGATTTGAACGAAAAGTGAAACGTTTTTAATTATATGAGTGAGCGCTTTTTAACTATATGCTTAGTAGATTTAATTTACATATTCGTTTGATTTTACCGATAAAATATTGTGAGTGTAGCACTTACATGTGGTCTAGAATTAGGTATTGACTAAAAAATACTCCGCAAAACATGGGTCTTTAACTCTCTAAAAGTTTTGTAGGCCTGTGTAGTCATACTTTTAAATTTGTCTACAGATGTTTTTTTCAAATAGGTTGTTCAGAAATCGGAAATATATTGTTTTCAAACCCTATTCCTACTTTTTGTAAAGTATTTTTTTTTGTCAATACATAATTCTAGACCACATGTGTACTACTCGCAATAATGGTACATATGGGCTTTTCCATAGACACAAACGTTACCAGTCGTGTAGTTCAATGAGGTGAATAACAAGGAAACATATATATCGTCGGCTTGCCTGCAAGTGCTGTGTATTAAAAAAACTCTAAATTTAGCTAAAATTAGCCAACAATCGAACTGCTTGGTCCTTAAATATAAGAAATTTAAGACAGTGACGTGATGTGACAAAAACAGAAGTTGTTTTTGTCGTCTTCTACAAAAAACGCCAAACTCTGCGAATTGCACCGGACGTTTTTGATAGTACTTTTCAAATATAATGAAAATGAAAATTATCCGATTTCGAAGCCATACTCTATATTTCTTTATTGACCACTTTCAGGAATGTGTTGATGTGGAATTTTCTAGGTTCCCATCTTCAAAGCACGTTTTGAAAGAAGTGACAATCCCCTGCAAACATCAAACATTCATATAACCTAGTTATCTCACTAAATGAGAACTAATAAATGAGCTCGAAATTAACGATTATCACCATTGATCAAAAACGAATTGAAAACTTGTTCGTTATGTGCTAGCTCTACCTTTGGCAGATATACAATACATGTTTTTTGTTTTTATTCTACTTTTTATTTTTACACTTGTTCTGTTTTATTTAAAAACAAGATGTAAATTGGAAGTACACTAAGACCGTACTTTGTCTTTGTCTTTTTTTTTTTTTAATAAAAACATAATTTTTATGTTTAATAAAAATTATATTAAACTTGTTGTTAAATATCTATTAAATTTGTTTCACAATTAATAATTATAATTATTAATTTTTTTTTTTTGATTTTTTTTACAACCCATAGTGTCACGTAACATATATTGGGAAAACGCTAGCAGTTATTAAAATTTTTTTTTGTTATTTATAATATTAAAAAATATTATAAATTTTTATATTCTAAAATTGTTTTTGAGAAATACAAAGGATATCATGAAAATTAAATTAAATTAATTACACAGGACAACAAGTTTTCCAGCCCTGATAATAGAGTATAATTTTCAAAATGTTTTTATGTGTGCTGAGGTCGAAAAGATGGGACTTTAAAATGGCATACACATTGTTGTGAATAAAGCTCAATTCGCGATGTTATAACATCCCGAATATAGCGAAAACCCGAGCTTTTTAAGACTTTATGTTAAGATAACTTAAAAATCTGGTATGCTGGAGAAATTCTGACTTCGGATTAAGCGCTTATCAATCTTTTAGAAAGGTATACTCCAGTGCCAAGGTCTTCACGTTTTCAGATTTTGATGGCTAATGTTTTTAGTAAAATATATGATTTTTTTTTGTGACTTAAGTGCATTTGTTTTTTAGTTGTCTCTATACCGTCGTGAGTTTTCATTCCTTTTATCTGACTTGCGTGACGTCAATTACATTTCACTTGTGAAATTTTTCTTTAGCATTCATACGAGTAATTTCAGACCTACACTCACACTTGTGAGCTTAACCGCTTCCTTGGAAAATTTGCAATATTTTTAATACCAAATATGGGGATTAGTAATAACATTTGGGTATGTAATTGCAGGTAAATTACTCAATTACACCCAATTGGGTAATTGGACGAAAAAATTAAGTGACCTGTAATTAAATACACAAATATTGGTATTATGTCCCAGTGTTGACAAAATTTAAATTTTTAAGCTCACAAGTGTGACCTTACGTCTAAAATCATTAATGATATAGAAAAATTTCACAAGTGAATGATTGTCAAATGTAATTGACGTCGCTCAAGTCTGCCTGTAAGGATGCTCTAGGATTCCATCTACATAGAAAATACATAATTTTAAATATCCATATTTTACTACTAAAAAGTTAAATATATGCACGGTTACGTGACGTGATAAAGTTTGCAATTTTTAAAAAAAGTAACTCTGATTAATAGGTCACATATTTTTGTTATACTAAATTATTCACAACAAACTTGATTTTAATGAAAAGCTCTAAGCACCAGCTACCATCGAGGCAGAAGCAATGAGAATAAATGTTGTTTGGCGGTGACATACGTGACATTATAATCTTTAGTTACTGGAGTTAATGTTGGTTGCAAAAAATATATTGATATAGAGGTATACTTGCCATCATCACTATTAAAGAATTAAATATTTAAGAGAAAGTGTTACTGAAAATTAATAAAATTTACAAAAAAAAAAAAAAAAAACACAAACGGAAATTTGCAGTGCGTTTTATCATCACTGCAAATAAGATATGCTTTGGCCTTTTTAATTTAATAAAATTTGATTTTTTTTTTTTAATAATACCTGTCAGAAGACGGTCAAGATGGGCTTTGAAACTTTAGAGCTTTGATGTAAAAGGCAGTCAAAATTTATTTCCCTATGCACTTTAGCGTACTAACACTGTATGATCATGGTTGTGTGGGGAATATGTCGCGTAAACACCTACACACGCATACCGTCAACAATTTTAATTTCCAGCTTTTATAAAATTGTTTGCACTTCCTCATTTCCGTTTCCGTTGATTTCTCTGTCTGCATGCAAAACTTAAATAATAACCCCTGTAGCTATGCTATAAATTATTGCTCCGAACTCCAACATTAGTCGACGAGGCGAAATCCGGAAACAACAACATGCTTCAGTCTTTCCCATAAACAACTTTTAGGTCATATTTATAAATCGTTACAAGCTAAACATGGATGTGCCCATATATATTTTACATCAGATGGCACATGAAACAACATATTACATTAGGGTGCAACATATTTGTACGAAAGACTAAGTTTATATGACATTCATGAAACTGACTTTGGAAAAGGGGAGTTGAATTAAATAGACAACTATTATTAAACCTTTCAATTGGACTATACAAAAAAACTACGATTAAAGCTTTCAATTGGACTATAAAAATAACTGCGATTAAAGCTTTCAATTAGACTAGGAAAACTAAACTTGGACTATAATTTAAATTTAGAATAAAACTATCAATTTAACTATATATATAACTAATATCGATTTGAAATTTCAATAAGATTTTAGACAAACATTTTAGACATTATCACCAGTTTGTGTCTTATACTATGTTTCCACTTACGTATTTTGAGTAAAACATGTGCTTTAGTGAAAAATATGTATGAGAAACATGTTAAAAATATGGTTTATTATAAGACACGTCCAAAACACGTTCAGTGGAAACGTAGTATTAGGGAAATAATATTCTCCCTGAGTTCATAATTAATAACGAAAATAAAATATTATATATTCTTATAACTTCGAAGCCTGTTACCAAATTCGACTTATTTTAAATATAAAATAAATATTTTTTTTATCAATCTGGAAAAACCTCAAGACACATTAATTTTTTTAGCTCATGTGCTCAAAATCCAGTGGAATAGTGTTTGGTCCTTTAGTATTCAAAACTATAATTTATGCACCACCTTTATGTTCTTCAAACAATTTTCATATCCTAGAATACATTTAAGTTTTGCCATTTTTATTAGTTTTATTTTTCGGTTTTTTACTCGTTATTGCAGTTAAACATAGTCGTATTTTATATTTAAACATGGTCATACAAAAAAAATTTAAAAAAACTAAAAACATTGCATAATGACGCATACATACTTTTGTTGTTTATAGTTTAAATGTAAATTTTGTGCTTTTTTTTACAGAGTTGTATTGTTCATACACTCAAACTTATACAATAAATACACACATTTATACAAAATTTAACATCGTTTTAACGCACCTTTAGCATGGTAACAATCATTAAACAACTCTTTACTTGAGCCTCCTATAACTTCTTTTTTAACCGATTCACTATAGATCAGGTTTCTAGAAAACTGGTCGAATTTTTTTGTTGGTGAACTTAAATTTAGTATAATGGGCGAGTGCAATTATCATAAATTTATGCAGCTTTCTTGATCTTTATAAAGCTTTTTTTTAAACACCAGACACAAATTTATGCAGCTTTCGTGATCTTTATAAAGTCTTTTTTTTTAAACAAATGAAACAAATTTATGCAGCTTTCGTAATCTTTACAAAGCTTTTGTTTAAACACATGAAACAAATGTATGCAGCTTTCTTGATCTTTATAAAGCTTTTTTTTCTAAACACATGACTTTTTTTTTTTGTTAATTATTCAACTTTCTCAAAATTCAGTAAATTTTTAAAATATTTAAAAAAAGATTTATAATCGGGATGTAAAATTTTTCAATTTACGAGAAATAATTTCTGAAATGACTCTCGTCTTTAAATTTGTTAAAATTAATAAATTTTCAGTAAAAAATTTGTAAATCTGCAAAAGATGTCTTTCTAGGAAAATGATATGTAAAATGTATGTAAATTCCTACCCCATAGTGCATTTCAAGTTAATTTTAGTACCCGATTAAAAAAAATAAATAATATGATGCAACAAAGAAATGTATAAAATTCGATATAGCCTTATATCTAATTGTAATACAATTTGATCCGAAAAATGGTGGATCGTATTTTATATAAATGGATTATATTACATTGAGTTCGATATAATGTGATACGATTCAATCCAGTGAAAATAAATTTGTTAAATTGAATAAGGGGTGGGGGGGGGGGGGGGATGTGGCTAGATATTATGAAGCGATTATTTAGAGCCCAATTAAAATTTAATGTACAGTAAAATTGTATATGCTTAACAAACAAAAAATTGTATGTCAAATTAAAGTTTTTGGTTAGCTTCTTACAGGAAGAAGAAAATGAAAATATTTTTATTGGAAAATGGATATGATATGCTAGACATCCGCAGTTTCGTCCTCTCAAGAAACTCAGCAGTGATTAATTTTTGTGTCAACTGAAGAAAGTGTTTTATATTGTTAAATTGCTCTATAAGAACAACTTTTTACTTTGTGTCGTAGTGAGTTTCAAACCCACAGCGATACATCAGGATATGACTCGTAGCATCACCTGTTAGCAAGTTGAGAGACAGTCGACACAGGGATGAGTGTGGCTAAGTGAAATTTTGTAAATTTTTTTGGTTATCCCCAAATAAATGAAAAACTATTCTTAAATAAAAATGTTTTTATCTAACAAGTTTTTTAATTAATAACTTAAACAAACGTTTTAAAAGTTTTAGAGATCAATACTTTTTATTTTAATTCAATTAAATACTAATTTCAAGTCATTTAGAAAACATATATCCGACGAAAAAAGTTCTGATATTATCATATATGATTATATAAAATATCACATATAACTAAGCATCACATTTCATCTGATCCGAAAATTGCCATATATAAATACTCTGATCTTATGGTATCTCATGGAATCTAATCTCATATAGGTCAATCCGAAATATGGGTATATCAAATATGATCAAATTGTATATACTTTGATACAATTTTATCTAATAAGCTTTATTAAATAATTAAACAAAAAAAAATTAAAATGTTTTAGAGATCAGTACTTTTTTTTTTTTTTATTTTTTATTTTATTTTATTAATTAATAATCATATAATTACAAATTATATACTATTACACTAACTGAGCACTAGCTACTATGGCCTTCGGCGCGTTGTAGCGAAAACAGACCAGTGCCTCTGGTGGGAATCGAACCCACGACCCCCGCACTGATAAGCCAGCACGCCACCAACTAGCCAACCGGGGCGCCCACAACTTTTTTTTTTAAATCGAATTAAGTACTACTTGTAATTCATTTACAAAAAAATATAAATATTAATTTTAAAAAATAATGTTAAATGTAAAAATTTATGTTTTTTATAAACCTCAAGTTGGAACATATAATAAATTTAAAACGCTAGGTAAAACAAAAAAAAACAAACAACTTTTACCGAAGAAGAAAATCAAAGTTTTTATTCGTATACAGAAAACTTTACACATCATTGCTATACAAAAAATAATTCAAAATAATATCTATACCCAGCAAAAAATAGTGCTTACGTAGAAGCGCTTTCGGAAGGCATTATGTAATTACGAAGCGCTTCCAAAGCATATCCAGAAGGCATGATTTTTGTTTGCGATGTCCCACTTGGTATGTCTCTTTTAAGCAGGTGAAAAGCGCTTCTTTCATGTGCTCTTAGAAGCAATAGATTCAAGCCTTCTTAGGCAGTGAGAAGCGCTTTTTTGAATGTTGACAACATTAATGCCTTATACTAGTGCTTCTTTATTGCTTCATTCTTAGCATTTTTCACTGCTTCAAAGATGGCATTTTGGGATGCACTACAGAATGCTTTCCTTAATTGCATTATAGTATGCATGGTGGTGAAGTGCTATTTTAAAAGCATATAAATGTAGTTACTGCTTTCCAAATCCAGGTTATTTTTTGCTGGGTATTATGCAAAAAACCGAATTGATTTTAAGAGAGTTTCTAGAAAAATGTGTTAACAGTAGTACTTTTAATTAATTTTCATGCTTCTAAGCAATTTTAATTAAAATTTAAAGTCAATTGGTGTTGTCTAATGTATTCTCTGTTTGTATAATTAACACAAAACTTTATATAAAGGGTGTCCCAAGAAGAGCGCAATTTTTAAATTTTAAATAAAACACAGATATTTAAAAAAAAATCGTGAAACTTTATTATATCGTAAAGTAGACAGAATGAGGTTATGTATGGAACAATATATCGTGCAGATGGCCGCCGCGGCTTTGCTGGCATGCACGCGATCTTTTAATGAAATTTTCAATGACCGTTTTGCATGAATGCTGCGGTATTTCATTAATGCAGCGTCCAATTTCCTCTTTTAAGGCTTGAGTCGTCGTCGGCTTATTCGCGTAAACCATCGACTTCAAAAAACCCCAAAGAAAAAATCTAATGGTGTTAAATCGCACGATCTAGGCGGCCAATTCTGATCTCCAAAACGCGAAATAACACGACCGGGAAATGACTGATGCAGCAATTAAATTGTTTCTCTGGCTGTATGACATGTGGCGCCATCTTGTTGGAACCACATGCCCTCCACATTCATTTATTCAATTCTAGGCAAGAAAAAACTGGTTATCATTTCACGATACCGAACACCATTGACTGTTTGCGCTTGACCCGCCTTATTTTCATAAAAAAAAGGTCCAATGATCCCTCCAGCCCAAAAACCACACCACACAGTGACACGTTGAGGATGCATTTGCTTCTCGTGAATCACTCGAGGATTTTCCTCACCCCAAATGCGACAATTCTGCCTATTGACGAAGCCATCAAGATGAAAATGGGCCTCGTCACTGAAGATGATTTTATCGGCAAAATCAGCATTTTCATGTTGTCACAATGAGAATGCGTTGTTCATTCGTGTAGCGCTCCATTTTTACTAACCTCGTACCTTCTACTATCAGACAATAACAATTGTTCAAATGTCAAACAATGACACTTCGAATGTTGCCAGATTTAAAAATTGCGTTCTTCAAAAAATATGCATTAAAAAACCCCTTTAAAACCTAACAATTATAACGATGGGTTTTAGTACTTTAATAAAAAATTATCAATAATCATTAGAAAACAAAAATCAGTAGTCTTTCATGTTTGATTGCAGTAAATTTTGAAACTCACATATAACAGTAATAGCTTAATTTTTGACTAACTGTACCATATATGCTTACATATGATCATATATGGTACAATATATGGTCATATTAATTTTTATACCTATTTTATGTGAACAGATATAAAAGATATGTTAATATGATGATATATTATGCCATATTAAAAAATTTCGTAATATATTGCTACACATATATGCATATATAATGATATCAAGTTGTATATGTCATCGGGTTACTATACATGATGTCATACTTAACTATATTAAATTTGACAAAACTGAATCACATTATATAAGATTATATAATATTACTTTTACTCGGGTAAATTCAATGTGTCTTTTTTTTGCATTCGCTTTACTGATGTTGTTTGATCAAGAGAACAACATTAAAAGGTGTTAATGCAAATGTAGTTGCATTAGCAATTAGTGTGCTGTCATCTAGTGGGAAAAAACATAAAATAATCGGGCTACCACTACAACAACTACTATGTAGTACCAACTTCAACCAGCAACTACAAAAAACAACAGCAACAACTACATAAACTAAAATAAAATTTAAAAATTTGTTTAAAATAAAATGCGTGGTCAATGAAAAACGTAGAAAAATCAGCAACAACACTGCAGCAACATATTCTTAATAAGGAGTGTGAAATTTGAGACTTTGCATAAAATTTACATTGATTAGTTAAGGCTAAATGTATAAATTTAAAATATTGAAAATAAAATTATTTTTCTAGGATTTTTTAAAGTCGATATTTTTTATTTTCAAAAATTTGACATTGAAATTGACAGGAACATGAAAATCAAGAGAAATAAAAAAAGGCATAAATAGAACTAAGAATGTGTAAGATTATATTTGGATCTCTAGAAAATACATGTTGTCAGGTAAACTTTATTCTACACACAAAAAAAAAAATATTAACTTAAGATATCTACATTCATAGAAATAAACCTGCCTAAATAGCAGAAAAAGCTAATAAACATTAGTTTGAAGTGACGTTTCAGAAAAAACTACTAAAATTAGCAAATGTTTTTGCTAAATATTAGTACAATAAGAACTGAAAAATAAAAATATTAAATTTACAAAATGTTAGTTATATTCAAGTTGAATTTTAACTAATTTAAAAAATAAAACAAAAACTAAATATGGACTCATTCTAAAAATATTCAATTTTCGTCTTTCAATTTTAACCAAACTTGGTATGAAAGGTACACACAAAAAAATAAAAATCCATTTTAATCACGAAAACTATCGATTCAATAACTTTAATTACTGAAATTTCGCCAACAACGAAAATTGCTAATTATATAAGAAATTGAGAGCTCTTTAGTTGAATTATTTTTCAATTCTATAATAACTCATTGGCTTAAAAAGTGATCAATATCGTATACCCTCCTAAAAACCAAATGTTTTTTTATATATGTAAGTGTTGCGTAAATACCAACTGTTTTTAACAGCTTGAATTTTGTAACATTGAATTTAAACCGGCATGTAATTCTCAGTTAGTTAGCAGATTTATTTATACTTATGTGAGCAAATTCACACAGAAATTAGTTTATTTTCTATTGAAACGTAGGGAGTATAGCAAACATTCTTTTTGTATTTTTTTTGTTGCAGAAATCAGCCATTTTGTTAAAATCAGTGTATTTTTTTAATAATCTTTAATTTATTTTAAGCAGATTTTTTTAATGGTTAAATTAAACAAAATTTAACTTCAAAAATTACACTGCGGGAAATGAAGGGTCGATTGAACCAAAGTGGTATATGATTTGGTAAAACCAAAATTGTGGTGCACTAAAAAGTGTTAATTTGGGTGAAATGTGCAATCAATGTGCAATATGGTGACATAACATTCACTGGTTGGTACCAGATACATCACGTAACTGGAGAAAAAGTAACATAACATCAAAGTGTACTGAAGCAACTAGGGTCGTTGCAGTTGAAGTTGGTACTGGTCATTGAACTGGCTCAAAACCGTTAGCAGTGGATTAAAACATGGCAATTAGTATGCAGTTCCTTGACTGCTACAAAGTGGACTCAACACTGAAGGAATGACAGATATGGCGATTTATCGACAAACGTCGCGATCTTAAAACTCGTTTGGCAAGTTCATTTTCGAAATGCCGACTGACGATATTTCCAGTGAATGGAGATTTTACACATAAAATATCGCTACCAAACTTATTCAAAAACTTTACTAGAATATAAATTAAAATTTAAATATTTCTGCATATTGGTTTCGAAGTATCTGGTTTAGATATTTTACAAGATTTCTGGGAACGATTTGTCTCTCTTTGGGAACAAAATTGAAACTGAGTATATAAGAATGGAGCAAAATTGATTATTAATAGGTTTTTTGTTAAAGTTCTGCCTATTATGGAGGCTCTAACTTTCTAAAACTTCGGGTTCTGATGAGATCTTTAGCCAGATCGAAATACTAGTATCAACCTAGCTAATATGTTTGATTTGCTTTATTTTTGTAAATATACGGAGGTTGAAAGCTCGTTATAAATTGAAAATAACATAAAAAATAATCTCGATGTATATAAAAACAAAAAACTAATATAACTGTAAAAAATATTACTTGAGCCAGAGTACGAACTAAAAATTTTTTATATAAATAGAACATTTTTGGTCTTCAAAGTTTAGTAACGTCATGATGCTTGTTAGGAAAAGACCTAACCACGTGCTTGATTACTAAGAAGACAAGAATGGAGCAAAATTGATTATTAATAGGTTTTTTGTTAAAGTTCTGCCTATTATGGAGGCTCTAACTTTTCTAAAACTTCGGGTTCTGATGAGATCTTTAGCCAGATCGAAATACTAGTATCAACCTAGCTAATATGTTTGATTTGCTTTATTTTTGTAAATATACGGAGGTTGAAAGCTCGTTATAAATTGAAAATAACATAAAAATAATCTCGATGTATATAAAAACAAAAAACTAATATAACTGTAAAAAAAGAGTATATATTTTGTTACTCTGCTTTATAAATTATACATTGAATTTGTGCTGAATTGTTGCTGCTCCTTCTTTTTTATAAATATATTATTGTGAACTTGAATTATAATGCAGAATGTAAAATTTAAATGTTCATTAAGTGCTTTGTAGAAGTGTTGGAAAATAAAAATTAGTAGAAAATGTTAGCAAATAAAGTAAAAACCTTGCAAAAAATCTATATTTTAAATATGAGGACTTCTTGTCTAGTTTATGTACTTTCCCAAATTTAAATTGTTATAATGAATTTAATATAATAATTTTTTGTTGGGTATAGACAAAATAAACTATTTTTATAATTGATTTTTGTTGTGCTTTTTTGAAGGTTTTTTGAAGTTCCGGACGGGCTATTTAGCAACCCGTACATAATATGACACACGCTGAATAAAAAGTGACAGGTTACTTGCTAATTACTTTCCGCATGCCCGGCAACATGTACCCCTTAGACCAGTACAGTGGTACTTTACAAAACTATTCCACTCAAACTACCCCTAAAACAGAACACACATGGTCATACTTTGACACTCCGTACTTCTAACTTGTCCTGTAGCATATTCATTTCAGTCGATACGGTGATAAGTTACCTTAGTCAAGTTATTCGACAAGTCAAACAGTACCCCAAAGGTAGCAATTGTCACCTCCTATGACAAGCCCATGTTAAAAGTACCGGTCACTTTCATATAACAGAACCGAAACTTGATCTGGTTCATACACACAAAGTTCTAGTCACGTGACCATACCAGTGACTGGTCCATTTCCCGCAGGGTACCTTATACATTTTTTGATAATGTTTTACAATAAATTAATATTTAGATTTAAACCACTGAAATAAAATTATTTCACTAAATAAAGTAATAAACCTAATGAGAATTAATAAAATCGAATTAAAATGAATTTAAAATATTTATTACTAATACGTAAACATTATTAAAAACAAATGCATACCTAAATATTACAAAAAACAACAACAATATGTTTGGGTGATAGTATAAATAAATGTCAAGCAAGTTCCGAATTTGAGCAAATACTTAAGTGATTCAATAAATTTTTGATTGACAGCTTTTAAAATTTTAAACAAATAGATTTAATTGAAAAAAGTAAGGAAATATTTTACAAATATATTACAAAAAACAACAACAATATGTTTTGGGTGATAGTATAAATAAATGTCAAGCAAGTTCCGAATTTGAGCAAATACTTAAGTGATTCAATAAATTTTTGATTGACAGCTTTTAAAATTTTAAACAAATAGATTTAATTGAAAAAAGTAAGGAAATATTTTTTCTATGAAAGTAGGTAAGTTAGCTCTAACGTTTGTGGAAATATCGCGTTTTAAAATATTGAAAAAAATTTAAAGTTTAACAAAAGTCGTCGCACATAATCTTCCATATCTTTTTAGAGGTTACGCGATTCATTGATACCTTATTTGAAAGCCATTATTGGCGTGCTTTAAATAAAATCAGGCTATGTCTAGACTAAAAGCAGCAGACAAAAGTTGTAACATCTACAAAATTTTTAATAAATCTAACTTAAATTTACTTGAATGCAAATATCAGTATATCCCGCTGAAAACAACAAAAATGTTTACTAATAAATTTATGATTTGCTGTAAGCAATCCCACAATTCCCAAAAAAAAGTTTTTAAAAATTGGATTTTTAACATTTTTTTCTACCATGTCAACATTTAAAGCGGGGTTTGGAAGAGAACTTAACCAGTTAATTAGCTATATGTTGGAGTATCTACAATCGTTTCCGCTACCTAATTGTAGCAGTGCACAATTTCCAACAGTGGGTTAAAATTGATATTTGCCTTAAAAATGTGACAATATTTATCTGTTGGTGCTTTTTGTGAAAAAAATCGAAAAATTTGATTATTTTTTTAATTTATACTTTAGTTTTTGAGTGTAACAAATTTAAAATTTCAACTATTAGAAATAACCCACACATATTAGGATGTTTTTTTTTGTTAGTCTCTACAAGCAGATTGCAAATATGATGTTTTTGAGTATGTATGTTTCCATTTTTTTCAATGAAATCATTTTGCCATATAACGAAGATCCTAAGGTTAAAGGACTCGATTGTTTATAATGTTTAAAATAATTTTTTTAAGGAATAAGAAAATAAGTGATTAAAAAATTAAACGAAATAGCAATAATATACCCTCAAAGAAATAAAGCTCTAAAAATAGGGAAAAGGTACTAAAAATTAGTTAAAAATGAGCTTATAGAAAAGCCTGTTAAAATAAGAAGTTTTTTTTTTACTAAATATGAGTAATATAAGATTAGATTAGGTCGAAAAGAGGATTCGGAGAAGTGAAATGCTTCCCTAATCCGACTCCAGTCCCTGACGACTTACACTTAAGCCAGAATGTCAGCTTGTTGTGCGCTCTAAAAATCGGTCCCATGTCTATTTCCTACCCCAGGAACTCCTTCGCACTGGCGAAATTCCTTAACCTCTTCTATCCTATGCCCCTAAAATCCCCCAATGTGAATATTGGGTCACTGGATAATATTTCGACCCAGATCCCGGCAGATGCCGGGCATTCACACAGATAGTGTTCCAAGGTCTCCTCGTCCCCCCAACAGGCCCTACACACTCCCGAGTCCGATCTACCAATACGGTGGAGATGGCTTCTCAGTGTCGTGAGGATTTCCATCAAAAGGCTCAGTTCCTTCCCACTAAGATTCGGAATTTCCCTCGTCCTGTCCCTGTCCGGGTTTCCCCAGAGAATCCCCGTGATCCTACCAACACCCGCATTCTCCCAGATGGTCCTATGCATGGTGGCAGCCCAATCCACCAGCTCCGCCTTGAGAGCTCGAAAAGGTCTAGCGTTCCCCAAAGTGACTAACTCCAGGGAAGATCCTTTCCTAGCCAATTCATTAGCCATTTCATTTCACGCTATACCACAGTGTCCCGGCACCTATATAATCTCAATGCGTCCCCGTACATAGAAATCGTTAATTTCCCCTTTACACCTGAATATCGTCATTAATCCCACAGAATCCGTAGATAGATAAATCACAATATCGCCGATCAAGCCCATAATATTCACCTACTTAATGCATTCCGTAATCTCGGTGACCACCGCTTGTAGTACGGTATTATGGTCAGGAAGACGGAAGCAGTTGCGTACATTGAAGTCAGCATCACAGAAGCCCAGACCCGTTTTCCCATCCATCCGTGTAAAAGTGGATCCCCGGGTGGTTCCCTAAGAAGCTCCCATTTAACCAAGGTTCCCTGTCAGGGATTAACGTGTCACAGAACGTCGTGACAGACCTCTCTGAAATCCTGTCGCAGTCTCATTGTGGGACGCAATACCCTGGCAACTGGTCCAACATAGTACGGTGACCGGTAATATGGCCATTACAGTCCCATTCCCCGGTAGGCTTCAGCCGCATCATAGTCAATGCGGCCTCGTACTTCACCTGTACCTCAATTGGGCGAATTGTTAGAATAGTCTCGACAGCTATTGCTGTTCTTATTTTATTAATATCACTGTCCAACAGCATTTTTGGAACAGAATAGCGACCCTATAATTCTGAAAGGGTATGTTGAGTAGATCATTTTTGTAGAACAAACTTATGGTCCAGCACGTCTGAGTTTTTTTTTTACAGTGGGTCAAAGTTTTCATTTTTTGGTCGAAGGGAGCATTATACTATATGAAAAAAATGCTGTAAGTTAATGTCTGAGAGAATTCTTATGGTCAGAGTTGTATTGTGGAATTGTATGAGGATTATTTTTGTGGAAGATCTTAACCCTCTAACTGGTCTCTTTATGGGTCAATTTGACCCTTTTTTCGATAAAATCAAAAAATATCCTTTAAAAAAGGACATTTAAGGATTAAAATATTCTACAAAAATGTTTGCCGGAAAATTTCAGTGGGGGTCACCAAAGACACCAATGTTGTAAATAAAGGTCTTTACGATTAATTGGCAAAATTACACGCCAACTTCTATAAAAAAATTATAATTTTGTTTTAATAGTGGTTTATTATAGTATGTACATATTTATTTTTTTTGCTTCAAATTTTCGAGTAAAAGGGAATTGGGAAATAGCAGTAGTATGACAATGGATTAAAGATTAAACTTAATATGCTTTCCTGTATTTAGCTTGACGTGAATGTTCCGATGGGTCAAGGTTTCTGTACAAGCTCCATACGTATTCAGCAAGCATTACACTTTGGGATTTCCCTTTGAATCTTTCTTCCAATACCTTTATATCCTGATGAAACCTTTCACCATGTTCATCTGAAACCGCTCCAAGGTTTTCTTTAAAAAAATTGAGATGAGAGTGCAGAAAATGCAGCTTTAGTGACATCTTAACGCCAATATTGTTAAAACCGATTAGCATGCTTTCAATATTTTCTGCATAGTTTTGTGCTTTTGAGTTTCCAAGAAATTCTGATATAACCAGCTGCATAAAGTCAAATACTGTCTTTTGCATATCCGACAGATGACCATAAAATTCTTCATCTTGTAATAATTTTCTTATATCGGGTCCAACGAGCATTCCTAGAAAAAGTAATTTACATTAAATGAAATAAATTATTTCTTAAAACCGTATTTTACCTTCTTTTAATTTTGCTGCAGATAATCTGGGGAAAATCGTTTGAATGCGTTTGAAAGCATTTCCTTGTGTATTTAAGCTTTTAATAAAATTTTTCACCACGCCCAACTTAATATGCAGCGGTGGAAGTATGACCTTATCTTTTGGGACAAGGGATTCATGGATTACATTTAAGTCACCAATAATATTTTCTTTACGTTCTTCGAAGTATTTAATATGATAATGGCTGCTGGTAGCACGTGAATCCCATTTACAAAGAAAGCACATATATTTTGTGTATCCTGTTTGCATTCCAGTCAATATTGCAATCATTTTGAAGTCTGCGCATACTTCCCATTTATATTTATAATATTCAATTTTATTTAAGAGATTTGAAATATTTGCGTATGTTTCCTCCTTTTTTGTGGAATACGCAACCGGTATTGATGGATGCTGATTTCCATTGTGCAGTAAAACTGCTTTTAAGCTGTGTTTTGAACTTTCTATAAATAGTCGCCAAGCGGAAGAGTCCAGTGGAAGCTTTAGATATTTTAGAACCTCTTCAATACTGCAACAGTATACAAGTTCTTCTGATTTTTTAAAATAACTTTCCAGATCGGCGTGTCTTTTTCTTGGAAATGTAACTTTTACATCGGCTTTTATCAAATTCCTGTTTTTCAATCTGGAACATAATATTTCAGCTTTCTCTTTTGTTAGTCCTAAATCTCTTACAAGATCTTCAAAATAAGCTTGGTCTATCAAATTAGGACATATGTTTAAACCATCAAGAGGCAAGTAACTTATATCTGATATGTTTTCAACCGCCGATGTTATTTCTGTATTGGCGAATGTCATATTGGCCGAAAATGTATGTGTAGGCGGTTGAGGCACCGGAACACCTTCACAGCGCACTTCTGGTAAAATGACATTATTTGTTGCTTCGTATGTCATTATCGCGTAGTGCCTTTGGCTTCTACCAAATTTGTAATTTACGCAGAAATAGCATGTATCTGATTTGTGATCTTCAGGTTCAATCCATGTAATAGGCGCAGAAAATGGCAGCGCCTTAGTACCGCCTTTGTACCAGGTCAAAAGACCACTTTCGCAAGTAGTACATACGGTTTTTGGTATCCAAGCTTCAGATAAAAATCGTATTCCAAAGAAAAGAAAATATGGTTCTTCAATTGTAGGGAATATCTTTCTTCTGCTTTGATGGTGCGTAAAATGTCCACAAATAAAACAAAACCAATCTCTTAATTTGCAAACAGAATCCGCCATGCTTATTTAAGCTTTAATTTTTCTTTTTTTATATTAATTTTAGTAAAAATCACACCAGATATGTACTGCTTAGTAGCTCAATTATGCTTGAATTTTTTCTTTTATTTTTTATTATTAATTTTAATAAATATCACACCCGATTTGCAAGTCACAGCTGACTAGACGCGAGAACTCAGTGTTTGGCCCGGCCGAACTTGACGCCGTTTTTACCTGTTTTGTATATGTTGGTGTATAATTTTGCCAATTAATCGTAAAGACCTTTATTTACAACATTGGTGTCTTTGGTGACCCCCACTTAAATTTTCCGGCAAACATTTTCGTAGAATATTTTAATCCTTAAATGTCCTTTTTTAAAGGATATTTTTTGATTTTCTCGAAAAAAGGGTCAAATTGACCCATAAAGAGACCAGTTAGAGGGTTAAGATCTTCCATAAAAATAATCCTCATACAATTCCACAATACAACTCTGACCATAAGAATTCTCTCAGACATTAACTTACAGCATTTCTTTCATATAGTATAATGCTCTCTTCGACCAAAAAATGAAAACTTTGACCCACTGTAAAAAAAAACTCAGACGTGCTGGACCATAAGTTTGTTCTACAAAAATGATCTACTCAACATACCCTTTCAGAATTATGGGGTCGCTATTCTGTTCCATTCAAAAAGTCTTAATTTGTTGGACAGTGTATTTAGCAAAAATTTAACAATTTTTTCCGCAGGGTAATTTTTACAGGTTTATTTCTATGAGTGTAGTTTTATTTGTACGCAGTGTTAAATAACTAACCAATTTCGTAAATATAACTAGTTGAAAACTTTTTCTGTGTAATAAAGATCGTTTTCTCTAAATATTTCTTTTAAATTTTATTGCTATAGAAATCAATTTATTTTTTAAAATTGTTTTTATAAAAACTATTTGATTTATGGTTGTTTTCAATTGCAAGTGTTCCACTTTGTATGGAATTTTTACAGATGACATTAGACAACTATTTATTACCTTACCAAATAACCTTTTAATTGAAAGTGAAACAAACTTTCTAGACATTTATCCTACATTGGAAAGGAAAACAAAACTCTTTGTGCAAACAAAATTTACAAAATTTACTGCAACTGACCATTCTTAACAATACAATTAAATTATAACACCATAAATTTACTTTTAAAGTTCAATAATAACAAAACAAAAAAAAAATCGGTACAATATGTGAATTCCAATTTTTAACGAAAATTTATGATACCATTCGTCGTCACAACAGAAAAATAAAATTCCAAACGTGAAACAATGCTTAATGTAAAATTTCGAAAATCAAAATAAAATAAATGGTACCAAGAAGTCTCCTAGAAGCAAACGTATTAAATATAATCAACACCTGTATATTCGTCATCAGAGATGATAAAGTTGGTACTATAGTACTTTTTATGGTACGGTTTGAACGTCAAAAGTACCGTGGTGCTCATATGACTCATTTAGTACTATTTTAAAATTTTCATATGTTATAATTTCTTGGCCCCTTTTACAAATACTTATATTTTCAGTCCCATAGGAACATTTAATTAAGGAATTTATTTGGAACCAAACGTTCTGAATTCAATCATATACATTTAATCACCCGATCAAAAAAAGTTACATCTCAAATATAAAACGAAATCTCATTTGCTCAATATTTATTCTAATCCAAATTTATGTCAAAACTGCGGTATCCAGTAATATCCGATTAGATCCGTCATTTATATTACCGGATTAAGTTAAATCAAAATTTATCTCAAAATTGGGGCATTCAAAAATATGTAATTGAAGATCCTGATGGATCCCAAAATATTCCGTGTGATGATCGAATAAGATCCAAAAGGATAAGTAATTTTTGTTGGATTGAATGAGATATTTTGAGATTAAATTAGATTGACTTGTATCCCATGATATATATATGTTTTTTAGAAACATATATATATCATGGTCACTGATTGCACAGAAAATTTCATATAGACGCAATCGAACAAATAAAAACATAACAAATATTACATTATTCAAAAAATTTAAAAAACAGGGTCACTGACGAAGGTTCAATAACAGAAACTGCGCAGTCTGATTCAGAAAAAATTGAAAATTTGCAATGTAGTTATGATTTTTAGAAAATACACTCATTCTTCTCTACCACGCCTTCACAAGTCAATCCATTTTTATTTGTTCAACTTGTGAAAAGTTTTCAAAAAAGTGAATAAAAAATTCTTAAAAAAAATTAAAATTGCAAGAAAATAAGAATATTTGCTTTCGGTTTTCTAAAATCTTATGAATAATCGAACAAATTTGTTTGCTTCCAATCACAATTAATTGAATTCACAAAAAATTTAGAGAAATCTAATTCAATAAAGCAAGATATTTTACCAATTTAAAAAAAATATTAAAAGTTTGGTGAATTTCCCAGCAAAAAATTTCCAAAAAGGTAAGCGGGTTTGTAATCAAGCATTTTGGGCAGAACGCATTCCTTACTAGATTACCTACTCGATTCTTTTAACAGGGCGTGAGACTAAAATAATTGATTCTTTAGAATTGATTATTTTTTTTACCGAAGAACTATTTACTTTATAATTTTAAGAACTACATCCATTTTTTAATAAAGAAATAGTTCCATTGTGAAACTACGAAGTACTTACAAAAAAAAAAATAAATAAATAGTTCCCTAGAATAAATAAGAAGTACTTACATTTAAAAAAAGGAAGTAGTTCCATAAGTAAATTCAACTTTTACTCACACGTGATTCTGCTAGGTCACTCAAATATAACGATCAAAACTCATACGGAAATAAAATCCTAAAAAGTGAAACATCTAATTGTTATGATAACATGGGTTTGTCATAATTTTGGAGCTGTAAACCACGAAAACATAAATTTTTCAAAAAAAAAGAACAATTCAAAATTGAAAAACAAAAATATGACTCACGCACAATCACCCTCGACAATTTTTTTTACACTCACTCACGATAACGTCAATAATTTCAACTTCCACTCACAATTTTCTGATCACGTGCGCTTCCCTAATTTATACCTAACCACAGTTTAAAAAATTGTTTGAAAAAATATATGAGATAAATTCTTTAAAATTGTATAACTACTTTTTTCAAAATTAGGAACTACTTCCAATAACGTCCTTTTTTTAAGAAAAAGTATATGATTACTTCTTGAGTACAAAAAGTAATACATATAAGTTAATAACATTGTTATTTTCTTTTAAGTAATTAATTACTTTGTTATTGAGTTCATGCTTTCTGGTTTAAATTTAAAGAATTGATTACAATACTACTTGCTTTTTTGACTCTATCGTTGGAATGAGTTTGGTATTGCAGTTACTAAATTTGGCAATGAGATATGTAAGCAAGTGTGGGCATCACCTTCTTTTTGGAATGTGTAATTTTTACCTGGGTTATTAAAAAAAAAATCGTAATTTTTATAATTTCTATAACCAACATCGGCTAAGTTTTGTTTTTATTTAAAAATGTATTTTTATAAAAGTACCATTTTTACACACAAAAAAACGTTTTGCCAATTAATTAGGAGCATTTCAACTAATAAACTTTATTTTCAAAAGTTATGCGAAAACTAGTAACATTTTACAAAGTTTTTACTTGTTTGTACTTAATTATTGAATAGTTTTTTGCAAAAAATTTATTAGTTGAAATGCTACTTCTTACTTGGTACTATTTTTTAATTCCCATTTATCATCCCTGTTCGCGATACCCACTACCAACTACAAATAAAACCATAAACCGTAATTGTTAAGAAAAGTAAAATAAACATTTTATATGCGATAGTAAAAATATTGTTAATAAAAATAAAGACGACCATGTTATGAATGTGAAGGATGATCATAAAACAACTTGACAATGTTTTTTTTTTATTATTTCAGTTTTTAAATTCAAATCAAAACAAGAGGTTCAGTGACTTATGTAAACGACATTCAGTTGAAAGTGTGTGAATAATTAAGTAAACAGAGTTGCCAGATTATTACATTTACATGACTCAACATTGCCCAGTCGGAGGAGCGAGGAACTTGAAATTTGAGATTTTGGAAACGGCCAAAAACGTGAAATCAGAAACGAACAAAAAAGTGATATCTCCCCCCTTGTTGGCCTGTCCAAATCCATTTGGCCAGAAATTTGAAATGTACATTCATTTGAATATGTTTTGATACTTTTTGGATTTTTGGCCAAGCACGTGGTAAAAGCAAAGGTTAACGTAGGGGAAACACTCCCATGGCGGCCAAGCCAGGCTATTCCACTGAAGTTCCACTGAGAAATAATTTCTATGATTTGTAATTAGCGGACATACACTTATAGATTTTTTGGGCTGAATTTCAGTTTATGGGGGACACCCCTAGAGAAAAAATCTGAATATGCCATCCCCTTCAGAATGTTCCCAGGAGTAGGAAAATCATAATGAATAAGGGGGCTCACGCCCCCTATGGGCGTGGCAGTCGAAAAACGAGCCGGCCCACCTACGTAGACAATATGGGTATCAAATGAAAGCTAATGTCTTCACGATTCCAAAAATAGCCATAGTTGCCAGATCGGGCGGTTTTTGCAGCGGTAGGCCGGTCACGCAGAAAAACTTTACTAAGCGAAGCCAGTATAACAAATTTTCATTAACCAATCAGAAGCTTTCAAGAGTTTTCCTCGTTTCTTAATTTTGTACTTATCCTCATTTATGATTTGACTCTTGACACGAGAACATCACTAAATATGGATTGCGTTACTGCCTTTGACATTCACGACTGGGGTCGTGAATTGGACGATAAGCCGCCGATTTTATTGAAAAAACTTATGCAATTTGGTATGCTTCCTTCTGAAGGTACTATGCAAATTTTGCCAAAATGGCCATATCGGCTACAAAAATCGCCCGATCTGGCAACTACGGCTATTTTTGGAATCGTGAAGACATTAGCTTTCATTTGATACCCATATTGTCTACGTAGGTGGGCCGGGTCGTTTTTCGACTGCCACGCCCATAAGGGGCGTGAGCCCCCTTATTCATTATGATTTTCGCACTCCTGGGGTCATTTAAGGGGCCGTGGCACTTTTTTTTTTTTTCCAGGGGTGTCCCCCATAAACTGAAATTTTGCCATTTTTTGTTTTATTTTTTATAAATTAATTCTTTATTCCCGATAATTTTTTTACAATAAACCTGTAAAAATAGGTAAAAAAAAGCTTGCAAACATTCGATAAAAATGAGCTCGCAAAAAAAAAACTGCTAAAATTAGCAGTTGTTTTTACTAAATATTAGTAATATAAAAACAGCAAAAATAAATCTGTTGAATTTACAAATATTTTGTTAAATATTTTACCTAATCGAAAAGAGCAAACTAATCTGCTAAAATCAGCAAAAACATTTACGAAATATTAGTAGACAAAAAAAGAAATCATTAAAAAATGTGAAATTTTTAAAGTTTTTTTTTAGTTTTCTTTTAATGCGAATAAAAGTCTGTTCTTATGAAATCAGCAATCTATAATATTTTAGTAAAAAATTCTATTTATTTTAGCAAAATAAACTGTTATTTGCATTTTGCTAAATTCGAGGTAAATCTAGGAAACCTTTTGTTAATATTACAGTTTTTGTTTGCTATTTTTTAGTGTACAAATATTTGGTAAAAGTATTTGCTAATTTTACAAAGTAAAATGCTATTTTAAATTAACTAAAATTCACATAGAATATAACTAAAATTATTTTAAGTTAACAGATTTA
Source organism: Delia radicum (assembly GCA_021234595.1). Lineage (NCBI taxonomy): Eukaryota > Metazoa > Arthropoda > Insecta > Diptera > Anthomyiidae > Delia > Delia radicum. The sequence goes on from CM037853.1 coordinate 30,973,592, forward strand.
TTTTTGCTGTTCCTGATTTATTAATATTTCCTAAAACAAATCTGTTAAATTTAGCAGTTTTTTCTGCAATCTCATTTTTAACTAATTTTTAGTAGCTTTTTCTGATTTTTTTACAGCTAAAAATTATCTCTTTAAAAGCAAGCGTTTTTTTGCCGTCGAGTAGAATGATAAGGGAAAATTAAGTAAAAATTTCAATGCCCTATACAAAACTTTTAAGGTAGAAATCTGTAATTGAAACATCCACTGTAAGATGTTAAACAAATTTATTAAAAAAATGTTTATTTATATATCGTTCATTCCACGAGAGAACGTTCAAAGTGGTAATTTTTTTTAGCTTCCAGCGGTTGGATATTGTTTAAATTTTTCATACGAATACTCTAGTATGTCTTTCACTCACTACCATTTACAGTTCCTTAAAACTGTGTTAACTCAGTATTATTCCCGTTTTAAATTTTTTAAAAAATCAAAAAAAAATGCTAAGAGTAGTGAAGTTTGCAAAGTCATATTTCAGTAATTGTAAAATAAAATGTATAGTGTTGCTAAAACATTTATGGAAGTAATGCAAAAGTTCTAATTTTGACTCAGAGAAAAAATATGGTTGCAATATGAATACGGCCACAAAACAATGTTTTTTGCAGCCATAAATGGTGGTATCAATTAAATTATTATTGTATCTATCATATTTCACCATATTTATTATCATATGATTCTCTCTAATTACAGTCATAAATTTATAGTTGCACCAACTATAATATGATAAGTCTTTTTTGTATGAGCGTTTTCGACCTGTTAGTGTAATTCTTGTTTAAGATTTTTGTGAAAAGAAGTTGTAAGAAGCAGTCATTCCTAACAAAATAAAAATTATTAAACAAAAAGACATAGAAATATAAAAACAACGCAGCGGTGTTAATTGTAATGATGATATTTTTAGTGGAAGAAGGAACAATTTGGTAGTCTCAACCCGGTCTACCATGGAACGCTAGGTAAAAGTGAAATTGATACGCATCCCTTAAATTAAATTATTGTTTATTATACATAAAAGTGTTATAAATTAAGTAAAAAGTGATAACAAAAGTGATTTGTTTTTAAAAATTTTGCACTCACACAAAATAAATTGTAAACAAAAAAAATTTAAAAAAATATGAAAGAAAAGTTAAAGAAAAATTTAAACAAAATACACGTGCTTTTAAGTACGGTTTTAAGTCTGTCATAATATATTTGCAATAACCATAATATGGTAATAAATGATAACGAAATTATTTTCCATGATCTTAATATGATAATAAGGACAATAATCTGGTTATAAAGTAAATATTATGATTGCTACAAACATGATATGATCATTATAAATGTATTGTGTAATTTTTGTTCTTAACAATATTTTAATGTGTATTTATGTTGTAATCACATGTTTCCTTTATTTTACTTTTCCGGACGAAATAAGATTTGTGCTGACGAAGATACTTTTGTAGATACTAAAATAAAAAACTTATATAAACATCGCATATTTATTTAAGATTTATGTAACTCCTTAATAACACAAATCTTATTCTTCGGCGTAAAGATAATTTGATTACTTAAATTTTAAAATTAAATTTGAAAATAAGTATATTTTAATGTATGAATAATAAATAAATAAATAAATATACGTTTGTACTATTTAAAAAAAATGCATAACTTTTCAATCCAGCTTCAACATAATGCTGGGAAAATAATGTAGGAATCATACTATGATAATTTATAAACATTTCCATAACTATAGTATAATCATATTGATATCAATTGGGAACCATAGTATGGTAATCTAATTATCATATTTTGATTAATAAAAATATAAGAGTATGATTGTAGCAACCTTAGTAACATTTTTGCAGCAATCATAAATCCAAAAATGTATGATGCTCTTCGAATATGGTTGCCCCAAACATGTTTTTTCTGTGCGTGTTACACTATATACACATTTACATGAATGCGATTATTCTAAATTAGGTTACATATATTTTCAAAACAAATCAGTGATGGCCAACATTTGCTACAACAGTTATCAAAGTTTTGCAGATTTGAAATTAATTTTAAATGTAACCTAAATTAAATCGGAACAAGGATGATTGAAATAAAAATTTTAGAATTATATTATAAAAATCAGTCTGGCATCACGTTTCAAATGGCGTATTAGAGTATGAAGTAAAAAATGTCTACTTGATTTGATTTCTAAACGTGTGTGCCTACAATAAGTCAACCTTATGATAAAACCTCAACAAAATGATATATTGTCTAATATTTTATTACTGTGTTGAATAATAAAATTCCTTATTTTTTCTTCTCTTAAGTTTATATTTGAATAACCCAGCAAAACCACACATTACCAAATAATGGGTAAAGAAATGTAAAGCCATAGGGCTTCACTAATTACAAAACACCTTACTTCACTGATGAATTTTACTGGCAATGAGCGTAACAGCAATGTGCGGACTCATTACCAAATGGGGGGTTAAGTAACTGGTTACTTATATGGTTACCGGGTTCGAAAAAGTAATGGGTTCGTAAATAGATTTTCTTAAAAAAAAAATATATTAAAAGAAAAAATTTAGAAACATTTTTTTTAATTAAATAAATAACGTGCTCTCGCTGGGATTCGAACTTGGGGTCTTCTGGTTGTTGGGCGAGAACTCTACCCACTGAGCTAAAAATGTAAATGAATTGTTGTGCTTCGAGTTTCCGTTTGTGATGTTAAAATTATATACCTTACCCTTATGCTTACAAAAAATCACAAAGTAATGTGTGTAAGTATAGGTTTTTAAAAAAAAATATTTTAAATATTACTTTACGGCTATATTTCATGCATTACGTAATTTATGATCGGTAAGTCATTATTTTATGTTTTGAAATACTGTAAAAGGTAATGATGTATCATTACAATGTCATCCATGAGGACATAATTATTGCTAACTCATTACTTTATGTTTCGAAATGAATAATGCTGAAGGTAAGTAGTGCCCATTACAAAGTAATGAATTATGTAACCCATTATCGGCAACTCATTACTTTTTGTTGGAAACTAATGATACAAGTAAGGAGTATACATTACAAGGTAATGCATTACTTTATCGCACCCATTGCCAAAGTTTTGCTGGGAAGCTCTATTTTTATGGCTTTTGTGGGTTAATTTATGAGTTTTTAGATATTTGTAAGTTCTAATGACGAATGACGGTGGGTATACGATTATAATAATGCTTTAGACATGAAAACAAGAACTTCTTACATAAATGTATGATGAATATTAATATATAAATTTACAAAATTAATTTTATATTTAAGGGTTTTATCTCCATCATTTGTATTAAAGAATATTTACATAAACATTTTTTTTTTTTGGTACAAATGGCTGTCGGTTTTTGTTAGACGGTCTTGTAAATTTTGTAGGCGTTTGCCAAACAATGGTAATTTAATACACAAGATTTAATTAAAAGGTCAGGCAATTCTAACATGAGACTTTATCAAATGTAAGATATTTTCCCATGATAAAACTAAAATATGTATGCAAATAACAAATATTTTACATACATTTTATGACAGACAAATATGTGTAGAAGGGTGGTAGTTATTAGTGAGGTATTAATTATAAAAAACATATAACTAAATATGGATCAGAGCTGTAAATGAATCATTCTTTTTTGATTTCAATTCATTACGAATTTGAATTGGGTTTTGAATTAATTCTTTTTACATAAAAAAAAAAGAATTGAATGAAATCAAATGAATTCGGCAAAATGAATTGGAATTCATTTCCAATTCAAATGATTTGGCGAAATGAATTGCAATTCATTTCCAATTCATTTAAATTGAATTGAGTGGCAATTAATCAAAGTAAACATTACGTTTGTTGTGTAATGGTTAGCGCGTTGGACTGTTACACAGATGGTACCGGGTTCGATTCCCGGTGAAGACAACATCAATTTAGAAAAATAATATGTATGAATTTTCTATCACTTATATGTATCGCTGCACCCACCTTCGGTGTTCCCATAGCACTTAACCCCACCGAAGTAAAATAATGAATCAGGGCTATGAAACAAAAAACTTCAATAATTTCGCCAACTCTACATCAGGTGGCGAGCAACAACTGTTCTAAGACCTATGATCTCGCGCAATTACAGTGTTGGCATGTTTGAAGCCCTTCATCTTTCACCATGTTTCATCTCTCCACTATGCCCTTTCCAAAGAAAGCAACACATTAATTAACAGGAAGAATTTCTTGAGTGTTGCTTCTCTTTAAAAAAAAAAAAAAATTTTGTTTTGACAAAACACGTTTAATATTCGAGAAAGAGTTAATAGAGTATGAAATTTCTGAAAATTGATTTACACAACAAGTCCTACAACCTACACTAGGTCATTTTACAAGTTTTTTTTCACTGTATAGCACCGTGTTATTAATCATATTTATAAAATATTCTTATATGTGTTGAAGAGTTTCATAAAAATTGACAAGAGATATGTTTCATAACTTTTCATTATTACATAATAAAGTTGATTGCATTTAAAAAATGGTGCTTACGATTATTACATCTGTAAAACACTATTTTTATTATTTTTACTTTTGTTATATTTCGCATGTATTTTTATTAACTATTGTTCCTTATGTTCCGAGTCCATTTTACAGCAATCAAGTTATATTGAATTGAAAAGAAAAATACATTTTATTTTTTTATTACACAAATAATATATAACTACTATATATAACTAACTAATATTTAACTAACTAACTCATTTGAATTAATTCAAAATCAATTCAAGTCAAATGAATTGGAAATTAATTGCAATTCATTTTGCCAAACTCATTTGAATTGAAAATGAATTGCAATTCATTTTGCGAAATTCATTTGATTTGGAATGAATTTCAATTCATTCCAGCCAAATGCATATGAATCGATTCAAATTTCATTCAATTCGTTTTTTGGCAAAAAGAATTAATTCAAAATTTTACTAATTCAGTGCACGAATGTTTCGCAAATTAAATGAAAAATGAATGATTCATTTACAGCTCTGATATGGATATACCCATTTTAAGTTTTTCTAACAAGGAAAATATACCAGCAGATTTTCTCTGATTTCAATGAAATTCGAATATGTGATATCAGATCTCTTGAAAGTCAGGGGTTGGCAGTGATTTTAGCTGTGTTTAGTGACATATTGCCCAAAAAGTGCTCGCTAAACAAACTCAGTAATGGAGGAAATGTAAACAAAACATAAGAGAAAAATATTATTTTAATTTTTAACAAAACCCTACAAACCGCGACAAACAATATTACACTGTGCAACATTTTTGAAGTCATCGAGTGCAAACTCCTTCTCGTGAGGAATTTCTCGAAGTACTTATTAAAACTGAAAAAACCCCATTTGGGTTTTGCTAGTTTAGCTGCTGTTCGGATTTTATGGCCTCATATATTTACATGGTTTGTGTGGAATGTTTAAAAAACACCCTGCGATTTTTAAAGGAACATACCTTAGAAACTTTTTTAACGAGAAATTTAAATCAATAAATCCTTAGAGTTACTAAGTTTTTCGATTAAAAACCTCTAAGAGTCTGCCAGCGTTACCATTTTTAAAATATGAGAGTTTTAAAGAACGGTTGGTAGAACAATACATTTTTTAGTTCTAGTGTCGGTTTTTACACCGATGATATTTTTATAACATAGCACACGTACTCTTTAAATTAGTTACTTATATATTTCATTTTTAGATTTCGTGAGATGGGTTCTAGTGGAACTTGTTTTAGAGATGTTGTTTGTAAATAATTTTACAGAATTTTGTTTTTAGAAGTGGATTTCCTACAGGTTCAGCATGAAAAGTGACAGTTGAGTGAATTGATTTAAAATTAAAACATGAGAAAATTGCATGTCAAAAACTTATTTAGGAGACTAAATTGTTAAAACTGTCACGTAAATAAACTGGCATGAAATTTACATTAATTTGAATTTTTACATAATTAAAACCAAAATCAAATTGTGAGTAGTAAAAAAATTTTCGTGAGTAATTGTGAGTGAGAGGAACTATTCTCTCTTGAGCGTGAGTGAGTGTGAGTCAAAATTCACTCACGCGCCTATCTCTAGTAACCATGTCTATATGGCGTATGATAATACATATATTAAAGTTGCTTATTCGTCATGTAGTTTAACACATGTACATTAGAGTGCCTCAAAAAAAAGGGTGTGATGACCCCCCTGAAAATAAAGATTAACATGTTTTATGACGATTAATAAAATATTTCGGCTCCTGCGATAATATCCCGTGAGCTAAACCATTTCTAACAAAACCTCCAAAAACTGCATTTTTTATTAATTACAAATTAGTTACTGCAAGTTTTGTGAAAAATTGGGTCAACTATAAGAAAGATTAAAAAAATCGATCGTTCTGCTTTAAAAAATTATAAAAAGTGCAAGTAAAGGTACATATACACTACCCAATATTTCTGTGCAACTTGCAACTTTTGCATGTTAGAAAAACATCTACCCATTTTATAAAATAAAACAAATAAAAAGCTGTTGTCCGATTTTTACACAAATTGTGTTTCCTATTAGCTTCACTAAAAATTCAGAAGTTGTTCTAAACTTTTTTTTCAACAAATTTTAGTTTTTTTCAAAAAGTCATGTACCTTAAAATTTTTATCATTTTCCATAATCACGGTTCGAGTTACGGCATTCGTGATAGTAGTTTATCCGAGGATCCACTTTTACACGGATGGATCGAAACTGGTTTTGATTTGGCTAGGGGAGGATCTTCCCTGGAATTAGTCACTTTGGGGAACGCTAAACCTTTTCGAGCCCTCAAGGCGGATCTGGTGGACTGGGCTGACACCATGCATAGGACAATTTGGGAAAATGCGGGTGTTGGTAGGACTACGAGTATTGTCTTGGGCAACCCGGACACGGACAAGACGAGGGAAATTCTGAATCTCAGTAGGAAGGAACTTTGATGGAAATCCTCACGGGACACTCCACACCTAAGGTCCATCTCCACCGTATTGGTAGGGCGGACTCGGAAGTGTGGAGGGCCTGTGGGGATGACGAGGAGACCTTGGAACACTATCTCTGTGAATGCCCTGCATTTGCCGGGATCCGGGTCGAAATACTATCCAGTGACCCAATATCCACATTGGGGGATCTTAGGGGCATAGGATGGAAGAAGTTGAGGAGTTTCGTCAGAGCGACGGAGTTCCTGGGGTAGAAAGATGACATAGGACCGATTGTTGAGAGCGCACAACAAGCCGACATTCTGGCTTAAGTGTAAGTCCTCATGGACTTGAGTCGGATTAGGGAAGCATTTTCCCTTCTCCGAATCCTCTTTTCGACCTAACCTAACCTAGTAGTTTATCGATCGAAATTAATTTTCTATTTTCGAAAATAAAGCATTTACACGACATTTTTTGATCATGAATGTTGTACTTCGGTCCTTGATTCGAAATGAATATAAAACTTGGAGTTTTAATTATTCACATTTTTGTAGTTAATTATTAAAAAACCAGTTTTCGAACGATTTCACTCTATCAGGCATGCTCTAAATTATTGTAAATAAAATGTTATAAATGAGTGTAAAATGTATCACTATTTAACCACACCTTCTTCACAAAACTTGTAACTTTATGTTAGTTTGATATCGATAAACTCTTTCCTGTAGCGGGGGAGTTGGGACTTTATTTGTATGATTTTGAATTTCTAGCCCTTCAAATATTTCTGTTTTTAATTTAATTTTTTTTTAAAACACATTTTTTACAAAACTCAAATCAAAACATAGAAATAAGTGTCTACTTAATGCAAACTAGTGTGGGTCAAAATTTAAAATATGCAAATCTTATTATCGCATACATAACAACCAATGATTTGGATATAATTTAAATATGTAATAGAGACAACAATATATAATAATATCCTAGCAAAATTTTCTATTAAGCGGTAATAAGTTTGGGAATAAGAAATTAATGTCGATAACTCTTCTATTACAAACCCTATTATTTTAACAAGGACATGGCCAGTCTTACCTCCAGTATCAATGTAATAAGTTTTTTTTTTTTTGATTTAATTTTTTTATATTGGTTATTAAACTAAAATTTGGTAAAATTTTTAACTAAAAATAATAAAGGGTTCGCCATCTAACGTTTTTTTTCCGATGCCGATTTTGCCAAAAAAATCATCTTTTCAGATGAAGCTCATACTGCATGGCCAGCCGAGGCAGCCATTTGAATGAAACTATTTTCCATTATTTACCGAAAGGATTGTACTTTCAAATAAAAAAGAAATTTGAGAAAATATTCAGCAGTTTTTTTTCAGCATTTTCAAAAAAAAAAGTTATTTGGCGGACCCTATATAAATAAAATTTTTTATAACTTCTGGGTGGAAAAATAAACTTTTTATAATATGGAAGTAACTCGTTAATTTTCTGTTACAAACTATATTGTTTTAACAACGGCGTGTCCATCGTGGTAACTACTTACCTCGGTAGCATGTTACTCCCCACGTACAGGTAGAGTTATCAAAAACTTTTTAATTAAATCTTTCATTTTTAGATCGAATATTATTTTACAATTGTCAAACTTGTAGTAAAAATTTAAATATATTCAATATTATGCAGAAACGAACTAATCTATATATATAAAGGAATAACGCTACTCTCTCATTTACTGACTGACTCAACACCGCTCAGCAATAGTTACCGTTGGATTAATAAATTTGAAATTTGGCATCCTTCAGCGTAGATATCCGCTATCATATCAAAGTCTCCCTCCATATAGCCCCTCCTGACTAAACCCCGTGGGATAGAATGCTGAAATTTTCAATATATCGTCCCCTTAGTATAACAATAGCCTATGTGCTCATAGGCTATTATTTTTTTATTGAATTTTTGGATTCTCCATCGTCGATTTTATATGTGGTCAAAATTTTGTCAAATTCTAGTTCCACAAAGTGTGTCAAAACGTCAGTCAAAAAAATATAGTATAAATTTGTATTAAATTATTTTCCTCAAAAATCATGTAAACGCATATACGCTATTTTACATAAAGTAAATTTTCTGTTTATTCAATATAATAGTAATGTACACTCACATACTCTATTTTAACTTTTAGGAAAAAAATCAATTTTATCATGACACAAACACCTAAAATGACGTATAATGATATACGTTGTTGTTCAACAAATATTTTCAATTTGTTCATTTGTATGAATCTTATAGGCCGTTATATTGTCAGAACAATTAACATGTGTTTTAAAAATAACAAAAAACAAAAGTAGGCTATGCAATGCTTACGTTGTTTTATCATGTATGTAAATGCAATAGAAATAATTTGTACAATTAAGGATTTCAGTTCGTTGTTGAAATTCGCTCGTTCATAATCATTTAGTCGTTCATTCGTTCCCAATCATTCATTTATTTAATCATGGATTTATCAAGCTCTGGTGAGTATCTGCTAACTTAAATTGCAGGAAGGAATATTAATGTATATTAATTGTCAACAGAATTTGCGATGGAATTAACAGGAGCCCTATGTGTCAAACTTGCTCCAAACTCTGTTGGATTATCTGTGGAACCATTGGATTCAAATATATCGCAAACTGACGAAGAGGATGGAGAAGACTTTTCAGCAGGATCGTCGGATTATTATATTCCAGAAACGGATGAAGAGGAAATTGAAAAATCTTCGGTAAAGCAACATGAAGTGCTCTGCGAAATCGCAGAGGAAAGCAATGATGAAAATGTAGAACTGACAGTAACACGAAAAAGAAAGGTGAGTTAATTAAAAGGTAATTTAAGAAGATGTCTCCTGCAATTATGGATTTGTTTTATTCAATAGCGTAAGAGCCAGCTTTGGATGCAGAACAAAAGAAAGAGTGACAGGAGTCAAGGAAAGGCTTATGTTACAAAGAGTGGTAAAGTAATTAAGGAACGTTTACCGAAGCCCGCTAATTGCAGCTGTCATCACAAATGTCCAGAACACTTCTCTGAAGAAGATCGTAAGAAAATCAATGCAGACTATTGGAGTTTGGGCGATTACTGCAAGCAACGTCTATTCCTTAGTAATAACATAAAAGTGGAGAAGTGCAACAGGACATTAACGAGAGAATCACGGCGGTCGAACACTCTAAAATACTTTCTAAATGACAAACAGGTCTGTAAAAAGTTCTTTTTAAATACTTTACACGTGTCAGACTGCGCGATATCTGTATTAGCCAAAAAAAAAAATCAAAGACAATTTGTTGACATGAGGGGTAAACACGGAATGCAAAGAAAAGTAGACGCGGAGATAGCAACTCTTATTAAAGAACACATAGAGTCATTTCCAGCAGTAGAAAGTCACTATACTCGAGCAAAGTCCCAACGCCTTTATCTGAGCTCAGACCTAACAATTACAAAAATGTATATCTTATTTAAAGAACGCCACCCAGATCTCTCAGTTAAAGAACATATGTATCGCCACATATTTTGTAATAATTACAATTATTCATTCCATCATCCAAAAAAGGACACATGCTTAACATGCGAAACGTTCAAAAATACAGAGGACAAGGCTTCAATACAGAAATCATATGATGAACACTTAGCAAATAAAGCCCAAGCAAGACTCCACAAACATGCTGACAAGGAGTTATCTAAAAATAACAGCAATATAAAAGTATTTACTTTTGACTTACAATCAGTGCTATTGACACCATGTAGCAATGTAAGCACCTTGTATTACAGTCGGAAGTTCGCCACATACAACAACACATTTTACGATTTAGCTAATGGAGCTGGATATTGTTTCCTGTGGGATGAAAACCATGGTAAGCGTGGGTCAGAGGAAATTGGAACCACTTTATTAAAAATGCTGAACAATTTACCCGAATCAGTAACGGATGTTATTCTGTATTCAGACTGCTGTGGAGGACAGAATAGAAACAGATTAATTGCCACATTATTGCTTCATATAAATCATTCATTGCATTTTAATTCAATAACGATTAAATATCTTCAAAGTGGACACACACAAATGGAAGCAGATTCCATGCATTCGGCTATAGAACGAACTAAGAGAAATATTTGTGTATATTCACCAGAAGAATGGCCAACTATACTTAGACTGGCAAGACGAAAAAATCCGTACGCTGTAGAAAGGCTTAACTACAGTGATATTATTGATCTCAAAACGGCGTTCTCAAAATTGAACCATAACTTGAAGAAAAATGTCAACAATGAATCGGTAAATTGGCTTAAAATCAAGGTTCTCCAAGTAATAAAAAGTGAAAAGAGACAATTGTTATACAAGGAACAATGGAACGAAGACTTCAAAGTGATTGATATAGATGGCTCGAGAATGAAAAAGAAAGGGGTCACAAATTTTACATTAACTCACAAATATAAAAAAGAACTACCAATTTCTGACACAAAACTGAAGGATCTCAAAGATTTATGCAAAAAAAAATGTAATTCCTCCCGGCTCACAGACATTTTTTTTGAATTTACAAGGAGGGAATAATCGCGATTGTTTAGATGAACCAGACAGATTCGAAGAAGAGGACGCAGACGACAATTATTAAAGACCATGCTAATAATTTACGATCTGACTGTAATTAAAACATAATTTTATACTAATAAAAATTCATATTAAATTTACTAATTATTGTGGTGTATTTCTTGAATAAAATAGTGTATACCATACAAAATAAAATAACGTATCAGAAACTTGATAGAAAACATTAAAAAATAAAATAGCTTATCTGATGTATTTGCAGTTTACACCACTTTTTTGTTCATTAAAAGGATGATTACAATAATTGATCAGTTAACAAAATAGACTCATTTTTAAACAGTCTTAAAAAAAAACGTCGAAAATAATAAATATTTACAGACATAACGAGATTTGAGTGAGAGCTACTTTCGACAAAAAGTTTGAAATTCATTTTCTCAAAACATCAAAAAATTTATAGGCTATTTTAATACTAAGGGGACGATATGTTTTTTCGGATATGACCCAACTCCGTCGTATTTTATTTTTTTGGAATTTTGCCATTAACGTGGTAAAATAGGAAGAAAAAGTATATTGGTTAATAATCAGAAGTAGCCATGTGCATAGGGCCGTTTGTGGAAATTTCTACATGTAGGGGCAGCAGGGGGGAAAGTCTCCCCCTTGGAGGCATGGCCAAACCACTAAAGCGAGAAACTTCAAACTTATCACAAACAAATATCAGTATTGCCGGGATTTTATGATTCCTACGGGGAGGGTCAGTAAGGGGAAAAATCTCCCACTTGGCAGCCTTGCCAAACCACTAACGCGAGAAACTTGAAATTTTGTGTGTGGGTACCTTATCACGTCTTATCAGTCTTGGCCGGATTTTTGGAAATTTCTACGGAAAGGGGCAAAGCTAGGAACTTGAAATTTGTTACGTGGGTTTCAACTTAGGAGTAAACATCTATGTATAGAGCGAATTTTTGGAAATTCCAACAGGAAGGGGCAGTAAGGGAAAAACCTCTTCCTTGGCAGCCTGTTGCTGTTCACAGTTGCCGAATAATTATTTGAAAAAATACATTTTTTACTTTTTTTGATGGAACCTTTTTCAAAAACTATTTAAAAATATAGAAAAGCGTAATCTTACATATTTTTTAGTGTTTATGAGACCATATGAAAACGTTTTCTAAGCTAAAAATTAGTTAATCAGCCATGCATAGTTTTTGATACTCTAACCGATCGGACCATAAACTTTTTCAATTCAGAAATTCTAAAATATTTCAAAAATGTATTCTGTTTTGACTCAAAACATAAATAACTGCTGGCTTTTATGAAAATATACTGTCAGGATGACCATATGACAATTTTAAAAATGGTCAAAATACACGATAATGTTCCAAAAAAATAAAAATCGGTTAATTTACAAAATTAAAATTTCACATATATTTGAATAAAGATTTATTCACAAATTTATACACACGACTAAAGCGTGTAACTTTAAGTTTAGTCTGTGGATACGTGATAACGAAACGACATCTAAATTGCCTGATTTCGGGAATTTCTGACGGGGAGTAGCGAAAAATATCCCCCTTGGCGGTCTGGCCAAACCGTTGATACTATGACCTTGAAACTAGGTACGTGAATTTTTAATCAGAAGCATACATCTGTAAACAGCGGGTTTCAGAAATTTCATCGGGGATTGGCATACACGGTAAAAGTCTCCTCCTTGGCGGCCTGCCCAAATTCGTTTGGTCAGAAATTTTAAAATTAAAATATATGTATCTTCGAATATGATATTATATTATATGCTACTTTATGGGTTTCTCGCCAGGAACGTGGTAAAAATACAGCTACGTAGGGAAAACTCTCCCGTTGGCGGCCAGGCCAAAACCACTAAAGCGAGGAACTTAGAAATTGGTATGTGAGAAGTAGGGATTAAAGGTTGAAAAAATGAAAAAGTAATTACCTTGGCCACCTGCCCAAATCCCTTTGGCCAGAAATTTGGAATTTAAAATTTGTGTCCGTGATCGTGGTAAAAATAAGGGTTAAAGTGTAAATATATCCCTTCTTTAACCGCTTAGGGAAGGATCTTGAAATATGGTATGGTGGTTCCTGACCCTTAGAAAATATTTTTGGAAATTTTTACGGAGAGGGCCAAAAAGGGGTATAGTCGGGAGGAAATAATTATTGATTTTTTTTTGCTATTTTGTGATCTACATCCGAATGTTTTTTTTTTTTGTTTTTTCTCGTGTTTTAAATGCTTAACAAATGTAAAGCGAATTAATTATTTTACTACTACTAATGTATTAAAATTGCTGTTAATTTTTTTTTTTTGTCAATCATAAGTTTGCCAGATTAACAAACTTTTAAATGATTTCAAGAACAAGAACTTCATAACATTTTTGTTTTGCTGGCAAATCTCACACAAATCTAAAAAATATGTATAAGTTCCCGAGTAAATACGTTTACATATAATCATATATAATTTTATATAAATATATAAGTTATTATATGCCATTATATGTGAATAAATTGTTTATGTATTTTTTAATCATCTTATTACCTATTGTTCAATATAATACCGAATATGACATATACAATTATATATGGTTCATCTAATTATGTACGAATACATGTGTTAGATATAGCACAAATCAAAATTATATATAATAACTAGGGCTCGGGAGTTAATTCATTTATAATTGTGTTTTATGTACATTACAAATCGTGATATATACACATAAAATGTAAAAATATGCAATTATTATCAACTTTTTTAGCGTTTTTAATATTAATACAGTTTGTGTAATTTTTGTCTTATGGCGTTTTCTTTTCTGACAAAAATGTCACATTTTTGTGCTTTGCCCGCAAATTTCCTTTTTCGTGTTCTTTTCTAAAATAAGGTGAACACCCTGAGAGGGTGCCGTGTTTCTTTCTAAAAATGTTGCCATAAAAAGGCAAAAAGTGCAATTTTAGCGCCCTCAATTTTTTCCAGAAAAGAACACACCATTAAAGAGTGAATAAATTTTAAAATTTGCGATAATCATCGTAAGAAAGCTAGTAATTGTGTTCTTCTGTTATTTTTGCCTTCGTGATAAAAAAAAATGTTATAGTTGCTATCCGCGGTCTTCGTAGTGTACTTTTAAAATTTTTGAATAAAGAAGAGTTTAAAAGTTTTATTTTTCCCTTACTCAACTGGATAATCCTCAACGTTTGAGCATTATTACGTAAAATTATACACCTTCGGGGCACCCTAAAGTGCATTAAAACTTAAAAAGATTTATGCTGTAGTTTTTTTGAACTTAACGGATATGATATGTTGATCATATATTTGTATGAAATTGTGTATATTTTCATACAATCATATAAAAAAAAGTATGACTTAGTGTAATTTTACCAGAATAAAACTCGGATCTAATTATATTTACATGTATCAGTTTACACATATTCATATACAATTATATTAGGTTAAAATTCGGATACAATAATATATGGTTTTTATGTAATTATATCTAATCAGTTTAGATATAAACTGATACAATTATATACAGAACTGATACAATCTAATACAATTATATCGGGCCATAATTCGGATAAAATTGTACTGGAAATTTATCTAATTGCATAAAATTAGATCTAAAACCATACAAACAGACACAATTATATGGTCTCATATTTGGGCTGAAATTTAACAAGATTACATATAGCGTCACATACAAATTCCAATGACTACATAAAGCTCCATATCATATTTTATTTAATCACGTTATGATACATTTTTCGATTTTTTCGAATGTCTGAAATATTCGAGCTCAGTAAAAATGGATACAGTACACAGAAAATCAATTAATATTTTAATTGATTTTGCACCTATCACCGTAATGATACTATCAATTAAACCTTTTATTAAAATTAAGAAGGAAAAAAAAGTTATAAAAAAAAATATGATACTCACAAAAAAGTGTGTGATCTATACATTGTGATGTGTGTTTTTTGCAATGCTGTGTCTGTTTGTGTGTGTGCTTGTTTTCTTTGTTGACTTCAAATGTATTTGTTATTTTATCCTGATAATTTTTCTATTTATGCATACAGTGTATGAAAAAATAATATGATAATTGCATCTGAAATAAAATATGTTTTTATATATTTTAAAGTCAATTAACATATTAATTGATTCATTTAAATATTTGTTTAGAAACAAATTAAATTCAAATCAAATCTTTAATTAGATATTTTAGGTTTATAATTTTTTCTGTGTATAAACCATTTAAAGTTGTTGACAATTCTGCCCATTTCGATTCTGAACTTTCCTGCCCACTCTAAAGCACATACTTACATCTTTTCCCATATTATTGTAAAGCTTTAGGTTAGTGACAAATTTAACGCCTTTGGGCTCCTAATGTTTGTTGTTGTTTTTATTACAAACATTTTTTTGTGGTGGTATTATAAAATCTATCAATTTAAAAATTTTACCATTATCATACCAATTTCATGTCTTTTTATTTGCAACATGTTCCTGGGGGTCAAATTCAAATGCTATTGTTAAAATAGTTTTCATATAAAAATTTACGAGATTGTTTAAAAATGATAATTTGAGCAAGTGCAATACCATTGTCCAACATACAATCGTAAATTATAATATTTATAAACAAATGTTCAACATTATGTGGCATAAAGGTGGACGAGGAAAACGAAATATGTTTAAAAAGTTTTTCTTATATTTTGAGAAAAATCTGAAGAATTCAATGTCAGCAAATTTCTCTTAAAGCAATTTCTTGTATGTATTTTCGTGTTTCTTTAACAATAGACAAACAATTGGAAGTATGCAGGAAAGCTTTTCAGAAATATATAGATTCTCACACACTTACAAGAAATATGGCATGCAGATATTCAGAACTAAGGTTACCATTTAAAGAATATAAAAAAAATTATGTTTTTGAAAAATTTTAGGAGGTATATTGACTATCTTCTTTCATTTTATATGACATTTTTGAGAATATATGAAATATCAAAAATTTCAAAAACTCAAGTAAATAAAATGTTACAAATATGGTTGGTAAAATGTTTAAATTTTTAGGTCATGTTACTTTAATTACATGTTATGGCATATTATCTGACTCTTTTGGGAATCGCACCCATAACCTTGGAAAGTACGCACATTCAATAATTCGTAACGGTCACCTTAATTATGCTCTTATCATATTTTTGTGTTTCCTACAGTTTGTTAGGCTACTCATGCGCACTCATTGCCAATTGTTACAATGACGGCAAATTATATCGTATCGTATTAACCCATAAGCACATGCAACAATCGATGTATAGTTAGAAGAAAGAAAAAAAAAATAATAATAAAAAAACATAAAACAGCTAGAAAAACATTACAATAAATATATACACTCAGGAAATTAAGAAGGTAAAAATTACAGTTAAAATGACTACGAGTGTAGTTGTCATATAATATGACTTGTCACAAAAGTTTGTGAAATTTGTTGTAATTTTGTTTGTTAGTATTTGTAATAAAAATGCTCAAGCTGTTCGAATGCTCAAGCTGTTGTGTACACCCAACTAAAAAAAATGTTTAAAAACGCAATTTTTCGCATTTTCAATCGCGGTTTTCTCAAAATAGCGAGGTGATGGAAAAATTTGGAAAACAGATTTGGAATCACCGAGACAAAATCTATTAAAAAATGTATATATCGCAAATTGAATTTTTCTAATTTTGTGACTGTTTTATTAAAAAAAAAAAACTTTTTTTTAGAGAGTTTGAATTTTAACGTCTTTTTCAGACAATTGCAATTACTACTATAATTAATATGCAATTTTTATTAATTTTAATTGTGAACGGCGTGGTAGAGAAGAATGAGTGTATTTTCTAAAAATCATAACTACATTGTAAATTTTCAATTTTCTGAATCAGACTGCGCAGTTTCTGGTATTGAACCTTAAATATTCATAACTTGATTTTATTTTCATAATCTACACCAGCGGTTCTCAGCAACTACACGGTCACCTTGAGGCACTTCCAATTTTATTTTATTTTTTAATGCAAAATTTCACTAAAGAACAGTCTGAAAAGTCAGCCACATTTTTGCTGGGAGGATCCTTTGTTGAATTTACTAATTTTTTTTGCTGATATTAGCAATTTTTCTGCAAGGATCCTTCCAGCAGAAATGTTGCTGACTTTACTGACTTGTTTTTGACTGTAACGTTACACACAAAAATTGGATTTTTTTTTTTAAATAGAAAATCATTATAAATCCAAATGCAGTATAACCCGATGAAGATAAACTCCGAGGGACCAGAAAAATTAATGAGTTTTTTCGAGATTCTTATTTACTGGAGTAAAATTTCTTTACAATTTTTTATTGTCCACAAAATATTACAATTTTTATAAACTTTTTAAATATTGTGACGTGAGATCTTATTTTCCTTCTGTTAACGATCATGAACATTTTTCTTATTTTTTTTTTTTTTTAATTTAACCAATACTCAGGGGATGCCCCCTACTCATGCAGTGCATTGTATTGATCAGGAAAATATTGTATGGGAAGGAGGACAGAGGAAAGGGGGAGTAGTGTTTGTGGATATTTGATTTAATTTTTTTTAAATTGTAAATAACAGGAAAGACTTCTGCGGGAAGTTTGTTAAACATACGAATCGTTCGAGTAAAAAACGAATTTTCTCTGTAATGCGTTGTGCGAAAAACAAGACATTCAACTACAAAATGATGTGCTCTACTAGATAAGCGAGTATTACGAATAAAAACTCGGTCTCGAGGAATAAGTTTCCATGGTAATATCGATAGAAAAGTGTCACACAACCCACATTCCAACGATGCTCCAATGAATCAATAGAGTTGGATACACTACTGTCATTGATAAGCTTCACCGCCCTGCCCTGAACACGGTCCAGAAGCTTCAGAGTAGACAGTGGAGCCCCTGCCCATATATGAGAGTTGTATTCCATTTTTGGCCGGATATAGCTGGTATAAATAGTAAGGAGATCGGATGGAGTGAAGTAAGTCTTGCACCGTTTTAAAAAACAGAGACACTTGAATGCCTCTTTCGACACTCTAAATACGTGCTTATTCCAACGGACATCACACTGTATTCTCATGCCCAGAACATCAAGAGTATCCGATTCCTCAATACCTATACCATCCATAGTTACAGATGACAATGTTAATTCCACAGCCCGTCTGTGGGTTAACATACAACAAAGAGTTTTGTTTTCAAATTTATTAATTGACCACTTTCAGGAATATGTTGATAGATCTATTTCGGGAATTTTGTAGTTTCCTATCATCAGCACACGTTTTGAAAGAGGAGACAATCCCATGCAAAACATCAAACATTCATATAAACTTGTTTTCTCACTAAATGAGAACTAATATATGAGCTCGAAGTTAAAGATTATCACCATTGATCAAAAATAAATTGAAAACTTGTTTGTTATGTGTACCCTCTACCTTTGGTAGATATATAATACACGCTTTTTGTTTTTTTCTACTTTTCAAAACGTGTTCTGATGATGGGAACCTATCCGCGTGTTGATAGATCACACATTCCTGAAAGTGGTCAATTAATATATTTGAAAACAAAAACTCTATAGATTATTTGTTAGGACAATATCCTAATAAAGAAATATAGAGTATGGCTTCGAACTTGAACAATTTTCATTTTCATTGCACAATTAAAGTTCGAAAAACAAAATTTTAATTTTTAATAAAAATTATATCAAACTTAATAGAAATATTAAAATTTATTTGTGATCATTTACCTTGACTACACTCAAAAAAAGTCAGTAAAGTCAGCAACATTTTTGGTAATAGGATCTTTGCAAATTTTTTGCTGAATTTACTAATTTTTTGCTGATACTAAGAATTTTTCTGCAAAGATACTCCGCGCAAAAATGATGCTGTTTTTTTTTTTATAGTGTAATAGAAAAAAACACTAACATGAATGGAATGCACTTTATGGCCAGTGGCGGCCTTCATTAACATTCTTCGTGCCTTGCAGTGTTAAATATAAAGCTCACTTATTTAACTCACCAATTGGTAAAGTTCGTAAATTTGATTTCATAAATAGATAACCCGGCAGAAAAATACAATCGGCACAGTGTTGGTAATGCATCGGAGATGTTCGGTTATGCGTTGGTCAAACATGTGATTAACAATATTGACTGTATTTTCCTGCCACCCGATTGATAACAGTGGCCAACCGTTGGCTTGAGCGAACTTGCCGCTGTTGGCATAACGTTGGTAATTCAAAAAATTTTGTGCTTTTACAATAGCTTAATAAATTTATTAATGTTTTTTTATTTTATTAATAATCATATAATAACAAATTATATCCAATTACTCTAACCGACTATGGCTTTCGGAGGGTGATAGCGAAAACAGAATAGTGCCTCTGGTGGGAATCGAACCCATGACCCCCACACTGATAAGCCAGCAAGTTACCAACTAGCCTACCATGGCGGGCGCACAGAAAAAAATTATTTTGAGAAATGTGTATAATAAAACACATTCCAAAAGCAGCAATACAGTTCCGTCTTTGTCTTGTACAGCATAATTAAATATGTGAAATATAATAAAATGTTCAAAAATAGAAAGGTTTTAGTTGGTTGTAATATTGGTAAAAACAATATTGTCAAACAAATTTTGAGGGTAGTACTGGCAAAACACATGCTTTGCAAACAAAATCGTGTTTTTCTAGTACAATATTAGTTGTACCATGGTGTGTTTTACAAATATGGCAGTGGTTTGCTAGTACTATTTTTTTGGTAGGGTTGGTAATTTAATGTCGGTTTCGTCTTAATTTTTTTGTTAATTCACAGAAATTTTTGTAAAATTTCTAAAATTTTGGGAATTTTGTGTTATGAATGGAAAATTATATGATTTTTTTTTTGAAGGACCGTCAAAAATAGTTCATCTTCACCGAGGGTATATCTTAAGCAAGTTCGAATTAACAAATGTTAAGTTTAAATTATTACCAAAACATCAGGACGTTCAAATTGGTTCGTACTAACTGTATGAGAATTCTATAAAGAATCGTTCAGATGAAATAGTTTGAGTTGTTAAAGGGTCCACCAAATTATTTTTTTTTTTGAACTCCTGAACCAATTGGACTTTGTATGGCGTCATACCAAGGTCTTTATGCAAAATTCGTCTCAATGATGTCTCCGAAGTGTTCAATTGTTGAGAACGACGGTGAGTTGATGTTGATGGCGCTTCACTGTTTTTGGCTTTTCACGCTTTGTTTTATCGATGAGGATGCCAGTTTCTTTCACTTTTTTCACAAGATAAGGAACATACGGACCATATTCGTTCAGTGGACGGATAAAACTAATTATCTGTCAAATCAGACATGAGCTAAGTGTTACCATTCACGAAATAAGCACTAGTTGAAAAAAAAAACGTTAGATGGCGGACCCTTTATAAAAAATTGGTGTGATTTCTTAAAATTTTTAACAATTATTCTGTCGGAACTCTTCGCGGTCCCCCTGAAATACACTTACGGACCCGTTACAAAAAAATATCACTTGAAGTATTTACGTTTTATTATATTTTTCCAAATCATGTGGCAAGTCTGTCTGCGTGATGTACTATTGCTTCTTTGATTTATTGTAATCATAATGAATTAAGATGCAATTATTAACGAGCTGAAAGAAATTAAATATTGAGTAATATTAAAGTAAATTAATTTTCTATTACAAAATTTCTATTACAAAACTAACCTTTATACATATTATTTTTATTTAATAAAAAATACATCAAAGAAGTTTTACCTTACGCGTCTTCTTTGGGTTTCGTTTCTTGACTGACAATAAGAAACAAACATTCTTCTCATATTCTAAAAAAAAAATTGTTGATCGCACGTTTTTGTTTCTATTAAAATTGTAAGTGAGTATCGCAATATACACACATTTTGTTAAAAAGCCGAAAAAACTGCATAAATAACTAAAATTCGGTAATTTTGGTTAGTTACTTTTTTAATGACTGTCATAGAAAACAACTACACTCAGAAAATAATTCCCGTAACTACATGCCAGTCATTTGTGTAGAAAACGGTATTAGTCATTTTAACTGGAATTGTAGTAGTTTTACTATGGGGAAATGTAATATAATTATTTTTGACAGTTATTAAAAAAACAAAATAACTTTCCAAAAATAGCGTATTTTAGTAACAGTTGTTTTCCGTAGTTACTTTGACAGCATCACAAAAAGTAAGAAAATTTCAAATAGTTTTAATGTTATATTTATTTTATTGATTACAGAAAATAGTAAACAAATAAAAAACTTCAAAACTATTAATTAAAGAGATTATTGTAAAAACTTGATAAGCCCCATTTACTGTTTTATGGATTTTCGCTGTTTTCTAGGGATCCATTTATTAATATTTGATAGAAGTCTTTCTTAAACACTTATTGCATGTTCCTAGAGTATAAAGGTCCTGCAAAAGTCATAGTGGTTGCATTTGTTAAACTTTAAAAGGCAAAAGCAAACTAAAAATTAATTGTGGCTTATCAAGTTCTTACAATAAGCCCTTCAGTTATATTAAAAAACTGTTGAAACATTTTATGAAGAATGATTAAGAGACAACGAAGAGAGTCTAATTTCCACTACATAAAACATACAGCCCTTACCATATAGTATAAGTATAGTCCTAAACGTTTGAGGCAGTTATTTTTACTAATATTGCAGTTATTTTTCTATTCATAGTGGATAATAACTACAATCCTTAGTAATTTTTATGATAAATATAGCTATCGCCTTTTTAATTACATTTATAGCAGTTTTAAGTCTCATCTTTAGTCGTTTCTACCTTTTAAATTCCCTGAGTGTACAGTTACAGTTAAAAATTGCTATTACCGTTTATCTCCCGTATGACCTACATTTAGTTACTGTGAAAATATTCTGAGTGTACAAAAGTAATAGAAAATAGAAGTAGTACTACCAGTAGAAGAATGAATAAGAAGAATAAGAAATTGAAACAGGCAGATAAATAGACAGACATATACCGAGTGTCTTAACAATAAATGTTTATCACAATTGTAGTGACCGATCCAATGGTACCAAATAACAAACAACAAATTCAGTATCCCCAGCAGCATTATAACTAAACAACCAATTCTATATGACCATGTTACCATTACCATTCATTGTTATTTGTTAGAAAATTTTTTAATTAACCCTAAAATGTGCAAGACATGAATAAATTTAACTGGTACAGTACAAAATTGTGGTTAATGACTTCGAAATCTTCGGTAGTAAAGTTTTCGTGTATGCATCAGTAATCCAAGGAGATCTGTTTGGCCTCAGTTCAATAGGATTCTTCAGGAGAAAACTCTGTAAGGAGCCAAGGGTCGAAAGAGGTCCATAGATGTGACGTTCAAAGTTCCTTGCGCTAAGACCAGTGCAAGGAGAAGTTTTCCTCCTAGGAGGAGGTCTGAACTTTTGAAGCTGCGGTAGGAGACGCTAAAAGCTTTCAACGCCAGTTATGTCAGTTGACAGTGGACTCCATACCGCGTCAAGCTGAAAGCATACAAGAAAGCTCTGTGAATTAATAGACAACACTTGTGACTCTTCCAGCCTTAGTAACAGTCGATTGGTGGAGTTCTGAACATTCGGAGCTGCGGAAAAAGACGCGTAAACTCAAAGAAGTTATGTGAATCAATAGACCTTACTCGTGACTGACTGACTGACAGGCTTAGTAAGATGCTGGCGAAGGGTCACTTTAAACCTCCCTATGTGAAGAGAGAAGATGGATCCTGGTTAGAATCGTCGAAAGAGCCATTTGAAATCATATTTAATACTAGAATAATGAATAATGAATAATGGACTGTACTGACTCGCCCGGGGGCCACACAATGCAATTGGAAATGATAAAATCGCCAGGTCTAGATGACATGCTTCCCCGCACCCAATTTCCAATGTCTTGTTTTGAGAAAAAAGCATTTAAACTTAATATTGTTCAGGTAAATATAGGGCAAGTAGTTTGTTTAATAAGCTGTAACTTTCTTATTTCTGCAATTTTTTCTCAAACATTTTCATACCATATAGAAAAAAGTTCAAACTATTAAAAAAAAAAAACTAAAATCTAAAGCTACTTAACACCTAAATATTAAAAAAACAGAATTTACTACTTCACCCCTATTAGCACAATACCCCAAAATACCTTATCATTTCCACGATACATGCAAAAGCAATTCAAAATCGTAATTGTGACTCGTTATAATTTGTTTCTGTGCAACAAGCAGCAATATTAAGCATTTATGTGTATCATTAAAGGGTTAATACCGAAAAGTTTAGAAACAATTTCAATGTTTTTCTACGCTTGCAATTGTGCAAAGAAAAAAAGTTTTTTTCTTCTTTTATTGTATTTATTTAAGCAACACATAAACTCTTTGGCCATAATAAAAGTATTTGTCTATTTGCACAATCTACTCTTTTTCTAGCAGTGTATTTTAAGTACAAACAACTAAACGAATGGAATGGAATACTCGTCGACAATGTTTTTCGAACAATTCTTTTTTGCATTTTTGTTAACCCATTACCTTTTTGTGTGAGCATTTGCTTTATGGAATGAAATGAAAAACTTCCTGACAATAATGGTGACGCAGCTCATTACTAATGCAAACACTTGAATATGGCCAACAAAAACAAGAACAACATTAACTACAACCGACATTGTATTGAGACCAAGATGTGTTATGGCTTTGTTGCTGCATCATTTGAACATTCCTTTATTTTTTAAGGTCTTCCTCTTCGTCTATCACAATTTCTTCAACCAAAAGTCCAGCAGGCTACAAATAATGCTCTTACTAGCCTGCCTGCCTGCTGTTTAACTGTGGCATTATAAGGAATAGAAGAAGTTGGCTTTTTAATATTGTATGTCCAATGTAAGTTCTTACCATTGACTAGGAAATGTTGCTCTGTTATAAATTCCGGCAATGACAATTTGTAATTGTTGGCTTTACAATTGGAATATCAGAAATTCGTGGAATTGTTTTTCTAAAAAATATAGAAATACTAAACAAAAATGAATCCTTAAGGAAACCTTTGAAATTTATAAACGAGGAAATGATTTTAAGAGAACTTTAAAAAATCTGTGCTTAAACAAAACATAACTGAATTAGTCAGCTCAGCGAAAATAGGTAGATTAGGCTGGATTTGTGGGCATTGCACGTTGGGGCAGCCTAAGGGGATCTCCGGCGAAAAGTCCGATTTAAATCATCGAATTTTTTCAACCTAATTGGCAAATCTAATAGATAAGACCTTGCCGAAACTAGTTCCGTTTAGTTTTTTGAGATATTCTAATTATTGGTACGATGGCAAGCTGCCAAAGTCAAAGTTTTGTTTCCAAAAATGTTTCATATTAAAAAGAGGTACTAACATAAGCCAGTGTTGTGCGTGTTTAACCACTTAGGTCACTACCTTTAAGTAATAAATCATTAGTAGTAATACAAAATCATTAATTTTTCATGTTAATACATTTGTAAAAAAAGATGCTAGTAGCACATAGACGAGATTAGTTTTTTAATAAAATTAAGAGAAACTTAATGTTTCAATAGCCCTATATTTTGAACGCAGGGGAGGGAGACCCTAAAACCGTATGCATATGAAAGCTAATACTATCTAGATTACGAATTTAATATGCCCGCCGTGCTCCGTAGAACAAACTTGTTCGATTTTCAACTTTGCTCGAATATTTTTTGTAAAATTTCTGATTTTTCCAAAAGATATTGCCAATTTACTTTTTTTGAGTTGTGTTAGATATTTTTATTTTTCTGCCGATCTAATGACCCGATCTGTCTGAAATTTTGCATGGATAATAAGAAAAAGTGTCATTTGTTAAATTTATACTGAATTTTGATTTGCAATGTACCACGCGAAAAATTTCGCGATTTATTTAATAACATCAAAAAATTTTCAAACTTCTGCGCCTAAATTTCGAATTTTTTTTTAGGTAAAATTTTCCATATTTGTACTCTATCCTTACCAGAAAAAATATTTTGTAAGATCTGTTCCCGTAAAAAGTTATAACGAATTTTCTACGAAAGTGAAAAATATAATTTTTTTTTAAAAAGCTCGACTTTCGAAAAATCATAGACCCCTTAGATTTATTTTTAACCTTATAGTAGTGATTATATTGAGCTTTAGTAAAAATGAATGCCTATCAATATTTCCTTTGATCATCCTGTCAATGTAATTTATGTTTTTATAAATTACAATTTATTATCAAAAACTTTTATTGTTCTTAAAATAATCAGCACGATTAACCGCGGTTTAGCAAACATTAGTAACGAAATGGCCTTGTCAGGTAAATTTAAAGCTTCTTATTATTTAGTGGTTAATTAATTAATTTGTGATATAGATCGTAGATCGTTTATTTTTACTGGTCTGGAGCTACATAACGTTATGATGAGCTCGCAATTAAAAACGGTTCAAAAGAGAATAAATTATTTAAAAAATCATATTCAAACAATTTTAAATTGCCAAGATGATGATGCTCAGTTTAAAAAGTTATTTTCATCGTTTTATCGTAAGTACAAATTGAATTATGATAAATGTAATCGTATCGAGAGTATTTTTCTTGCTAAAAATCATGAGTGGTTGAACACATCATTTCATTTCCATAAAAGTACTCCAAAAAAAATTAGTCGTCCAGTAGCGGAATTTGAATCAAGTTCTGAACGAACCAAAAGATTAAAAACAGAAGATTTAAGAGAAAACTCTATTTCCATGTTAGCATATGCATTAGAAGTTAAATTGCGAGCAAGTGGAAATAGATCAGCTGCAACTGTTTTGAAAAATATCATTGAAAATCCAGAAATGGCTACAAAATATCAAAACTTACTAGAAAATGAACCAAAAATGATATCTCCTGATGATGCCTTAGGCGTTATTGTAGACGGCAAGTTAACCCGATGCCAATATGAGGTTATCAGATCAAAAGCCCCTCAAACTTTTCCGTCCTATAAAATTGTTCAACAATCCAAAAACATGTGTTACCCTAAAAATATTTCTATTAATGAGACTTGTGCTTCAGTGCCATTACAAAATTTACTAGACCACACAGCATCTCGACTAGTACAATCTTTGCTGAAAATATAATATCACCATACGAAAATAAAGAGCTAATTCTTTATATTAAATGGGGTTTTGATGATACTACAGGCCATCATCAGTACAAACAGGCATTTTTGGGCAATAATTGCAGTGATTCACATGCACTGATTACAACAATTGTACCTCTTCAGCTCTGTCAGAACGACAAAATTGTTTGGCAAAATCCAACGCCATCTGCAACTCGATACTGTCGGCCACTAAAAATTGAGTATATTAAGGAAACTAAGGAGAGCATCACACTTGAAAAAGAGCAAATAGATACAGATATAAATAATTTACAGATACTCGTTGTACAAAAACATGTTTTATGTGCAATAGCTCTTCAAAAGATTTTAATGACATTCAAAAAATGTTAAAAACTCCAGTAAAAAACTTGGAATTAGGATTGTCTTCACTACATGCTTGGCTGAAAAGGTTTGAATGCCTTTTGCATTTGGCATATAAAATACCAATAAAAAAGTGGCAAGCTAGGGGTGAAGACAAAGCAATTGCAAACCAAAGCAAACAACGGATACAGGATGAATTTAAAAAATCTTTGGGTCTTATAATTGACAAGCCAAAGCCTGGCGCTGGAAATTATAACGATGGGAACACGGCAAGAACTTTTTTTCGAAATTATGAGCTTACTGCCCAAATAACCAAACTGGATGTTAATCTTATAAAAAATGTTTATATAATATTAATAATACTATCAAGTAAACATAACGTTAAAGTTGATAAATTCAAACTTTTTACTCATTATATAATATCTCGAAAACTAAGCATGATAACGCAAAACGGACAAAATTTTTGCAAACCTTAATAAATAGCGCCATAGCGACAACACAAATATGTGCAGTGTTTCGATTCCAATCATTCCCCGTTTCATTCCATATCGTTTCATTTTGGACTAATGTTCCATTCTGTTATCGGAATGATTAAATTTTTATTTTCATGTACGACAACACAATTGTGTACAGTGCTCCGATTCCAATCGTTCCCCGTTTCTTTCCATATCGTTCCATTTTGGACCAATGTTCTAATCCATTATCTGAGTGATTAAATTCTTTTAATATCTATTTACACAGAAAAAAAAAAATTGCGCCAAGTAAACATTTTGTTGAATAAAAAAAAAATAATCAATTACTTTTTTAATTGATTCAATTAAAAAGTAATCAATATTTTTGTTTATTTAAAGTAATCAATATTATTTAAAATATTGATTACTTTTTAATTGAGGTAAATTAAAAAAGTAATTGAGTCAATTAAAAAGTAATTGATTATGTTTTTTTTATTCAACAAAATGTTTACTTGGCGGAATTTAAGAAATATTTTTTTGTGTGTACATTTCAGTTTTTTTTATAAAGCCTTTTATTAATAATTTTATTAAAAAAAATTATAATTGAAGATTTTACCACCTTTTGTTTGCCATTGTTTGTTCTTACATTTTTTTTGTAAGATTAAATAAATAGTTGCTCAAATCAGAAGAAAATATTTGATAGCTAGTGTTCACACTATGATTAAGTTTGTCAAATATTTATTTGAATGCAAATAATTTTGTTTGACCAAAATCAGCTAATTTGTTGTTTTGACACACAAAAATATGTTGTGTTCAGATTACGGCAAAGAAATATTTCATGGTTTTTGTCAAATATTTGACTAATCTGAACGTACCTTAAGTTGGATAAATTTCAACAGAAATTAATTAGAGTGTATTAGGAAGCGGACAATTTCTCATCAATGAATAAAAAATTTGAAAACAGTTCGAATTTAGTGTTCCACTACTTGGAGGTATTCTGTGACTATTTTTGTTCACTATTTTTTTTCACTGATATGGTAATTTTTTGTATTTAAATCACATTTTTTCAACACACGAAATCCGAATAAATTCCGACTTAACCTGTTCCACTTATAAAATTAATTTATTTTTGCATTTTTAAACATAATTCACATTAATTTATCAATAAATATTAGTTCGTTTTCTTGCAAAAAAAAAAAAAAAATACATTTTCATATAGTAACCATATGGTAACAGGGCATTCTGAGAGGAAGGAAAAAAAAAAACGGATTGCTGTTTTTTTTTATAATCAGGTCATTACTAACACATATGTAAAATATATTTTCAAAATTGAACAAACAAATTTCTAGGGTGTTTCGTGTTAATAACTTTTACAATTAATATATTAAAAAAACGTAAAATTAGATAATTTTCGACGACCCCTAATTGTGTAATTTGCGACTTTTTACCCACCAAACTTTATATTACACACCTAAAAAAAAAACTACATGTCTAACAATTTGTTGTCCTTTACAAGTTTATTCAAATCTAGAGTTGTGTAGTTCGTGAACGACATAGTTCAACTGAACTAGTCTTTACTTTGAACTAGTGAGCTAGTTCACAATCTTCAGCTCTTTTCGTTCTGTTTTGCTATTTGAGTAATATTTATTTTCTTTACGTTGCTTTTGAGTTTAATTTTTTTTCAATGTTTTTAATGTTAAAAAGAGGTGTCTAATATGAATAACGATCTAATGAACGATTGAACGAAATTTTCAAAGATCGATTGAACTAGAAGAGCGACCTAGTTCATTCCGATCTATTAAACTTAAGGGTGATTTGTTTAGCAACTCAGCTGTTTTCGTGTAACATCTTATTGTTAAACATGTTCAGTTTGGTCTATAATTTAACCATGAATCGACTTACAAACGAACAACTCTTGCAGATTATTGAATTTTATTATCAAAATTCATGCTCGATTAAGAAAGTGCATCGTGCACTTCTTCCAATTTATGTTTAGTTTGGGCGTATTTCCAAATTAGCAATATTGGACATTAAAACCACTAACACGTAGAGTGCGGACAGAGAAAAATATCGCAGTTGTATCCGCAAGTGTTGTTGATGACCGTTAATTATCGATTCGGTGCTCGTATTGGGCCTCTGTTACACCACTACGTGGAAATTTTCTGAAGGATTTGGGTGTAAAACCTTTTAAAATACAGCTGGTGCAAGAATTGGAGTTACACGACATACCACAACTGGTGAATGGGCGCTGGCAAATTTTGATGAAGATTCACTTTTTATCGGAAAATTGCGTTCAGCGCCGAAGCTCATTTCTGGTTGAATGGATACGCGAACAAGCAAAATTGCTGTATTTGGTGTGAAGACCAGCCAGAAGCATTGCAAAAACTGCCAATGCATCCCAAAAAATGCACTGTTTGGTGTGGAATATAGGCCGGTGGCATCATTGGACCGTACTTTTTTAAAGACGACTAAGGCAGGAACGTTACTTTGAATGGCGAGCGCTACCGTGCGATGATTACAATTTTTTTTGCCCAAAATGGAGGAGCTGGACTTGGGTGACATGTGGTTTCAACTCGCGAAATAATGGCTCAATTTAAAAGCAACTTCAGTGAACAGTTTATTTCACGTTTGGGGGCGGTTAACTGGCCGCCTAGATCGTGCGATTTAACGCGTTTGGACTATTGTTTGTCCGGCTAGGTTAAGGCCTATGTTTATAGGGACAAGCCCGCAACTGTTGACGCACTGGAAGCCAATATTGAATAATTTATTCCTGAGATATAGGCCGATATGTTGGATAGAGTATGCAAAAATTGGACCCAGCGTATGAGTAGCCGCGGTCAACATTTACGTGAAATCATTTTTAAACTCGTTATATTGACTTAAATAAAGATTTCATACATTTCTCTAAATTTTATGTGTTTTTTTTTTAATCAAATCCGAAAGCTCTTAAAAAAATCACCCTTTAGAAAGAGCGCTCACTCAAACGAACTAGATTGCCCAAGTCTATTCAAATCTACTAATTCACTAATGTGTAGTTTAGAAATGCCTTCCCACTACTTGCTAAAATTCATATTTTTAACACCAAATGTTTCTGTTTAAACTTGTAAATCTCCTGTAATATGATATTCTTAATATATTTTCAATTTAAAGAAAAATTGATCGATCGCAATCTTTAAATAAACGGTACAATGAACCTCTTTTTTTTGTTTGTTGTAACTACTACCAACATTTATTAAACGAATAAGCGGTCTAATTTTATAGGGTTATATATCAATGGAAACCTAGGAGTCTGCAATCACTACAAACACACAACGGACATTATATCAAATTGACAAGATCATAAGCTTCCTATAGCTGCAGTTCTTTCTTCTTTTCTTTTTTTTTGTTTGCTGCAGTATTTTAATGCAACTGCAACCACACGGCAGGGGTTTTTTATCTGTATTATGCTCGTTATTCAATAAACATTAGAATACAAAAAACCAGCATAAATAAAGAACAAAAGCCCAGCACAAAACTTAAGAAGCTGCTAAAGAATGATGATGAAAAAAAAAGACTGAACTTAGTTTTTCTTGGCTTATATTAAGCTGTCCGCATATGTCTTGATCTACACTTGTTAAACGTAAACAGTTGCATACAAAGTTGGTATAGTTTTCGTACATCCTCTTCAGCAGAGTTCAAAAGGAATGAAATCTGTATAAATGGATGTTTAAAATGCATATAAGAAATTCTCTTGTTTGCTTTCATATCAAATTATTCTTTAAAGTTTTGCTTTTATTTAGCTTTGAGAAGTCCAACAAAGACAATGTTTTCTTAAAAAAAAAAAACAAGAAGTGGTGAGTATGGTTTGGAGATGATAAGCGATCGATTGTTTGCTATTCTATTCTGTATACTTACTTACTGCCTGTCTGTCCATGTCCGTTTTATATGTCTGAGTGATGAATGGTGGAGTAACCAATAGAGTCAACAGAGTCATGCGTAAGCTTTGCTCTAATGTTTGCAGTTGCATCGAACCAACCAAGTCATCTCTAGCTTTTGTGCGTTAGTATCGCTTCTTTAGGTTTTTTGTATTTGTTCGTGCTTCCCTCAGTGT
Source organism: Delia radicum (assembly GCA_021234595.1). Classification (NCBI taxonomy): domain Eukaryota; kingdom Metazoa; phylum Arthropoda; class Insecta; order Diptera; family Anthomyiidae; genus Delia; species Delia radicum. The sequence goes on from CM037853.1 coordinate 31,005,069, forward strand.
TCTTTGTTTTTTTTTTTTGGTTTCTGTTTTGAGAAACAGTGGCATTTGGCATAGTTTTCATGTCAAAATCTATGGGTGTAGAAAATACATCATTCTTGATGGTCATCATCAGTCTTTTGCCCATATCAATTGATCACCAAAAGAAAGGTACCACCATCACCACCATCACGTGTTCTTTTATTTAACGTTTTTTTTTTTTATTCTCTTCAACATTTTATAATAAATAGTTAGTAGGTTTAGGTTCTTATATGTTAACAATGGCTGAAAAAATAAGAATAAAATATGTTAAGAATAGAAATAAAGTCAAGTCAAATGTAAAATATTTCATGTTCGTTAGTTGTGTTTATAGAATTAGTTTAAATACTGGGGAAAGAAATCTGAAGGAAAGTATTAAATATTCCCAAAAAAAGAGAAAAACTTCAAGTAGTAGTCCTTGGACGGAAAGTGAAATACGTCTTGCAAGAAAAGTTCTTGTATGTCCTTTTTGGACTTCAGCTAATATATGTCAAAAGCATTCATCGAACTTAATATAAGGAACCTTACTATTAGAATTCCAAAAGGAATCTTCATAGCTCGTCTAACTGTTAGGTAACCTAAAAAAATTAAGATTGTCCTTTTAAAATTAACCTGAAAGCAATACCCATGGAAATAATAATAATATTGTTAATATCAATATTATTATTATCTATTCAGGGCATATCGTGGCATTGTGACCGGTCGAACATTACTACAATTTCCGTTTAATCCCTAATCAAGAACTGGGGGTCAACTATCATAACCTCAAAAACAATCCAAATCCTATAAGGGCTTAAAACGATTTTGTAATGATAATTTCAAAATGATTTTATCATATTTCGTTCCACGACCAAAGATTCAAGATAGCAATGAAAGCAATGACAATATTACTCAAGGTATTCCAAATGTCGCATAGAAAAATTATGTGATCATCCGGACTCCTAAGTCTTTTATGTCAGAGCTTAGGACATTGCCGCAGAATAGTTTTCGACATCCCAAACACCAAACTCACACAACATATAAAAATCAGTGTCCGATTGGTCAATCGGCGCCGATGGTACCTTAGATCATAGTGTCCGGTGAGGTACTCTTTCACGTTGCTCAATACATTCTGTCAGATTGGACAAAGAAATAAGTCTCTTAGCCTGACGTTGGTCAACAGGATTTTCCCAGTACCTAGAGAATTTGAACTCCCTCAACGACATAAACTGTCACTGATATCCCCTGTTCGTAGATAACAGATTGGTTTCGCGTCCATTAAAGGCTGACGGCCGCACAATTGGCCATTCCAGCCACCACTCTTTTCCCGCATGACCAGGAGTCTACCATAGAGAGTTGCTTATAAGAAGTTGACTGATAGTCTGAATGCACTCCATGACCAGTTCAGTTGACATCTCGTAGGCTATTAGAGCTTTAAAACTGCCTGAGAACCAAATGGAATGTAGATGGGAGATTTAACTATGATCATCCGAAGTAATTCCGTCGCACAGACACAAAAGTCGAAAATCTCCGCCTGAAAAGTGCAGCGATACTTACCCATGGGCAGAATACGTTGGAATTCTTTTTATTTTTAGGGCACGTTTTTGAATTTTTATAGCATATTAGAATGATATTTCATCAACTGGGGCATAAACAAGTTCCATTAACTGATATACGTGATGGAAAAACAGTCTCAAAAAGATAAAATATTCGGAAAGAAGATACCATATTCTTTTTTATTAGGCTCTCTCATAAGATTTAGGTTATTCTCTAATTTCTGTAAATTTGGCGATAACCCACAAAAAACATCAAAGTTACGTCAAATAAGCTGCCCACTATTCCATTGAAATTTAAGCTATTAGTAAAGGTCCCGAAAATATTCAAAAATATGCTAAGATCTTCCAATTATTCAGAAATCAAAGCATTTAATTGTAATCGGGACGAAGTTTTCAGAATACGATTAAAGAAAAGAGGCGGTTATCAGCTTAGTAGTAATCGAGATTCCATGCATAACATCGATTAGAGGAATTCTTGGTGAATTAGCTGGTTCAAATAAACTTTTTTGATTTAATGTTTTCGACGGAGAGTAACAACCACAGTCGTGTAAATTAAATGAGTGAGACCGAGAGAGTCCCTAAGTTTAAATTACATTTGCATGCATGCATAGAGCTTATTTGTGTTATTTTTAACTTTCTACTTTTGTAACCTTCAGTGTACGTCTTATCACAGGTACTTTCCAGTGGCAATAAAAGCACACGCAGTTATTGTAGTAGTCTTTCCAGACCCATTATATTGACGGAAAATCTTTTCCATTAGATTTTCCATTAGGCTATACATATGACTTCATGTAGCACTCAAATTGGTCAGCATTTATGGCAAACCTAAAGAGTTCCATGTTCCCTCAAGGTGCTTTGGACTTACGCCTGGTTCGTGATAGCGGTTCATAATGTGGGACTGTATGTAAGCGTGAATTTGCAAACCGTTTGATTTGGTGGTGGCTGGAACCGCTAGGGAATACGGTATTCGCTTGCGCATTACTTGGCAGTTTGTTATCCCTTGGATGAACTTCACTGGTTAACTATGTCACACTTTGGGGGAATATGTTCTTGGACTAATTTGAAATACTTGTAAATTTTCCAAGAATGTAGGGAATTCTCTTGGATTCTTAGACATCGAATCATAGATGTTAACTTAAGTGGTTGCAGTTAGATAGGCGAGGCAGTGAGTTTGGTCGCCTAGCAAAAACGCAATGGACATAAGTGAGCCACTTCTGTTCTTAAAACGGAATGTAGACTTCAGTAAAATGAACAGGGCTGAGATGGTTTGATGGAACACTAAAATGTATAATGTCGGAAGTTATGTGGCATTCCTTCTATTCTAGAGGAAACAAACAAAGTTATTCTTAATCAAAAGTGATTGTAGCCTTCTGGTGGCGGTATTAACTATACACAGGGAACTCCTGCTTTAAAAATATGTAGTTATTTGGCTTGTAAAACAGTTTCTTTATATTTTATGTAAATATTTGTCATTAGCAAAACAAATTAAATTAAATCTACTAACCTTGTAGTTCATTTAAAAAAACAAGCCACTTAAAATTACTGTTTTATAATTTTACATAAATTTTTTACAGTAGTTTTTTGTTATTACAAAAAAAATGTTTGTTTATTTTTTATTAATATGTGGTTAATTTTTACTACAATTGTTAGTCATTTTTTGAACAAATGACAATGTTAGTTAAATTTACTAAAATGCTAGTCGTTCTTTCTTTAAGTGAAATTTCATTTGTTTTTAACTACATTTGCAATGGTTTTTACCAAAATAGTATTCGAAGTGCACTAATTCCATTCATTCATTTAATTGATTCATACCCTATTGAAAATTTAGAAGTACTGCCATCATACCGATACCTTTATATGAAAAGGACCTACCACTTTAGCATTGCGTTGTCATAGGATTGGGAAGTTGACGCTTTGTGGCATTTCACAGACCTAATCCGGGACATATCACCGAAATATATCTTTTAGAATAGTTCAGTGACATAATTGTGTTTTGGGTCTGAGGTTTTCAATTTCCAAAATTTAGTCCTACATGACGTCACAAGGAGTCCATTTTCCCCTCCTTTTGCTACCAACATGTGAAAGTGGCATGCTCGTTCCATATAAAGGGATCCGTATGGCTGCAGTTCATCTTAATTTTCCATAGGGAATAAATCTTTGATTAAAACTTTTTTTCTTTAAAATCTCTTATATGCGGTTCAGAGGCAGTTCATTTGAATTCCCCATATGATAGCTTGTATTGACTTACATATTATTATATAAATGTTTAAAGGAGCTCTTCCCCTATTCAAAATGAAATTGTTATAGGCCCGTTGTTGCTTTCACATTATTGCGCGGTTGTTGTCGTTGTTTGCTGGTGTTTTTCGCGATGTTACAAATTTTGTTGTTCGTCAGTGGGAATTGGTGTATGTTGTCTTTTTTCGTACATTGTTTTATATATTTTCTTTTAGTTGTGTCCTGGCATAATCAACAATTGCAAATCTCGAGGAAAAAACACTACAACTAGAAGAAAGGCTAATACAGACAGACATCGAGATGGACTAGAGAAAGACATACGAAAAATCACTTGTAACCTGTTGCCTGAAAATAACAAAAACAGCGAAAACTTTTCTTTTAGCCATGTTTTTTTTCGGTCGTTAGATTTTTTTCAGTTGTTGTTTCTAACAAAATTTGACCATGTTTTGTCCCCACATATTAACAATTGACAATTTTTTTTGTTGGCTGTTGTTATATGGTTGAAGCCACTTAGTTTTTTTTTTTTTTGTTATATTGCTGCTGCTGCCGTTGATATTGTTGCTGCTGGTTGTTTGTGTTTTTTTTTTGTATTGCTATTGTAACATGTTTTGTATAATTGTTTGATGTTGTTGCAACAATTGTAGTCCCAGATGCTTTTATGCAAATGTTTAGAGTTAGAAAATAGAAAAAAATAATAAAAAAAAGAAAATTTTCTGAAGCAATTGTAATGAATAATCACTTGGTTTCATGAAAGTTTACCATGATACAGAGTACTACAATATATATGAGCTATTTCAAAAACTTTCGACAACTGTTGAAACTGACTTAAGATGCCTCTTATTTCTGAAGATTATTTGAATTGACAAAAACGGTACACAGTGCTTGGTACACAATACTTAAAAAATAGGACATGTAAAGTTTCATGCTAAAAATTCTTCACACAATGAATTGAAGGCTATTAAAATGTAGAAAAGTTATAAAATTGACTTGAAACTTACAAAATTATTATCATTCATTTTTTTGCTCATAGTTCTTAACTTTCAGATCCAGACCTATACAAAGTGGAGTCACTAGACTTGAAAGATACATACAATAAAAAGTAATTTCCATGTCAGTGGTTGGTGAAAAGTGGTTGGTCAGTTTTTTTTTTTTTAATTTTCGCGCTTATTAATGAACTTGTGTTTTGAGGATGGTATTTTAAAAGTGGTGTAATTTTATAAATTTTGAGGTATAACAAGTTGATGTCAGCGCACCAATAACGGGCTACGACTATTACAAACTTAGAAGGAATTGTGTGGCAATCACAATTATATTCCAAATTGCACAGTAAAATTATAGTCAATAAGATTTTTGTTAAACAAGTTGTTATAATTTTTATTAAAAATAAAAATTATGTTTTTTTCGACCTTTAATTGTGCAATGAAAATGAAAATTATTCAAGTTCGAGGCCATATTCTATATTTCTTCATTAGGATATTGTCCTAAACAAATAATCTATAGAGTTTTTTGTTTTCAAATTTATTATTTGACCCTTTCAGGAATGTGTTGATAGATCTATTTCGGGAATTTTCTAGGTTCCCATCATCAGAACACGTTTGCACAATTAAAGGTCGAAAAAAACATAATTTTTATTTTTAATAAAATTATAACAAACTTGTACAAAAGGCACAGTACAGCCAAGTTTACTTCCCCTGTTTTGCTTACAAAGTAAACAAAATATAAAAAGGAGAGAGAAACAAAAAAAAACGTGGATTGAATATCCACCAGAGGTGGATGTTGCACATCAAATAAGTTTTCAATTTATTTTTTGATCAATGGTTATAATCTTTAACTTCAAACTCATATGTATATTAGTTCTCATATAGTGAGTAAACTAGTTCATATGTATGTTTGATGTTTGGCATGGGATTATTACCGCTTTCAAAACGTGTTCTGATGATGGGAACCTAGAAAATTCCCGAAATAGATCTATCAACACATTCCTGAAAGGGTCAAATAATAAATTTGAAAACAAAAACCTCTATAGATTATTTGTTAGGACAATATCCTAATGAAGAAATATAGAGTATGGCCTCGAACTTGAATAATTTTCATTTTCATTGCACAATTAAAGGTCGAAAAAAAACATAATTTTTATTTTTAATAAAAATTATAACAAACTTGTATAAAAGGCAGAGTACCCGCCAAGTTTACTTCCCCTGTTTTGCTTCCAAACTAAACAAAATATAAAAAGGAGAGAGAAACAAAAAAAAAACGTGTATTGAATATCCACCAGAGGTGGATCTTGCACATCAAACAAGTTTTCAATTTATTTTTTGATCAATGGTTATAATCTTTAACTTCAAACTCATATGTATATTAGTTCTCATGTAGTGAGTAAACTAGTTCATATGTATGTTTGATGTTTGGCATGGGATTGTTACCGCTCTCAAAACGTGTTCTGATGATGGGAACCTAGAAAATTCCCGAAATAGATCTATCAACACATTCCTGAAAGGGTCAAATAATAAATTTGAAAACAAAAAACTCTATAGATTATTTGTTAGGACAATATCCTAATGAAGAAATATAGAATATGGCCTCGAACTTGAATAATTTTCATTTTCATTTTTGTTAAACTTTTGTTTGATTTTAAACTCCGTTGCAATTAGAAGTTTAATAATATCTTATAAATGTATAATTGAAAATTAATTTAGCGTACACAAAAATTCCGGTTTTAAAACCCATAATGACAACAAAGTAAAACAAACTTAAGATTTTTCTTGCAATTTTTGGCGATTTTTTTTAAATTTAGCGATTTTTTTTTTCAATTTTGACGATTTTTTCAAATATAACAACATTTTTTTTCTAATTTGATCGATTTTTTTCTTAAAATTTATTGCGATTTCTTTTTAAATTTTTTTTTTCAATTATTCTTGAATTTTGGCAATTTTTTTTTTTTATTTTGGTAATTATTTTTTTTTTAGAAAGGTTAATGTTAAGGAGAAGAATAAACATTTTCTCTAAAAATTATAATTTTCAAATCAAACTAGACTAGTTTTTTTTTTTTCAAGAATTTTTTTGAAATATGGCAATTTTTAAATTTTTATCCATTTTTTAACAAATTTAATTAAAGTTGTAATTGTTTCTACTAAAAATTTGTTTGAAATTAAAAACAATATTTAATTATATTTTTAATAGATGTGAATAAAATATTCATTGAAAATAAAATATTTAAATAGTTACAATTTAATTGATACCACTATTTTCTTAACACTACCGAATTCAATAAAACTTTTAATTGAATTAACAAATATTTTAATTGAAACTCGATTTTATTTTTTCTGTGTGGTAAGCGCATTGCTTGAAAGTGACTTTCTCATTAAACTGCAACTCCAAGTCAAGAAAGCATTTTAAAACTTTTGCAAAATTTAACTTTTTTGCATTTTATTGCAAAAAACATGGCTTGCGAACAATTAGGTATATAGAATAGATAAGACATTAGTCTATAATTTAAAATATGTGGAATTTCAGCACAAAACTGAAATATTGTGACGAGTTTGATCGTTAAATGCAGCGTACATGTAACTGTCTGATTTTTCACACAAGTTTTCAGATCTTGGACGAGAAAAGTGCCCGATTATGTGGAGCCACAATAGGGTATATATATATAAAGCAAAATGGCTATGTAACCAGACACATTTTTAAAGCCTTTTGAAGCTAATGTGTTATATTCCAAGTGGGGCATATTCTAAATATTTGAATCATATATCATGAGATCCATATTATATATCACAAATGGAATTGACCGGTGCGTCTTCAAATTTGATAATTTTTTTGTACAAACATACTGCATGAAGCCCATAACACATCCCCAAATTCAGTATTTAAAATTTTTTAAAACTAGCGATTTTAATTTCAAAAAAACTAAAAAAAAATCCGAAAATTATGTAATTTGAAGAGCTCTATATTCGAAAGTACTTATCGGATTTCTCTGATTCAAAAAGCATTCGATTTATATAGTTATCCTTTTTCACACTTATGCAATAAAAAATATACATATTAAATGAAAATGCATTTTTTATGCAAATGTAATGTTTAGATTCAATTCCGAAATTGTTCTCCCCCTTGCAAATTTTTTAAACATGCATTGGGATTATTTGATTTTTTTTTTTTTAATTAAGCCGTGAAAAAATAGTGAGCTTCTGAAAAATTTATAAACAGAATGGGGAATGTGTTATATGCCCTATAGAGAATATGTTTTTAATATAAAGAAAATCGGAAGACGTGAGGGCATTTGGCATTTAAAAAAAATTTACTGGATTCAAATCCGTTCGATGACAAGGAGAATATGAGCACTTTTAAGTTTCAAAATTTATAAAAAAAATCCATGGTTTCTGACAGCGAAAAAGCACTACGCGTTCAATTTTCGAAACATTTTGTACTCCACGTTAAAAAAATTGTTGGGCTTAGTACATTGAAAGCGCAAAAAGTTCCGAATAGGAATGCTAAAAAGAAAACTGAAGCGGAAAAACGAGCAAAATTACTAAAAAAAAATTATGCATTTGCGACTTTTAACAACTTCTCGAACGGAAGTTTTATGTAGCAACATCCCGGAATAGTACCAAATAAAAAACTAATCCAAATATCAAAAAAAAAAGTTCTAAAATCATTTCCAAATTACGATATAAGTGGAGAGAAAAGTCTCAATAAAAATTACTTATGGGAGGCAAACCAGAAAATTTAAAAGAAATTGTATTAAACGCTTAACTTGTATATAGGATGGTACCGAAAATAAATCGGTATGAAATTTGAATCAATAAAATCTTTTACTTTAAATTATCGCTTAAATCATTCAATCGATTTCATAAAATTTCATTCGATTACATAAATTATCTCTTCAAAAATTTAATAAAAATTTTCTTTAGAGTCATGAAATTATTTCAAAGACTTAATTTTTTTATTTTTTGATTAAATTTCATTACTTTTTTACATTTCAAACTTTATTTTTAAGATTAAGTTAGTTAAGTGTTCAACATATTTCCCAGCAAATAATAAGCAAATTAGGAAGGCATGATTTTTGTTAATGATGTCACACTTTTTATATCCATTTTAAGCGGGTGAAAAACGAGTTTTTTATGTGCTCTAAGAAGCAATAGAATCATGTCTTCGTAGACAACATTAATCTCCATCGTATTCATTCTTTACTGTTTTATTGTAAGCATAATTTACTGCTTCAAAGAAGGCATTTAGGAAAGCACAATATATTGCCCTTCCTAATGGCTTCATTGTATGCAAGGCGGTGATGCGCTATTTTGAAAGCATACAAATGCAGTTACTGCTTACCAAATCGAGGTTATTTTTGCTATGTTAATAAAGTGCTTTATTATTTCAATGTAGTCTTTTACTAATCTCGAACTTTTATGAAATTGTTAAAAAAATTATATGAAGCGGTTTATTGGCTTAGTTCCAATGCATTTTTCAAGACATTCATGAAGAGTTTTATTAATTCAACTAACGTCTTAATATTAAAAAAAATTTAAGAACTGTTTTACAAATTCTGTAATCGCTTCATTCTCGAAATGACTAGTTCTATAAATATATTCATTAATTCTACAGACATTTCATAAACATTGACTTTAATGAAATCTCTTTCATAGATTCTATGAAAAGTTTTAATGGACGAGTTCCGGTGACAATTATCATTAAAGCTTTGAAGAAATTCATTACATAAGTGAAGATAATTTTCTCAATGTACTTAAACCCAAACCCGTCTAACAAAGGGTATTTTCCAAAATATTCGTGGTTTTCTTTTAAAGTTCTAATATATAACAAAACATTTTTTGAGCATATTTTTATGTTTTTTTCTATGGTGTAATATATATATGAAAGATCTATATATTGATGTAAACAAAAGGTTGTTCGTGTCAAAAAATATTAAATATATTTTGCTCAAAGTGTCGAACATTTTTGAAATTCCTTATATATGCATATATTTTGACATACATAAGTGAAAGATACAATTTGAATGAGTTGTTGGTATTGTATTCGTGTGTGAGTGTGTATGTATGTATGTATGTTGACTAAGGACGTCCAAAAAAAAAAAAAAAAAAAAACAAAAAGCTGGAATTCCCGAGATCCACAACCCTTAAAATATGACATTATGATAGTAAATATGGTCTGACAAAAAAATCTCAAAAAAAGTTTTGTTTAGAGGTCTCAGATCGAAGTTGAAGTTAAAAAAAAAAATAGCAGAAGAACGCCGAATAAAACTGGTATAAAGTACGTCTGATCGAATTTTCGAGTTGATTAAAAAATATAGGCCCCACGCATTATTAAAACTATTGCTTTAAAAATATTTTTCTTAAAGTTTTGTAAATTTTGATATTAAGTTAAGAGTATTTCTAGTAATGGATTACTGATTGATTACTTTTAAAATAGTAAAAAAAATAAATGTATATTTTTTTTTGTTCAATATTATTAATTTTGAATTTTTTTTACTGTTATGCCGGTTAAACTCTTCTATTATTATTATTTATTTTTAATTTTTGTGAAATTAATGCGGAATTATTGTTTTGCAACGCAGTGTATTTTTGTGAAATGACCTCTATGAAAGATAACATTTTTGTCAAAAAAAAATTTAATAAGCTAATTTATCGATAAACCAAAAAAGGTAACATTTAACTTCAACTGCAAGGATATCTGTTATCCTTTCTAAAATTTAAAACAAAACCATATACCATAAAATTCCTTGGCAAGTAGATTGCAAAACTATACACGCAGAGAAAAAATATGCTTGAACATGATTGCGGACACGAAATTATCATATTATGATCCTAATTAAAATATATATGATTCTGGCAGATCATATTATGATTACCAAGGACAATTTCATTGCCATTTATGATTATAATTTGATTGCTGCGATCATATTATGATTATAAGGCATTGCAGTCATAACATGAAGCTCTTAAACTATCAAAACGTGATGCTCTTCTCTCTACGTGTAGGAAGTTGTGTTTTTACATGGCATCGTTTTCAGGTATTTAGAAAAAATGCCAAAAAAAAAACTTTTTTTTGGAATCATTGAAAAAACGCGTATAATTTATTGCTTAATTTTCAGATTTGAGAAATTTGTTCAAAAAATTACAAATAGAAAACTCTAAATGTTAATAAATTTAAGAGAAGATGAAAAAAAATTTTGTGGGGATCAGCTCTAGAGGAAGTCCCATATTTTCGACCTAAGGTCATCTTTAGCCTCATTCTAATCCACCACCCACAAGAAACTCAGGGTTTTGATCAGGAATATATATCAATCAACCACAGAAAATCGGTAATGAGTTATTTTCGTCTTTTCTTTAATTTCGTAAAAATACGAAAATAATGTCAAAACAACAAAAACTTTCGTAAAATGAACAAATATTGGTTTATTTTACGAAAGTTTTGGTTATTTTAACATTTATTGGTATTTTTATACATGTATTATTATCAGGCTAATTGCTAATGTTACCATTATTGGAAACGATTTGGGAATCCGGCATGTATACTAATATTTAAACACAACATATCCCTGTTTATTGTTTTCCTATTCGAATGCAATGTAAGCACAATATTTTTTTTCATCTTCTCTTGCATTTATTAACAATTAGTGTTTTCTATTTGTAATAGTAACATTTTAATTATAAACCTGGCAATTCAACATGAAATGCAATTTGAAGTTTAGGAATTTATGTAATACTTGGTACATGGAGTTTTTAAGACATTAAGGAATAGGTGACAACCTTGTGGAGATAGCAAAATCGAACTTTCATCTATTTTTGGACCACTCTAATGTTGGCGTTATTTGATTTCTATCATTTTCAATTCAATCTAACTGTACCTGTTGTTTTTTATTCTTCTTGTTCTTTAAACATTGAACATTTTATCATCATCTTCATCATTATGGCCTCAACCATCCATTTCAACTCTCTAGAGCTTTTCACAAGACATTTCAAACTATGAAATGCATCATCAAAATACATTATCAAAACATGTCACTTGGGAGTGAGTGCAATCTTCTCACAGCAATTATCATTTGTATAAATTTATGTTTTATTGGATTTGTAGTATTTCTTTGTATTCACTCATATGGCGCTTAATGATCTTATGATGTTTTTTTTTTCGAACACATTGAGTTTTATTAACCCATTAAATGCATTCTTTGGTTTAGAAAGATTTCTCATCATACTCAAATATGGTTTGTAAACTAAAATTCAACTTTTTAGTAGTTTCGTTTGAATCATACACACCCCTTTTTTCTGATATGATTTGTTTGATTTTTTTTTCTTTTTTCTTCAGTTTATTTCTTATTTGAAATATGTTTTTTACAAACAATGGATATTAACGCCATTTCAAAAGATTTATTGACAAGATATATTTTCATAACAAAAAAGACACAAATCAAAACCCGTTAATTTTATATTCAACACAAACATAAAAATTTGTTTCTAATCAAATCTTTAAAATCTTTTCATAAATTAAGGGGTGCATGGAAAATGTTTTAAATTTGGAATTAGTTATGATTAACGTGACCGACAATGAGTTTGAATGTTTTTATAAACCTTTAACAGTAAAAAAAAAACACTCTGTACTCGTATAGTAAAAAATTCCAAAGTTAGATTTTAAAAATCAACGAATTTCCTCAAACCGAAACAATTCGGACAGAAAAAACAGATATGCTAATATATAACTAACGATACAATATATAAAGGGTGTTTTTTTATAGAGGTATAGAACTTTGAAATGGAATAAAACAAAGATGATCTTTTAAAATTGACATGAAATTTACTTTATTAGAAAGACAATCTTCTGGCATTATAATTTAAATATAACTTCTGGCATATGACCGTCTCGTCTGGCTCGGACGTAGTCTGGATGTCCAATTTTCGATGACTTTTTTCCAACATCAGTCTATTCATGTTGAAATGCGAAACCAACCCAAATATAAATCACTTGACAGCTGACAAGATGGACGCCAGTTGAAAAAGTGTTGCCAACTTAAAGTTCTATATCTGTATAAAAATGGAAGATTAGATGAGATTTTGGGAGTCAAATTTAAGAAAAACTCAGTGGATAAGCAACGAAATTACTCCGCAAAACTTTGCATACTCGAAATAATGCTAATCGGCTCAACAAATATATTTTCAATATCATAATTTGGCCATTAAATTTGTCTTTCAAATATCAAATGTGTTCCAATAGTTTTGAATGCCTGATGAGAATACTATCGTGCCAACTTCAATTTCACTGAGTTTAGAAAATCCCTAAGTTTCTTTCCCATCCGAGTCTTTCCACACCTCCTCTCAGTGTGTCACATATTATTTGTGAGCAATACGGGTCCATTCATGCAGTTCAACCATAAAAGGCGGAAATGGTTCTACGTATCCTAAGTTGTCTCAGTTCAGAAAAGAACTTTACCGGATTAATTCACCAGATATCTCGTTTCAAATATAACTTCAATATTGACCCTAAAGTTATTGATTTCATTTTTGCACCCAAAGTTGGTGTCTTTTCTTGCAAAGATCGAAGTTATTACTTGGAAAACCGTCTGAATCTCCCTCCGTTAAGATCCTTATATTTGCGGTGATTCCCATAATATTAATAAATTTAATGCATTCCTTTGAAAGGCAGTACTGTTCAGAAGTTTTTATATATGGGGTCCTGAGAATATCAAACACAACATCAAATAAAGTTTGATCCACACGCTATCCACCTGTCCACTCGTATCTACTATTTCTCCGTATTTATGATGCGAAACGTCATTTTCCAAAGAGAATTTACAATAATTTGACAATTCTTATCATCAATACTGGGAAACAGTAGACATGCATGAACAGAGATGAAAAGCGTGTGAATTACAGCTAAAACAAACAGTAAATAACAAAAGAGTTGGCTCATAAGCTCATGTATTTGGATTAAGAATATTCCATATATTTTTTTATATTGCCGAAAAACCTGATGTTGGGCCATATTAGCGAGCATTCCCTTATTTATTTGGAACTTCAGGAATAGTTTAAATATATAAACGAGTTTTAATACTAAAAATAAATACATATTACATAAGTTACCATTTGAGCTCTCTTGAAAATTCAAATTTTCATAACTGTTTCAAAATAGCAACAAATTATAAAATTGATTTGGATTATGGAGTGCTCTATCCATGCAGTTCCAGCAATAGATTTAGCGAATTGGATTTTTACCTTATTTTATGGAACTGTACACAGAAAAAACAGTAGGCAACAACAATGGAATTGGTTAATTTAAACAACCTCATTTTTAAATTAAAATTTATTTCCAAACATTTTTTTGCAATGGTTGTAAATTGTAGTTTTTCCACATAAAAAATCGTTAAAAAACAAAAATTCTAAATTACAAAAAAAAATCAACAAAAGTGAGTTTATATTTACAGATCTTCATTGTTGGTGCCAATTTATCTACAAATTACAAATAGAATTTGTAATTTATTTCTGTGTAATAGAAATTTTTTTTTATACGAAAATTTCCTAAAATTTAATCAGCTCTTTTTTGTATACAAAAAAATGTTTACTGACTAGTTTTTGTGCACGGTATATCCGCGTAGTGAATGTCTGAGTATTACTTGAGGCAAACCTATGTTGAATCTGACATTGCTGATTTTGTATCATAATAGAAAAACTATTTTAAATATTTAACATTTTAGGAAAATAACCATACAGAACCACCGCAGGATAGGTCCCAACATTGCAGAAACCGGTTCTGGTCGGGACAGGCCACTTAAACATGTCGTTGCCATAGGAGGAGATCCATTGAAACAGTTTAGACACATTGAGATGTTATCTAGCTGACCTTGCTGAACTAGTATAAGTCTTAGATAGTTTTAGTTTTTAACATAAATTGCGAGATATTTTTCTCGGCTAACAAACAACAATTCAAAATTAAGCAACCAAATTAACTAAAAACAGTTTTATAAACAAAATTTAAATTATGAAAAGTATGAATTAAAAAAAAATTTTCATAGATGCGTTTTATCCAAAATAGAAATATAATTAACAGAGAAAATTTTTGTGGACAAACAATAATGAAAATATTTTTAAGCTAACGAAACTTTTCTTCACAAATACAACGAATATTTTTTTAAAATTTATGAAAAGCTTCATACTTCTTATAAAACTAGTTTTTTACAATGAATCTTTTTCATTTAGTGAATGAAACTTTTATTAAATAAAATTATATTTTTTCAAAAAATTTTAGTGAAAACTTGCCTTTGTGATGAAAAGTTTCAATGGACGAGTTCCAGTACACTTCATTGCTTCTAAGCAAATATACATTAATATCATGCAGATAATTCTCTCAGTGTATAAAACGCCAATGTTTGAAATTTTATTGATTTTAACACCACTAGGCGACTCAGCTAAACTATGAAAATAGAAAACATAAAAAATTCAGCAAAAATATACACGGAACCATTGAGCAGTTTAAGGTGGGTTATTTTAAAAGTTTTAAGAATGTTTATTTTTGTATGTTTTGCCGATCTATTAAAGTTGTATTTTATTTTGAATTGCCAGGCTCGAGATCATAACATAATTGTTACTATTAGAAATAGAAAACACAAATTGTTATATATTTAAGAGAAAGAGGGAAAAAAAACTTGTGGGATCAAATAACTTTGTGAGGAATGTTAAACAGTTTCCAATGAGTGAAATCTTACTACCGGCTTATTTCAGCACAAACTTAAACTGGTTAAGTGATGTGCCCTCGATTGGTCACCAGTCCAGAGACCACTTGTTATGTATACTTGACATTACTTAGCACATATCAATGTTAAATTACACCAGTAGTGGGATAAGTCCGGATATAACCAGCCACGGGACAGGTCATTTAAGGCAATTGAGCCCTTACTACCCATAGGGAAGTTTCCATTAAAAAATGTGTATTAAAAGAAAAACAAAAGGCTTAATTTTTTACTATAGACCGACACTCAGCGGATACCCCCTACGAATGCAGTGCATTGTTTTGATATCAGGAAAAAGGTTATGGAGAGGAGCATATACAAAGTAGTGTCTATGGATATTAGAATTTTTTTAAAATTTTAAGTGTCAGGAAAAGCGTCTGCGCGTAGTTTATTCAACATTCCGGTGGTCCTACTAATGAAAGAATTCTTTCCATAATACGTTTTGTGATCCACTGGACTATCGACCACAAAACGTGTGCTAAGTTCACTTATCTCAGCAATACTCTTCCCATAGTAGAATCTATAGAACAATACCACATAACCCACATTCCGACGATACTCAAACGAAACAATAGAGCTGGATTCACTATTGTCGTTAATGAGCACCAACGCCCTCCTTTGCACACAGTTCAGAAGCTTTAAAATATATTTGGAGCCCCTGCCCATATATGGGAGTTGTATTCCACCTTCGGTCGGATGTAGGTGGAATAAATAGTAAGGAGATCAAAGAAAGTGAAGTTACTCTTGGACCGGTGAAGAAAGCCAAGACACCTGAATGCTTCTTTCCACACTTGAATAATGTGATGTTTCCAACTGACATCACATTAGATTCTCATGACCAAAACATCAAGATATTCAGATTGCTCAATGTTGATACCAACCATGTATATAGACGACATTGGTGACCCCATTACGCTATGTGTAAATAAACAACATTGAGTCTTACGAGCATTACAAACTACCCTATTCGCACGACCCTACTTAGAGATTATAATTAGGTCTTCATTGAGTGAGTCATTCATAATCTGCTTTTTGGCCTCAACCTCTACAAGGCCTGGCCTGTGATCAAAGGAGTAGATAGGATTAGATGTGGGAGAGTGAAAATCGTTTAGGAATATAAGAAAAACAGAAGGATAAAGAACAGAACCCTGCGGTACCACTGCATTTTACTGAAATTCATCGGATGGGATCCCATCTATAACTACTTAATATAAATCGATAGAATTCATCACCGGCACCAAGTAATAATAAGCTTCGACACTAGTGATTTATGCCAGATACGATCGATCGCCTTGGAAATATCTATAGCAAGCAATGTGATCTCACCAAATCTGTGAATAGACCGATTCCAACGCTCCGATAGTTCTACGTAAGCCATACTTTGGACTATTTATAATTGGGTTAGATTCTATATTATTAATAAGATGATAAGTAACCATGTTCTCCATAAAATGCAAGACAACAGAACAGATTGGTGATTGGATCTTCGAAAACGATGAAAATATACCCGTACGGTACGACGAGGTAAATAATGTTGCAATAACTCCGAAGAGCACTCTTTTAAGTGGGCGCTATGGTGTAATGTTTAGCGCCTTGGAATGTTACACAGATGGTCCCAGGTTCGATTCCCGGTGACGGCAACATCAGCTTAGAAAAATAATATATGGGCTATTTAAAATTTTTGAGCACCTGCTGAAACCGACATACTATGGCTCTTATTTCGTTAAGTTTTATGAATTGAAAAAAAACGTTGTACAGGGTTTGGATGACTATACTTGAAGGATATGACGTGCAAAGTTTTACATTAAAAAGTCTTCACCTTAAGAATTGGTGGTCATATAAAATTCGAAAAATTAAAAAAACCACTTGAAACTTTCAAGAGTTTTTTCATTCATTCCGTTTTCTCTGTAATAGTTTTTAGCTCTCAGATCCAAACCAATACAAAATATAGTCACTAGACTTGGAGGATATATCCACAAAAAAAATTTTTTTGATATCGCTGCTGGGTGAAAAGTTGCATGGTGGTTTACAAGTGAAACCAAAATTTTCCGAATTTTGAACTTTTTGAAGATTTTAACTAGGGTTTTTGCGCCGTTTAATAAAAATGAGTTTTAAGCACAGAATTATAAAAACGGCGTAATTTTATAAAGTTAGAGGTATATCAAGTTGGTGTCAGCGCACCAATAACGTATAACGGACATCACAAACTTAAAAGAAATTAGCGTAAATATTTTGAAAATGTAACTTTTTTGCGTCTGACAATCTGAATTGTCTTTTTAGTTGGCTATTGTATTGCGTGATGTGAGTAACTTTGTAAAGTACACCTCCGAGGTGAAAACGGACTTTAAAATTTTTAAACGCAAAAATTATATGAACTTTTGAAAATGTTTGCAAAAAAACATTTTTTTTAAGCTTTTTTTATATCAAAACATGGCATGGGAATATGTTTAGGTATCTAAATAGATTCTTCGCGACGGACTAAACTGATAAAGTGCAAAAAAAATAATTTTTTTCAATCCTGGCGCGTGCAGCGGCAGTTTTTTTCCAAACACATTTCGCTTTGTGACAACTAAAGCGCTGTATCAATTCCGATCAAACGTACATCGAATGAAAGACTTTACTGAGCTTGATACTAAAATCGAAAACGCACCAAAGAATTTTAAGGATTTAAAATTTTATGGAGGAAACAAAATGTTTCTAACCTCAAAAAGCATCTTTGTATGAAATATTTGATTTGAAAATTTAAAAGAATTATTTTTGAATTCGGGTTAATAAGTAACCCATAACCCCAACAAGTATTTTATAATCGGTCCAATATTAATATTTGCAAAAAAAAACGCGTTTTTTTTTTTTTTTTGAACCCCTAGAAAGTAAGACTATATTTTTAAACAATATTCACGAGGGCCACCTTAACAAATTTCAACAAAATAATTAAAACATACTACCGCGAAAGCCGCCAAATTACCGCCGATGCAATGACATCTTAAAGAACTTGCTTTATTATAAAAACTGTATGATCATAATAGCCATTGCTGAATGCTTCTTAGAATAAATATTTGATATTCAATTCAGTTTATTTTATTTATGTGCGTGAACAGTCGTGAATAAAAATTAGTAAAATGGTTTCAGATTATAGATTAGAGAACGTGAAATTCGTAAAAAGAAAACTGAGAAGCGAAATAAATTAACTGATGAAAGACGCGAATATCGCCAACCTGAAAAAATAAAAAGCAACAAAAAAACAAACAAATCGCAAATTGGTGTAAGAAAGTCAGTTTTAAATAACAATAATAATAATAATAAAAACAATGCCATCAAAACAAAAAATTGCGGATTAACAAAAAATTGAAAACGGCTTAGAATTTATCACTGGAACCCAAGATTTAACTAACGAAACGTTAGTTACAGCTTCCAATTTGCAGAAAAATTTTACAAATTTTCAAATGTAACAAATCAAAATAGCAAAAAATCATGAGTGGTAAAGTTTAAATGGTTATATCTGTTAAACCATTAGCGATAGGCAAGTAGTTTTTTCCCAAAAAATTACACAATATGTCTTATACTAGCCGTAATTTTGTAAAATGTTTAACAATTTTAAATAAATTTTTATATGCATACACGATCAAAAAAAATTTTTTTTTTATTATTTTTTTCAGTGTATTTTAAAAAGTATTGAAGCTTTTACAAATATTTTAGTGTGCTAAGAAAGCCCTTAAGGGTATTATACACACGCGTTATCATTTTTAAATTTTAACAAAAACTGTTATTTTAATATTTTTTTTTTTAATTTTTAACTTTAAACCGCCGTAAAATTTGCGCAGTTTAATAAAAATGATTAACGAGAACGGATTTCACATGCTCAAATATCGGCTTATACACACACAAATCGACATTGATGTCAGACAAAAAAAAAAAAAAAAACTTAAAAAAAAATGTCTAGGTGCTGTAAATTTTTTATATGAGCTTTCTATCCCTCATATGTATTGCAAGCTTCAATAAGTTCACCAACTCTCCATCAGGTGGCGAGCAACAGCTGTTCTAAGACATATCATCTCGCGGAGTTACAGTGTTGCCCTGTTTAAAAGCACTTCGTCTGTCCACTCCTTTCATCTCTCCATTATCCAATTTCCAGAGAAAGCGACTCCTTAGTAAATAGGAAGAACTTCCTGAGTGTTGCTTCTCTGAAAAAATAAAAAAAATAAAAATAAAAACCTTTCTAAAACTTCGGGTTCTGATGAGATCTTTAGCCAGATCGAAATACTAGTATCAACCCAGCTAATATGTTTGATTTGCTTTATTTTTGTAAATATACGGAGGTTGAAAAGCTCTTTCTAAATTGAAAATAACATAAAACTAATCTCGATGTATATAAAAACAAAAAACTAACATAACTGTAAAAAACCTGTGTTGATTTTATGAAAATCTGATAAGAAACTAAAAAAATGGAGAGCACTCAACATTTTGAGCTCGATATTCTGTCAGCCATGCCTGTTCCACATTGTATTGCAATCGGACCACTAAATCAGAAATCGCAGAATTATTTTCAACAATGTTGTGAAAAAAAAAAATGTTCGGGACTCGACCATGTATATATATACATATATATATATATATATATATATATATATGTATGCACAGCGCATACTATATATATATATATATAAAAAAAATTTTAAAGAGACAAACTTTTCTTTAATATGTTCCAAAACCTCAGTAAAATTTAATTTAATTTTTAAACTCATTTAAATTGTTGTCTATTCATTCATCTTAATATGAAATTAATCATTCATTGTTCATACAATGCATGCATGGGTAGTACACTCACAAAAAAAAAAAACCATTAATTATACATTGATCGATAAGTGTTGTCACTATTGAAACCATATGCGTTGACATTATTTGACAAGCGAACCCACACTTAAAAACATTAAAATACAAATACAAACACACACACTCAAACAATTAAACTGTAAAATTAATGTGTCTTTTTGTACTTTTTGGTGGAAAATACATTAAAATAATTTCCGGGAATTTCACACAATATCACAAGACTAGAATAGTAAAATAAAGTAGAAAATTTTTAAATTGTTTAACATTAAAATGTGATATAATTCTCAATAGATTTATGGTGAGGGTAATAAATCAAAAATACAAAAGAACTCAAGGAAAACCCATACAACCAAATGATTAACAATATAAAAAACAATTAATTTTTCTCACAATTTTTTTCAGTTTTTTAAACCAATAAAAATATGCTGAGTTGGGTTTTATTGTTGAAAAATAAAAAAAAAAATAAAATTTAAAATCGATCATGTTTTAGATTATAAGGGGATGATAGGAATATTCAAAATTGAATAATTTACAGAGACCAAAAATAACTATTATTTTTCGAAATAAATCACAAAAATAAGAATTGGAACAAATCTTATTACATTCATATAATGTACTAATCTAAACACAGATATAGCATACACAAATTATGCATTATGGCGAACATTTAATATTTTGAAAGTTTTTTCATTTACTCATAAAAATCCAGTAATGTTTTTGCAAAAAAAAATAAAAATATTTTTTAACATAATCTCCTTTTAGCTCAATACACTTAGTCCAACGTTTCTCCAATTTTTGTATCCCTTCCAAAAAATACGATTTTAGAGGTCCATAAAATAGGCATTTGTTTGATCAATAATTTCATCGTCTCTTTCCACCGAGCCATTTCTTTAGGTTTGAAAATAGGAAATAGTCACTATGGGCTAAATCCGGAGAATATGGCGGATGAGGTACCAATTCGTAGCCCAATTCATGGTATTTTTCCATTGATACTGCACACGTGTGCACCCGTCCATTATGTTGATGAAAAATAATATTTTCTTTGCCATTTGGGTTCGTTTTTTTTTTTTTTAATTCTCGTTAAATCGGTCCAATAAGTTGGCATAATATTCGCCGTTTTTTGTTTTCACCTTTTGACAGTAATCGATATGGATTATCCGTCGTGCATCCCAAAAAAACTGTTGCCATCACCTTATTGGCCGACGAACTTACAATGGCCTTCTTCGGAGCAGGGTCACCCGGAGAAACACATTGTTTAGACTGCTGCTTGTTCTCCTTAGTGCTGTAAAGGATCCATGTTTCATCAACAGCTACAAAACGCCGCAAAAACTCATTCGAATTGCGGTTAAACAACTCCAAACAATTCTGTGAAGTTGTCACACGATTACGTTAATGGTCAATTGAGAGCAAACGCGGCACCCATCTTGCAGACAGCTTTCTTAAACCCAACTGATCATTTAAAATCGAAACCACATTGCCATATGAAATGCCTATGGCATCAAACATCTCACGCACTTTTACTCTTCGATAGGCCAGCACCATATCGTAGATTTTTTCGACATTTTCGGGTGTATTGACCTTAATTGGCAGTCCAGAACGTTCAGCGTCATTTGTACTTGTGCGACCACAACGAAAATCAGTAAACCACTTTTTTAAGATTGAAATCGATGGTGCAGAGTCCCCATAGTATTTATCAAGCTTTTCCTTGGTTTGATTGAATATTGAATGTTTAATGAGCACTCGAAATTTACTTTTTTCCATTTAAAAAAAATCCACGATGTTGTATGTTTTGAACGGCTGTTAAACGCAAAGTAAATGACGGAGCTTGCTAAAAATTTGTTAGGTAGTCTATTCACAGGTGGTTCTTGATGGGAGCAGTGTTGCATTTCATATATATATTGATCCGCCCTCGTATTATCGAACTGCTTAGTAATTATACAACTACATAAGTTTCAAGTTAATTTTACAAAGTTCTAGTAACATATTTTCAAAGTTTTGTATAGTTAACTATGTTTTTTAGTTTGGTTTGACATTTCAACATGAGTAGACTTACGCCTGAACATCGCTTCCAAATAAAGCAAAATTTATTTTGAAAATCATGGTTCTGTTGGAAATACGTATATCGCACTACGATCATTTTACGGTCAACATAATCGTCCATCAGAGCAATTAATTCGATTAATTATGGAACGTTTTTGCACCACGTTTACTCTAAATGACAATATGCATCCACAGAGATGTCGTACAGTGCGTACAGAGAAGTCATTGCTGCTGTAGAGCGTAGCGTAGAGTAAGACCCCAATTGGATATGTGTCCATCCACTTTTTCGTTCATCAATTGAACAACCATGATGTGCAGGAGCTGTGGTTTCAACAAGACGGCACAACATGTCACACAGCTCTTGCCACAATTGATTTATTGAAGGAAACGTTTTGGTGATTTAACTTTAAATTTCCATAAGATATGGAGGTCCGTAGAACTATTTGAGAATAATTATAGAGAATTGTTTAATTATAATGTTTTTTTGTGGTTAAAAATTATTTTAATCGCGTTTTTTTTTTCTTCTTGTCAGACTATTTTTGTTAAAGGTTAATCACACATTTTCTGTCGAGACACCCCATATGCATTGAACTTATATTTAACTTTCACTCCAGCCCAGTGTGAACTATGAATTTGTCTATGATTACATTCAACAGTTTTAATGACTTTAAAGTTTAATTGGTTTTGCATTTGAATTTTTTGTTAGCAAAAATTCTGGTAGCTAACTTCAATTAGTATAATTTCAAGTTTAATTCGAAATCATTTATAGACCAGCTCATTTAAAACAGGTGTTGCAATAACAATCATTTTCAATTCTCACTTAAAATCCTTTTAGATAAACTTGAGTTTTATTCGTTTCACAAACTCTGCTTTATTTTAATAATTTGCATATTAAATGAGCTGGACATCATGACATGTCTTAAAAATTTTCTTTCCTCTTTTTGTTCGGTCTTAACATTTTACAGTGCTGCTTACAACGCACTGTGGAAAATCATAGTGTAAAACTACCTCACAATAAGTTTTTACAAATGTTTCAATTTCGCCAAAAAAATTAGTATTATTATAAAACTAAGATGCCAAAATATAATAATTGAACAAAGTGTTGGATATTTTGTTAATAGAAATATTCGGAAATTACAACCGAATTCACTTTTTTCGATTGCAATGGTTTATGGAAATGAAAATGAAATATATCTAAACGATTATGTTTAATACTCTTTACTTTACAATATAGGAGACTTCAACCTTTTTGGAAAGGAAATTTTATGCAGATCCTAATTTTTCTACGAATTTTTAAGTTTTTTTTTTAGCTGATTTAAAATTTGTTCATATAATACATTTAATGTTTTTTAGTAGCATGTCAAAAAATTGGCAAGGATTTCAGATATGACTCACACTTAGCTACACGTTCGTACATAAAGGGTGTTTTTATAGAGGTATAAAGCTTTGAAATGGAATAAAACAGAGATGATAATACTTTATTCGAAAGATAATCTTCTGTCATTATAATTTAAATATGACTTTTGGCATATGACCGCCAAGGCTGGCTTGGACGTGGTCTAATTTGGAGGTCCAATTTTCGATGACTTTTTCCAACATTTGTGAACGGTATACTGGCAAAAACGCCAATATACGGGCTTATCGCCGAAGACTAGCGACTTCACATATCCATACAGAAAATAGTCCAGCGGCGTTAACTCTTACGATCTTGGAGGCCAATTCATGGGTTCGAAAGTGAAACCATGAGGTTACCAAACGTTTCCTTTAATAAATCAACTCTGGCACGAGCTATGAGACATGTTGCGCCTTCTTGTTGAAACCACAGCTCCTGCACATCATGGTTGTTCAATTGATGAACGAAAAAGTCAGTAATCATGGCTCTAAAGCGGTCACCATTGACTGCAACATTCTGACCAGCATAGTTTTTAAATAAGTACCGACCAATGATTCCACCAGCCCATAAAGCACACCAAACAGTCAGTTTTTCTGGATGTAACTTTGTCTCATCATACACTTGAGGATTATCATCATCTCAAATACGGCAGTTTTGTTTATTGACGTATCCATTTAACCAAAAGTGAAAAATGCTTTTCAAAATAAATTTGCACAATTTAGAAGCGCTGTTCAGGCGTCAGACTATTCATGTTGAAATGGCAAACCAAACTAAACATGAATCACTTTACAGCTGACAAAATGGCAGCCAGTTTAAAAAGTGTTTCCAACTTAAGGTTTTAAAGCTGTATAAAAAACACCCTTTAATTATATGTTTGAGATATAATTGTACATGATTTTGTGTAACTATATATTTTGAAACATATCAAAATAAACTGTTGTATCAAAACTTTTTTACTTGGGTTGTCAGTTACAATAATTTCTTTAAAATTTCGGTATGTTTGTCCAAGGGAACAAAAGTTTTAGTATGATGATAACAATGAATTTTTGCATTATATGTATGAATTGTCACTTTAACGCGTAAATTGAAAGTTTTATTAAATTAATTACATTTTTCTAAAATGTAATGAAAAACTACATATTATTTATGAAAAATTTCATACAACTAATGAAAAAGTTTCATTACAAATAGTTTCGATAAAACTGTGAAGCTGTTTCATGAAGTTGAAGCAGTTTTTCATTCAGATTTTGAAGAAAACTTTATTAGTTTCAATTTCATTGAAACTCGTCCAAGGAATTCTCTCTGTGTACTTTATTTAACGAATAAGTTGCATTATGAAAATAATAAAAAATTATTAATTTATAGTCTTACTCATGTCGTATAATATAAACATTTGTAGTTGTAAATAAAAATCCCTATTAAGCCAAATACAAATCATTACCATAAAAAAATTATAACTCAAAATTTAATTTTATTTTTTAAAAACCATTCTTTTAAAACTCCTAGATATTTATAGATTTAATGGCACATATGTTTGGGATTAATCATGCAAAAAAATTTCAGAATTCTAGAACTTCGAACAAAAAGAGTTACCGATTTTTGATGCGAACATGGACAAAATTTTCCACTGTGCAACGTCTCTAAAGAACTGAACAAGAAGACATGATTGTTGAATTTGTGAGTTAATAAAATATACAACAGACAGTGTCTGGCAACGTAAAGACACTAATTTGAAATGTTTTAGAAAAGTAAAACAGGGTGGCAAAGACGCTAGTTTTGTATGTTGTTGTAGTTGTTGTTCTTTTTTTTTTATCTGAATAAATAAATAAAACATTTTTTATCAATTATAAAGAAACTTGTTTGTTGTTGTCACTATTAAGTGTTAAATTAACTATTTTATGCTAAAATGAGACATTAGTTTTTCCTTTTTAAATTAATATTAAATATTTAATTAATGTTGGTAATTTATTATTTTCTTATGTGAACACCAGCTAATTACACAAGACACGACAGTGTGGCAACCTTGGCAAGTGCAAGATCTACAGCTTTTTGTCAATTTTATGCGAAACGGATAAGATTAACCCACACTAACCCATGAATTTGACAGACAAAATGGCAAGAAAGAATACACAAGTGGCATGCCACTTGCAAATATTTCAAAAACCTCCAGTTAACAAGATTTTTGTTAATCATTCTAGTGAAAAAAAATAATGAATGAATTTCCAGAAAAACAGCTAAAGTGTTATTCATAGTAAACTAGTAAGGGAATGTTCGCTAATGTAAGCCTATGCATGGGTTTTTTTTTTAAGTGAAGCAACACTCTTCCTATTTATTTATGTGTTGCTTTCTTTGGAAAGGGGATAGTGGAGAGATGAAAGGTGGTGAAAGATGAAGGGCTTCAAACATCGCAACACTATATTTGCGCGAGATGATAAATCTTAGAACAGTTGTTGCTCGCCACCTGATGTAGAGTTGGCGAATTTATTGAAGCTTTTTGTTTCATAGCCCTGATTTATTATTTTACTTCGGTGGGGTTAAGTGCTATGGGAACACCGAAGGTGGGCGCAGAGATACATATAAGTGATAGAAAGCTCATACATATTAATTTTCTCAATTGATGTTGTCGTCACCGGGAATCGAACCCGGGATCATCTGTGTAACAGTCCAACGCGCTAACCATTACATCACAATGCCCTTTCGCGTGTATGAATTTGAGCGAGGGCAGCGAAAATTATAGCGGTATAAAATTTAAAAAAACTTATAAAAGTTTGATATAATTTTTAGTAAAACTAGAAATAAAAATTATACAAGTTTGATATAATTTTTATTAAAAATAAAAATTATGTTTTTTCGACCTTTAATTGCAATGAAAATATTTCTTTATTAAGATATTGTCCTAACAAATAATCTGTAGAGTTTTTGTTTTTAAATTTATTAATCGACAGCTTTCAGGAATGTGTTGATAGATCTATTTCGGGAATTTTCTAGGTTCCCATCGTCAGAACATGTTTTGAAAGAAGTGACAATACCATGCAATACATCAAACAGTCATATAACCTAGTTTTCACACTAAATGAGAACTAATATATGAATTCGATGTTAAAGATTATCACCATTGATCAACAATAAATTTAAAACTTGTTCGTTATGAGCAAGCGCTACCTTTGTTAGATATACAATACACGCTTTTTATTTTTAATATCCTTTTTATTTTTACACTTGTTTTGTTTTGTTTTGTTTAAAGACAAGATGTAAAGGGGAAGTAAACTAAGACCGTACTTTGTCTTTTTTACAAGTTTGATATAATTTTTATTAAAAATAAATATTGTGTTTTTCGACCAATTGTGCAATGAAAATTATTAAAGTTCGAGGCCATACTCTATAATTAAGTTTGCATTAGTTTGTAAAAACCTGTTTCTAAATTTGTGATTCAGCGCTAAAGTGCAGTCGCGGATCCAGGAAAATGTTTTGTGGAGGAAAGTTAGAAGATTTATTTATTTATTTATTAATTAATAATCATATAATTACAAATTATATACTATTTCCCTAACCGAGCACTAGATACTATGGCTTTCGGCGCGTTGTAGCGAATATATATTGAACCAAAAAATTTTCTTTTTTACCTTATATATAATTTTTTGAAAATAACAAAGTACACATAAATTCTAAAATTTTTTTAAAAATATACATCATATTCTGCGAACAGTAAATAATTTTCTAAAATTTTTTTGAAGGTCGTATCTTAATTGTTTTAGGAGTTCTAAAAATTTAAATGTCATATCTTTAATGTTTGGGATTAAAAAAAAAATAAAATGTTGTTGATGGCAAATTAATGCGGCTTTGCACGCATGGTCTCATGGATGTTTTTAACTTAAACTGGTTGGCATCTATAGATTTTAATGATGGCAGCAGAAGATATATCGGTTCTTAAATTTCTTATGATTAGCTTTCAAACGAGAATTTCAATCGATTCCGGAAAAGTGGTATAGTTTTTTAGTTTAATTTGTTCTTTGACAGGTCAAGTTCATGTTGAAAGTCTTCTTAAAAATCCATATTTTTTCAAGAAAATCTTTATTTGAGTCGATAGAACGATCTATATAATTCAATGTTTAATGATGATTTCAAGTAAATGTTGACCGCTGGTACGCCTCAAATGATTCATACGCTGGGTCCAATTTTGGCAAATAGTCTAAAGGCATTAAATCGCACAATCTAGGTGGCCAATTGAGCGGCCCTAAACCTGTTTACCGAACTAGCCTCTCAATTGGGCCATTGTTTTGCGTTCTGTATGGCATGTGGCACCGTCTTGTTGCAACCAAATGTCACCCAAGTCCAGCTTTTTCATTTTGGGCAAAAAGAAAAAATTTGTAATCATCGCACTGTAGCGCTGTCCATTCACAGTAACGCTCCTGCCTTCGTCGTCTTTGAAAAAAGTACGGTCCACTGATGACACCGGCCCAAAATCGGAACAGTGCATTTTTCGGGATGCATTGGCGGTTCTTGCAATGCTTCAATTTTCTCGTATACACTCATGAAGAAATGAGCTTCGTCGCTGAAATCAATTTTCCAATAAAAAAGTTGATCTTCATCCAACTTTGCCAGCGCCCATTCACCAAAAGTTAGTCGTTGTGGTAGGTCGTGTGGCTTCAATTCTTGCACCAGCTGTATTTTAAAAGGTTTTACACCCAAATCATTCCTCAAAATTGCCCACGTAGTGGAGTTACAGAGTCCCAATTTTTGCAAACTGCGCCGAATCGATAATTCACGGTCATCAACAACACTGGCGGATACAGCTGCGATATTTTCCTCTGTTCGAACTCTACGTATGCGTGTTGGTGGTTTAATGTCCAATAATGTAAATTTGGTGCGAAATTTAGTCACAAGATTCCGAATAGCTGCCTCAGAAGGTCGCCCAAACTGACCAATAATTGGAAGAAGTGCGCAATGCACTTTCTATTCTTTACAAATTGTGGATTCATTCAAGTGATGCTAAATGAAATATTGTAATCCCCATATACTCTATAATCCTTAAACATTTTTTGCGTCCTCTTACACTGATAGAATTTTCTGCGTTGAATTAATGAAATACAGGATTAATACAATAAATTTTCCCATTCAAAATTCCCCCAAAGTAAGTTTCGTTGAATTAATGAAATATTTTAATGCATTAACGTAAACAATTTTTTTTCCCCTGTTTCATATTTATTTATTTAGATTTTTATATTTATTACATTTCTGTTTTTTAGACTTTTGTATTAAAATAACTTTGTCCAATAGTTGAAGCGACCCTTGTTGAAATCTGATGGAAATAAATGTTTGATTTGCAAAAAATTATGTATGTACTAATTATTGCATATTTTAAGGAGCAACCAAAAACATTTTATGAAAATTTCATTTACTCAATGAATTTTTCATTAATTTAATGAAAATTATTTATTTAATGAACTTAATGAAAGACATTCATTGAAGGAAAGTTCTTTTAGTGTAGCTGTTGGTAAAACTTAATAAAGACTTACGATTTCTATATTTAGTACAATATTACCATCAACCATTCGAGTGTGCCCCAGCAAAGTCTCATTTATTAAAAGTAACGCATAATTCACTCACGGTGATTTATGATCAAAATGGCTTCACGCTAAAGTGTTTAATAAGAATCAAAACAAATGCATGCAGATAGAAACATTATCCAAAGGACTCTGTTCTGCTACAAAATGTAAAATTCCAAACATCTATTTTTGCAAAAATTTACGGAAAGCTCGAAAAAACAAAAACTAAGATTTAAGAGCGGCCTTTTGCAAAAATGTGCAAAATGGTAAAATATAAAATTCACACCATATTCGGACCACCTGGCAATATAATTAAAAATTACTTCGTGTATATTTGTGGCACATCATCGTGACATACAGCGAACTGCGCACAATTTTAATGTTTTTTGTTAACACTTTCCAAGAATTCATTATATTAGGGCCGCAAATTTGCTGGGCAAAAAAAAAAATAGCGGGAAAGTGAAAAACGAAAAAGTTAGTTTTTAAAACCATTAACACCGCATACCTCTTTAGGTGTTGGTGACATAGCAGTAGTGCGCTTAAAAAAGGTTAGTTGACAATTTTGTTAAACGTATATTTAAAATGTTTAACTAACTTTCAGCAATTTCTTTTGCTGACATCGCGTTTCAGCTAAACTTGTAGTTAAACGCTTTTACCAAAAAAAAAAAAACAAATTTTGAACTAATGTTTAACTAATTTACATTGCTACCAAAATTATGCGGATAAACACATACATAGAATGGAGAACAATGTAAAAAGACTATATGTTAAATAAAGCTACACAGAGAAAAAAATATTCTCATTGTCTAAACAACTAAAATTCGGTTACTGCTACACTCAAAAAAAAAAAAAGTCAGTAAATAAGCGAGCTGATTTTTAGCAACAAAATTAGTAGATTTAGCAAAAGTTTTGTTAACGCTTAGTGGATTAGAAATTGAAAACCCCTTGCTAAAAATTAATAAAATGTTTGCTGGATATTAGTAGACTGAAAATAGCTCAAAAAATTTGTAGAAAACTTGTACTTTAGTTAATTTATTTGCTGAAAATCGTAAAACATAATTTTGTGATTATTTTAAAAATAATTTACAATACGTTACAAAACGAAAAAACTACAAAATATAATGCAATAAGAAAAAGGCAACATAAAAATCTTGTCTTTTGCTTTAGTCTGTCTACCTGATATATAAGTTTGCAATTTGACCACACTAGATTATTAATCTCTATAAACATTTAGTTTACAAATACGTAATTAATCTTTATTAAATTTAAATATTTTATTTTGTCTTTTATTTAATTATTTAATTACTTTCAGAAGCCGGTGAAGATGCAAAAATTTAAGTTGTTTTAATCCACAATTCTGTTTTATGTAAGAAAAATAGATACAATTACTAGAGTTGTACTTTTTAGTATCATTTTAATCGTCGCTACTACACCTTGACATGCCACGATATCTGGTTGTCGTTCATACTATTAATGTGATAACCAGACAATTTTTTTTTAGCTAAATAAATTAGTAGAACATTAGTAAAATATTAGTACAACATTAGTTCAAAACAGATAAGTGCTAAATAAGTATAACTAGGACTTTAGCTGAAAACATAATTTTACTAAAAAATTTGCTGAAAAATAGTATACCTGATTTGCAACAACGTTTTACTACCTTTTCCCCTAACTTATTTTCTTGAGTGTACTCAAATGCGGTTACTATGACTGAAATTGGTTCGCGCAACTAAGTATTGGCTTTCACAACAAAATTTTGTAAATACAACTAAATTTTAGTTGTAACATCCAAAATATTCAGAAATACAATTTAAATATGTTTGTACTAACCCTAATTATTGGTAGCTACCAACAAAGTATACTTATCAATTCGGTTGCCACGTTTTTTCTCTGTGTGTACTTTCAAATATAAAGTTTTGTTTAACTGATATTTTTTT
This sequence comes from Delia radicum, assembly GCA_021234595.1. Taxonomy (NCBI): domain Eukaryota; kingdom Metazoa; phylum Arthropoda; class Insecta; order Diptera; family Anthomyiidae; genus Delia; species Delia radicum. The sequence continues at coordinate 31,036,328 of CM037853.1, forward strand.
GATATTTTTCTCAAATTTAACCATCAAATACATCCATAAACCTTGTTTTACCATGTTTTAACCTAAAGTTGTATTACCATAAACATGCCCGTTTGTTGGTAATTAAGATGATGTTCGATGTTTTTATCGTAAACAGCATTTTAGCAAATAAAGTGTTAATATTGATTATAGATTAGAAACTTTAATATCTAGTTAAATAAGAAACAGTAGACAATCATTCGCCGCACAGCATGATTTTCAATATTAGTTAAGGGAAAAAGTTATTATATATATATATATTATATATTTTTACAAAAAATTAAAGTTTTAGCTTCAAACACTACAACCACATCAAAATCAGCTCTATTAAAAAATATCCTTGTAAAACTTAAAATATTGATCCTTATAAAATTTTTTTTTATTTTTCATTCTAGAATTTTCGGAAAATATTACAAAAGAGAGTAAGGAGTAAGGAGTGCCATATTTATTTTAAAAGGAACAATTCTGTTTGAATTTTTAGTCTAGCAAAATTTTAATTCAAAAATTAAGTGATAAGACGGATTTTTTTCCATTTTTTTTGTATTAAAATTACTTTTTCCAATAGTTAAAGGGCCTCGTGTTGAAATCTGATGGAACTAAATGTTTGGTGTGCAAAAAAAATTTGTATATATTAATTATTGCATATTATAAGGAGCAACAAAAAACATTTTATGAAAATTTCATTTACTTAATGAATTTTTCATTAATTTAATGAAAATTATTCATTTAATCAATGAATCCAACTTAGAGAAAGACATTAGTTAAGTTGGATATTATAGTTAGTGCAGTATTGCCATTATCGCATGGTAGAGCCAGAATTATATTGCCAGGTGGTCCGAATATGGTTTAAATTTAATATTTTACCATTTTGCACATTTTTGGAAAAGGCGGCTATATGCAATATGTCCCAGGTGCAAAAAGTCCCAGTGCAAAATCTCCCAATGAAATAAATTCTAAAAAAATTAAATAAGTCCCGTCTCGAAAAAGTGAAATAAATTCTAAAAAAATTAAATAAGTCCCGTCTCGAAAAAGTGAAATAAATTCTAGAAAAATCAAATAATTTCCAAAACAAAAATGAAACAAATCCTAGGGTTTAGTTGTTATTTCATCATTAAATAATTTCCAAAGGATAAAAATGAAATAACTCCCAAAATAATCCATGCAACACAAATGAATTAAGGGCGTTACAAATGAAGTAAGGCCGTTATATTCCCAAAGTCGTATTGCCCAAAAACCAAAATGACATATTGCCCAAATATCCGCATATCCACCAAAATTGTGGATGTTAATATGTTATAACGACCAAATCAATGACAGAAAATCCAAAACTTTTTGTTGGGTGCTATGGCATTTTATTTGAATAAACTTTTTTTTTTGTGCGCTATGACGGTAAAAAAAGAAGTTATTGCCCAAAATCATAATTTTTATTTTTTTTTAAATGTCATAAGACATAATGTCTTTTGTATCGTACGCAGAAAAAACTTTATTTCGCGAAGCCGCCTGCCACGTTCTACGGAGGAAAAAAAACCCTAAGAGCGGCCGAAGCGGCCTTGACATTTAAGATCTTAAGACATTTAAAAAAAAATAAATTATGATTTTAAGCAATAACTTTTTTTTACCGTCATAGCGCCCAAATTTATTTTGGCCAAACAAAAAACAGTCATAGCGCGAAACAAAAAAATGTTATTTCGTCCAAATCAATGTCGCATTACCCAAAAACAAGAAAATTTTTACAACAACAATTTACATTTACAATTTACATATAATTTTTTGGGCGCTATGTCGTTTTTTTCTTGGGCAGTATGACTTTGGGGAATATAACATTTTGCCTTCAAAATTTGTTAAAAAACAGATTAAGTTAGGTCAATTTAAGAAGATCATCAACACATTTTGAATGATGCCATTATAGGAACCGTTTAGAGTATTAATAACATTATAAAAATAATGAATTTTTGAAAATGAAATAACTCCAACTAAAAATTAAATATCTCCCACAGCAAATGAAACAACACCGAACAATAAAATAAAATGAAATAAGTCCCACGCTAAGTTCAATTGGTACTTATTAAATTTCGGAATTAATGCATTATGAAATAACATCTAATAGCAAAAGTGAAATAACTTCTAAAAAAAGGAAATAACTGCAAAAGAACTGGGTACTATTTCATTTGAAATTACTCCCAAATTTGTACAAAACATTTTTGGGACTTATTAAATTTTTTTTTTTTTGGACTTTTTTCACCTGGGAGTTATTGCACAGAGCCGGAAAAGGCCGCTCTTAAATCAAATTTTTGATTGTTTAGGGCTTTTCCATAAATTTTGCAAATTCTGAATAGGCATTTCGAACAATATGGGTCTTTTAGTTTTTTTTAATTATTTGTTACATTATAGTAATAAAAATTCAATTCCCCTTTAAACAATGAAATAATTTTTTCCTTAAACTAATATTTTTTTTTTACAAAAAGATGTTTTTTTCTTCAAAATTTAATTTAAAAACTAAACCAACAAGAAAAAGGCGTTAATAATATGATAAAAAAAAAACAACAAAAACAAAAGTTAAAACAAAAACAAGTTTAAAAACTTAAATATCACCTTTTTTTTAACTTTATTTTATTGTTAAGAAACATTGTATGTTTCGAACATGATATTCCCCTGGAGTTTAAAAAAAAAGTTTCTTCAAAAATTTCCTGTAAAATTTGAAAATTGCCCAGATTTTCCAAAAACAAACCATACAAATTACAAAAAAAAAAAAAAATAATGAACAATTCGTAATGAATAAACTACAAAAAACAATTCGCAACTAAAAAAATATATATAAAAAAAAGACAACTCTGCACATGCATAAATTGTCAACAATTTACAAATGGCAAGCAATTCTGTGAATGGTTTTTAGGTATGCAACTAATGCCTCTTGGTGGTTCTTTAAATGGTCCGTTCCTTAATTGTGGTTTCTGCGGTAAGGTTGATTCCTTATTGCTGTTGTGTTGTATCTGGTTGCTGGTAGTATTTTCCATATTGCTGCTGCAACTATTGCCTACTGCTGCTGCTGCTGCTGTTTTTGTAGTTGGTTCATTTAAACCACAAACATTTTTTTCGAATTTGTTACTAAAAGTATATATTTGTATACAGAATGATCAAGAAGTATGCAGAATTTTGAATGAGGAAGAGTTGGTGTACCTAGTTTTCGGAGAGCCCAAACAGTACTTTCATGTAAAGAACAATAAAATCAGAATTATAAGAAAAAGTTGTCATTTTGAAATCTCCGAACTTTCAAAGTTAAAATAAAAATAAACAAAAGTTTAAAAACAAAGTACAAATATGGGGTTTCTAGTCGGAAATATATATTGAGTTAATTACGGGGAAAAACTTTACAATCAAAAAAAAAAAAAAAAAAATGTTTGTTGAGTCAGCAACATTTTAGTCAGGAGGGTGCTTGCACAATAAATTCTACTGTCAGCAAAATCTTTGCTGAAAATCAGCGAACTAATCAGGCACGTAGCTAGGAATTTGTTTCGGGGGGGGGGGGGGGCTTTTCGATTTTTTATATTGATTATATATATTTTTTTTTGTGCACACTAGAGGAACAGTTTTGTTTTTTTTTTTTTTTTTTTTTTGCTAAATTTTTACCTACACGTGATGGGCCATCATGTATTAATCTTATAAATCGCTTTCTCAGGTCATTTTGAAACAAAAACCTCCCGCATAAAGTATAAAGTGCACTTCCTTAAAATGCATTTTTTCATATTTTACTTATTGTGTTCATTATTTTGCGAATTTTGATGTCTATATCGCGAAACAAAGTTTTAATCTGTTTGATCACAATCCGCGAAACACGTCAAATTTGAAAACGTTTGTGTACTTCAAGTTGGATATGCATCGTTATTGTCTACTTACGTTAAATTTTTAGCTAAATATTAATTTTTAGTTTAATTAAATAAAAAAAAGGATTATGTGGAAAACTTTTTGAAAACCGCGAAAAATAAAATTACTTTATATTCGTATGTGCTAGTATAAGTCTAGGGTAGCTAAAACTTGATTAATGTAAAAAAAGTAAAAAAGTTTCAACTTCTGATAACCCGATTAAAATTAATATGATGCTTTATATAATCATACGAAATTTAATATGAGTCTTAATACAGTTTTATCCTAGAAATGGGCATAATAATTAAATAACATCCGAATAATGACGCGATACAATTTAATACGATTTTATATAGCGGTATAAATTTCCAGTTTTTGATTTTAAAACGTCATGAAAATTGGAAATATCTATTAACCCTTTTAGACTTTAGCAAATTCCATAGCATTTGGAAATTTTATTGAAAATAAAATTGTGTTTTTTTTAAATATGATATAATATCAAAATATATATTATTTTGCAATGTCTAGGTATATAAATATAACGTAATTATTAATTATATTAGTTTTAGCGTATTCTAAATGCAATATACAATTATACGCAACTATATATGACATCATATTAAATTTTTATACGAAATTAATTATATATATGAATTTATATAATTATGTCCGATTAAATGCACTGGCAGACAAAACCTTATAAGTGCATATAAAATAATGTATTATTTTATGCAAAAGTTTTAACTCGGGAAACTAAAGATCTATAACCGTCGAAAAAACAAATTAAAAGCAAATATCCTATATAATTTGCCTGACACTTATAAGGAAGCTTTTCCGATTGGTTCCCTTTGAAATTAATGAAATTCGGATAGGTGATAAAGCAGCAAAAATATATGAAAAACGTATCTATTTTTAAAATTGGTGGAGAAATTTAACACATCTTTGTATGAAAATATGCTTAAAAATTAGGAAATTTAGACTTATTCAAAAACAGCGATAAAATGCTCGAGGAAACACACATTTTGAAAACCATTTTGACACAATGTCGTGGACCTCGGCTGCCACTTATTTGAATTATTTTAACAAATTATTCACTATTATTTCCCCTTTTTCATATATTCGACTTTTTTTAAGATTGGGGGCAATACTTCATGTCTTGTATTAAAAAAATCGTAAATTTTCCAATCAAGCGTGATTGTAGTCTGAAAGAAATACTAATAAAGAAAAAATATACAATTGGAAAATTTAAAAATATACCTGACATCGCCTGGGTCTTATTTAAACTAAATTATGTATTTCCAATTCACTTTGATTTATATTTTGGACAATTTCAAACGCTTTTCAAATTGTCTTTAATCAGTTTTTTAAATAAAAACCCTTTCAAATGTCTAAAAAAAACTACATCGTTATAACACAAAGACTGGTTTAGCTGCTTGATTTTAAACTGTCGCATTTCAAGGAGCGCCGATAGAAATTTGTTTACATTTAGTCTAAAAAAAATTGAGAAAATTTGAGTCACATTGGACCATGTTAACACATTATGCATATCGATCAAAGTTTAAGGCTTAAATTTGTTTCAAAAATTTAAAAAAATATATGAGATATCGTAATAAATATCGTAAAAAAATACTGAAAATTATGTTACCAGATGCGTGCGTAGCAAACCAAATTTATATAAAAAGATTGCACTTTAAGTAAAGTAACGACGGCACAAGTAAACTTAATTTTGAGTCTTAGTGGTATCTCCATTTTAAAAGATTATGTCAAAATACACAGTAAAAATCATTGTCAAAAAAATTTCAATTAAACTTTTGTTCGATTTCAAGCTTACTTTCAATTAACTGTTTAATTGAAAATGAATTTGGTATTAAAAAAAATTTTCAGTTTTTATAACGTATAATAACAACATTGAAACAAATGCAAAAATTTTAAAAAAATCACGACCGAATTCAGTTAAACTTTTGCTGAATCAACAAATATTTTAATTGAAACTCAATTTTAGTTTTTTCTGTGTAGACATATTTAATTTTTTAGTTTGCATTCTCTCAAACAACTTTTTGATTATATTTTAAGTCAAAGACTTCGAAATGCCTTATGAAATGATTATATTTATTGCTTTTTGTCGAAAACCAACTCTATCAATGATAGCCGCCCATTTGCAGGCGATGTTTTCTAACGAAATTTTAAGATTCGAACCAAATAAAACTATTTCCTATTTGATCCAAGTCAAAAATAAATATTTTCATATTCAATTTATCAATAACATTGTTACTTTCTAACGAATTGTATTAAGTTTTTAAATTTGTCAAATCATTTCGGGGGGGGGGGGGGGCTCTAGCCCCCAAGCCCCCCCCCCCCCCTAGCTACGTGCCTGGAACTAATATTTAGCAACAAAATTAGTAGAGTCAGCAAAAGTTTTGCTATCACTTAATTGATTAAAAATTAAAAAATCCCTGCAAAAAGTTAATGAAATTTTCGCTGAATATTATTTGACTGAAAAAAACTTAAATTGCAGAAAAGTTATATTTTAGTTAATTTAATTGCTGAAAATCTAAAACAGTTTTTTGTGATTATTTTAAAAATAATTTACAACACGTTACAATATATAAACAATTTTATACTCCACATTGACGACATGAATTAATGTTATATCTGAAAATATATAGAAATAATTTTATAGAACATAAACAAAATTAACTTTCAACTACTTACATCAATGGTTGTCTAAATATACAACCCCTTTTTTTGAAACTAGAAACAGGAAACATAAAAAATACCTAATATGTGTGTCCTTGTATTTAGCTGTATTCAGTTTACCTGAACGTATATTTGTTTACAATTTGACCACACTGCACTAATATTCATTTTAAAGATTTTGTTTACAAATACACATTTAATATTTATTAAATCTAAATATTTTATTTTATCTTCAGTTTAATTAATAGACAATTATTTGATAAGCCGGTGACAACACAAAATTAAAGTTTTTCTTTTTAATCTACATATCGCACACCCAGTTCAAAGTGACTCAACTCAAAATTTTAATTTTTCGGTTTTATATGCTTAAACTATGCAGAATTTAGTTGTTTATCTATAAAAAAAATATCAGTGTATTTTGTTGTTGTTAACTGTTGCTAAAAAACAGTTATGTGTGTTTCAATTGGTATAAAGTTGCAAATATTTTTTTTCGATTTCTGAAAAATCAAAAATTTTGAGTTGAGTCACTTTTGTACTAGGTGTGCGTTATGTATTATCATTGTAAGAGTGCTTTTTTTATAAAAAACAGATACAAAAATCTTCCATGGTTGTTTTTTTATATATATTGCAAGAGTTGTATTCATATCCCTCGTCTCTACTAGATCTTGATTTGCAGCGACATCTACTTGATTCTGCGTATATCTTTCAATCTGGCTGTTGTACACACTTTTAATCTATGCTTATCAGCACAATTTTTTTTTAGCAAAATAAATTAGTAAAACATTAGCAAAATATTAGTCAAACATTAGTTCAAAACATTTAAGTGCTGAATAAGTATAACTATTTCATCATACTATACATAGATTGTATATTTTTATACACCCATCTACTACGAATAAGATATACACATACAGTGGGTATAACAACCAGGGAGACAATTTAATTTCTTTGGCTTCGATTTGTTTAACTTCGTTAAGGTTTGTTTTTTATTTTTATTTTTTTTAATTTTGTTATGTTTTGCACTTTTTCACTCTATTCCACTTGCCGCGCTGTCATTTTGGCCGATAACTACTTGTGCTTTTATGTATATTCACATTTATATTGGCGACAATTTTTGCCTTTTTTCCTCTATCCGTTCCAGCGTTTGTCCGTCCATCTTTTGGTTTGAGTATTTTTTTTTTGCTTGATCTCCTCATTTTTTGTGTTTTTTTTTCTTGCTTAATAAAAAGCGCTTTGACTGTGCTCTGTTACAAAATAAACGACGAAAAAAGACAGCGTTCATTTCACTTCCTGTGACGACCTCCACCAAAGTTTTAATTTGCAGTTCTTTTCTGTTAAAAACTCAAGCTTTTTAACTTGGCTTTTTTAACAATCATGGAAGAGTAAAATACTGAAAGAAAAAAAAAATTGCATTACACTTTATAGAATACACTCATAAAAAAGCCTGTACAAATAGTTGAAAATTCAGATACGACAACAGAAAAAAGTACATGATTTTACATCAGCAGAATTTTCGATGAAGTTGAGAGACGTATTCTGCTAAATTTAGATGACCTAAACTTTAGCTAAAAAAAGTTTGTTAAAAATCCACTAATATGCATACATTTATGAACACGTATAAACTCATTCATGCTCATATATGAATTGATTCCAGGTCATACATTTCCATATACCACCATATAGTATTTATATATGTTCAGAAGAGTTTATATGTGATCATATATATAAATATTACCACAGTTCTCGTTAATGTACACTTATGACCATGTACGGAAATGTATTGACATGTATGATTATTTATATAAATATTACCTCAATTTTCGTTAATGCACATATTTAAACACATATCTTACTCATATGAACATACAAGAATGGTTGATGAACATATATGAATCAAGTATTGATTAATATGGGCATGTATGAAGCATGTGTGTTCATATATGGATCCATATATGTCGATTTTTAACAGGGCTGTTAAATATATTGACAATACTTGGTAAATTATCCAAGAATTTAGCTAAATCAACCGAATTTTTAAGCTAAATCAACAGAAAATTTCTGCTAAAATATTCTCTCCCGATCTGATCAGAGCAGGTCCATATTTATTGCCGGGAATATAAGTGATTAATAAAGACTCCCTAGTAAGGACGGAGTATATAAGTGATTAATAATATAAGTGATTAATAAAGACTCCCTAGTAAGCAACGATTTTTGGTCCATTTTGTTCTATCATGCTTAGTTACGAGATATACCCTATTTTATGATTATAAAAGAAATTATGAGACAATAACTCGATTTACTAGGGAAACTGATAGCGGAGAAAAATATTTTTTGTTTTAAATTGTAGTTTAATTTAACTGGCAATTTTATTAATTTGAGAATCACGCATTACTAAATATTAATTTAAAAAATTACTTCAAATATGGATGAAATAATATAACTACCCAGCAAACAACAGAGCTTACCCAGTAGCAGTTCTGAAAGGCATTATTTAAATACCGCGTTCTTCCGAAACAATTATAGAAGGCATGTTTTTTTTTCGCGATGACCCTCTTGGTAAGTCTCTTTTCAGCAGGTTAAAATCGCTTCTTTCATGTGCTCTAATAAGCAATAAATTCATGCCTTCGTAGGCAATAAGAAGCGCATTTTTTGTGACTTGACAACGTTAGTGCTTCGTGGTATGCTTATTGTAAGCATTACACACTGCTTCAAAGAAGCCATTTAGGGAAGCACAACAGACTGCCTTTCCTAATTGCGGCGGTGAAGCGCTATTTTGGAAGCATAGAAATGTAGTTACTGCTTACCAAAGTGATGTTTTTTTTTTTGCTGGGGTAATAACTTAAGCTAAATAATCTAGCCAGAAAAATGCGAACGGCAAAGGGTTGGCCCAGTGCTTTTAACGGCGGTATAGGCGTTGGCAGAGAGTTGGATTTCTGAAGAGTTAAGTGCTTGGTGGCCACAACATGATATCACCAGGCAGGGCTTGGTCCTTTCTTTTTTAAAGTGTTGGCAAAACGCTGGTAATGAGTGGTTCCCCAGTACCAACATCATAACTTAAAAATGTTGACAAAGCATTGGTAAAACAACTCATGAAGTGCCTTTTTAATGAGTGCTTTGCCAAACACAAATAATAACACCGGGCTGGGCTTGGCCATTTATTTTTTAAAACGTAGGCAAAACGCTGGTAAAAACAAAGCATTAATTATAAGTTTTTTATAAAATTTTCTTTTTAATGTTTAAATTAATAAACGTATGTAAAAAAATAAACATGCACTCAGGGAGCTTCTGCTATACATTTTTTATGTGTTTGATTTATAATACAGTATATTTATTTTTAAGTGAAAAACAGTCATTTGTAGATGAAATTTTAGTTTTGACTGCAATTGTAATTCATTTAAAAAAAAACAAACCACATCAAATTGCTGTATTATGATTTAACATTCAGTTTTATACCGTAGCTTCATTATATAAAAATAAAACAAATACATGTTTGTTTATTTTTTACTACAATTGTTAGTCATTTTTTGAAAATAAAAAAACAAATGGCAATGTTAGTTGAATTTACTGAAATGTAAGTCGTCGTTGCTTTAAGTGAAATTTTATTTGTTTTCAACTACATTTACAGTGGTCTTTACCTACATAGTATTCTAAAAGTACAATTTGAATTTCTGAAACGTAAATTTGAATAAAATTCATTTAACCCTTTTAGTGGTCAATGTGGTGTAATGGTTTAGCGCGATAGACTGTTATACAGATGGTCCGGGTTCGATCCCCCGCGGCTACATCATCAATTTACAAAATAAAATGTATGAGTTTCTTTCCCTCATAAGTATTGCAGCGTCCACCTACGGTGTTTCCACAGCACTTAACCTCACCGAAATAAAATAATGAATCAATAAGTTCGCCAACTCTCCATCAATTGGCGAGCAACAACTGTTTTACGACCTATCATCTCGCGCAATAATGATAATGGGACTCAATAATGATAATGATTTTGGGACTCATTTATGGGAATTCCACGTGAAAGTAGCCTCAAAAATAAGAACTTCTGCATCATTCGTTTTGTCAAGTTGGCTACAGTAATAATTTAATGGCAATACGAATTTTTTGGCTCAAGGCGGATTTTTAGCAAATTCCCATTTTTCCATATTTTTTACCTTTTTTGCTGAATAACTGGATTACAAATCCACAAATATGCTGTTTTTCTCTTTATAAACTTTATTTTGCATAAAAATAAAAAATTTAAACAAAATTTAGAACCTTTTCAATTATAAGTGAAAAATGGGGGTAAAAAAAAAAAAAAAATAAAAATCGGAATTTTTATTTTCATGCAAAATAAAGTTTATAAAGAAAAAAAACACCATATTTGTGGATTTGTAATAAAGTAATTGAGCAAAAAGGTGAAAAATGGACATTTTTGCGATTTTTAAGGCACCGGATGCACTTTTTTCGGGTAGGATTGTTCCGAATTTTTTTTTCTCCTATTCAATAACTACAACTTTGCTCCAAACGCAAAAGAGATATTCCGTATGGTATACCGAGATATAACCGTGTTAAAATATAGAAAAGTGCTAAAAATCCGCCTTGAGCCAAAAAAATCGTATGGCCATTAAATTATTACTGTAGCCAACTTGACAAAACGAATGATGCAGAAGTTTTTTATTTTTGGGACTACTTTCATGTGCAATTCTCTGAATTGAGTCCCAAAATCATGTGTTATACTGTGTAATGCATGACATTCTAATGTATAGTACTTATCTTCAACATTATTTTGAAACATAAAGTATTGAGTTACCAGTAATAAGACTCTCATGGGTTAGCTTATAATTATACATCACACCTTTTACGTTGTTTAAAGCAAAAAAGAATGACTTTGATCATCAATTACATAATGTATGAGTTATTAACGTAAAGTAATATTATTTTTTTGAAAACATATATTCAGACATATTACTTTGTGATTTTTTGTAAGCATTAGGGTAAGTTATATATTTTTAACATCGCAAACGAAAACTCGAATCACAACAATTTATTTAAATTTCTAGCAACCAATTATTATATGTGGCGGTAGCTCAGTTGATAGTTTTCGCCTAACAACCAGAGACCCCAGGTTCGAATCTCAGCGTGAACACATTATTTACTTAATTAAACCAAGTATTTGTAATAATTTTTGTTTTATGAATTTATACCCATATTATTTTTCCCAACCCGATAACCATATACGTAACCAATTACTTTACCCCCTATTTTGGTAATGAGTCAACACATTACTTTTAGGCTCATCGCCTGTAAAATTTATCAGTGAAGTAAGATGTATTGTAATGCGTGGAGCTGTGTTGGAAAATAAATATCTTAATTAAGTAAAATTTTAGTACAAAAACTATATTTTGTGCCAAATATAATAGGGCCCTTAATTTTCTCAACTTAAAATCATAAATTACTCTTAAATTTTAAGTTTTCTCAATCTTGTGATTTTAAGTTTTATAAAGGTTGTAAACTTAGTAAATCGAGCACTGACAAAGCACTTGACCAACGTTGGGGAGGTGTTGTGAACAGGGTGGCTGTGCCAGTGCATTAATTATGTTAGCGGTCGCAAATTTTTAAAATCAAGTACTAGCAAGGCACTTTTTGACAACGTTGGGAAAGCGTTCTAAGCCAGGTGATTTTCTTATTTTTACAATTTTACTAACGTTTTCAGAGCGTTCTGAGCTAGGGCTGTGCCAGTTCCTTTACGGTTGTAAATTTTGTAAATCATGTACTGGAAAAGCTCTTTTGACTACCGTTGGCAGAGCGTTGTAAGTCAGTGCTTACCAGCACTTTTTTTCAACCATTTCCAAACAGTGCTCTGCCAGAGCTAGATTTTTCAGACCAACGGCAATTCCTAGCTGGGAACGATAACAACAGAAAAGAATTAGTTCTACTGAATTGATTCTAACTTCTTACCATGAGTGTAGCACTCATAGTGGTAGTTACTATATATATATATTTTTGTTAACTTCTTTTTGCTGCATTGTTGACATTTTTTGGTGACTTCGTTTGAATTCTTATTGTTATTGGCTTGTTAAGTTTCTCAGTTTAATATGACTACCAGGCAACTATGTATGAATGTTGTATATTATTGTGGTTTGCTTGATTGCATCCAGCAACAACAACAACAACAGCAGCAACATTATCATCGTCAACACTGTGCAATTTTGCTGTTGCTGCTGTTGCTGCTGTTAAGGCTCTAATTGTCTTTGACTTCTAATTGCAAATTTTTTCTTTGTCCACTACTGGTTGGTTTTCTGAGATGGTGTGCAATTATTATCATACTAAATTTTTCTATTCATAAATTTTTATGTTCTCTATAGACAATTAGAATTTACTTTTATTGAAAAAGAAATCTGGACAAACAAATTGCAAAATATGTCTTTTGTCACCTTATGGACAGATTTTCCATATAATAAAACCCAGGTAGAAAAATATAAACGCCAAAGCACTGCCAAAGTACTGTGTGTGTTGATACAAGCGTTGGCAGAACGTCCGCTTTGTAAAAATTAAAGTGTTGGGCCAACCTTGAAATGATAACGTCAATCTACAGTTGGCCGTTTGTTTTTTGAAACGTTGGAAATGCATTGGCAACAGTGGTAAATTAAGTGCTCTGCCAACCCTGAAATGATAACGTCAATTTACGGTTGGTCGTTTGTATGTGGAAAGGTTGGCGAAGCATTCTCAAAACAATGTGAATAGTTCTGTAATAAAAAAATATGTTTGATATATCACCCTCATCCCCTGGATCCGCACCTGGTCAAAAGAAAATTAAAAACTTGGTGTAATTTTAAAAATGAAATCCTCTTCTTTAAACAGTGTTGCACAAAAGTACATTTTTTTATGCGAAAAGGAGAACAAAATTAAAAAAATCCTCAATTCGCAAATATCTCAAAAAACTCATAATTAATTTCTCTGAAATTTATTATGCAGTTAACTTAAAGTTTAACTTACAACATATAAAAACTTCAAGTTGGGAATCAGAGGTGTTCAAAAATAAACGGAGGTTTGAATGCATGACATTAAGCCAAACAAAGCTTAACATTCAGAACTACTTAATGCCGAATCTTTTCATTTGTTTTAATTGCCCATATAAAACATTATTGACACACAAAAGAATAAAAACCCATTTCAATCACGAAAACGACCGATTCAATAACTTTAATTGCTGAAATTCTGACAACAACGAAAATTTCTAATTCAATTAGAAATTAATAGCTCTATAATTGAATTATTTTTCAATTAAATAATAACTCATTTGATTAAAAAGTGATCAATATCGTATATCGTCCCAAAACACAAAAAAAATTGTTGTTGCCATACCAAATGCTTTTTATGGCTTGAATTTAATAACATTAAATTTAAACCGGCATGTACTTCTCATTTAGTTTGCAGATTTATTTATACTTATGTGAACAAGTTCACACAGAAATTAGTTTTTTTCGTAGAGCGTATGGTAAAATTCTTTTTGAGTTTTTTTTTTTTTTTTTTTAAAATAATGCCCTTATTCTATATTTTTTTTACATTTCTGTTATTGTACAGAAAAGAAAACGTTAACATACAAATTTTGTATTCTGTATCATTTATAACGTTACAAATGTTATTTTTACTTTACTTACGTCTTGTCACTTTTAAAAATTTTTAGAATGACCAGATACAAATATTGTTCAAATTCAGAGTAGATAAAGTGTAAACTTGTTCAGAAATATTTTAATTTCACTATATGGTAACATGATTTTTTTCAACATTGAATGGCAACAGCTTTTATTTTTCAACAAAAATAATAAATTTGTCAAAATAAAAACAAACACATTAGTGAAAAAAAAAGAATAACTAAATGTTTTCGGTGGTTGGTATTTTTCAAATTGAATCTCATGAATTTAATATAGAAAGGAGACGTTTAAGGGACAAATCCAATCCATTAGACCTTCCAGACACAGAGTAAGTAAGACTGCTTAATGGTTTTAAATTATTTTTAACGTGATTATTTATTTATACTGTTTAAGATTTGGAAAACATTTCCGGGTAAATAAAAGCATTTTTATATTGCTTATGGATGAAGTCTCGCCACATCTTAAGCAACAGCGTCGCAAAACTTTTGTACCGGCTGTGTTAAAGCTTGCTGCTTTTTTAAACTTTTTGGCAACTGGTGCCTATCAAACTGGAGTAGGAAGTAGTTGGGTAAATACTTTTTCACAGCCCGTAGTATCACGCATTGTCTCAGAGCTGTTGGATATATTTGAGCAACATGTGTGTTCTAAGTACATCAAGCTAGAATGTAGCCGTGAAGAAGAGATGGTTGTTAAAGAATTATTTTACCAAAAATACAACATACCAGGAGTGGTTGGTTGCATTGATGGCACCCACGTCAGGATTATGTCACCGTCACCGGAACTGAAACACCACTATTACAATCGAAAAGGGTATTACAGCTTAAATGTGATGCTTGTAAGTACATTAAGATTATAATTGTTAATAAATTTACATTTTAACAGCTTAAAAAATTACAGATTTGTGATCACGAACTTAAAATAAAGTTCGTAGATGCGCGTTATCCAGGAGCAAACCACGACTCATACATCTGGAATAACAGTATCGCCCATGAGTATTTTGAGTCGAAGTACCAGGCAGGAAAGATGAACACTTTTCTTTTAGGTAATACAATATTACAAGCGTCACATTTGAGTATACTAATCGTTTTGGTAATTTAAGCTTGTAGAAACCGAGGGTGTTTTAAAAAACCAACCGTGTTTCTTTTTTTTAAGAAAATTGGAAAGATCTTTAAGTTTCCCTCTCAAAAATTGCCAAAGTTTAAACATATAGCCAAAATTAAATAATATTGCTAAAATTAAAAAAAATCGCCAAAATAGAACAATGTAGCTTAAACTGAAAAAAAAAATCGCAAACATTTAAAAATATCGCCAAAATTGAAAAATTCCAAAAAGGAAAAATCGCAAGTTGAAAAATATAGCCAGAAAATAAAAATATCTTTAAAATTTAAAAAATCGCCAATATTGAAAAAAAGAAATAAAATATCGTCAAAAAAATATCTAAAATTAAAAAAATTTCAACAAAAGTAAAAAATATTGCCAAAAATTAAAAAATATCGCTAAAAATAAAAAATCACAAAAAAAATACCTTCAAAATTAAAAAAAGTCCCTAAAATTAAAAAAAAAACGCAAAAAATAAAAATGTCTACAGAATTAAAATATATTGCCAAAAATGAAAAAAATCGCTAAAAACTTTAAAAAATCGTTGAAATTAGAAAAATCGCTAAACTTAAAAAAAGCAAAATTTTAATTTACCGATAAAATTTAAAAATAAAAATAAAATTTGTAATATCTTTGCGATTTTATGTCAATTTTGTTAAATTATAGCGATTTTTATTCTCTCTGTTATACCGACTTTTTTCAGGTTTGCGGATCTTTTAGATTTTTCACATTTGTCAATATTTTTAATTTGGCGATTATTTTTTGGTGTTAAGGGTTTTTTTCAATATGGGCTATATTTTCCAACTTTGGCGTTTTTTTTTTTTAATTTTAGAAAATGTTTAACCCATTTTGAACTGCCGTTGCTTTAAACCAACACATTCTTTTAAGGTATGATAATTTTAAATAGGAGAGAGATATACTAACGCAATACAAAACATATTCAAATTTTAAGCAAAAAAGTTTTACAGTAAAATCTACTGAAAATGACAGTTAAAACAACTGTAATTTCAGTTTAAAAGGCGACAAAGGTAATTTCAGTTAAAACAGCTTAAAATATAGTTGTTTTTAACTGTAGGAAAACAACCAACAAATGTAATAAAAACAACTAACAATGCCGTTAAAACAACTGACAATTATACAAAAACTGACTTTAATACAAAAAACGTTTGAAACTGTAAAAATTAGTAAAATCTTGTCTTGAGGTTTTTGTATGGGACCTGATCAGGTAGTCACAAGGGACGTCAGCAGGACATTTCCAACTGGGACAGTTAGAAAGAACGGTTTGAAATTTTTACTTTGCTTTTAAGTAGAATGCAGGATATACAAATTTTTATTATAATTGAAAGAAATGTTTTTCCATTAGATTCTACTACGGTATATTCTACTGTAAAACTTTTTTAAGTGTAAAATTCATTTTAAACCAAAATTTTTAATATCATATTTCAGGAGATTCGGGATATCCTCTTCAACCCTATCTTTTGACTCCGTACCGTAATCCCAGGCAACGGTGTGAAGAAAAATTTAATGATGCACATATAAAGGCCCGTAACTGTGTGGAAAGATGTAATGGAGTGCTAAAAAACCGATTCAGAAGTATTATAGGGGAGAGAGGATTACACTACAGCGCAGACAAATCTATTCAAATTGTTAATGCCTGTTGCGCGCTCCATAACATTTGTATTGTGCATAACTCCGACATTGAAATTGATCCCAATATTGATACAGATGATGAGGATGACTATGTTGAAAATGAAAACTCCAACAGTCAACGATCTGTTGCAATAAATATAAGAAATTTAATAGCAAATGCATTGTAAAACGTTTAATAAATTGTTGTTATTAGTTAATATTATTAATTCTTCTTAATTTCTTTTATAGTTTTTGAATTTTAAGCAGATCTCAAAAGAAAAATTTTACAATTACTAAATGACAGTTGTTTGTGTAGTAATCAGTAGTAGTTGCTTTTAACTGTTACTAAGGTTTTGTTATATGATACTACCGGACAGGCCCGCCAGACTTCTAGCATGCGGTCCAAGATTTTTTGGCACTAAAGATAAAAACATATCGAGGGCTTATATTAAAAACTTGTCATCAGCTATATAACTTATACTTTGTATATATTTTACTTTAAAGTACTTCTTTGGTACTTTTTTTGGAAAAAGTATTTTTTTTTTTTGAAAAAGTATTTTTTTTTAAAAAAAAGTACCTTTTGTGGAAAAAGTATTTTTTTGAAAAAAGTATTTTTTTGAAAAAAGATTTTTTTTTTGAAAAAAAGTATTTTTTGAAAAAAGTACCTTTTGTTTAAAAAGTCCATTTATAGAAAAGTACTTTTTTTGTTAAAAAGGCTACTTTTATATGGAAGGTGCCACACCCTATTGTCCGATGAAGATCTTATATGGTATAAAGTAATTTCTGGTGTAAGCAATAAACGTAAGGTCCATCTTTCGAGAATATCGGTTCAGTAGTTTGGGCCCGACAGACAAACAAAAGGATTTATAATATTAATAAGCATATGGCATAACAACTATTTTTACAGTTGTTTCCAAAAACAACAAAAAAAAAATAATGTAATTTTTGACAGTTATTTGAAGCAGTTCCTCAAAAAATGGTGTAAACAACTACCAAAATCGTAAATGCATTAAAACGTCATGTCTTTAGCATCTTTGGAATTTTGACTTTGAGATTTAAGCAAGATGATGGAAATAAAAATTTGTTTTTGTAATTGAAAGGAAAAATTTTTTCTGATTCTCAAAAAATACTGTTGAAAACAGTAGTCTTTACTTATTTTAGCAGTTGTTTAAAAATTTTTGTAGTGGTAACAGTTAAAAACAACTACATTTTAGTTGTTTTAACGGTAATTGCCTTTGCAGAAATAACAGTTGTTTTAACTATCTTTTTTACTGTAAAACTAGCAGTGTTTTTTTATTAGCAGAAAGTACTATTTTAAAAGAAAACAATTTGATAAACAAGTTTATTTTAATATTTTTCATTAATTTTATGAACAGTTAAAAATATTTTATTTCAATTTCTCTTGCAATACATTAACCAACTGCAATAAAATTGAGTTTTGAGTGTTAACAGCATCAATTAATATTTTTTTGATTGTTTACGGTTTCTTCAAGAAGAGCAATTGTTGTAGGTTTTATTTTCGGTGCAGAAGTTTCATGAGTTTTTCTTTGATTTGCAGATTTATGTGTAGTGGACTGTTGGGTAGTTAAACGTCGTTTATTTGGTGGTTGTAGAGAAGAGCTATACATTGTTTCTTGAGATGATTCTTTAGTATTAGGCTGACAAACTGAAGATTGATAAGATTTTGGGATTGCTTCTCGAACTGTGTACTGTTGAGTTGAGTGAAAGTTTTCTAAAGCTTGTTTTGATGTTGACGGTTGTGTGGATATATCTAACTTTTGTATTGTTGGTTCTGTGTTTGATGGAGTAGTACTTTTAGGTGTATTTTTTGCGGAACACAAACCGAAAACAGCTCCTTTTGGTACAGCACTTGTTCGAATAGATAAAAGATTATCTACATTTTCTTCGTACCCAGTCAATTTTCTTTCAAAGAATGGACCTCCACCAGTTTCCCTTATCGAGTTAGCGTTATCAGATACTTTTCTTTTTGTCCTTAACTTAAGGTCGGACCAGACCTTCAAATAAAAAAGAAAATTTATAACAATGTATCCATGTTTTTAAACCGACAATTTTGGCTTACTTTTTTCCATTCTGTGGCATTTCTTTCAGGTGGACCACGAGCATTAAGTTTGAAAGTTGTTTCCTCCCAGAATTTGTCGAATTTCAACTTATTTGAACCAAAAACTGGAACTCCACGACCCATGGTTGGGTTATTCATGATCTCTGCTACCAACAGGTCAAATTGTTCTCTTGTTGTCTTTTTATTTTTTGCTTCTCCAACATTTTGCACCAGCCATTCTAATTGTTCGCTTGTTTCTTTATCCTGCAAATTTTTATATAAAGCTTTTGGTTATACAACTATTTATATATTTAAAATACTTTTATTTACCATTTTTGTTATTTTTAATAAAATAATTGAATTTTGTTGATAAAATGTTTTATATTTTTTGTTAAAATTCAAAATGTTATTATAGTCACTTCCAAATAGGCTATCGTCGAAATTGACAGTTTATTACATTGAATTTTGATGTAAAGCAATTCAATTTTCGTATTGATAACAGTTTTTTCGATAATAACAGATTTAGGCCTGTTAGCAAACATAAACTGTAAAATAAAAATATATAGAATACAAAAAACAATAACAGTCATGTTACTACCCTGTTATCGTTAATGTTAAAGTTATAGAATAAGGGCATAAGTCTTCGTATTTAAACCATACAATTTTTTAAAATAATTTTTAATTTTTACTCTGGCTCAAGTAATATTTTTTACAGTTTTACTAGTTTTTGTTTTTATATACATCGAGATTATTTTTCTGTTATTTTAAATTTATAACGAGCTTTCAACCTCCGTATATTTACAAAAATAAAGCAAATCAAACATATTAGCGAGGTTGATACTAGTATTTCGATCTGGCTAAAGATCTCATCAGAACCCGAAGTTTTAGAAAAGCTAGAGCCTCTATAATAGGCAGAACCATTTTTATATAAATAGAACATTTTTGGTCTTCGAAGTTTAGTAACGTCATGCTGCTTGTTAGGAAAAGACCCTAACCACGTGCTTGATTACTAAGAAGCCAAGAATTTGGCAAAATTGATGATTAATAGGTTTTTTGTTAAAGTTCTGCCTCTTACGGAGGCTCTAGCTTTTCTAAAACTTCGGGTTCTCATGAGATCTTTAGCCAGATCGAAATACTAGTATTAACCTAGCTAAAAAGTTTGATTTGCATTATTTTTGTAAATATAAGGAGGTTAAAAGCTCGTTATAAATTTAAAATTTTTAGTTTATTTTTAGCATTTTTTTGTTTAAAAAATGGTTACGTTTTTATTAAACAAAAGCTAACTTCAAAAATTACACTATCAATTTTATGGTAATGTTTTAGAACAAATTAATATTCACATTTAAACAACTGAAATTTAATCATTTAACTTAATGAAGTAATAAACCGAATGAGAATTAATGAACTCTAATTTAAATGGATTTAAAATATTTATTACTAATACATACACATTTATAAAAAACATCTACATATATAAATATTACAAAAAACGACAACAATATATTGTGAGCGATAGTATAAAAAAATGCCAAGCAAGTTCTGAATTTGAGCCAATATTTAATTGATTCAATTAAGTTTTAATTGACAGCTTTTAAAATTTTATCAAATCGATTTAATTGAAAACAGTAAGAAAATATTTTTTTCTGTGTAACATACTGAAATATAAAGAAATTCCTAAATTCTACACATAAAAAAACTTAATAATTTCCAAAAAAAATTTGGCTACGAAATTCTTTATTTTAAAAATATAGTATTTTAAAGGGTGTTTTTTATACAGGTATAGAACTTTCAGTTGGCAACAGTTTCTTAACTGGCGGAAATTTTGTGAGCTGTCAAGTGATTTATGTTTAATTTGGTTTGATATTTCAACATGAATAGACTGCCGCCTGAACAACGTTTGCAAATGGTGCAAATTTATTTTGAAAATCTTGGCTCTGTTCGAAATACGTATCGCGCACTACTTTACGGTCAACATAATCGTCCATCAGAGAAACTAATTCCATTAACTATGGAACGTGTTAACACCACGTTTACTCTAAACGATAGTATGCATCCACAGAGACGTCGTACAGTGCGTACAGAAGAACTCATTGCTGCTGTAGATCGTAGCGTATATGAAGACCCCAATCAGTCTATCTGACAATGGTGACCGCTATAGAGCCATGTTTACTGACTTTTTCGTTCATCAATTGAACAACCAAGGTGTGCAGGAGCTGTGGTTTCAACAAGACGACGCAACATGTCACACAGTTCGTGCCACAATTAATTTATTGAAGGTAACCGCATAGTTTCAATTTTCGGACCCTTGAATTGGCCACCAACATCGTGCGATTTAACGCCGCTGGACTATTTTCTGTGGGGATATGTGAAGTCGCTAGTCTACGCTGATAAGCCCGAAACGATTGACCACTTGGAGGACAACATTCGGCGCATTATTGCCAATATGCGGCCACAAATGTTGGAAAAAGTCATCGAAATTGGAACTCCAGATTAGACTACGTCCGAGCCAGCCATGGCGGTCATATGCCAGAAGTCATATTTAAATTATAATGCCATAAGATAATCTTTCGAATAAAGTAAATTTCATGTCAATTTAAAAAATTCATCTTTGTTTTATTCCATTTCAAAGTTATATACCTCTATAAAAACACCCTTTATTTGTAAAATTTTATTTCTTTAAACTAAATATATATTTTTTTGTGATTAGCAAAATTTTTACTAAAATCAGCAACAAAGTTTAGTACACAGTTCAGTAATTTGCAAAATGAATATAGCAAAATATGTTACTAAAATAAAAAATTGTACTAAAACTTAGTACAACAATAGTAAAAGGCGATTTAAAATTTTTTCGACTTACTTTTTTTGCTAATGTTTAAACTTTTTCAGCAAGTAATTTGATTTTGTTTTTCAGAAAATAAGCCAATTTGTATTGGTTTTTTTTTTATGCTGCAACTTTTAAAGAAGCTATACATTTCTAATGGGAAATTATTAAATTTTCCAATTTTTTTAGTACTTGCACTAACAGTAAAAAGCCAGTAAAAATATTTGCTAAAACTACTAAAAATTAGTTCAATATACTAAATATTTGCTAAATATTAATAGGATTAGAAAAGTGAAAATAAATCAGTTAAATCTACAAAACTTTAGTTTTATGTGAACTCAATTTTAGTAAAATGAAAGTTGCAAATTAACGAGCTAAAATCAGCATAAATTAAAGTTTTTTTTTTTTAGGCGATAAAAAGAATAGTATAAAATTAGTAAACATTTTACTTAAACTACTTAAAATTAGTTACAAACAACGTTGCAGGAAAAAATGCTAAGCATTGTTTAAGTAAGAATAACAAAACAAAATCTGTTAAATCTACAAAAATTTTGTTATATTTGAGCTAAATTAAAAATAACTAGACAATAAAAAATCACAAAAACAATACAATTTTCATATGCGAATTTAAATCAGACCTTTTGAAATCAGCTGTTTATATTTTTTAACAGAAGTATTTCTGTTCATTTTAGCAAAATATACTGTTATTTGCATTCAACAAAATTTAAGGTAAATATTGGAATATTGGATCTTACGGTTTTCTTTTTTTGCTGGCTCTTGCCTACAAATATTTATCCAAAGCTATTGCTTCTTTTAACAGAGTAAATTGCTATTTTCAATTAACTTAAGTTCAACTCCGATATAACTAAAATTTTGTGTATTTAATTGTTTTTTATTTGCTGTTCTTACATTACTAAAAAATCAGAAAAGAAAATAAAAAATCTGCTAATTTTATCAGTTCTTACTGCAACGTAATTTTTAACTAATTTTCTGTTATTTTTAAAAGTTTAATTCAATCTTACTTATATTTTATTATAAAGAGTTTGTAGTCAACTTAAACTGGTTTTTAAAGATTTTTGAAAACTATATTTTTTAAAAATAATTAATTTTTGAAATTTGCCGGGTTGCGGTTTCTGGGCTTCCCGCTGGATACTTAAAAGCCTTTTCCATCGACTCATATTTTTCTTATTATTTTTTAATATTCTATTTCTATGCGCTAATTACATCAAAAATATACACATTTACGTTAAATTTTTAAATAACGCTCGCTACTTGCTTAAATTAACATTTTACTGCCATAGAGAAAATATATTTTTTTTTAAATATTTACAAAAGATTCTCTGAATATTTTCCCATGCATATTTTTACCTATTATTATAATTACTTTAATTATTACATAATGAACTTTATGAATTTCCATAACAACCTACACACACACACACATCCATATAAATATGTGTGTATATAAACAGTGGAATCATTTTTCATTGACTCTTGTTAGCTTCATCATATACGATAATAATGAAAAATTCCGGTAAATGAAGGTAGGAAACAACTAATTGAACTGTAGATATTATAATGTAACGGTTATTTATCAAATTAATATACAAACATGCCACAACATGCTTAAAAACAAAAACAGCAATACAAACAACGACGACCACAACTAACCCCTTATTTAAATATTTTACCCTCACACTCTGTTTGTGTCGAATTCCATATTGCCCTATTGCTATTGTTGCTGGTCAGACAAATTAATTCATTAATTAATAAATTAATTAATTATAAAATTTTCAAGTTATTTACAGAAAGGACAGGGTGAGAAGAAGCACCAAAACCTGTAGACAAGTCTACAAACAATAAACACTTGTTGTTTGAGTCTTTTGTATTAACACACACACACACACTACGCACAATAGTCAAAGTGTGTATGAGTTTTGTTGGTGTGCATGGAAAATGCGTTGTATAATAGAATATTTCCGGTATAATGAGCACTTACGCATAAAATGTGGTAAAACAATAACATTGTGCATTCCATGAGACGGTGGTAACTTGATAAATAACTCACATTGAAAACTCTAAAGGAAAGTACACGCAGAGAAAAGAGTTTCATTATACGGATGATATTGTTTCATCAATCTTTTGTCATCAATTATTTCTGATATTTATCAGACTTGGGCGACGTCAATTACATTTCATAATCGTTCACTTGTGAAAATTTTCTATATCATTAATAATATCAGACCTACACTCACACTTGTGAGCTTAATCGCTTCCTTGGAAAATTTGTAAAATGTTTATTACCAAACATGTGGAATAGTTACAACATCTGGATATTTAATTACGGGGCAATTACTCAATTACACCCAATTACACGTAATTGAACATAAACAAGTAATTGACCTGTAATTAAATACACAGATATTGATATTATGTCCCATGTCTGGTATTGACAAAATTTAAAATTTGCCAAGGAAGCGTTTAAGCCTGCAATTGTGAGCGTATTATTTATAACTAGCTGACCAGGCAAACTTTGTTTTGCCTTCAAATTTTAATTGAAATTAATTCTTTAAATCAAGAAATTTCTTTTACGCAAATAATAATATAATAATAATAAATTTTTTATGTTAAGTGTACCTGTTAAACATGAATTGTTACTTAAAACCATATCATAAAATTTATTGTTTACTTCTTTACCTTTTTTATTTATTCTAGGACTATGAGGAACGCTAAAACAATTTTTGAACAACATTATTAAATAAGCTTGCAAAAAGTCTTGAATGTGATAATTTATTTTAATGCTTATTTGTTTTTTGCTTTTGGTACCACGCCCATTTATCCCATTCCGCCCATTTTCAGTACGACTACTAATATTTGTAATTGATGGACTCGTACAAAATTTGAAGGCTATATAGCTTATATAGAACCCTAGATATTTAATATTAATATTAATTTTGTATTTGAGCTAAATAATTACTTTGTATGGGAGCTGCCACGCCCACTGGTATGATCCCGCCCAATTTTCCCATGACTATTCATAATATAATCAACGTGCACAAATTTCTAAGACTCTGGCTATTATAGAACTGTAGATATATGATATTAAATATTTACTTTGTATGGGAGCTGACACGCCCACTGGTCCGATCACGCCCATTTTTCCCACGACTATTCACATTAACAAATAATCAACGTGCACAAATTTCTAAGACTATGGTTACTATAGTACTGTAGATATATGATAATCAATATTTACTTTGTATTGGAGCTGCCACTCCCACTGGTCCGATTCCGCCCATTTTTTTCCTGATTATTCAAATCAGTAACATATGGGATACTGCGATGTTTCAAAACTCTTGCTATCACAATCGTCAAAATATATGATGTTATTCAATTTATGTGGGAGGTGCCACGCCCACTTGAAATATATATAGCCTATGTCCATCCTGGAGGACCAAATTAAATATTGGTAAAAAAAATTTAGAAATCGTATGATTAGTTACGGAGATTACTTTCTACAAACAAACAAACATACAAACATTACCTCTTTATAATATTAGTATAGATATAGATATAGAAAATACGGTACGTATTTCTTATAATTAAATAAATATTATATAAATATTTTAAATCACGACATTGTAATTATATTATAAAGGACATATATATATATATTATTATATATATAAAGGACATATATATATATATTCTATACAATTGTGTAGAATTAGATCTAATTCCATGCAATTAAAAACAATTTTGTACAATTTAATGTCTATTAGATACAATTTCATCCGAATTTTGTTACCATACTTTGTCGTATTATATATAATTGTATCGAATATGATATGATTAGATCTATTTAGATAAAAGTTGATACAAATAGTTTTTAGTTTTTATATCAAATTATATCAAATTTCATTAACTAATATTTATATATGATTAATATTATTTTTACTGTTTTTTACGAAGTTGAAACTGTGGTGACAAAAAAGCATGTCTCAATTTGAACAATTTAACTCCGAACAGGGTTGTTTTGTAGAAAAATTAGCTTTTCTCAAATTGTGTAGGTTAACTAACTCAGAAGTCTCAACTCTGGAATTATAAAATTATATCTAAAATCACTTAGAAAATATTTTTCATATGGCAGCACATATAATTATATATGGCTTTGTAATTGACCATATATAATCATAACTGAATTCATTTAAACAATATTAAAAGCATTCCTCCTCATTTACTTTATATAATTATATTATAATTATAAAAAAAAATATTTTTGAAGTTTTATATAATTATATGTACATTTATATTGCACTATATACGAACGCATATAACACTCTACATTGCATATATGGTAATATATATATGAATATAGGTATATTAAGTATATTTATATATAAGACAATATCAAATAATATATTGCTATATATACCCGCATATAAATATTTTTGTAACAACACAAATCTATATACAATTAGATAAAAATATTTATGCTTTAACATATATTTTTATATGACTATATACATTTATACATATAAATATTTAATTGCATACTATTATATCTGAATATATATAAACTTATTTACTTGAGTTATTATATGATATTAAAAAATTTAATGCAAAAATTAGACTACGCGTATTTTCAGTTAATTCTATTCTACAAGCACTCAAAGTAGAAAAAAATATCTTAATGTCTCTACGTAAGGGACCTAATTTTTTTTCCCCCTACAAAAAGAAAAAAAAGGATTAAAAATCCGTTCACCCGATTCTCTAACTAAATATCGAAATGTGAAATATAAAAAAATTAATAAATAAAAAATATCTAAAGATGGTTATCCCCTAAATCGTCCTACCTGACTGGCATACATTTTCTTTCAAAGGTTTAGCTTTGGTTAACAATAATTCCCCTAGAGGGAGCTTCAATGCAAAGCAAATTTCAAAATAACTAAAAATGCATAGTTTGTTTAAAAAATTTCCAAAATGCGTTACATTATTTTATGAACTTCAAATAAAATACTTCGGTTGTTCATAAGGATGTAAAGGGTCCGCCATCTAACGTTTTTTTTTTTCAACTAGTGCTTATTTCGTGAATGGTAACACTTAGCTCATGTCTGCTTAAAAATTGGACCGATCGTGTAGGCTACTGAATGGCCAGCCGAGGCAGCCATTTGAATGAAATTATTTTCCATTATTAACCGGAAGGATTGTACTTTCAAATAAAAAAAGAAATTTGAGAAAATATTCAGTAGTTTTTTTTTATAGCATTTTCAAAAAAAAAAGTTATTTGGCGGACCCTTTATTTATTAGCTGTTGTAAAAGTTGTATGTACTAACAGTTTTTAATACTTGTTTTAAAACAAATTTACGACATAAAACAGTTAATACATCCTTGTAAACTCCTGCAATAATAAAATATTTAAGGTTCATATAATGATGTAATACTGGTTATACAATAACACAGCGCTACAAAAGAGACCCCTAAAATCGAAAGCAAGAGTGTACTCCTACAAATAAAAATGCAAAAATTAGCAAAAAAAAAGTTACTACAAATTAGTTAAAACATTCTTGCAGTGAATAATGTTTTGTTACTGAATATTAGTAATAAAGTAATAGCAAAAATAAAAAAAAAATTAGTTATATTTGAGCTAAATTTTAGACAATTGAAAGTAACAAAATAATCTTCAAAAATCAGCAAAAAAACTTACTAAATATTAGTAGACCTCATTAAAAAATTAGTAGACATCATTAAAAAATGTGAAATTTTAATAGTATTATTTTAATGCCAATAAAAGTCTGCCCTTATAAAATCAGCAATCTACAATTTTTAGCAAACATTTTTTCTGGTTTTAGCAAAATAAAGTGCTGTTTGCACTCTCCAAAAGTTGAGATAAACATAACAAAAATTTTGTTAATATTACAGTTTTTGCTTGCTATTTTAAGTCTATAAATATGTACACTCAGGGAACTTCTGCTTTCAAAACATATAGTTGTTTTGGTACAGTTTCTTTAGTTTTGACATAAATGTCAGTTATTTGTAGAACAAATTAAATTGTTTACCAACCGTGTAGTTCATTTAAAAAAACAAACCACATCAAATGACTGTTTAATGATTTTACATTCATTTTTTACAGTTATTTTTTGTTATTAAAAAAAATAAAAAAAAAAACAATATTTGTTTATTTTTTACTACCATGTGGTTAATTTTTACTACAATTGTTAGTCATTTTTTGAACATTAAAAAGCAAATGACAATGTTAGTTGAATTTACTGTAATGTTAGTCGTCCTTGCTTTAAGTGAAATTTCATTTGTTTTCAACTACATTTGCAGTGGGGTTTACCTACATAGTATTCTAAGTGTAGTAAAAGTTTCTTATTTTTTTATTATTCTTCATTTTGTAATTTGAAAGCCTTTTTAGCCAATTAATAAATTACAATAATTCCACTCACTTAAGTCAACCTTAAACTAAAATTAGAATTAAATAAACCCTGATAACAATTAATTAGCTACTTTAAAATAATTATAAATTTTATTTTATTACTCAATAAAAATCACACTAATTGTGTTTTCTTCTTTTTTTTTGCTAAACCAATTAGAACAGAACGCAAAAATATACATCATTTCTATTAACCTTGTTGTAATAAAATTATCAAAAATATTAAAATTGACGTTACTAATGAAAATAATTTAAAAGTTTTCCCTTATAAACATGATCGGTATAGTTGAAATGCCTTAAAAATGATGGTAGTGCATTATATAACAAAACCAAACGCATTTGAAAGGACCGACTTACCCAAGGAGTATTAAATGGTATAATAAGCAAATTCGATCTAGTCGATCTAGTAAATTTAAAAAGTTTGATACAAACAAAGGATATCTTATACTAAATACCCGATAAAAATAAAGCAGAAGACGTATACTTATAAAATCGTCAAACGATGTTCCAGAAAACGATAAACATGTTCTGTAATACGTTAACGGATTCGCACCGAATATATATATCATATTACTCTATTAAAGAGCAATCGAATGTCATTTATGTTATAACCCCAAGTGCCAGAATATATCTCCACACAGTATAAAAAAAGTGGCATTATAGTACTATGGACAATTCTCTCCCTAACATAAACTGGAATAATCAAATTTGTATTATATAATCTCCGTAATATGAAAAATACTCTTGACGTAAGACATCTAATATGATGTTCAAATGTTAAATTACAGTCTATCACTACTCCCAAAATCGATAAATGGTGTACAAACTCAATATCAGTATCCTTGATAGATAAATATAAATCCTGAACACAATGGTTTGAGTTGGAAAATAACATTGCCTTTGTTTTCATCGTATTAATGGATATGTAATTATCCATCATCCAATTCGAAATACGGTCAGTTGAATAGTTTATCACCGTTTGTAGTACACTCAAATTATCCTTTTTACCACAAAACAAAATTTGTATATCATCCGCATACCCGAACAGATACCATCTTCCAACATTCAATAAACTGAAGATATCATTTATGAACATAGTGAACAGTAGAGGACCAATAACGGACCCCTGAGGGACACCACTTATAACCGGCAAAACCTCAGAACATTCTGCACCAGATCCGAGAGATACGAGCATATTAGTGCAGCTGCAGTCCCTGAAAAATTGTAAACATCAATAGGTTTCGTTAAAAGTAACTTATGGCATATTTTATCAAATGCTTTGGTAAGATCAAGTGAAAGCAGCACACACAAATGTTTATTATCCACATGGCTTCTTATAGTATCTGTAAGCCCCACCAAAAGTGAAGTACTACTATGGTTCTTACGAAAACCAAACTGACTACTACTCAAAAGATTGTTACTATCCAAATATTCCGTTAGCTGATCCTTCATTAGCCTCTCCACAACCTTCGACAATACCGGTAACACAGAAATAGGTCTCAAATTATCCATATCATTGGACCAACCACGTTTCTTTATCGGTCTTATACGTGCTATTTTCCACACATTCGGAAATGTAGAAGTAGTCAAAATTGTATTAACCAAGTGAACAATATGCCCACCATAATATGGTAAAATCAATTTTAAAAATTTCAACTGATACCCATCACACCCTGTAGTATTAGATTTAATACTATGAAACTGTTCATCTATTTCACTTATTGTAACACACCTAAATGAAAACCCGTCGTTGGATGACAAAAATCGATCAAACTCAAAAGACACCCCCTCATCGCTTTGATTAGACACAAACATCTCATTAAGAGATGTAGGGTCATTGTGATCCCCAAAAGACTCACTATCCATAACACCAATTTTGCTAATTTTTCAGATTAAAACGCTATTTTCAATTAACTAAAATTCACATCGAATATAATAAAATTTTGTAAAGTTAACAGATTTATTTCTGCAGCTCTTATTTTATTAATATTTAGAAAAAAATTTTGCAAACTTTAGCAGTACACTTTCATTTCAGTGAATTTCTACAAAATATTTTGAAATTTTAGTTTTAAATCCATTCAAATATGTATATGAACATTTTTGAAATGACATTTGAAAATATTATGTAGACAGACATTCACTGTAATGAAACTGTTTGTTAAAATGATGCACACATGTCATTCTATTTCGTTATGCTTTTCATTTTGCAATTTTCTCATAAACCCAACTTTTTTTTTGCTTTTTTACACGATTTAATGGTAAGAATTTTCTTTTTGCTTATGCAAACATATGATTTGATCGATTGCGTAATTGAATGATAAATTGTACAAAAATAGTAAAATATAGTAAAAACCAAGAAAAACGCAGATTTATTTGTTAATGCTTTTATATTTTATTTTTAGAATTTTATACATAAAATATCAGCCTGGCCAAAATATTTAGGATCAATGATTGGTACTCTTATGTTTTTTTGTGAGTTGCGCAGTGTAATTTTCAATTTCTTCCTTAAAAAAAAAAATTGAAAAATGTTAAACCTAATAGTTACGATATAAAAATAGAGGAATATCTATCTTATCTTAACATTTATCTTATTGTTTGAAATAACAAGACGAAACGTGATCAATGTTCAATAAGATCACATAATTTTTTTAATGTTGTTGTCTACAAAAGAAGCAATTGCAGCAGAAGCAGAAGCACATGCTGATGATTTTTAGATATTACAGGTTGTTGTTGTTATTGTATATAGCATTGGGATGACCTTTAAAAGCCTCTTCTTACACAACAACAACAACAACAACAACAACAACAACAACATCAGCAATAACGACAATAACAACACAACCAAACATAACATAACAACAGCAATATCAATGATGATATTGTAACAACAAGTAGTTTATGTTGTAACAACATCAACAGCATATTTAGAAATGCTCTATATTGTAACAACAAAAAATACAAGCAATGTAGCAGTATGTCTGTCTCTCTGTCTGTCTGTCTTTCGGTGGAATGGACAGATAGATATACATTTCTATAGATGGAATATTCGTAAATCTATAGATGAACAGAGGAAGCCTATAAAAAACCTTTATAAATGGCAGCAAGATAAATCTCATGTTACCCATGCCACCAATAACAGGCAATGAAACAAAACAACCCCATCATATGAACAGCAACAACAACAACAAATTGTTAAACATACGTAATTGTACTTTACGTATAAAAGTGTATTCGTACGTGTACTTACGTACTCAATGTAATTTTGTTTTAATTTGAAACCCAGTAAACAATTTTAAGTATTTTCTTTTTTAGCTTATTTCTTTTGTAAAGTATAAACCAGAGCTTTAAATTATTCAATATTTAAAACACTTTCAACTGACTATCGTTATCCCTAAAATACCGTTGAGATTTTTTATTTGATATTGAAAAAAGAACAAATAAGATTGAGATTTTGCATAAGAAATTCATAATTCATATTGAGATATTGAGATATTATATTTGAAATTAAGAATAAACCAAATGAGAATTAGATTTTGAAATAATTATTCATATTAAAAAATGTGTATGCCGGTTAATTGATTCCATGTACGATGTCTGTTGAGCAAAACATTAATAATATGGCCCAGCCAATGTCGGGGAGCAGAGATAAAATGTTGGAATTTTATTAGTTAAACGCTTGTTTTTTTCATTTATAGCGCGAAAACCGGACAATTGTATTAGCGGATCAGCTAAAGCTTATTCCTGGCAAAAAACATGATAAATATTTTTCCACATTCTCTCCGGTTATTTTTACAGGTCAAACAGTTAGACAAATTTGGTTGGATAAACGCGTTTTTCTAATTTATTCATGCACGGTTTCCTAATGATTCTAAATGAATCAGTAAGATTCCATACCGGACAAAGCTACACACAATTTCAGCATATTCCATTAGAAACTTTTTCCAAAATAAATACTTTTCAATAACATTTCTTCTTTTTTCAAAAAAAAAAAAAAATATATATTTCCACATGCAAAATCTCATTATCATTTATTGCTTTCTCAATTTTAATTGGAAAATCTCAATTTCATTACCT
The DNA here is from genome assembly GCA_021234595.1 of Delia radicum. NCBI lineage: Eukaryota > Metazoa > Arthropoda > Insecta > Diptera > Anthomyiidae > Delia > Delia radicum. Next base: position 31,068,661 of record CM037853.1, read on the forward strand.
ATTTTCTCAGTTTCAATTAAAAAATTTCATTCACATTCGTTCCTTTCTCAATACCAAATAGAAAATCTCAATATCATTTGTTCGTTTCTCAATTTAAATTGAAAAATCCCCCATTCATTTGTTTTTTTCTCAATTTCAAATGTAAATTCTCAATATAAATTATTCTGTTCTCAATATTAATAGAAAATCTCAAAATCAAATGACTTTTTCTTATATTCACATAGAAAATCTCAATTTCTATTGTTCTTTTCGCAATTACAGTTGGAAATATTGTGGTGCAAAAATAAAAAATAAAAAATAATATAGTTTTTAAAAAATTTTCTAGAATCGAGGAAAAATACGCCATTTTTCGTAAAAATAAAATCACAATATCTCGAAAACCGGTAACCAGAGTTGATAACGAGATATATTTTTATTAAAACAATTTTTCCAAAATCGAAAAAATCGGTCGCAGGGCGCCATGGGTAAAGACTCTCGATTTTTCTCAAATTTGCACCACAAAACTTTTAGAAAATTGAAAAGTTTAAAAAAAATATCGATCTAATGTGCGTATTGTTGCGTAAATTACGACCAGTAAATAATTAATTTTTCAAACTTTGAGGAAATTGAATGAGGAAAATCATTTCCAAATTGCTCAATCGAATGACTGATTAAATCGAACGACTTAAAAATCGATAGAATACCCACTGAGTAAATTCATAATGACTGAATTCTCAATAACTGAATTCCCACTATTTGAATCCTAATAATTGAATTCAATGATTGATACAAATCCAATGAGTTAAATTGATTAAATTCCCTCTTACACTGAAAGAATAACTCTTCATGGCATCTAAGAAAAAACTTAATAAAAATTTTTCGTAAATTCAACGAAGAATTTTATTATATATTTAATCATAAATGTTTTTCATAAAAATTCATGGCTTCATAAAAAATTCCTTCTATTTCATGAACTATCTCTTCATAAACAGAATACAAGTATTCATTAAAGCTATGAAATTGTTTTAAAGACAAAGTTTTTAAATACTTTTATAAAATTTCATATTTTTTTTTTTAATTTTTATACCTTTCGAACTCTATTTTTAAGATTTAATTCTCAAGCCTTCAGCAATATGATATTTCATGCTGTAGTAATACTTTAATCATGCTATAGTAAAATCATCTCTTTTTTCGGTTATAATATTATTCTCTTGTTTGCAGTCAATTATTATCATATTCATCTCCCTAACTACAGACATATTATAGTTACGTTAACTATAAGATGATCAGTCTGTTTTTTATGAGCGTTTTCGCTCTTTTAGCTTCAATCTTGTTTAAGACTGTATAAAAAGTATTTGTGAGAAGCAGTCAGTCCGAACAAGTTAAATAATATTAAACAAAAACACATTTTTAGTGGAAGAAGGAATAATTTGGTCGTTAAAACCCGGTCTACCATGATAGCCTAGGTAAAAGTTAAGTTGTCACGCATCGATTAAATAAAGTTATTGTTTATTTATAGGGACCGGAAGTTCATGCCAATGCATTTTTTTTCTTAAGTCTAAGATTATCTTGGCGGATCAAAGAGTTTGCATTAAAAATGCATCGATTTGTTGGTGCATGTTTTTGCATATTTTGCATATTTTGCTTTAAATGCATATTTTCACTAATTTTACTTCAAATGCTTGTTTTTATTGCATATTTTTACTTATTTTGCTTCAAATGTTTATTTTTAATGCATTTTTTTAGTAATTTTCGTAATTTTGCAAAATTTATGCAAAGAATATATTACACAATACAAATTATTTTTTTGGATACTATTAAAATCCCAGTTCTGCTTTTTAGAAGAGTACCGGAAGTAGTGCTTGGAAAAGTACTCATTTAAAAAAAAACTTTTAAAAACAGTTTCTCTTAATCCCAGTTAGCATATAAAATTTAAGAGAACTCTTAACAGGTATTAACGAGCTTGGATCCTCTTTAGTCGAAATGTTCGTTGTTAAATCTTAAATTTTTTGTTAGATTTTTTAAATTAAATAAATTAAAATAAAGTTTTAAGTGCATATTATTTTAATTTTTATTGCATATTTTAAGATTTTTAATGCATATTATAAGCCGCTAAAACTGACTTTTTTAGTGCATGAAGATCCTGTCCCTGTTTATTATACACAAATTAAATAAAAAGTGATAAAAAAGTGATTCATTTTTAAATTTGTTGTATTCAGCACACTTATTAACTTTTTAATATAGCTTTAACAGAATGCTGGGAGAATAATATAAGAATCATACAATGATAATAAAAAAATATTTCCATAACCATAATATGATAATATTGAGATTAATGAGCATCCTTAATATGGACATCTAATTATCATATTATGATTAAGAAAAAGACAAGAGCATGGTTGTTACAAAAATACTAACATGGGGGTCAGAATCATAAATCCAAAAATGTATAATTCACTTCGAATATAGTTGCCTCAACCAAGTTTTTTCTTTGCGTGTTGTGAATTACTAAGAATGAATTCCCAACAATTGATTATAAAAGAATTAAATCTATTTAAATCAAAATCGTCTGTGATTTTCAGGTTATGCAATCGAAATAGAATTCAATCTTTTAAGCTCTAGTATAAACAGCTCATAGTCAGCTCCTTCAGTGTTTACTGGGTTTCCATGTAGTCAATAACAACATGTAAGTTTAAATGTTCAGCAATGCACCTGCAATTTGGAAATCTACCGCCAACCGGGTATGTATTTGTTTGTACTCATACAGTGGTACCATAATTTTGTTGAAATGGTAACGAACAAGTACAAACTATGTTGCAAATGTCAGTTATAGCAATATCACTACCAAAAACCAAAACCCCAAAAACATTTGCCGACTGTCTCTCTTGCTGTGTGTTTTGGAACATATCAAATGCCGTTGTTAAACCATCATTTTCCCAAAACCAATACCATATCGTTGTTTAAATCGAACATGTAGAAAGACATATTTATAAACATCCATATTGACTCTATATGTAGGTTTCAATTTCCGTTCCCATATGTGTACTCGTACAACTGTATCCCCATTCCACCACATGCATTCAACTGCAACTGCGATGATGTGGCCACATAACTTGATCTCACTCTCTAAGGATTAATGTTGTGATTTTTGCATCAAAACGAATAGAAAACAGTAAAATTTATGATTTCTTTTATTACATATGTGGTTTTATTTTACTTCTATCTAAATATATATGAATTTCAATTCTAAATAGTCATAAACATATTTTATGTTTATCTTTACCAAGAATAGTTATTTAGAAAATATTTAAGTTATAGCGCATCGTTAGATAAATAGAAGAGATTTTAAAGATTTCAAAGATTAAAGTGCGTATGAGGCTTTCTAAGTCAACTGTCCAGCTAAACAAAAAACTGCATGTGGTTTAAATGTTAAACAAACTGCATTTATAGTCAGTCCCACATGATGCGAATATAAAATGGAACAAATATTTTCAATGGAATATGGGAAAGTGGTTGAATTTAAATGGGGCAAAACTGACCTAATTAAAAAAATCAGTAAAACAGATTTTTAGATATTTGAATGAATTATTTTCGACCTCAAATCAGTGTTACCATGTTAAAGTTTTTATCCCTAGATTTAGGAGCTTTTTAATCATTTAGGGGGTTTTTAAGGGATAACAATTTGTTAGGGGGAATTTTCGGGGGTTAAAATATGATTAAGAGCGGTAATTTTGGCCTTTATAAAACCAAAAATTTAGGTTCAATTATTATTTATTATCGAATTTTTGGCAAAATTGTAAATTTTCGAGGCTATACTCTATATTTCTTTATTAGGATATTGTCCTAACATAATAATCTATAGAGTTTTTGTTTTCAAATTTATTAATTGACCACTTTCAGGAATGTGTTGATAGATCTATTTCAGGAATTTTCTAGGTTCCCATCATCAGAACACGTTGTGAAAGAAGTGACAATTCCATGCAAAACATCAAACATTCATATAACCTAGTTGTCCCACTAAATGAGAACTAATATATGAGCTCGAAGTTAGAGATTATCACCATTGATCAAAAATAAATTGAAAACTTGCTTGTTATGTGCACCCTCTGCCTTTGGTGGATATACATATAATACACGCTTTTTGTTTTTCTCCTCCTTTTTATTTTCACACTTGGTTTCATTTGTTTAAAAACAAGATGTAAAGTGAGAATAAACAAGACCGTACTTTGTCTTTTACACAAGTTTGATATAATTTTTATTAAAAATAAAAATTATGTTTTTTTCGACCTTTAATTGTGCAATGGAAATGAAAATTATTCAAGTTGGAAGTTTTTAAGATTCTTGGAAAAATTTAAGTCAATTTAGTGCGCTGTTAAAATTTCAGATTTTGACTACCGTAAAACTCTAATAAAATTTAGTGTATTTTAATATTTTTGTTCAAAGAATTTGATATAAAAACTAGAAAATTGAGCAGATTTTGGTTTTTAGTGAGATTTATTTGACAATTTTGGACAATTTGGGTCGGAAATGCAAAAAAATGCTTGGCAACACTACTTCAAATGTTATTTTAAAGGCTCAATTAGTCTTGCCGTTCCATGCCGTAACGAATCAGATGTTTTGCTTTTGGTTTATGAATAGTGTGTTTTTCAGAAAGCCACCTCACATAAACCAAAACAAAACAGCTGATTCGTCACGGGACGGAACGGCAAGACTAATGGAGCCTTAAAATATTTTAATTACTCATACATATATTGTCGTTAGCTGGAGGCAGGGCCGTAGTCAGGAATTTATTTGTGGGTGGGATGGGGGGTACATAGCAATATAAAAATAAAACGTAGACTCAAATTGTGATTAAAGGCATATTTTTTTTATATACAACTTAAATAAATATGATAAAAAAAAAATTTAATTGAATCGTATCAAATTATATCAAACTCAATGTAATATAATCCATTTATATACAATACGATCCACAATTTTTCGGATTAAATTGCATTTCTATTATATATAAAGATATATCAAATTTGATATGTTGCATCATATTAATTTTTTTTTAATCGGGTATACATACATACCTGCAAGTGAGTTTTATGAGTGTCCGGATCAGATTTAATAGCAGTGTTGAAGTCAGTATTTGATATTAAGGTGATGGTTGATAGCGATAACGTTTCGGAAGATTAACTTTTTATAGCAAATAGTCAAAATTGAAGATTTATATATTTTCATATTTATTTTTATCATTTTCCGTATGTTCCAGTTATTTCGATCTCTTCCTAGAAGAGGTAATGCTTCTCTAACTTATTGAGCTTAATGGCTTAAAAATATAATTAGTTACATATTTGTTCAATTATTTTACATTAATTACAATTACAAATTACATGTAATTGCAATTCAAAATTTTAAATTACAATTATGTAAATGTAATTAGTAATTAGTAATTGCATTTCTTCCAATTCCAATTATATGTAATAGTAATTGATTTTTTTATATAACAATTACAAATAATTGTAATATTTTTTAGTCCTTCATTTCAACTACAATTACGTATTATTGTAATTGATAAAAAGCAATTACTAATTACATGTAATTGAAATGTAATTGAAATCGCCTTAGTCTGATAATCGCGAACATTCGAAATCGTATAACCAGACTAAGAAGAAAACCGAAATTGTTATTTTGTTATTTTTTCATTTGTAGTGGAACACACATACAAAAAATATATGTTTTTTGTTAGCCAGCCAACATAGATAGGCAACATTAGATCTGATGGTAGAGAGTTTGTTTGTAAGCAGAATATTCTGTGACCGAGCCCTACTGACACCAAGTCAATTTATTCCTTTTTTTTTTGTTCAAAAGTTCGAACTGTGACAAGTGCCTGCCAGTAGATATATTAAGGACACTAATACAGACAAAACTAAATAAATATTTCGGTGCTTTAGAACAATCAACAAAATTTACTTTATATGCTTAAAATTTAACCATTAAATATTTAACAAATCATAAGCTTAACATTTTCAAAAAATTGACAGTTTCTTTTTTTGATAAACAAATCTTAAGTTCTGGCCTCATTTCATAAACAAAATTTTGCAATAAAATCTACGTTTTTTTTTTTGTTTTCGTTTAATTCTGATTCATTATAATAAAATTTTTTAATTGCCATAAAAGAATTTATGTTTTCAAATATTGTTTTACAGACTGAACTGAATATAACAAACTATCAAAGATATAACATTTTTTTTTTTTTTTTCACAAAACAAATGTAGTAGATAATCAGATATGGTTTGTTAACTATGGTTTTTACAAATGTTTAATTATATGATTGGTAACCTTTAAAAGAAATAGAAATCATTATAACAAAAACAAAGAACAATTGAAATAGTAGAATTAAAAAAAAACATTACAATATGCTCGCACTGTTCAATTGTTGCATAGACAAGGGCCCCTCATATGAACGGTATTTATCTCATATAATCATAAAAGTTTAGTATAGTTTTTTTTTTTTTTACTATATTAACAACAGAATTTTATTTGACCCAAACAAATCTGTATACGAGTGAGTGTAAATACATAATAGGGTGACATTTAGTTTGTTAGCAAAATTTGATGTTTCTACAAAAGTCCAAAATATGAATTTGTATATGAAGTATAAATAAGACTATTATATATATATTAGTGTTTTTTTTTTTAAGTCCATTTTTTCCGACCACCCTAATGGCTATCCGGTGCATTATAAAAGGGCAAAAAACTGCGGTTTTTGTTCTACAAAAGAAGGTACCCAAAATTCGCGATTTTAGCCGCCGAGCGGGAATTGAAGGAGTTGGAATTTTTCAAAAATAAAAACGCCATTATTTTTATTGACACGAAAACCTTCTAAAAAGTAATGATATCCCAAAATCTAAAAATCAAAAAACACTTTAATATGTATATGGAGCATTCCATGAAAAAGTGGAAATCTGAGCAATGTTACAAACATTAATTTTTTTATTTACTTTTGCACCTACATAGTGAGATTATGTTCTCATCTAAAAAATATTTATAAATTATGACGAGTAGATCACATTTTTTTTTAATTACCGTTAATTTTTTGAGAGTTGTTGTTACTATGCTTTTTTATTTTACTTTACACAATTTTTTGCGAGGGTCGCTGTCACTATTGTTTATCAGATAGAAACAAAATTTCATTTCTCAGTTCAAGTGTGTGGTTAGCAGTTTTTAAACTGAATAATAATTTGTTTGTAAAGTGATTTGCTGACGAGAAATCATTTACAACGCAAAGGTAAGTTTATACATCCCACACGTGACGCTTAATTCCTAATTATAATAATAATTCTAAAACAAGTTAACTATACAAATTTATTTTTGTTGTTTACAGCTAACTTTTAGTGGTCTAAAAACTAACTAAAAAATTTTGAATGTAAACGCTTTACTAATAGTTAATAATTGGTGATAAAAAAGTGTCTGCACGTGACACTGAGGAAAAAGAAATCTGAATCTTCCAATTTTGATGGTGTCTCTAAACTAACCTTATTGCTGCTTTAATATTTTTAATAACACAAATATGACTGATCAACAACCATCAACCAGTGCTAGTTGTATGCGGAAATTTCGTGCAAAGCGTAAAGAGGAAGATCCGAACTTCACCGCTAATGAAACCAAAAGGATATGTGAACTTCGTAAGCGAAAAAAAGAAAATCTTTCGGAAAGTGAGTTAAAAGCTAGATACTTAAGGAAAGGGATAAGAAGAGACTGCAAAGAGCCAAAAAAACGGGTTCAAGATCAAAATATTGCTGAACCTTCTGTAAGTACCGAATTTCCATACAAATCAAAACAAACTTTATCTAAAGCTGTGCAAAAGGCCCTAAAAGCCCTCCCTCAATCACCAAGAAAGAAAAGAGCGGTAGTAACGGAACTAGCGCGTAAAATGAACATTATTCTAGCCGAAAGTCCAAAGAATATCAGGCATATACGATACACGTTACGAGGATGTGAAAGCCTTTTACTACCGTCCGGATATTGTATATACCTGTCCAGGCGCAAACGATTTTGTCATTGTTTGGGAAAATGGCATTAAGAAAACATGTCAGAAGCATTATTTAACCATGTATAATATATGTGCCATCCTCGGAAAATTTCCAAAAAATTGTGTCTGCATCACCATGGGACAATACCCAAGCGATAACTGGAATTTCAAACTTCCATTATATTAAAACTAAAGAAAAAGCTGTGGAGTGCAGAAAACATAGCTTATCCGTTGACAAGAATGTATTCAACTATTGATTCTTGCTTATTTTATAGATATAATTTCAACTATGTACCGTACATGACGCGAATTGTCTGCACGTGACAAAATATAAAAACCTATTTTTAATGATAAATATGTGTTTTATTTAATTTTTCTTTTCGCCAGCAGCAAGCTTGATTCTTACTAATAATTTGCTTCTTAAGCACTTTTTCCCCATGTTTAATAATTTCGCTGAAATTTGCATTCAACAATAACAATTTCAATGTTGGTTGACTCGAACTGTCCCACACGTGATGGAGTTTGTTTACTTTTTTCTTCAGTATTTCAAGAATTATTTAAAAAGTTTCTATGTAGGATTAAATACTATTATGCAGTCTATTAAATAAAAGAAAAAAGATTAGATAATTGCTTTACCAATTAGGAAGTATATGTAATATAAGTACTAGAAATAGTTGAATTTTTCCGTACGTGACAGTGGATGCTCCATATATAGATCAGATTACAAAAATTAAAGAGTTTTCAGAAATTAAAAAAATTAATTCATCTATCACTAATAACACGGCATGACATAGAAATTAATAAAGATCTCACCATTAATTATATATATATTACGGACATGCTGATTTCAAAGGTGTACTTAAGTTTTTGATCAATTTTACAGAGTGCGAGAAATATCCTTTAAGCAATTGACTCCTCATTGCGCGTATGGTATTTATGTCAAATATTTAATGCACAAAACTTTATATTTAAACCACTGAATGCTTTACATTTTCTGTAAGTTTCCATCTGCTGTTTTAGCGAATATAAACGTTTAATTAACAATGAAATAAATAAGTATTACCCTCAAAAAAAAAAAAAAAAATTAGTAGAGAAGTTAGTAAAACGTCTTGTAAATCAAATATACTGTTTCTCAAATAAGTTATGTTTTCAGCTAACATTTTAGTTATACTTAATCAGTACTTAACTGTTTTGAACTAATGTTTTACTAATATTTTACTAATGTTTTACTAATTTATTTTGCTAAAAAAAATTTACTGATAGGCACATCAAAAGTATCTACGATAACCAGATTGAAAGGTATACGCAGAATAAAGTTGCTGTCGAGGCATTTCAAGATGTACTGGAGACGAGGAAAATGATACAAAAAGAAAAACTATTGTAAGAGATACAAAAAAATCAAGCATGGAAAATTTTTGTATCTTTTTTTCACACATAATAAAACGAAAAGACGCCAACAATGTGTATCGTATACATATAAATTGCGGATTGAAAAAACTAAACTTCTGTTGTCACCAGCTTGTCAAAGTAATTTTCTATTAATTAAATTAAAGACAAAGTAAAGTATATAAATTTAATAAAGATTAAATGTGTGTTTGTAAACTAAATCTTTAAAGTGATTATTAATATAATATTTTGAAATTGTGAACAAATATAAGTTCAGGTAGACTGACTACAGCTAAAGACAAGCACACACATATTTGGTATTTTGTTTCAGAAAAGGGGTTGTATATTTAGGCAACCATTGATGTAAGTAGTTGAAAATTAATATTGTCTATGTTATATATATAACTATTTCTATATATTTTCAGATATTAAATTAATTCGTGTCGTCAATGTGGGATTATGAACATTTTTATATTTTGTGACGAATTGTAAATTTTTTTTTTTTATTTTATTTATTTAAGTCTATGGAAATTCAATCCTTACAGACTAATATGATAACAAAAATAATAATAATTAATGTAGAATAGAAAAAAATTTGAATTAATATATTTACAAAAATTTGATTGACAACAAGATTTTATTTATTAAGAAAATTAATAATGTCTCTTTTTACTGTCTCCAAACTCTTTTAAAAATCGATGATATGCTAAAATTGATTAAATTCAGTACAAATGCGGCGAAATGGATCGGAGTTTTCGTAGTTTGTGCGAAAATATTTAACGACAGGGAATTGATAATATATTGATGAACGATGAGGAGTTGTTTAATATTTAAACCAAAATATGTTTAATGTTTGTTTAATAAATTAACGTAAAAGTCATAAACAAAAAAGAAAAAAAAAACCAATTTTTTTTGCTAACTTGCACATTATGTTTTCATTGAAAGAGTAGAACCTTTCAAGGTCGGCAGAGTGTTTAATACTTAAATTAATATATTTATAATGTGGATTGGGCTACTGACCAAGTTCAATGACAGTTGCATTAATCCAATGAAAGTTCTTTATGCAAAAATGCTTACTCATTTTTGCATGTTAAATAATTAGGCTATTTATTTGCTTAAAATAAATTAATTGTAAGCATATGTAGAATATTTTTAAACTATTAATAAGACTGTAAATAAAGTAATACTCACCAGTTAACTTAAAACCGTATCGCATTCATTATTTCCGCAACTGGAGTATTAATATTGATTTTACTTATAAGGAAATCAGAATGCAAATCACCTCTAATCAAACTTAGCAAAAATGTTGCATTTAGCATTTTACGACGACTTTGAAGTGTATGAAGTTTTATAAGAGCAAGACGACTTTTATAAGAGGGTAGTTGTACAGCAGGATTCCAGCCAAGTTCACGAAGGCAAAATATAAGAAATTGCTTTTGAATGGATAAAATGGAATTAGAATGCACATTGTAAAAAGTATCCCATACAACAGATCCATATTCAAGAATTGGCCTGACTAGTGTAGTAAACAGCTGCTTTGTTGTGTAAGGATCGGAAAACTTTTTTGCCCAGCGTTTGATAAATCCCAGCACACCTGTTGCTTTATTGATTGTCTTTGAAATATGATTTCGAAAATCTAAGCGTCTGTCCAACAAAACACCAAGATCATTAAATGTATTAACCATCTCCAGTCGTATGTCATTCATCACGTAAAGAATAACAAACGAATTTTTAAGATTATTAGCAAATAAATTTTTTAAAGTATAATTTTTCTACAAATTTTTTGAGTTTTATTCAGTCCACTAATATTCAGCAACAATTTCATGAACTTTAGCAACGATTTTTTTTAATTTTGAATCGACTAAGTAAAACTTTTGCTGAATCTACTAGTTTTGTTGCTAAAAATCAGCTCGTTAATTTTCAGCAAAAGATTTTGCTGACGTTAGCACTTGTTTTGCAAGCACCATCCTGACTAATGTTTTGCTGACTCAGCACAATTTACTGCCGACTTTATTAACTTTTTTTTTTTTAGTTTACTAAAAGTTGGGTAAAATTAAACACAAATTAATTAGAGTGTATATAAAGCTATATGTTTTTATATAATGTTATATTTAATAAGATATGATTGTTTATGAACGTTTAAACTTCGGTAATTAATAGTTGAGCGTTTTCAATCAATTCAAAAATAACAAAAATAACTCGTTATTGAGTTAGAATAAACAAGAGAGAGTACTTCTAAAATCATGGTAAGCTATGGTCTGCAAATTAATGATAAGAAAATAACTGCCACCCCAATACTCATATACGAGCACTACATATGGTAAGAAGTAGTGGTAAATATGTATTGTTGTGGTATTTGATTTTATAGTCATATTACTTATTGTTGTAATTGTAAGCATTTCTTACATTGTATAGTAAAATATTCACGTACAATAACAGAAATTCGTATCTGGTGGTAAGAATCTTTATATTCAAACATAATGCTTTATTTTGAGTTTTTATTCTGACTTTATGGAACTCCATACAACTGTGTTTTTTGATTATCATAAGTGTTAGTTATTATGTGATTAGAAAAAAATTTGAATAGTAGTATTACATGCATATTATACTTATACTTGTTCCTTAAAAGTACATGACTACTATTGTTTACAATTTACCCTACGTTCTGATATATCTATTTTATTTCATACTAAGAAACATGTGTAAAGAAACTTTGAATTACAGAAAAAAAAAACTTTAACAAAAAGAAATTCAGAATACCGGATCGTTAGGTTTTCGTGCCCAATATATTGAAATAGAACAAATAGAAATAACGGGTATTTCTGCTTTTTCAGAACTTTTTAAAATTTCTTCGATCACAATCAACGCCTCTGGATGATATGCGACAAAGAAATTTTTTACTGGCAATATGAATACATTTACCCCAAAGGACCTATTCCGTGATTGGTTAAATCAGGACTCAGAGAGTAAGTTTTACCCTAAACCTTTGTATTTTTTTTTATCACCACCAATTTATACTGAACTAGGGCCAAATGATAAAAGTTTTACAAAAAATGTGTGAAAACCTAAAAAATATCACATTTTGAACTGAGGGTATGAACCGAATTTGAAAGTTTTCGATACCAGGCATTAGGAAATTTTTAGAAATAATTTGAACAAATATCATGCCAATTGTAAAACAGTTCAGTATAATACATTTTATGTGTCCTTACTAACTTGGCCAACCACTTGTATTTGTTGCACCCAAATTTAGGTGACAGATAAAAACTATATCTTAACAAATTTCAGCCATCTAAAAAAAAAAAACAAAGAAGTAATACAGTTATTACCGTTATATTACCACTTTGTACTAGTATGTAATTGTGGTGGTACCTCTAGTCGTATGAGCGATTAATATTAGATTTTAATTAATATCACTCATACGGCCTGCAGTATTCAATTGTAAGTTAATTGACAATTTCTTTAAAACTTATTAGAGATTTCACAAATACTCGATTTAAATTCGGCATGTTCTGACCATTCGGCTGAATACCGTGTAATATAAACATTCGTACGAGTTATTCGGTTGAAATAAAATAGCTTAAACAAAAAGGGGTACACAAATTGCATTTGCATTATGAATGAACTTTCGCAAAAACGTGGTCATTCTTAGTTATAAAACGTAAAGTAGACTATTTCAACTTTCATATTTTTTTATATCTTTTTAAATAGTCAATCTACTTTGGGAAATGTGGCTCTTCAAAGCTCAAAACATTTAGCATATTTTACATTTTTAAAAAATTAAAAATGCGAATAAAAAAGCGAGTTTACACAATTTAAATTAACTTGTAAACGGTAGTGAGTAATTAAGAACATCCTACAATATGCGTATGTCAAATTTTAACAAAATCAAAGGGCTGGAGGCCAAAAAATTGCGGTTTTTTGAACTTTCTCTCATTTAATGGATGATATTTATCTTTTTAAAGAATTTCAGAACTGTATTTTTTTTCATCGCCAGATTACAATCTCAAAGTCCGTATGATTGAGAAATCTTTCGGCGTTTCTACACTCAAAGACCTATCCTTCATGATATTAATGAAAAAATTTCATACAGTTTTTATTCGTAGATTCAATGAAGAATTTCATTATATCCAAGAAGTTTTATTGATATAAATAAATTTTTCATAAGCTTTTTTTCATAAAATTTCTTAGTTTGATAAAAAAACAAATCAGACTTGGGCGATGCAAACAAATGCAAATTTTCTTTAGAGCTATGAAATTATTTCAAAGCCTTAAATTCATTAATTTTCATACACTTCAAACTTTAGTTTTAAGATTTTATTCTCAAGTCTTAAAAATATTTCATAAAGTGTTTTATTATTTATTTCAATGAACGAAGCCTTGTGTTAATTTTTGACTTCTATGGAATTGTTTAAAAACTCATATGAAGCGGTTCATTGGCTTAGTTCCAAAACATTTTTCAAGACATTCGTGAAGAGTTTTATTAATTCAAGGAACAGTTTCATAAATTCTATAAAATTTTCATTGTCGGAAGAATTCATAAGGTTTCTGAAGATTTTCATTGATTCTACCAACATTTCATGAACATTGACTTTAATTAAACCTGTTTCATAGGTTCTCTGAAAGGTTTAAATGGACGACTTCCAGTGACAATTTTCATTAAAGCTATGAAGAAATTCATTACTGAACTGAAAATAATTCTCTCAGTATAGTCTGAAATGATTGCTTTTGCGAATTGATTGATTTTGCGAATTGTTATTTTAAATTAATGTCAAAATTCATAAAATGTTGAAATAATATGGTAAACTACATTGATTATTTATTTATTTTTAAAATTATTCTCATTCATTATACACTGAGAGTATTATCTGCTTGATATCAATGAATTTTTGCATTAGATCTATGATTTGTCACTGCAATTCGTCCATTTAAAATTTGCATTAAATTAATGCAGTTTTTTATAAAATTTAATGAAAAATTTCATATTGTTTATTAACAGTTTTGTACGACTAATTAAAAAGTTTCATTAAAAGAGTTTCGTTTAAACTATGCAGCTTTCTCATGAAGTTTAAGAAATCTTTCATTCACATAGTGAAGAAAACTTCATTAGTTTAGTGAAACAATTGAATTAAAAATCGTCCAAGGAATTCTCTTTGTGTAGGAAACACTATTTTGAAATGCTCGTTGTGTACGTTGGATTAATCGAATAATTTTTTAAAATAAGTCGTTTGATCGTTCAATCAAAAATTTATTGTTCGTTTATTCGATCAAAATAAAAACATGAATAATTGAGTAATGTTCGAGTAAACGAGTAACTCGATTTTGAGGTTTTTAATTTACTCGAATAAGATTTTAAAATTACTCGAGTAACTCGTGAACTGCCCAATCTGAGATGTAACGCCAACAAATGATGAAGCAATAAGTACAATTCGAATTTAACACAATCTTATAGTTTTGCGATTGTTGCGATTTTGTTGTAGAATATTGAAATACTTGAAAATTTCGCTTAAATTCTGAAAATCGGACCATTTGGTGTTACATTTTTTTTATAGTTTTATAGTTTCGAACCTTAATTTAAGTATAATAATGGCTGTAATTTTAGTACAGTGTTATATTAACGTCATATAGACAGTCGCCATTAATTTTTAATTAATATGCATTTCACAAATTTAATTTAGAAAAGTTGAGGTTAAGAAGAAGAATAAACGTTTTTCTTCAAACATTATAAACACTATTAATTTAAATCAGACTAGTGCCTTTCTATGGACAGACGTAATCAATGACTTTCCATTTAAATTGTATTATTATTTGTGTCTTATAATTGTCAGAATGTCTCTATATGATAAATTTTTCAACAACCTGTGGCTGTGAGAATCAAACCTGCGCATTTCTTACATTACAAAAGAAACAATACTATACTGTTTAGCGATGACACTCAAGTATGGCCTCGAATGTAATGCCGCTAAATTGCAATTGTCTTTCCTATGATCTTTTCTGTTATTGTTTATTATACTCAGAAGTGCCAACACTAACACTAACAAACAAAAATATTCTATTTTTAGATTTTTTGTTTTATTTTTATACACTCATCCGTCTCTATTTCACAACGTTACTAGATTGACGTATGGTTTTTACGTTCAGTGTTGATAACCATGCGTTTAAGTTGAGACATCGCCACAGGGCAAACTTTATAATGTATTCTAACGCCATATAGACAGTCGCAATTAATTTTTTATTAATATGTATTTGACAAATTTAATTTAGAAAAGTTGAGGTTAAGACAAAGAAGAAACGTTTTTCTCTAAAAATTATAAACACTAGTAATTTAAATATGTTTAAGAATATTTTAAAATATCTTTAGAAATTGCTGAAAATGTGATTTTTTAGGCATTGGTTTCGCTGCCGAACGTTTTTTTCTCCAAACAAAACTGCTTCACTAATATAATATTTAAATTAAAACCCTAACTGAGGCATTGCTTTATATTTTATACAAGGTTCATATTCAGCCCCAAAATACGTATTTTCTTTTTTTTTTCATGTTTTCCATTTATGTATGGAATTTGAAAGAGAGAAAGAAAAAGAAAATATATATTTTGGGGTTCCGTGTGAATGTAGTTTTATAAAAAAATTCTTTTTAAAAATACGAGACAGTTTAAGTGGTTTTTTATAAAATATCGTATAAACTGAAATGTAACTTATTATAAGTCGAATAACTCGATTAATCGACCAAAATTGTTCGAGTTTTTCGTTACTTGAAATTGGTCATTTTAATTTACTCGAACAATTGTTTGATTAAAATTCATCGATTAATCGAATAACGGTTAACCGGTTGACCGGTTGAATACCCTAGTACAAAGTATGTTGGTAGTTAAATTGTAATACAATTTTGTTAAAGTGTTTATTATACCCCTACAGTGTGAAACCAATTGTGTTCTAAGTTTGAGATTAATATGAATTTTGTTTTGCTTTTTTTTGTCAACTTTAAAGTTTTTGAATTACAGCAGGGTTTCTCTGTACATATCGTTCTGTTCTTTGTGCACTGCAATGTGCAGTCCAGACATATAATTGTAATAAATAATCTAACATTATTTCGTTTATCTATCATCTAAATAATGTTTGATATGTTGTATACTCCAGACAATATGAAAACACATTTGAAAAACTTTTAATAAGTAACACAAGATTGTTTAAAAGTTATTTTTTTTTTTTTTTGAAAAGAACCAAAAAATTTAAACAATTTTTATTTAAAGTAATTGTGACAATAAGAAATACACTCAGACTACAATTATGTAGTTTACTGTTTGTAGTGGAGTGGAGTTAAAAATAAAAGAACATGCATTTATTTTTCAAATAAATATTTATTGCAACTTTTTTTACATTTGTTCAAAATAATAAACTACGATTTTCCGATGTTTTTAGTTTCATTTAATATTTTCATTTATTTAATGTTTCATACAAATTTAAGCACAAAACAAAATATTTTGTCGTTTATTTGTTCCGTTACAGTTATTGTAAGCGAAAATCTGCGGAACCGGTACGATTCCATTGAACTCAGGATTTAAACAATTTTAAGAGCAATATATAAAATTGTTGATGGTATCAGCATTTTTGAGGTAACGAATTTGACTAGTTAATGAACTCTACACTCAAAAAAATAAGTTAGTAGAAAGGTTAGTAAAACGTCTTGTAAATCAGGAATACTATTTTTTTAGCAAATTTTTTGCAAAAATCGTGTTTTCAGATAAAATTTTTGTTATACTTATTCAGCACTTAACTGTTTTATACTAATGCTTTACTAATATTATACTAACGTTTTACTAATTAATTTTGCTAAAAAAAATTGTGCTGATAAGCACATTAATAGTGTGGACGACAACCAGATTGAAAGATATACGCAGAATGAAGCAGATGTCGCGGCATGTCAAGATGTAGTAGAGAATAGGAAAATGATACTAAAAAGTACAACTCTAATAAGACATATAAAAAATCAACCATGGAAGATTTTTGTACCTGTTTTTCATACATAAAACAAAATTGAGGATTAAAACAACTTAAATTTTTGCGTTGTCACCGGCTTGTGAAAATAATTGTCTATTAATTAAATAAAAGACAAAATAAAATATTTAAATTTAATATGTATTTCTATAATAAATGTTAATAGATTAATAATCTAGTGTGGTCAAATTGCAAACAAACATATACAGACATGTAGACAGAGTAAAGCGAAAGACAAAGACACACATCTTAGGTAGATTTTTATGGTTCCTTTTTCTTATTGCAAAAAAAGGGTTGTTTTTTTAGTTTCGTTCGTTTTTGTTTAGTTTTTCGTTTCGTTTCTATAATTATCTTCGGCAGTTGCGTCCTTTAAAATATACCATCATTTAGACAACCATTGATGTAAGTAGTTGAAAGAAAATTTTTGTTATGTTATATATATTTATTTCTATATACTTTCAGATATTAAATTAATTTATGTCGTCAATGTGGGGAAATGAAAATTTTTATGTTTCGTAATTATTGTAAATTATTATTAAAAGAATCACAAAAATATGTTTTATGATTTTCAGCAAATAAATTAACTAAATTACAATTTTTCTACAATTTTTTTGCTTTTTTTTTCAGTCTACTAAAATTCAGCAATAAATTTATTAATTTTTAGCAAAGCTTTTTTTTTTGCTAATCCACTAAGTGTTAGCAAAACTTATGCTGAATCTACTAATTTTGTTGCTACAAATCAGTTCGCTGATTTTCAGCAATAGATATTGCTGACATTAGCAATTTTTTTGCTAGCACCCTCCTGACTAAAATTTTGCTGACTTTACAAACTTGTTTTTTTGAGTGTACCCATTTAAAAACTACATTAATTTACCTTAATTTTGCTTGTAACTTTTTCAGCATATAAGGAAATTGCCGAAAACCTTTGGTAATCCTAATGTTGCAAAATGTCCTACATGTTGAAAGAAATATGTTCCCTCTGTTCGGAATAAATGGTAGCTCTTCAAAATCTGAAACTCTGTTTTTTTTTTTTAATAAATAGAATTTTTTTTAATAAATAGAAAAATAGAGTCTACTTTCAACTGTGATACATTAAGAAAAGTTCCAATCTGTGATATTTTTATTGTATTTATTTCTATTATTGTGATTGTATTTTTCGTACACTCTAGAAATCTTTTAAAAATTATCCTTATTTTTGTATTATTCCACTATACTGAGAGAATTATCCATAATGATAATTATGAAACAATTTCATAAATTTTTTTTTCCTAGACTAAATGAATTACATTTCATTAAAGAATATTAAGAATTTTTTCA
This sequence comes from Delia radicum, assembly GCA_021234595.1. NCBI lineage: Eukaryota > Metazoa > Arthropoda > Insecta > Diptera > Anthomyiidae > Delia > Delia radicum. The sequence continues at coordinate 31,087,358 of CM037853.1, forward strand.
TAAAATTTTTTTTCATAAAATTTCGTAGTTTCATAAAAAAAAATCATCTCTTCATAAATTTAATGAAAATTTTCTTTAGAGCTGTGAAATTATTTCAAAGACTTAATTTTTTTATTTTTTCATAAAATTTCATAGTTTAATTAGTTTTCAAACATTTCAAACCTTACACAGAGAAAATTATCAACCTACAATATCTTATTAAAGATTTGATTTGTATTTAATTTGTTTCTAAACAAATATTTAATTGAATCAATTAATATTATAATTGACTTTTAAATATATTTATACACTGTATGTATAAATCAGAGGTAGGCAAAACCACTACGCGGCATTTTTGCTCTCAAACCTACATGCCCTCACACATTAAAAAATTTAAAAAAACAATCAGTCTCGCATGAGCATTCGAACGAACAGGTTGATCGTACGCTTTTCGTTTTTTGGTTCGACGCATTTTGTTTGATGTGCACTGTGAGAATGAATGAACATTTTGAATGTGAATTCTTGTTTAGCGAAAATTTTTTCGTTAATCCAGAATGTCTAGTATGTCAACGTACGTGACATCACAAGGCATGCCATTATGAATATAATAATTTATCTAATGATGAAAGAAAATTATTAATTATAGAACTTAAAAAAACATTTAATGAAAAATTTATTGCGGACTCTGAGGAGTTTAATGAGGAAGAATGCACTTAAAATGACTCTGAGGAGTTTAAAGAGGAATAATGATGAAGAATGCCTGTTAATGATGAAGAATGCCTGTTAATGAATTAGGATTGACTATATCAAAATTATTTTATAATAAAAAAATTCAGAATTTTTGATAATTTCTTTAGCTTTATCAGCGCATACAAAACGACTTGAATTATCCGCAAAAAAAAATTTGCATCAACTTTGAACTCTCACAACAATTTACTCATGAAATGTTTTTTTAAGTTCAAAAACTGTTGATTTTCCTGCGTCATTAGTAATATTATGCTATTCATAATATTATATATTACATATTTGTATAATAAATTGAAGTCTTTTTTATTTTTTTCATTGATCGATTAATAATTTTTAACCACATACAATTTTTTTAAAATCCAACAAATCTACGAATCTGAACATTTTTTTTTTATTAATTTAAACCATTTTTTAATTCATTAAATTTTTGTTTCGTAATTAAGTTGGTGTGTTCATTATTTTTGTATTATAAAAACAAACATTAAATTATATGAATTACTTTTTTCGGCTAACTGCACTTTACAGGGCGTTCCTCTAAAAAAAAGTAGGTGTTCGTCTCCAGAATTAAATTTTTCTTTTTCTAACTTCGGTTTATCTGGCCGGGCCCCCAGGGCTTTGTTCCAAAATATACTCTAGAGGGCGCTACGGACGACGGATCCGACGGGCATTAAAAAACCGCACGTGTAAAGTGCGGTTTTCCTCTTTTTTTTTTTATTTACATTGTCTTATTTTAACTATAGGTTTATCTAAGTGCATTGAGTAATAGAGAGCTACAGCTCACTTACACAACGACAAAATCTCTCTGCCTATCTCTGGCATAAATAGAAAATGTTCAGTATAAAATACCAAATACATTTGAAGTTAACAAACAAAACAAGCACACACATAAACAGACTCAGCATTGCAAAAAACACGCATACCAACGTATAGATCACACACTTTTTTGTGAGTATCATATTTTTTTTTTGTAGAAGTTATTTATAACTTTGTTTTCCTTCTTAATTTTAATAAAAGATTTGCCGTGATAGGTGCAAAATCAATGAAAATATTAATTGATTCAATAAATTTTTTAATTCAAACCCATTTTTAGTTTTTTCTGTGTAGGTTTAGATTTAATTCTCAAGTGTTCAACATGTTTCAAAAAGTGCATTATTATTTCAATATAGCCTTTTATTAATTTTGGACGTCTATGAAATTGTCTCAAAAAACATATGTAGCGATTTATCGGCTTAGTTCGAATGCATTTTCAAGGCATTCATGAAGAGTTTTATTAAATTGAGGAAACTTCTTAATATTAAAAAAATGCATGAAACTGTTTTATATATTCTAACTATAAACGCTGCGTTGTGGGAATGATAAGTTTTATGGAGATGTTCATTAATATTTTGGATCAAAGTGATTCTCCCAAACTTTTTTATTTAAAATATAAATATGTTTGAAGCCCTTCATCTTTCACCACCTTTCATCTCTCCACTATCCCCTTTCCAAAGAAAGCAACACATTAATTAATAGGAAGAATTTCCTGATAATAATTTAAGTTATAAAGATTTTACATAAAATAATTTATTTTTCGAATACTATAGCTTTGTACACTCAGTAAAATATAAAAAAGCAATGATAACAAAATTAAACTTGACACGCAAGTAATAAAAAAATATGGTTACTTTTATTAAATGTTGTTCCTGTTCCTTATCTTTTGGGAATTTTCCATAATTCGGTGTTAGCGGATGTCTATGCTGTATTAGAAGCCAACACACCAAATTTAAAGTTCCTCGGTTTAGCGGTTTCGTCAGTCCGTCAAGATGCAGACTGTTCCTCTTTTTTGGCACTCCCAGTAAAAATTTCCAAATATACCTCCTGCAGGGTTGTCGACGCTGAATTATAATCTACATACCAAATTTTAAAATCTCCGCTTTGGCGGTTTGGCTAGGCCGTAAAGGCGTAGATTTTTCGCCGTGTTGATCAAAAATTGATGCTTAAAACACTCAATTTTATTTTGCTTATATTTAGTTATTTTCTATTAAAATTTAATGTGTTTTAATTTTACCTTTAAAATTTTATCGTTAAAATTTAAATATGTAAACATTTTTTTAAATTATTATTCATGTGCGGTAGGCTAGTTGGTAGCGTGCTGGCTTATCAGTGCGGGGATCGTGGTTTCGATTCCCACCAGAGATACTGGTCTGTTTTCGCTACAACGCTCCGAAGGCCATAGTAGCTAGTGCTCGGTTTAGGTAATAGTATATAATTTGTAATTATATGATTATTAATTAATAAAAAAAAAAAAAATATTATTCAAAAACATAATAAAAATTATGAGGCTTTTCTTCATATTTATGAAGTTTTTCATAAATATGATGAACCCTTTTCCCTGAGTGTAGAATAGAGGAAAAAGACGCAAATTTAGTGCAAATAAAATCGCAATATCTCGATTTCAAAAATTACGTGTCGCAAGACTATATTTTTTTAAGCTATTAAAGAAAAATTTTCAAAAATCGAAAACTTTGATCTCAGGGTGCCAGCTGTTAGAGTTCTCAAAGATTTCTCAAATTCGCACAGCATAACTTTAAGACCTACACACAGAGAAATACAGTCCCAACCGAATTGATACAACGATATTTACATTCGATTTCTGAATATTTCATGTATTGCAACTAAAGTTCAATTTAATTAACCGAACTTTGTTGGAAAAATAAATTTTCAGTTGTACCAACAGGCTGAAATTCATAAGAACCGAATTTGAGTTGTAGTAACTGAATTTCAGTTGTCAAATAGCCAAAAGAAGAAAATAACTCATATTGTTCGGGTAACCAAATCGGTTGATCAAACCATGAGTTCCTTGTGGTTGGTGGATTAGAATGAGGCTCATGATGACCAAGTCGCTTAGATCGAAAGTGCGGCACTCCCTCTAGCTGTGATCCTTATAAGAATTTTTTTTTTTAATCTCTCTATTACTTTTATTAACAATTAGAGTTTTCTATTTATTTATAATTACGATTTCAAACTTGACAATTCAAAATGTGAAAAAAATTTGTTTCTTCATCTGCTTCATACAAAATCACTCAACCCAATTTCTATGTAAATTTTTAGTTCGAATTTGTAAAATATTCAATTAATGCTAGCGCTATGAATTTCCCAATAATTATGTCATTTTGCAATACATTCCATTAACATATTCGCTGTGCTTTTTCGTTGTGAACTTCCTTTACCAATCATTACTTTTTTTTTTCTTTTTTTCTTTCAATTGCCATAGTGATTACCAATTAACTCGAAAAGTACATAGTAAAACTTCAAAGTTAAAAGAAAAACATAAAGTCATACAAACAAACATTTGAGTAGTTACAACAACATTTACAGCAACAACAAAAAAAAAAAAAAAAAAAGAAATGAAATGAAATGTTCAACTTAATCAACAAATACATTGACTAGAGTGGAACTTTACAATTAAGTATTGAACTGAAAATTGATCTGCTAACATCACTACCAATTGAAAGTTTGTCTCTGAATGTTTTAGATTTTTTTGGTGTAGTTTTTTTTTTTTTTGTGGTTGTCTTCAAAACCCATATGCATGTTTTTTTTTTTTGTTTTTATAAAGTAGTTATTTTATTTTTTACAATTGTCTACAAGTCCGTCCTTCTGTCTATCTTATTGATCTTCTCTATGAAAGTTACATGAATGTACCACCCCCCTCCCCCCCCCCCCCTGGCTCCTTCTTGCTGGCGGTTGCATGAGGAGAACATGAAATGTGAATGGATTTTTGAAAAGATTATTGAGCTTAACAATTAGATAAAATAAAAACAATATCAATGCAATAGATTGCAGAGCTGGCGAAGCTAAATCCTCAAAAGGTGCCCATTAGCTTTGAAAGTAATGGCTTATTCGAAAAACCAGATATATTTAATGCTCTGCAATATGTCGACTCACATTTATTAAAACAGCTTTCTGAACGTCTTGTCGATAGACTAAAGAGAATCATTACAGGACAGATTCTCTAAGAAAAACGATATCGTTTTCTTCAAAGCGATACCTAAATTGGTATCGTGTTAACGATACTACTTACGAAAATGTTAAACTAAATGATGGAACATTTTTGCCAAAAATTGTTAACATTATTTAAAATTTTAGTGTAATATGGTTGTAATTTAACTTCGAAAAGTGGACGATAAACGTCGATCGTTCTACAGAATACCTAGTCAGAGCTTTCTTTCGATAATCAAGATTAATTGACTTTTGGATTAGCTATTTATTTCATTACATTACTATATTGATATCTGAGATAATATGTTGATAGATGAGATAATATTCATCGCCAACTGAAAGTACCTCCGCAGGAATTGTACTAAAGTTATTAGGTTAGGCACATGTCTGATATCACTACTCAACAATTTTCCACTTTTTGCAGAACCTGCACTCACAAGTACTGTTCCATAAGGCTATGCCTTCTGACCCCCGAAGGTCAAATTTTGACTCATCCGACCATAAAATGTTTTGCCTTTGTTGTGGCGACCAATTTTAGTGAGCGTGAGCAAAGTGAAGAAGGTTTTTCTATTTTTACATATTCTTGGGCTCATATTGGTACATGGTGTAAAGACTGAAATCCATCTGAATTTCAGTTTTAGCTTCTCTGGAAACTGCCTTGGGATATTTTGTAAAAAAAAATATTTTATTTTTTATCTTTTCTTACAATTGTTACACGGAGTTGCCTCCTTTGTCTTACACGGTCTTCCCCTTAGCGGCTTGTGCATACCATTTTGGCGAGAAACATAATATTTTATATAAGTGTTCGCAGGGGCATGGCACATTTATGAATTTTCGTCAGGGACAAGGTAAAAGGTGTCCATTTAATGTTGTCTTCAAACTCTTGTTCGTACAATCAAACGTTGCATTTCTCGAGGTATGGGCAAAGTCAATGAAGGTTTTTGGGTTTTTGATAATAAAAGGGTGTTTTTTATAGAAGTATATAATTTTGAAATGGAATAAAACAAAGATGAATTTTTTAAATTGACATGAAATTTACTTTATTCGAAAGATAATCTTCTGGCATTACAATTTAAATATGACTTCTGGCATATGACTACCACGGCTGGCTCGGACGTAGTCTAATCTGGAGGTCCAATTTTCGATGATTTTTTCAAACACTTGTTGCCGTTTATTGGCAATAATGCGGCGAATGTTGTCCTCCAAGTGGTTAATCCTTTCGGGCTTATCGCCGTAGACTAGACTACGACTTCACATATCCATACAGAAAATAGTCCAGCGGCGTTAAATCTGACGATCTTGGAGGCCAATTCACGGGTTCGAAACGTGAAACCATGCTGTTACCAAACGTTTCCTTTAATAAATCAATTGTGGCATGAGCTGTGTGACATGTTGCGCCGTCTTGTTGAAACCACAGCACCTGCACATCATGGTTGTTCAATTGATGAACAAAAAAAATCAGTAATCATGGCTCTATAGCGGTCCTGTTCCTGTGCACGATGGCGGATAGACTGATTTCGGTCTTCCTCTACGCTACGTTCTTCAGCAGCAATAACTTCTCCTGTACGCACTGTAGGACGTCTCTGTAGATCCGTATTATTATTTAGAGTAAACGTGTTGCGAAAACGTTTCATAGTTAATCGAATCAATTGCTCTGATGGACGATTATGTTGACCGTAATATGGACGTAGTGCGCAATACGTATTTCGAACAGAACCATGATTTTCAAAATAAATTTGCTCGATTTGGAAACGTTGTTCAGGTGTCAGTCTATTCATGATGAAATGCCAAACCAAACTAAACATAAAACACTTGACAGCTGACAAAATGTCAGCCAGATAAAAAAGTATTGCCAACTTAAAGTTCTATACCTGTACAAAAAAAAAACACCCTTTATATTGTTATAAATTTTGTTTGAAAGATAAAAATGTTCCCCTATACTGACCTATGCAAAGCTTTAAGTTAAACATCTGAAGCTCGAAATTAAAACATCTACTATAAGAGGTCAAACAAATTTTATAAGTGAGCAAATTCTTAAGAACAATAATTTAGTTTTCTTCAGACTTTTTAGTAAAGAATTTAATTTGTTTAATAACCTTTAAACAAAGCTCTGTCTTTCACTCTCTTTCACCTGGTCGACCTTATTCCAGCTAACAGAGAAAAACTCGTCGTTACATAAATAAACCCACTCAATTATGTTAGAAAAAAATTGGTACTTACCACCGAATTGTTATGGGAGTGAAATACTGATTTACATGGTTCTCAAGAACAATACCTATAAAAGAGTTGTTTGACTTAATCCAGTATGTAAAGGTCCTAAAGGATCATCCATCTAGACTTTCTAGATTTTAGTTGCCAAGTCAATGCTAACTGAGCCAACTGTTTGAAAATTCGTTGCCAAAACTAAACAATTTTGTATATCCAGATCTTTTCGCGCTTTAACTGTGTCGCATTTAAAACTATCATCCACTTTCCGTGCCATTGGTTAGCCTCTAAGGTAACATTAAAATAATCTCGCTGATGATTGTTAAAGAAAATTGTAACATTTGAAGCAAACGAACAAACAAAAAAAAAAAATTTTGTCTCATGTGTAGAAATAACATCTTGTTTAATTGAACATTTAGCATACAAAATGATGAGACAAGACACAACAAGATGACTTTGGTAATTTTTTTGTTTGCTGTTCGTTTTTTTTTCTTCTCCATTTGTAATTCGGCAAAATTTTTATTTAACAAAAAAATAAATGATTTTCCAACAACGATCTATTTTTTATTTCTACAAAAAATGATCAGTGAAAAAATAAAAAATCATTGTAATAGTTTTTGATTGGGATTTAGTGGCAATCATAGTGAATGTTTGATTTTGGTAACTGGATGGTTGGGTTGGTGGTTAAAGTTGGTTGTATGTATATATTTTGGTGAATACAATGGCCAACAATGGAAACATAGCAATTTGCGCTCTTGTCGATTGTTAAACAACATTACGCGCAATTGTTTACTGTCAACGCAGTAAAACTCACAATTCTTTGGTTATTGGCAAACCAACATTCAATGCGTTTGCGTTCAGGGTAACAATCATTGTTCGCTTGTTGGTTCGCTTTGGTTTTTTGATGTTGTTAGTTGATGCTGTGGTTTTTTTTTTTGGTTGTTATATAGTATTGCTGTTGTTGGTATCGATCTAATGATGTGTGCAATTGTTTTTCGATTGTTGTTGCTGTTTGTTGTTCTGCAATGGTTGTTTGTTATTATCGCTGGTTGTTGTTAAGTAAATGTAGCATCATGGTTGCTATTGTCGTTGTTGTTTAAGCTTTCATTGATGTGCTGCTGAAAAGTTTATGTTACTGATAGTTTCATTAATTTTACTAAACACATACACACACATACACTCATACACACCACCACTCACATCTCCTTATAGCAAATACACACTGCCTGCATATCTGTATGTAGTTTATAGAACATTATACCAGCCGCCACTATTATTTCCATAGTCATCAACATCAGCATGTTATTGGAGACAGGTATAACATAACACACACATTCACATCCTCACTCACATTGTTTAGTACTTTAATGTGGTAAATATACGACCAAATTTCTAACAAATTTTCCAAATAGACTTTTGCAAGAAAAAAAAAATAGTTTCCTAAGCCATTGCCTCTCACAAATATTCCCACATGCTGTTGTACATGTTGTTTTCTCATCATCACTGTTTGTGTCTAAAGTTTTCCTCCAGTACCACAGGACATCAAAATCAACATCATCAAACAACAACAACAACAGTAACATCAAAACCATCACATGACATTTCTTTGATACTTTACTCATTACTTTTATAGTTGCTAATGCACTATGGAGTAGTGTTCTAAAACGTATTTAAAAATAGTATTTACAAAGTCATAGATTTTAGTTGATAACGATACGAGAATTGAAGACCGATTAGTTATTTCCGACCAGTATACTTTCTGGTACGCAGCCAGTCGGTTTCGCCAAGCTCTAATAAGTAACCTTTGGAACATTAAACTAAAGAAACGAAATGGAATGAATTTCGTGGAATTAAATTACCTAACACAGACAATATGTAATGTAACATGACCTGTTCTATATACATTTCGTTCCGCTTAACATTACATTTCTTTCCTCTAAACTTGGTTCTAAACCAGAGAGCAATATGATTAGGGTCATAAAACTATGCTTCCTAAAGCCACACATGGCTGTTTCAATCAATCATAAATCACCAATGATATGGTTGCTTTAATCATGTTCTAGTAAAAATCTCTCTTTTTTTTGGTTACCATATTATTCTCTTGTCTTTATTTTGCATTCATAATCATATTCTTCTCACTAACTTCAATCATATTATTATACAATTTGAGAGTAATCAGTAATCATTTTAAACTTATAGCAATCATTGATATTGTAGCGCCAACTATAAGTTGACCAGACCGTTTTTTTTTTTTTAATTAGGGTTTTCGCTCCTTTAATGTCATTCTTGTTTAAGATTTTGTGAAAAGAAGTTGTGAGAAGCAGTCAGTCCGAAAAAAATAAATAATATTAAACAAACACAAATAAGAAATAGAAAAAGAACGCAGTGTTGTTAATTGTACTGGTGATATTTTTAGTGGAAGAAGGAATAATTTGGTAGTCTCAACCCGGTCTACTCAGGGAGTCTAGAAAAAAGTTAAATTTTTTTCTGTGTGTAGCTATTTTATGGTTAGAGGCAGAAAAAATAATTTAAAAAAAGCTTAAACAACATTTTATTGATAAAATGTAAACAGATTTGAAATCAAACTAGCAAGGCTAAACCGCTGATAGGTTCCCTCCGATTAACATAAATAACTTTTTTTTATCAGCTACGCAAAATTTGTTACAATTTCATTCCGCATACGTTAGATAGCAAGTTAAATGGAAGTTGAAAGACCATTATCTGAAAGGTGTGCCAAAAAATTTTATTCTCTTAGTATAACAAAACTTACAAGGAAATTACACAGTCGTGAATCCTCCGATTTAGTGAAACTTGGTTATGTTGTTGAGGATAAAAAAATATTAGACATGTATTTTTTTTTTTGTGCAAAATTGCACTTTTATGGGTTAAAAAACGGAGTTAAATATTATAAGATTTTTGTATAAGCACATGTTTCAAATTTAAGGAATTCAGGTTTTTTTGTATTCAGTAATAAAATACTTGTAAAAACAAACATATCGCCTAGGCTGTGAGCGCGGGGTTGTCACTTATTTGTAATATTTAAAATGTGGGTTATAAAAGCTTTTCAAGAAAAGTCGTGTTAAAGCCGAACGATTACGAAAATTGAAGACAGCCCATGACAAAATAAAATAAACATTATGCTAAGTTAATTTGAACTTAAACCAATTCTCTATACAAATGTGGTATCCGAAAAAAAATCTTTTTTGTATAACAATATATATATATTTTTTGTCATTTACAACACATCGAAGTTTCATTAAAATCTGCGGATTTACCCCTGTATAGTTTCCTTGTGAGAATTATATATTTTTATAATTTTATCAAAAAAGACAAAAGCTCAATCATAGAAATAAAACTTATAAAAATAGCAAAAAAGCAAAAAAGCTAATAAAAATTACGTTACAGAAAAAAGCTGTTGAAATTAGCAGATTTTTTGCTAAATATTAGTAAGACCAAAATAGAAAAACAATGATTCGATTGGAACAACAACAATTCCGACCAGACAATATAATTTAAATTGCCTTAAGAGAAATTCGGCAATAACTACGAAATAATCGGTACACTTAGAATACTATGTAAGTAAAGACCACTGCAAATGTAGTTAAAAGCAAATGATATTTCACTTAAAGAAAGGACAACTTACATTTCAGTTAATTCAACTAACATTGTCGTTTGTTTTCTAATGTTCGAAAAATAAACCACAATTGCAGTAAAAATGAACCACATACATTAGTAAAAAATAAACACTTACTTTTTTAAATAACAAAAAACAACTGTAAAAATTAATATAAAATCATAAAACAGTAATTTGATGTGGTTTGTTTTTTTAAATGAACTACAAGATTGGTAAAAAATTTCATTTAATCTACTAATGACTGACATTTATATTAAAAATGAAAAAACTGTATTACAACTCAAATAACTACATATTTTTAAGTCAGAAGTTCCCTGAGTGTAGCTACAACCGAACCATTCGATTGGCTAAAAATATATAAGGAATAAATTAAAGCATAATTTTGATTTTTCGTAGTTGAAAATTCTGTTCCGATCGGTCAAAAAAACAGAGTAGTATTTGGAAGATGACAAAGCCAATTGTGACAATTTTTTGTTGTTGTTTTTGTTTTTTCTTTGATATTTTAAATTTTGAATCTCGCTCCTAGACGAGGACAAGAAATTCTCATTGAGTTTGTGATTTAACATAACAAATATCTCTAGAAATTCTAATAACAAAGTCCCCTGAAGATTTCCTTGGGCAGGAATGAAATCCGGATAGGGACACGCCTCCATCAGATTGCTTTTCACAATTTGTTAAATAAGTTTTGGGACTTTAGCACATTCAATTACTATAAAATCAAACCGCTTAAATTTTTTAGCGAAAATTAAGTTTTATAAAGTGTTTGCCTCTAAATTTAAAAGGGACATAGTTGACTTATTAATATACAAATTAAGAGTAAAAATAAGAAAAAACTGTCCACAATCCATTATACATTTCACTAAAAGAGTTTTCATTTAATATGCCTTAGAAAGCTTTACAAAGCTTTACAAAAATTTACAAATTTTGTTGGTTACCTGAGCCATAGTGCATGTTATTCTTACAATTTTGCTACTTAGCTTTAGTAGTTGTCGTAGTTTGTCCGTTGACAGAATGCGAAATGTGACATTAGTATAGTTTGTGCAAAATTGTGCAATTTGATTAGAAGGAGAAATTGTTTGTTGTTTGCTGCACATGTGGTCGATTACTGTGTTTTTACTATGTAAATGGCCCTCACTTGCTTGCTTGATAGTGTCACTTTGAAGAATGACATTGGCCCCAGTATCCACATATACAACATAGTTTTACAGAAACATGAACCGACTCCACATACATACTTACATATATACATGCATACAAACATACATGCATTCATTTATGCCAGCCATTGATTGTTGGCTACATGCCGCATTTTGTGGATATTTGTAAATCACTGTTTGGGGCTTTTTTTTATGGAATTCTTGTATGTTTATTTTTATGCGAAAACAAATTTTATGCTGGTCATCACATACAAATTTTTGGAACAATACATGTGTTGGAAAATTCTAAACATTATCATTAATGTCACTAACGACTTTTAGATTTTATGTATTGAAAGGAAATTGTAAATTTTTACCCATGCCAAAAGTTTATATCGATTTTAAAGATTCATTAAAAATAAAGTTTAATGTAAAATATTTAAACACCTGAGGACTACATGGTAATTTGAGACTTAACATCGGAGGATGGAATGCATACGAATCTGATATAGGGTCATGTTTTAAAAATCAATGGATGGACTTTTTAGGAAATTCATTTTCAAAATGATATTCAGGGATATGCAGCAAAAATAATAAAAATTGGAGATCATTCAAATTTTAGATTAAAGTGTTCACAAAAAAAATAATACTAATCGACGGCCAAAAAAAAAAACATTTCTTTGAAACAGATCTTTTTGAATGGAAATGATTCCAAATTTGGTAAACATTTTTCTTCTTATTTGCTGTTTTTGATGTTTTTGATTATCTTTAATTTGAATATAATCATATCGTTGTTTGAAAATTTGACTTCTTTAGTTCTATCCTTATATATCGCACACCTAGTTCAAAAGTGACTCAACTCAAAATTTTTAATTTTTCAGAAATCGAAAAAAACATTTGCAACTTTATACCAATTGAAACATAAAGCAAAAAATATAACTGTTTTTAGCAACAGTTAACAACAACAAAATACACTGATGTTTTTTTTTATATATAAACAAGTGTATTGTGCATAGTTTAAGCGAAAAATTAAAATTTTGAGTTAAGTCACTTTTGAACTAGGTGTGCGATATGTTATGCATATGAAACAATTTGAACACTATTATAATTTGAAAATAACATAAAAATAATCTTGATGTATATAAAAATATAAAACTATAAAATTAGAGTGAGGTAAGTTTTTTAAAATAGAACTATGGAACACTGCTCTCCCATATTTTATTTATTTATAAATAACATTTGTAATTTAATTTTTTTATAAAATATATTTTTTATTTCTTATTAAAATTAATTACAAAATTAAACTGAAAATATTTGACAAACAAGTTTATGAAGCAAAGTTTTAAACAATAATTTTATTTGAGTCTTTTGAGTAGATAGTTGTGGGAATGTTGCCACATTACCCCCCTTTCTAAGAAATGTTAAACATTAAATGTTGGACCTTCAATATTCGATCTTAAATATTATGATAAGAATGCGATTAAAATTTTAAATTATAAGGCCGACTTTTGAAATGTTCCGATTTTGATGGTTTCGTTGATTGAATGTTAATTTTTAGTTTAATAAAAATTCGAGATAAAGGCTTTCGAAATTTTTAACTGTTTAGTAAACTAAATTTATTATTGATCCGTGAACCAAATGCGAGCCGTAGAGTCCGTTGTGTTTATTTGAAGTCTTGCGGTAGCCCAAATTTTATTGTTAGATTTATTGTTGAAATCTAGTAAATGTTCTTTTGGAGACTTTTGAAAATAAAGCAGTTAAGAAAGGCAGTACTTGGTTTGGATTTTTGGCTATTTTGAAATTGGTATAAGATGTCACGAACACAGGAAGTTCTGTATACAAGTTTGGTTTTCTTGAAGAGCTTCTATTGTATTACATTACGTAGGAACATTCCGAAATTTGAATATTGAATATTAAATAGGAAACGTTATTAGCGAGATATTTTGATTACGTAGCACTGGTACAAGCTGGAACCCTTTTCAATTGTCACGTTATCACCACTTATGGAACACTGGTCTCCCATATTTTATTTATTTTATAAATAACATTTGTAATTTAATTTTTTTATAAAATATATTTTTTATTTCTTATTGAAATTAATTACAAAATTAAACTGAAAATATTTGGCAAACAAGTTTATGAAGCAAAGTTTTAAACAATAATTTTATTTGAGTCTTTTGAGTAGATAGTTGTGGGAATCTTGCCACAGAACTGTTGTGTTGTTGGAGTTGTAATTCTGAGATTATGCATGCAAGAACAAAAACACCGTGTATTGAATAAAACTACATAGTTTTAATCACAACAAAACTCGACCTGACGATAGATCAATGCGCTAAAGCGCTCTGTCTAACGTGTAGTGCGAGTGCCACTGGCATTAGAAATCAGTTTATCTATACCACGGTCAGTGATTGCACAGAAAATTTCATATAGACGCAATCGAACAAATATTACATTATTCAAAAAAAAAAAAAAAAAAAAAAAAAAAGCACCATCACTGACGAAGGTTCAATACCAGAAACGGCGCAGCCTGATTCAGAAAATTGAACATTTTCAAGGTAGTTATGATTTTTAGAAAATACACTCATTCTTCTCTACCACGCCTTTCACAATTAAAATATAAAATATATTATTTGAGCCAGAGTAAAAACTAAATTTTGTTTATATAAAGAGCACATTTTTGTCCTTCAAAGTTTAGTATCGTCATGCTGCTTGTTAGGAAAAGACGCTATCCATGTGTTTGATTTCTAAGAAGACAAGAATGGAGCAAAATTAATGATTAATTGGTTTTTTTGCCAAAACTCTACCTATTATGGAGACTCTAGTTTTTCAAAAACTTCGGGTTCTGATGAGATCTTTAGACAGATCGAAATACTAGTATCAACCTAGGGAATATGTTTGTTTTGCCTTATTTTTGGAAATATACGGAAATTAAAAGCTCGTTTTATTTTATCATTGTGCATAAACTACAAATTTCAATGAACAAATTTTGAATTAAAATTCCAAATACTTTGAAATATTTAGAAAAGATCTTCAAGTTTTAGATTATTTTCCACATCTTTAAATACCAAATTAAAAAAAAAAAAATCCCTTCATATAAAAATATATTATTAATATTACTTAGAATTTGTAACTTTTTGCAGAACCTGTCTTTGTAATACGTATTATCGAATAGATTTAGGTACTTTGTGTCTAAATATGGCAAAACAAATTTCTCATTAATAGTTTTTGAGATATCGCGGTTTTTATATTTACTATACATACATTTTTTTTTATATAAATTTTTTTTCTTTTCGAAATATTTCAGGATATATATAGTCAAGTTCGAGGCCATAGTCTATATTTCTTTATTAGGATATTGCCCTAAAAAATAATCTATAGAGTTTTTGTTTTCAAATTTATTAATTGACCATTAAAAGTAGTGACCATTGAAAGTAGTGACAATCCCATGCAAAACATCAAACAGTAATATAACCTAGTTATCCCAATAATAATATATGAAATTTGAAAACTTGTTTGTTATGTGCAAGCTCTACCTTTGGTAGACGCTTTTTGATTTTATTCTCCCTTTTATTTTCACACTTAATTTTTTTTTTTATATTTAAAAACAATATGTAAAGGGGGAATAACCAAGACCGTCCTTTGTCTTTTTGTACAATTTTGATATAATTTCACTTCTTTCAAAACGTGTTTTGATGAAGGGAACCTTGAAAATTCACGAAATAGATCTATCAACACATTCCTGAAAGTGGTCAATTAATAAATTTATAAACAAAAACTCTATAGATTATTTGTTAGGACAATATCCTAATAAAGAAATAGAGAGTATGGTCTTTAACTTGAATTATTTTCATTTTCATTGCGCAATTAAAGGTCGGAAAAAAACATCATTTTTTATTTTTAATAAAAATTATATCAAACTTGTATTTTTCATTCATCTATTTGTTTTTCACAGTTTTAACTATCACTAAAAAAGTAATTTCCATATCGCTACACGGTGAAAATATAATTTCTAATATAATAGTGATTGGAGGTCGCAAAAAAACATACATTTTCAAAAAAATTACGCCAACGCCTTATAAGTTCGTGATGTACGTCACCCGTTATTGTTGCGCTGACATCGACTTTGGTATACCTCCAACCGTATAAAATTACATCTGGTTTTATATACTATTCACAAAACTCAATTCCTTTGAATGGCGCCAAAAGTTTAAACATCGTAAAATTTGGTTTTACTTGTAAACCACCATATAACTTTTCATCATGTAGCGATATGGAAATTACGTTTTTAGTGAATTTATGTTCCAAGGTTTGGATCTGATAGTTAAAAACGGTTAGATAAGAAAAAATAGATGAATAAAAAAATTTCTTCTAAATTTCAAGTATGCTTTCTTTACATTTCTTACTTTTAAGTGGCGATCAGATCTTTAGGTGAAGATTATTCAATGTGAATCTTCGCATGCCCTTGTTTTTAAGTATAGTCTACCTAACCATGTTGATTGTTTCCTTAATTTAAAATATCTTGAGAAATTAGAGTTATCTAACTAAAGTCTGTTTCAACAGACTTTGAAATTACATATGAAGAGCTTATTGTAAAAACTTGACAAGCCACATTTATTGGTGTAAGGAAAAGTACCTGGAGTATAAAGGTCCTACAAAAGTCACATTGGTTGCACTTTTTTATCCTTTAAAAGGTGAAAACAAACTAAAAATAAAATGTGGCTTATCAAGTTTTTACAATAGGCCTTTCATATACATATATTTGAAAATTTGGTTGAAAAATGTCAATCGGTTCTATGGCGTAACCTAAATGAATTAAGCAAATAATTTAATTCGTGTTCAGAGCGCCCCGGTAGGCTAGTTGGTAGAGTGCTGGCTTATCAGTGCGGGGTCGTGGGTTCGATTCCCACCAGAGGCACTGGTATGTTTTTGCTACAAGGCGCCGAAAGCTATAGTAGCTAATGCTCGCTTAGGGTAATAATATTATATAATTTGTAATTATATGATTATTAATTAATAAAATAAAAAAAAAAATCGTGTTCAACGTATTATATGTAAAGGGTTCATAACAAAACTTATACAAATTTGTAATCAAATTTGTAATCTGCAATATTCCGACGAAAATCTATTTTTGTTCGACTTTGTTATCCAAAACTTCTGAGCTAATATAAAAAAAAAAGTTCAGAATCTCTCTAATTTTTAATATAATCCCAATATTTCGTTAGGTTTCCAACTGTCAAATGTTATAAAAATTCATTTTCTCTTTTACTTATATTTTGCCAACTAAAAATTCGTTTTTATGAATTTGTAAATATGTCCACTGTATTTTTAAATTGCAATAATACCAACATTATTAAATATATTTCCCAACAATTTATTTTTTGACTTCAGTATGACAAAAATCAAAATCATTTAAATTAGTTTTAAAATTAAATCACGATGATGTGTAGGATGACTTCATCAGCAACGGCAACAGCAACAACATTAACATCATCCTTCCCAACATTATTATCATAGTCATGTCGTCATTACAAAGACATCTTGTATTGTCACACATAGACCGATTTGATGAAGTTTAAAGTACGTGAACTACTAAAAATACTGAACTAACAAAAAAAAAAAAAGTGAAACGCTGAAGACAATATTCATACATAGTACAGCCAATAAACAGCTGCATTAAAACGTTAAAACTAAGAGACAGACAGACAGACATGCAGACAATATTCGTATTAAATGACTGACTGTTCAATTTAAATTGACAGCAAGAGCAACCAAAGAGTCAAGTTAGTTACAGATCCTTAAAAAAAAAACAAAATCTGTATGAATAAACAACAACCACAGCAACCAGTAAGACAAATTATGGAACAAATAGATCGACCTACAAATATCCTACCCCATTATTATTAATTTTAAACAACATCTTTTTGAAAAATATTTAAGGTTTCTTAACAATCAAACCGGCCAATGAAATTTGTACCACGTTTCCGGCACGAAAAATAAACAAAATGTTCTTGTAGCAACTTCTTTTTTCGTTGCGTAAATTAGGCGATAAGGGCCAAAATAGGTTTAGAAAGAATCTAAAAAACTACCTCATAAAAATAAATATGTTAAAGCATAAATTATTTCTCTTACCCAGATATAACTACAGTCTAGAAATGACATCTTTTGTACACTCAGGGAACTTCTGCTTTAAAAATCTGTAGTTGTTTGGGTTGTAATACAGTTTCTTTATTTTTAATGTAAATGTCAGTCATTTGTAGAATAAATTAAAATAGTTACTAACCTTCTAGGTCATTTAAAAAAAGCAAACCACATCAAATGACTGTTTTATGATTTTACATTCATTTTTACAGTTGTTGTTTGTTATTTAAAAAAATAAAAAAAAAAAATCTTTGTTTATTTTTACTACCATGTGGTTCATTTTTACTACAATTGTTAGTCATTTTTTGAACATTAAAAAACAAATGACAATGTTAGTTGAATTTACTGTAATGTAAGTCGTCCTTTCTATAACTGAAATTTCATTTGTTTTCAACTACAATTGCAGTTTTTTTACCTACATAGTATTCTAAGTGTACTTTTAATTACGAAGATATGGCGATTTTCGTATTTTGTAAAATGCGATATTGGGCGCTACGAAATAACCCCCAATGAAATAACACCCAAACGACAAAATGAAATAACCCCCAATGAAATAAATCCCAAAAAAAATGAAATAAGTCCCAACAAAAAAAAAAATGAAATAATACCCAAAAGAAATGAAATATTCCCCAAAGGTGAAAATGAAATAACACCCAAAATTTGGGGGTTGTTTCGTAATGAAATAACTCCCAAAGGAAGAAATGAAATAACTACCAATGAAATAAGCTCCAAAGAAATGAAATATGTCCCAAATTTTTTTATTTTTTGTTTTCATATTTTTGATTCTTTTCTTACACTGTTCAGTTTTTCTGCGTGGCGGCCTGCGGCCGATTTTAGGGGTTTTCTCCTCCATAGGACGCGGCAGGTGGCTTCGCTGAATACAGTTTTCCTGCGCGCGTCTCATTATCTTCCCTAGTGACACGCGCAGGGACACTTTATTCAGCGAAGCCACCTGCCGCGTCCCATGGAGGAGAAAATCCCTAAGAGCGGCCGCAGGCCACCACGCAGAAAAACTAACATATATTAAAAAAAATTCACTTTTAGCAAAATGAAATATCCCCCAAAAAATATGAAATAACTCCCAAAATAATTGCATATGAAATAATCTCCAAAGAATTTAAATTTTGGGCTTTATTTCATTGGGGGTTGCTTCATAATGAAATAATCTCCAAACCGTAAGATGAAATAATCCCCAAAAAAAATGAAAAAACCCCCAAGCAATTTTACACAATTTTTTTGGGGGTTATTTCATTTTTGGCCGTTGGGGGTTATTTCATTGGGGGTTATTTCGTAGCGCCGCGATATTGGGTGAAAAAGCACCTTACCTTGAATATTTATTACACTATTTTTCCCAACCCGGTAACCGTATAATAAAATATGTACTTTACCCCCTTCTAGGCAATGAGCCCTCCCATTACTTTTTCGCTGATCGCCTGTAAGATTTATCAGTGAAGTAAGGTGTATTGTAATATATAATATTTGGCGATACATTACTTTACCAATTATTTGGTAATGAGTGGTTGTGCTTGGTACTTAAGTCTCAAGTTAGTTAGTTTTCAAATTATATATGAATTTTTTTTCGAAATATTTTACTTGGCTTGTATATATTTTAAAAAAATTTCTGTAGTTGTATAATTAATAAGCACTTAGATAATACTCCCCCAGTTTTTTCTGTGTGTAGTATAACAAGTTTCAAAAACCACTTATGATCAGAAACTAACAAATATTTCCCACAGTGCAACGTTGAAAATTTTGTTTTTCCAGTAATTTTCCGACACTTTTTGAACAGACGGACCTTCTGTCTAGTAATGTTTTCATTTTGGGATTGGTAAAACACTTGTTGTCAGCACTTGTACCATCTGTAGAAGTGTCTTGCCAGCTGTGGTCCGTTGGTTTTTTTCGTCATTGGGAATGTAAACATGGGAATTTAATTATAAAACAAAACTTTCGTTTTTTTTTGTGTCCCAGGGTTAACATATTATTAATGAATTATTGAAAAAAGGTTGCTTCATGTTTCCATAGAAAAACTGTTATTTGTTACTTCTCTTTTTCTATTTTTCAAAATTAAAAAGATTTCTTTTAAAAATGTAGTGTTAAGGCGCCGTTTAAATGTCTCTCTTTTAGAAACCAAACATTTATTTTTTAAGATTTTATCTTTACTTGATAAGATAAACTAATCTATTAATATATTACCCGAGTAAAAAAGTTATATAGAAAATTATATAAATTTACATAGACAAATGTGATTATATATAGCCAATTGTGATAATATATTTTTGTTTATATCAGAGCTGTAAATGAATCATTATTTTTTGATTTCAATTCATTACGAATTCGAATTTAATTTTGAATAATTCTTTTCACATAAAAAAAGAATTGAATGAAATTTGAATTAATTCAAATGAATTTGGCAAAAATAAATTGGAATTCATTTCCAATTCAACTGAATTCGGCAAAATAAACTGCAATTAATTTTTAGTTCAAATAAGTTTGGCGAAATGAATTGCAATTTATTTCCAATTCATTGGACTTTTGAATTAAAAAAACAAGAAAAAATCGACATAATAAAAAAAATCGTTACATTAACAATTTTGAACCAATTTCAAAAAACAAGGTGTCACTTTACGCATTATTAAATGTCCTTTAAAAGAAAAATAAGAAAAAACTAGGTTTTCAAAGAATGTTTAGGAAAAAAGGCGTTAAAGAGAAAAAAATTAAAAAAAAAAAATAAAAGTTCGAAATATTTTGGATAATATTTTCACATTTGTTTATTAAAAGTATAAACAGATATATATATATATATGTATGCGTAGCGCATACTTTAGGGACATGGCCAAAATTGTACCCGAAATATGCGGTGTATCGAAAAAATTGTCCTCATCTTAAACGCTAGATGTATATATATATATATGTATGCACAGCGCATAGTCCAGAGACATTTATTCGTTCCCCCGCATAGTTTAGGGACATTTCCTTACTTTGGGGACTGTCCCCAAAATTTTCGCGCCTTTTCATACATCTAGCGTTTAAGATGAGGACAATTTTTTCTATACACCGCATATTCCGGCGACAATTTTGGCTATGTCCCTAAAGTATGCGCTACGCATACATATATATATATATATTTATATATATATATATATACGTATGCACAGCGCATAGTTTAGGGACACGCCCAAAATTGTCGCCGGAATATGCGGTGTATAGAAAAAATTGTCCTCATCTTAAACGCTAGATGTATGAAAAGGCGCGAAAATTTTGGGGACAGTCCCCAAAGTAAGCAAATGTCCCTAAACTATGCGGGGGAATGAATAAATGTCTCTAGAGTATGCGGTGTACATACATATATATATATATATATATATATATTTGTAAAGCTTAACTATTCATCTTTCTAAAACCGTTCAAAAATTTAAAATCGGCTTAGAAGTAATTAAGTTAAAAATATTTTTGTCCGTAAAGTCCTGAAAAAACGTTTTTTTGTCTATAACTTCAGATTTTGAGGGTGTATTCAAAATTCTGAAAATTGAAAAGTGATTTAATCAACAAGTCCTACAACCTACATTAGGTCATTTGACAAGTTTTTTTCACTGTAGCACCGTGTTATTAATCATATTTATAAAATTTTCTTATATATGACGAAGAGTTTCATAAAATTCTTTTGAATTAATTCAAAATCAATTCAATTCAAATGAATTGAAAATGAATTGCAATTCATTTTTCTAATTCATTTGAATTAATTCAAAAGTATGTTCCCATACATATTTGTATGTACCATACATATGCTTTTAGTATAATGTCATATACAGTGAAGCACGGTTATGTTCGTTATAAGCGAAGTTCGCATAAAAAAAAATGTTATGTTACAGGTTTTTGTCTTAAATTCTTTTCTCTTTTTCATTTTTGTTTGTAATATTGAAAAAATTCTTCCTTTAAATTGCGTTTCAAACAGTTTTTAATTCTTTTTAGTGAAGTTTCAAGTAACAATAGTGAATTTTATCGTTGATCTAAAAATTTATGTGTGAGATTTTATTTGTTCGGTTTTAGATCATGACATATTTTTCTCTAAATTAACAGAAAAATTATAATTTTTATATGATAATTTACTTTGACTATTAGAAAAAATTCGGTTAAAATTTTATATAATTTATTATATATTTACAGAGACCGACAATAACAGTTATCCCGAAAACTTTAACTCAAAAACTCTCCATGTTAGAGTCAACGGAGACGTAAACTATTATATACCAACCGATTCGAATTGAAGTGCTCTTTCAGAATCTATTGTCATCTTAAGGAAACGATCTCAACTCCACAGCTAAGAGTTATTTTTCAACGAAAAAATAAAAGATCGGATGAAACTCTTAAGAAGAGAGTTTTATTTCGCCTTCATTAAATAAAACTCTTTTAAGGAGTTTTATTTTTTCCGTCTGAAATAAAACTCTTTTGAGGAGTTTTATTTTTGCCGTTAGAAAATAAAGCTCATTTGAGGAGTTTTATTCTGAAACTCATTTAAGGAGTTTTATTTTTCCGTCTAAAATAAAACTCATGTTGTTTATTTTCTTCTTTTTTATAGACTTTATTTGCTATAATGTGTGTAGTAATTTATTTATTTAATTTAATGAACATAACTTTGAACGCAGGTCGCTCAATGCCAATTTAAGAGCAGAGAATGCTCTTTCCGCGCTTACCCCTGTTGCAGTTACACACTGTATAGTTTTTGCCAATGTATACGGATAGATTTTGTCAATGTACGGATAGTGTATTCTTTTAGCGTCCCAAAACTCAAAAAGAGGTTTATCAATCGATAAGGGCATTGGAAAAAAATCGTCGATTTCATAGAAAGCTTTTTTTCATCCTCATTATCACTTCCTTCGCTTATTTGTTCCACATATATAAGAAATAAAACAACAACCATTTAATAATAGGAATCAAACAATAACAAATTAAAAACATTCCTGTTTTCATTTTAATGACGATTTTTTCAATTGCAATGCAAGTGATTAGATTACACTGACTTACAAATTGCAATGATCTGGCAAACGGCAAACTTTGAGTGTCAATTTACATAAAATGAGTTTCATTCTCTGACGGAAAAAATAAAACTCCTCAAATGATTTTTAAAATAAAACTCCTCAAATGAGTTTTATTTTAGACGGAAAAAATAAAACTCCTTAAAAGAGTTTTATTTAATGAAGGCGGTTTTGGATGTTTTTTTTTTTCTTTTTAAGCAGCAAAATAACTGTAATAAAGGAACTTTTTTGATATCGCTTATAACCGTTACGGTCCCTGTATATTTATCATATCCGATATCCGTTTTTTCGAATCATTATATATCTCCCGTTATATGACATGAGATATCATTATACATGACATCACATTACATTTTTTTCTACTCGGGTATGTTTTAAACCCTTACAACCTCATGATTCTTTCGATTAAAAAATCTGATAATAGATATCAAATGAGAGCATGAAAAGGTTATGAATTAAATTTTGAAAACAAAATATTTAAATTAATAAGTTTTATCTTTCGTTTACAGAAACAAACAAATGTATAATTTCTAAAACAGAGACATTTAAAGGGGCGTATTAACACTACATTTTAATATTAAAGGCTAATAAATCTAAAAAATTGAAAAATTACAAATTGACATTTTTTCTATGTAAAAGTGCTATACGTTTTTTTTTTCAATAAAACATTAAAAATCGTTCAACCCCGGACGCTAAACAAGTGAAAGTGTATTTTTTTTCGAGTGTGGTCAAATTTAAAAAAACCGCATTTTAAAAAAGGATACCATAACAAAAGTCAAAAAAAATTTAATCCGCGGTATAGAAGCAGAGGAACAGTTTAATTCAAATGATAATGATCCGATATACTCTATTGGACAAAATAAAGTGCAATTTTTTACGGTTGTGTTTCGTGAAATAAAAATGGCTGAAAATAAATAGTATTGAATATTAAAAATATGACTCAGGGTGTGTAACTTTTTTAACTGCGTTTCAATTTAACCACAGATATTTCCATATTTGATTTGGTTAAATCCTAAACTTTGTTTATTTTCAGATAAGTTAGCTGGCCTAAATTTATTTATTTTATACACAATACGAAAAAGCACAATACAAAAAACTACAAATCCTATATACAGTGACGGACAAAAGTATTCACACAGCAGCAAACTTTATTTTAAATCTTTTATATTTTTAAAATGAAAGCTATTAGCCGTATAAGGTATTCAACAAAATTGTTTATTAACTTATTAATAATTTAAATATCACAAGCAAGGCTCAACTGAAGGAAGTTCTGTTGCAAGAATGGCAAAATATTGGAGCTTATGTTACAAAGAAATTGGTCCATTCTATGCCAAGAAGATTAAAAGAAGTCACAGCAAGGAAAGGCTACTCTACAAAGTATTAAATCATGTAAAATTTTATTTTTTGTACAAACATTTGAAGCTGTGTGAATACTTTTGTCCGCCTAAAATAATACTTTGAATTACATATTTAGTTTTTTCTTATAATATAACATACTAAGAATACGTTTTTTGTTGTATTTTAATAATTTATAAGTTAATAAACAATTTTGTTGAATACCATATCCGGCTAGTGGGTTTCATTTTAAAAATATAAAAGAATTAACATAAAGTTTGCTGCTGTGTGAATACTTTTGTCCGTCACTGTATAGGTTAGTTTAGATTTTCCTAAATGGCAACCAAAGATGGAGAAAGTACAGAGTTTTGTTGGACAACATAAAGTTCAATATTTATAAATTTTATTTAAAAACTTTAAATGAGTTAAAAGAGAGTACAGTTTTGTCCTTTTATCACATATTTTCTATTTAATATGACTTCTACAAGTAGTTTTTAAATATATAAAATCAAGTTTTTAAAAATATTTATGGCTATGGCCTTCTGTTTGGAGTTCATTATATCGAAAGCATTGTTGATGAATTTTACCATCAGCAATGACTCAAACAATTTGTATTTGTATTTGTATTAGTATTACATAAGTGTTCCGAACTAAAAAATCCAGTTTAGAATTTTCATTTACCGGTCGGTCAGATTTTTAAGTATAATGACTCATTCCATATAAAACCACCAAAAATTAAACAATTTTCGACCTGTACCCCCTTCAATTTTAACCAAACTTGGTATGGAAGGTAACCCTATGGGGAATGAGGAGTCAGTTGACCTAAAAGTGACTGGTTAAAGAAGGACTTATCACAGACTCGTGAAAATTTAATACTGAAGTGGGTTAAGCAGTGTCAATTGTCCTAAAATTACCAATCCTGTGACTGGTAAAGGGAGGACATACCACTTACCCAGAATGCTTATTAACAAGAAAAAGCCAATTAGACAGAATTTTACCCATTGTAAGCTGTTTAGTTCTCGTTTATTTTATATGACACTGCCCTTTTGCGACAGTCTTGTGGTATGCCCATCTTTGGTTAGTCCTGTGGCATGCCATTATGTGGTTTAAAGCACGACAAATGACCCCCTCCAATGTTAAAGTTGCCAGTTGCTTACATAGGGTAGGGTTTAGCAGAGGACCGGTCTCTGGCACGAAGGGACCGATCCTGTGGCACACGCAGAACCTGCCCCATTCCTTTCATTATGACATATCTATGTCATAATGAAAGTTTTGGGTTGTTAATTCTAACGGTTGTGGAAACATCACCTTTTAAAATATGAAAAAAATCGAAAATTTAACAACGAAAACATTATTTTTTCAACGTAAATGTATTTTTTCAAAAAACTCTTTTTTGAACCTCTGTATTTTAAAAAAACTATTTCTGTTTTTAATTTCCAAAAAAATATATGTTAGTTATCATTTATTTCACTATGCCGTTACCAAATTAATATGTGGAGCTCTTTACTGAATTTTTTTGAGTGCAGTTTAGACTTTTAGAAGAAAACTTCTAAGAAAATTAAATAAAACAAAATTATAACTGCATATTTTTATAGTTTTTAGTGCATAACTTAAGATTTTTTATGTATATTGTACAAAACCCATTGATCTGCTTAGTAAAAATTTACCTTACATAATTCATAGTAAGTCACATATCTTAACAATATAATAATACTACACTCAAAAAAATAATTTAGTACAAAAGTTAGTAAAACGTCTTGTAAATCAGGTATACTATTTTTTAGCAAATTTTTTTGCTAAAATCGTGTTTTCAGCTAAAATTTTTGTTATACTTATTCAGCACTTAACTTTTTATACTAATGCTTTACTAATATACTAATGTTTTACTAATTAATTTTGCTAAAAAAAATTGTGCTGATAAGCACATTAATAGTGTGGACGACAACCAGATTGAAAGATATACGCAGAATGAAGCAGATGTCGCGGCATGTCAAGATGTAGTAGAGAAGAGGAAAATGATACTAAAAAGTACAACTCTAATAAGACATATAAAAAAATCAACCATGGAAGACTTTTGTATCTGTTTTTCATACATAAAACAAATTTGAGGATTAAAACAACTTAAATTTTGCGTTGTCACCGGCTTGTGCAAATAATTGTCTATTAATAAAATAAAAGACAAAAGAAAATATTTAAATTTAATATGTATTTCTAAAGTAAATGTTTATAGATTTATAATCTAGTGTGGTCAAATTGCAAACAAACAAACAAACTTATACAGACATGTAGACAGAGTAACGCGAAAGACACATCTTAGGTAGATTTTTATGGTTCCTTTTTCTTATTGCAAAAAAGAGGGTTGTTTTTTTCGTTTCGTTTGTTTTTGTTTATTTTTTCGTTTCGTTTCTATAATTATCTTCGGCAGTTGCGTCCTTAAAAGATAGCATCATTTAGACAACCATTGATGTAAGTAGTTGAAAGAAAATTTTTGTTATGTTATATATATTTATTTCTATATATTTTCAGATATTAAATTACTTCATGACATCAATGTGGGAAAATGAAAATTTTTATATTTCGTAATTATTGTAAATTATTTTTAAAAGAATCACAAAAATATGTTTTATGATTTTCAGCAAATATATTAACTAAATTACAATTTTTTTATAATTTTTTTGCGTTGTTTTCAGTCAACTAAAATTCAGCAAAAAATTTATTAATTTTTACCAACGCTTTTTTATTTCTAATCTACTAAGTCTTAGCAAAACTTTTGCTGAATCTACTAATTTTGTTGCTAAAAATCAGCTCGCTGATTTTCAGCAAAAGATTTTGCTGACATTAGCAATTTTTTTGCTAGCACCCTCCTGACTAAAATTTTGCTGACTCAGCAAAATTTTTTGCTGACTTTACAAACTTTTTTTTTTTGAGTGTACTAGATAGCTCAGCTTGAGTTAGTTGTAGTCTTAGTAAACAAGAGATTTGTAACAAATTTATGTACCATCATTCGTTTCCTAAAACACACTTTTTTAGTGCATGAAGTTCCTGTCCCTGATTATAAGGATACCAAAAATCTTTCATCTCCAATGCAATCAAATGCATATTCAAATGTATCGCATTTTCCCCTGAAATTAAACGGCAAAATCAAAAGACTTAAGACACAACCTTCAAATTTGGCTTATTTGTTGTCATAAAATATTTAAAATCTAAAATTAGCTAATTTTCTAACTTTTGTTGTTTTATTTTATTACCACTTCCCAATGTTGAAAAAATAGTTTTTTTCTAACATCAGTTAAGTTATGGATAAACTTCTAAAAAAATATACTAAATATAGTTTAAAAAATATTTACATAAAAAAGTAATTTATTAAAACATATTTATCCATATCTTTTTGACGGTTTAAGCCACAAGTCTCATTGATACATAATTTTTAAAGATACTTAAATCGTGATTTACTGCTTTAAACATATAAATCCCTTCTTGATGGTGAAAGGAATTTTTTCCAAATCCGTGATTCAAACCGCAGTATTTAAAAAAAAATTGCTCTTCTAAAATTTTTAAAAACATATATCGGCCATACCATCGAAGACCGGCCGGAAAGGGTTTAGGGTTTCCCAATCGTATTTAATGTCAAAGGTTCTTTGACATTAACAGTAAATGTTTGCCCTTGGGCACTCCGACTTCAATTAAATTATGTATTCAGAAACTCTATGCAACTACTTAAAGATTGGAGTTTTTGGTTTTTCAAATTTCGAAAATTCCACGGTTTTATGCAATTTAGTTTTATTGAAAAATGAGAAATATGCAAAAAGTGTGTAAGTTTGATCATTTATCACAGATCATCACCATTAAAATTGAATTCGAATAGCACACATGCCAATTTTTTTGTGCAGTGATTTTTTTCAGCGTCAAAATTAAATGCATTTTTTATGCAATTTCTTTTTTAAAAGAACTTTTCACAAATTTGTCCATTCTTAATTAAAAACAAAAAAATGCTTATTAGCAAAATATGGGATTTTTACTATAAAGCAACACTTTCGTTTTTTTTGTGTCCAGGGGCTTATATATTCCAGCAACAAATAACCTGGATTTGGTAAGCAGTAACTTTATTTGAATGCTTCCAAAATAGCGCTTCACCGCCTTACATACAATAAACCAATAAGGGAAGGTATTCTGTTGTGCTCCCATAAAAGCCTTCTTTGAAGCAGTGAATAATGCTTACTATGAAGCAGTAACGAATGCATACCATGAAGCATTAATGTTGTCAACACACAACAAAAAGCGCTTCTTATTGCCTAAGAAGGCATGAATTTATTGCTTCTTAGAGAACATGAAAGAAGCGCTTTTCAACTGCTTAAAAGAGTCAGACCAAGTGGGAAATCCATGCCTTCTGCATTTGCTTTTGGAAGCGTTTCGTAATTAAATAATGCCTTCAGGAAGTGCTTGTGAGAAAGCACTATTTTTTTGCTAGAAATAAAAATGAATTATTTAAAAATGGCTTGCTTCATGTTTCATATTTTTTTCAAAATTAAAATGTCTAAATTTAAAAATGGGGTGTTAAGGCGCCATTTAAATGGCGTTTACAAACTGTACATTTAATTTTAATTTTTAACCCTTCCAAGCCCGTGTTTCTCTCTATAAAAAAAATCTGATATTCAATAGTAAACATGGGCTTGAAAGGGTTAAGCATTTAATTTTTCAAAACAGAATACATAAGTAAATTCTTCTGTCTTTCACGAACAGAAAAAAATTTAAAAATTAAATGCTTAGTTTTTATAACAGAGACGTTTGAAGAGGCGCCTTAGCAGTAAATTTTTAAATTCAAGTCTAATAAATCTTAAAAAAAACTACAATTTGTCGTGTTTGCTGTGTAAAAATGCCATGGATGGCAAACAGTTCGATGCGCGTATCGGTAATGGTAACCCTATTTTGTTATTATTATTAACGGTATTATAGGGGTATCGATATTTCAGTTATTTTTTTAACGGATTTTTAGCGTTAACGGTATTTCACTTATTTTGGTAAAGGTATTTTAGTGGTAACGGTATTTCGCTAACGTTATTTTAGGGATAATAGTTTTTTAGTTATTTCGGTAACTGTATTTTAAGGGTAACGTTATTTAAGTTATGCAGGTAATGTCATGCACACCAAAATTGTTAGCCCAATTATGCCCGAGATCTAATGACTGGCTAGTTTATGATCGAACTATGGGGAAATTAATCTTTTTACAGCAGTTTTTTTTTAGATCTTGTCAGATTATTTCGGTAACGGTATTTTAAGGATAACGCTATTTCAATTATTTCGGTAACGACAGTTTAGCGATAACGGTATTTTAGTTATTTCGGTAAAGGTATTTTTGGGCTATTGTTATTTCGATTATATCGGTAACGGTATCCTACGGATAACGGTATTACAATTATATCGGTAACGGTATATTAGCGAGAACGATAGTCAGCTGAAAGGGTTTTGAATCGGTAACGGTATTTTAGCGGTATTGCATGTCATCCATGAGAAATGCTCCAAGATTTCTTTTCAAAAAATCATTAAAAATAGTTAAACCGCGGGACCCAAAATAGTAAAAGTTTAACTTTTTGAGAAAAAATTACATATCTTTCAAATATGCATTGCTTTTTAAGATCGAGGGTGGCCAAATTTTGGAAAAATGCTCTTTAAAACTAAATTGCATAAAAAATTTATTTTTGACACTGGAAATTTATTTAAATCCGCAGTACAAAAGTTGAAGAGTGTACCATTAAAGAGCATTTTAAATGATAATGATCCGAAAAATATTAAAGGAACTACGAATGTTGTAACTTGCACACTTTTTGCATATTATGCATTTTTCAAAAAAAAGTAAATCGCGAATAAACCCACGGTTTTTTCGAATTTCAAGAAACTAAAAACGGCAATCTTTAAGTGCTTCCATAGGTTTTGTGCGTGCTAAATGTTAGTGTCTGACCGAACAGTTCGGCCAGAAAATGCATTTGGTCTGTATTCGGTATTTTAAAGCATTATGGATTTAATTAAATAAGCT
The DNA here is from genome assembly GCA_021234595.1 of Delia radicum. Classification (NCBI taxonomy): domain Eukaryota; kingdom Metazoa; phylum Arthropoda; class Insecta; order Diptera; family Anthomyiidae; genus Delia; species Delia radicum. The sequence continues at coordinate 31,117,574 of CM037853.1, forward strand.
CAACAAACATGTTTCCAATACCAAAATTTGTCATCATTGCCTCTAGATATAAAAAAACCGACAAAATATAGTTTTTTGGCCGAACTGTTCGGTCGGACACTACTAAATATAATTGAAATCGGAAGACCCAAGGTCAGATTGTGGCCAATCTTACGCGGAATGGCCGATATGTTAATTATAAACTATTCTTCTATACCGTCATTCAAATCCCTATGTGGTACTCCTACATGCTTTTGAGGCTTTTTAAATAAAGTGAATACATTTTTATTTATAACTAAGGATTCCGTAAGAGCTCCACAAAAAGATTTGGACACGACATCGGGAAGTAATTTATATTTAACATATATTTTTTAAAAATTCAAAAATACCGCGGCAGTCTGGTATATCCATTGTGAACGTTAAATTTTTCAATAAATTTTTAAATTTTTCTTCTTCTTCCTGTAAAAATCTACCTAAAACAGTTTTTTGAAATACAGCTTTTTGAGCCGTGGTTTTTGAAAACAATGCAATTTGCCTTTGGGAAGTGAATAATTTGACTCCTCAAGTAAAACCACAATTTAAATACACACAAAAGAAAAATTTAATAGCAATATTCGGAAATCTAATGTAAATATCGTTGTAAAGGGTGTTTTTTTATACAGGTATAGAACTTTAAGTTGGCAAAGCTTTTTTAACTGGCGGCCATTTTGTCAGCAGTCAATTGATTTATGTTAAGTTTGCTTTGGCATTTCATCATGAATAGACTGACGCCTGAACAACGTTTCCAAATTGAGCAAATTTATTTTGAAAATCATGGTTCTGTTCGAAATACGTATCGCTCACTTCATAAGCGAATTCTGTTTAGGGATGAAGATCACTTTTGGTTAAATACGTCAACAAACAAAACTGCCAACATGCCACACCGCTCATGCCACAATTGATTTATTGAAGAAAAACGTTTGGTAACTGCATAATTTCACGCTTCGGACCAGTGAATTGGCCTCCAAGATCGTGGCATTTAACGCCGCTGGACTATTTTCTGTGGGATTATGTGAAGTATATGCCGATAAGCCCGAAATGATTGACAACTTGGATAACAACATTCGCTGCGTTATTACCAATATAAGGCCACAAGTGTTAGAAAATGTCATCGAAAATTGGACCTCCAAATTAGACTACGTCCGAGCCAGCCGTGGCGGTCATATGATAGAAGTCATATTTAAATTATATTGCCAGAAGATTATCTTTCGAATAAAGTAAATTTCATGTAAATATAAAATATGCATCTTTGTTTTACTCCATTTCAAAGTTCTATACCTCTATAAAAACACCCTTTTATAATTTGTTGCCATTAAATACACTTTTCAATTCGGTTGTCACTTTATTTCTCTGTGTGTAGCTTTAAAATGAGGCATCAAAGACTCTCGTAGCCTAAGCCGTCACAAGGATATGAAATATTATGTAAAATATTAAAATTTTCGAATATTTGTCATATTTTGAAACGCAATCTTTTAAGATCCGCTGGGATTAGATATCCTACATTTGGACGAGGTTACGATGTACATCTGCTTTACCAAGTTTGCTTGAAATCTGGAGGGGTGTAGGAAAGCGAGGGGCTCATGCCATTCTCATATAAAATTTTTCTTTATAAGAATTAATATTGAACGTTTCTAAATAGAATCATCTTAAAGAAGAAAAAAATAATATTTTGTAATCCGCAAACATTAACTCCAACTCATAATAGCTCATTCCACAGTAGCGCAGATACAGGGTATATAAATAGACTTAACAGTCAAAAGAATTTGTTAATATGAACTGAATGAAGTCAACAGAAAAAAGTGAAAAAAATTGAGATTTCATGAAATTGATCGTGACATTATGAGGATCGTGCGCTTTTAAATTTACTAATAAAGCGGAACTAAATGAAAATGAAAATTTTTGCAAAATGATTAAACACAAACCAAAAGGGAATATTAAATTAAAAAAGAAAAAAGAAAAAAAAACAAGGAAAAATTTATTTAAGAAATGTTAAATGTTCAGACACAACGATAAAAAAAAAAATTGTCCAATTTGTGATGAAATGAGCAAGCAGGTTACAAATATTTTTCCATACTGTCACCTTTAAACAAAGAAAAAGAAAAACAATTATTATTAAAATTTGTCATTGCAGTTTGTTAAGGTGGGTATATTGGTGTTGGTGGCAGTGCCAGTTGGTGGCAGTGGTTGCTTGCTGCTGCTGTTGGTGGTGGTGGAGTATGCAAATTTGTCTTTAATGCGCTAATGAAGTTATAAAACTGCACGACATTTTGGTGTCTATCTTAACACTCCATCACACAACATTGCCAAAGACGACAATATTAAGACAGACATATATAATGGACAGACAAATCTACCAATGGAATACACAGACAGATTCCATACAATAAAGACAATACTCTAAAGTTATTTTCTGTGTTCTTTTTTAAATTTCTTTTCACTTTAACACTCGCCTTTCGTTTACAATAATATGCAATTGTCAGTTTGAAATCCTGAGCATTGAATAAAAAGCAGCTTCCTCAATTGCTATGCCATCCATATGGATGTAAAGCAATGGCAACCAAGTCAACTAACTAACCAGCCAACCAACCAACCAGCCATCCAAGAAACCCCAACTTATCAACCCAAACAACCAATATACACGACGAGTACAATATTATTTTCTGTTTTCTTTGTGGTATTTCTTATTTCTGTACTTATGAATGATTTGCAGCGTAACGAAACATTTCGTTGTGGATTTTCGAAAATTCATAGATGTGGCATGTGTCCCATTATATTTGCCTTTTGGCTGAACTTTTTTTTTTTTTTTTGTCTGTGTTGACTGATTTTGTAGTGCGTAGGCTAATTTATAATTAATTTGAAATGTGCAATTCTATACACTTATTCTAGCTATTTGAAAGACCACACAATCGATTTGTTTAAATTGTTCAATAGACACAGTTTACAGAGCGATTAGTTTACTAGATTAGATTATATGGCACTATGCACCGCGACCAACTTAGGTATTTTGTGCTGCCTAAAGTTACCCTAAAGATTCAAGCTACCTATAAAGCCAATAATCCTATTAGGCAAAATCTTCATAATGTCCGAAGGGGAGACAAAGCGATCGCCAAGAAACTTTTCACGCTTTTCACAAAGCCTCGGACATTCACAAAGAACATGCTGCCGATGTCTCAGCTACCAGTTCGCAAAACCTACACTCATCCGTGTCCGAAAGACCCCTTTTGCGCAGGTGGTATCTGAGATTGCAGTGTCCAGTCAGGTAAGACACCAGGGTTCTCAAGTCACCCCTCCCGAGGGACAAAAGTTTCCTCGATCCTGCACTGGAAAAAGAGATTACTCTCTTAGCCTGTCGTTGGCCAAGAGAGTTTTCCCAATAGAGAGAGAATTCTGATTCCCTCCACGACCCGAGCTTCTCCCTAACATACCCCAAAGGTATACCACAGAATGGTTCAGGGCCAATAAAGGGCCTTCGGGCCCCGCAATTAGCAAGACAATCTGCCCTCTCGTTCCCTCATGCACCTCGTGACCAGGAACCCACCATAAGGTAAGCGAGTTGCGCCCGCCAAGTCGGTTAAGAGCCAGAATGCTTTCCATGACCAGACCAGATGACACCTCATAGGACATTAAAGCCCTTAATGCCGCCTGACTGTCAGAAAGAATGTAGATGCGAGATCCAATAGTGCCCCTTCGTAGACACTCCTCCGCGCAGACACAGATAGCAAAAATCTCTGCCTGAAAAATGGAGGGGTATCTACCCATGGGTAAGGCCCGTTGGAAACCTGGTACATAGACACCCGCACCAGTGTCACCATTCGCATGCTTTGAGCCATCTGTGAACCATATCTGAGAACCCCGCTCTGGCTCCCAGGATCTGTTGGTCCACATGGCCCTGTCGAACAGCATCACTTTAAAGTTCCTATCAAAGATGAACTCCGGTGACCTCCTATCCGTAACCTTTGTAATCGGGTCATCAATTAGGATTCTAGCGATCCTCATGTGACCCCTTAGATCACCTCCCCTCATGTCACCGAATTCTCTAAGTCTGGAGGATCCTATGCAGGCAGCCTCCATTACAGAAATATGCAATGGTGGTATCCCCAGCATAACCCCCATGGCATCCGTCGGGCAGGTTCCGCCTGCCCCCGTTATGCCAATACACATAAGACGGTAGATCCTCTTGAGAGCATCCCTTGCCCCTACCTGTTCAACCTTTGGCCACCATGCCAGGGCAGCATAGTTTATTAGTGGACTAACTTGTTTGACCAACGAACTTGCCAACAAACTCATTTCTTAGTTTCATTTCTATGCATTTTTCCACAAAAAAAAAAAATACATTGTGGGGTGATATGAGAAGTTTGAGGCGGAGGTGGTAATATTAAAAAAAATATATTAAATCAAAAATAATGGATTTTACAGCAATTTACGTTTATTAACAATAAACAAAGTTAAAACTAAGAATAAATATAACAAGCATATAAACAAAATTATTCTTCTACCGATTATTGTATTTGACAATGGGAACGGCTGAAAAATATTCATGTTTTGTTCACAAAATTCAATTCATGTGAACAGCGGCATTGAATATGATGAATATAATGTTAACAGTATTCTAGGAATTTAATTTTATAGACAATTCGTTCCAACAAATTATTAAAAAAAAAAAATGTATCTAATGAAATTGAAGATGATGATGAGGGTATTGCTTTTTAGAGATACACATATACAAAATTACTAGTGTCTATGGCAAGCTTTATTATTTTTGTGATGTATTTTGGCAACATGTCTCTTAAATTAATTAAAAAAATCACTTTTACTAAAAATTCTACTAACACAATATAAATACACTCTAAATACGCTTAAATGGTTTAATAGCTTTAGAAATCAATAAAATATTTCAGAAATATTTAAGCAATTAAAAAAAGGAAAAGACCCTAACCGCGTGTTTGAATACAAAGAAGACAAGAATAGAGAAAATTAAAGATTAATAGGTTTTTTGTTAAAGCTCTGGCTCTATGGAGGCTCTAGATTTTCTAAAATTTCGGGTTCTGATGAAATCTTTAGCCAGATCGAAAAACTAGTATCAACCTGGCTAATATGTTTGATTTTGAAAATAAAATAAAAATAATCTCGTTGAACACAAAAACAAAATACTAATAAAACTGTAAAAAATAAATGGTTTATTAAAAAAATTCTTTTTGCAATAGTAAAACACAATACTAAAGATTATTCTAAAAATTGTAATTTAGAATTCGGACCATCATGGCAACCCTAGTAACCATTTCATTATATGCCCTTTTTTTAAAGAAAACTTTTAATTTTACCTCACCACGAATAAATTTTTTAGTCCTAACGTAGCTGGATTTTAAAATTTTAAAATGACCCTACATTAGGGACTTGATTTATTACTCCTGTACAAAACAAAAAAGAAACTCGTTGAGGTTGCACAGCGCCAACCGATTTCATATCTTATTTTGAGAAAAAAAATCATTTAAATTAAATATTGCTCATGTAAAGTACAGGCGTTTGCTTCATAGCATATAGAAAAAAGTTCTAACTATAGAAAAATTAAAAAAAAAATTAAAAAAAGGGGCTTACTAGCCCCTAAAATGCTATTAATGTTTTCCCCATAATACTATTAAAACTTCACCCCATACTGAACATAAGCACAAGAATTCGCATAAATTAAACAATTATCAATTTTTTTTGCGGATATTATTTCTGCATTAAATAAAATGTATTTTTGCATATTAACCAAATTAAAAATGTTGACGGGAGTATTTTTTATAAACAAAACACGAACACCAAAAAACCTTTTTCAATTAATGTTTCTCTCAGTTATCGAAACCCAATTAAAACATACGCCTTCGAAGTCATAAATAGTTAAAAGCAGAGTCCGAAAATAACAGTTATGTCGAAAACTTTAACTCAACGGAGACGTATACTAATCGATTCGTAATGAAGTGCTCTTTCAGAATACATGGTGATCTTAAGAAAATGATCTCAACTCCACAGTTAAGAGTTATTTTTCAACGAAAAAATAAAAGATCGGATAAAACTTTAAAGGAGAGAGTTTTATTTCGCCTTCATTAAATAAAACTCTTTTGAATAGTTTTATTTTTTCCGTCTAAAATAAAACTTTTTTGAGGAGTTTTATTTTTCCTGTCAGAAAATTAAGCTCACTTGAGGAGTTTTATTTTGAAACTCATTTAAGGAGTTTTATTTTTTCCGTCTAAAATAAAACTTCTTTTTTTTTATTTTCTTCTTTTTTATTGACTTTATTTGCTATAATGTGTGTAGTAATTTATTTGTTTAACTTAACGAACATAACTTTTATTGAGTTCAAATACTGCCCCAAAAGCGATGACTGAGATTGAGATGTATCGCAAACATCCGGCGAAGATCGGAAAACATCCGATGAAGATCGTGAAGCTTCCCTGTTTATCGACGGTCGATCATCGCATTGGTTATTTTTAATGTGCAGAGAGAAAAACAAGTAAACCGCATTTTTAGAAAAATATTGATAAAATATTTTTTAAACTTACTTGCTTCTCCAACTGCAAAATCCGAACGATAATTTGTTGAGATGGGTTCGACCACACATTAATTTTAAAGGCTCCATCGCTATGATGCACTGAACTCGTGGATCCAAATATAAAGCTGCAAGCAATGTTGGATTTTGTAGCAGCATTTTTTCACGCATTTCTATTTTTTCTAAAAATTCAGAGCTTTCGGGCTTCGTCTGAACTGCAAGCTTCATTTTAAGCCATATATTAAAAAAATTGCTGAAAAATAATTGCTGCCGTTTTAAATTGTTATTGTTTTATTTCTTATCTCTTAATGCAGTTACAACTGGATTTTATTCAGCTAGTTATGATAAATAAAGATATATAAAAATAAAACAACAACCATTTAATAATAGGAATCAAAGAATGATCTGGCAAGTGGCAAGCTTTGAGTGTCAATTTACATAAAATAAGTTTTATTCTCTGACGGAAAAAATAAAACTCCTCAAATGAGTTTTAAAATAAAACTCCTCAAATGAGTTTTAAAATAAAACTCCTCAAATGAGTTTTATTTTAGACGGCAAAAATAAAACTCCTCAAAACAGTTTTATTTAATGAAGGCGAAATTAAACTCTCTTCTTAAGAGTTTCATCCGATCATTTATTTTTACGTTGAAAAATAACTGTTTTGGATGTTTTTTTTTTTTAAGCCACAAACTAACTGTTATAAAGGAACTTTTTTGATATCACTTATAACCGTTATGGTCGGTCCCTGGTTAAAAGCTTCGATTTATTTTTAAATAGCAGAATGTCTACAAAAAGTATTAATATAAAAATCTGATAATCTTTAACTTCAAGCTCATATATTAGTTCTCATTTGGTGGGATAACTAGGTTATATGAATGTTTGAGAGAATTAGCATAATTTCTTATACATTTTTTTAAAAACTTTTTAACATTAGAATTTTTTCAAGTTTGATATAATTTTTATTAAAAATAAAAATTATGTTTTTTTGGACCTTTAATTGTGCAATGAAAATGACTCTATATTTCTTTATTATGATATTGTCCTAACAAATAATCTATAGAGTTTTTTTGTCTTCAAATTTATTATTTGACCCTTTCAGGAATGTGTTGATAGATCTATTTCGGGAATTTTCTAGGTTCCCATCATCAAAACACGTTTTGAAAGAGGTAACAATCCCATGCCAAACATCAAACATTCATATAAGCTAGTTTACTCACTACATGAGAACTATTATATATATGAGCTGGAAGTAAAAGATTATCACCATTGATCAAAAAATATATTGAAAACTTGTTTGTTATGTGCAAGGTCCACCTATGTTGGATATTCAATACACGTTATATATTGCTATCCAAGCCAACTGTCCACATAAAACAGAATTATATCGCAGCAGTGTCAAACTAACGGTATTTATCTTGCTGTATGAGAGGAATAAAACTTTAAAATTTTTCTAAAAAAGTATGCAAAGCAGACGTGATTAAGTATTGTCAAAATTTTGTGATCAAAATCTTCAAATTTTAAGTAACTTATCAATAACACCACTTAGTGTTAGTAATGTGCAGTCTTTTTTCGATTTCGATCTATTTCTTCGTCATCATCATAATCATCATCTGGTGTTGTTTTGTTGTACGTATTGTTATTTTGCCAATTTCGATCGTGAGTCGTGTGACATACTGGCACATGGATTATTTTTCTTATTTTTGTGACTATTTTTTGTACTTTTTGGAGTTTTTTTTTAAGGCATCTTAAGTCATATAGAATTTAAGTCACTTATTTTTCTTCAAATTATGCTAAAATTTCTTTCAACATATTTTTGTTATTTTTTTCCTATTAACTGCGATTAGTTTTTGAATTTTGGTTTTAGTAACGGTTGGTATTTCATTTTTGAACTTGATAGATATATGTATATTTCCTTTTACCTATATATGTATGTGTAGTTAGTATCTATTGCAGTTTATTATTATATTTAATGACATCCCAGCAAAACATGTCCTCGATTTGCTAAGCAGTAACTATATTTGTATGCTTCCAAAATGGCGCTTAACCACCTTGCATACAATAAAGCAATTGGGAAAGGCATTCTGTTGTGCTTCTCAAAAGGCCTTCTTTGAAGCAATGAATAGAGCTTACAATAAAGCAGTAAAGAATGCATACCATGAAGCTTTAATGTTGTCAGCACACCAAAAAAGCACTTTTATTGCCTACGAAGACATGAATTTATTGCTTCTTAGAGTACATGAAAAAAGCACTTTTGATCTGCTTGAAAAAGACATAGCAAGTAAACATCGCGAAATCATGCCTTCTGGATTTTCTTTGGAATTTAATTAAATAATGTCTTCGGGAACTGCTTCTGGGTAAGCACTTTTTTTTTTTGCTGGGAAAGTTAATCGTGTTTAGCTTTTGGTCACCATTTTTACCTTATGATCGTGCTGTGTTGTCTTATTATTTAGTTAGTGGTGACCAGACAACCTATATTTCTTTTTCAGTTGTTTCCATACAAATTTATGCATAAACTCCATGTATCATAAATATGCTTAACAACCACAAAAAAAAAAACATAAAATAATGACAATATTTCAGTCGTTGACTTTTACTTTTTTGCGATAGAGAAAAATGATGTTGAAAAAAATTGATTATATTTTTTTACGAAGGATAATATGTGTACCATTTTATGGTAATAATGTTTGTCATGACATGGTTATTGATTAACTGGGTTTGTGGTCTTTTAAGGATTAATGGAAAATTTTGTACATTAATTGAATAAAGAAAATTTCCAGAGGTATTAGGGGAAAAGAACTTAATAATTCTTTACTTCAATTGGAAACTCTGGCTGCCCTTAACATAAATTTTATCTTAGGAAATACATTCATTTATTGGTAGTGACTAGGGGTGGCCAACGGGACTGCTTTTATAAACCCCGGGATTCGGGATTATGAAAACTCCGGGATCCCGTCGTTTTTCAGGACTTTTCGGCATTTAGGAACAAATTTTTTTTTTTTTTTTCTTTCTATAAAACATGCAAATAAAATAATTCATTAGAAAATTTTACTATTCACATTTCTCAGTATGAAAAACAAACAAACTTAAACTATTAACTTATTATTGACCAAGTGTTCCGATCTTTTCCAGTCTTTTTAAACGGTTATATGTTTTATAGTTTTATTACTTTTTTGTTTCAAACTCCATGTATTTAAAAAATAAAAGCAAATTAATTATTTTAGCTAGGTTGATTACATGTAATTTGAGCTGGCTAAAGATCTCATCAGAATCCGAAGTCTTAGAAAAGCTAAGGCCTAGAGAAACGGCAGAGTTTTAACAAAAAACTTAGTAATCATCAATTTTGCTCCATTCTTATCTTCTTAGTAATCAAGTACGTGGCTATTGTTTTTTCCTAACAAGCGTCATGAAGTTACTAAAGTTACTTGAAGGTCAAAACTGTTCTATTTATATAAAAAAAACATTAGTTTTTACTCTGGCTCAAGTAATATTTTTTACAGTTTTGTTAGTTTTTTTGTTTTAATGCACTGAAAAGAACTTTTCCTTTATGGAAAAGAACAACAGTTATTTAAAAAGTTAATCGGTAAAGTTGTTTCAATGGAATACACAGTTAAATTACCTAAGAAATATATTTTTTAACTTTATGTCTGTTATTCAATAAACAGAAAAACGAACTTTCGGTAAAATTAAAAATATTCACTTAAAACTTTCTATTTACAACAAAAACTTATTGGTAGCGATTCTTATTCTCACTTTCACCATTCACCTCAGTTTTTGAACATAATTTTCTCCCATATACTACAAATGTAAAATTTTTTTGTTATCCAATCGTCTTTACAATCAACAAATATTCAAAAATCAGAAATCGCTACCATTATATTGTATTGAATATTGAAATAAACGAAAGCAATCTCATTTATAGTAATTAAATGTGCTAAAGTCCCAAAACTTATTTAACAAATTGTGAAAAGCAATCTGATGTAGGCGTGTCCCTATCCGGATTTCATTCCTGCCTAAGGAAATCTTCAGGGGACTTTGTTATTAGAATTTCTAGAGATATTTGTTATGTTAAATCACAAACTCAATGAGAATTTCTTGTCCTCGTCTAGGAGCGAGATTCAAAATTTAAAATATCAAAGAAAAACCAAAACAACAACAAAAAATTGTCACAATTGGCTTTGTCATCTTCCAAATACTACTCTGTTTTTTTGACAGACCTAGCAATGTAGTGACGTTTATTCAAGTAAATCAACAATAGAAAATCATGTTTTCTATTAGTGTCAGTTACATTTAAATTTGCACAAGCACCTGCATATTTGTTATTTAAATTTATTTTCATCGGGATAAACATTAATTGCATTTATAGTAATTAAATGTGCTAAAGTCCCAAAACTTATTTAACAAATTGTGAAAAGCAATCTGATGTAGGCGTGTCCCTATCCGGATTTCATTCCTGCCTAAGGAAATCTTCAGGGGACTTTGTTATTAGAATTTCTAGAGATATTTGTTATGTTAAATCACAAACTCAATGAGAATTTCTTGTCCTCGTCTAGGAGCGAGATTCAAAATTTAAAATATCAAAGAAAAACCAAAACAACAACAAAAAATTGTCACAATTGGCTTTGTCATCTTCCAAATACTACTCTGTTTTTTTGACAGACCTAGCAATGTAGTGACGTTTATTCAAGTAAATCAACAATAGAAAATCATGTTTTCTATTAGTGTCAGTTACATTTAAATTTGCACAAGCACCTGCATATTTGTTATTTAAATTTATTTTCATCGGGATAAACATTAATTGCATTTATAGTAATTAAATGTGCTAAAGTCCCAAAACTTATTTAACAAATTGTGAAAAGCAATCTGATGTAGGCGTGTCCCTATCCGGATTTCATTCCTGCCTAAGGAAATCTTCAGGGGACTTTGTTATTAGAATTTCTAGAGATATTTGTTATGTTAAATCACAAACTCAATGAGAATTTCTTGTCCTCGTCTAGGAGCGAGATTCAAAATTTAAAATATCAAAGAAAAACCAAAACAACAACAAAAAATTGTCACAATTGGCTTTGTCATCTTCCAAATACTACTCTGTTTTTTTGACAGACCTAGCAATGTAGTGACGTTTATTCAAGTAAATCAACAATAGAAAATCATGTTTTCTATTAGTGTCAGTTACATTTAAATTTGCACAAGCACCTGCATATTTGTTATTTAAATTTATTTTCATCGGGATTGTTTCTACCGATTTTGTCAATAAATTTTTTAACAGTTGAAAATAAACTAAAAAATACAATTGTTTTAAACGAAAATTAAGTAGTGCTTTTTTTTAACTGATTTTCAATTAATTTAATGGGTATATTCAGTAGTCTCTACGGAAAAAATATTGTGAGTGTATAGATTGAGATACTTTTTTATTGATAAGTACATTTTTAAAAACCTTAAACTAATTCAACATCTTCACTAAAAGCCTGAATAAAAGACTTGTAGCAAGTTTTTGTTCAGATTTGCCAACTAATTATTGGAAACAATAAATTTTTTAAAATTTTTGATGAGACGTTTTTCAAAAATTATTTCAAAATATAGAAAAGTCAAATATTACATGCTTTTGATTGTTATGTTGTTGAGACAATATGAAAATGTTTTCTTCGCTAAAAATTAGTTCATCAATAGTGCATTGCTTTTGATAACCTGACCGATCGGGTCATAATCCAAAATCTATTTGGTTTTGACTCTAAATATATCTACTGGCTGGTTTTTATTACAATACCAAATTTCTAAAATACTTATGAAAATGATAATGTCCGGGTTACCATAAAACAATTTAAAAAATGGAGAAATTACACGACATTATTCCAAAAAAAATCAAAAGCTCGTTATAAATCGAAAATAACATCAAAATAATCTCGATGTATATAAAAACGAAAAACGAATAAAACTGTAAAGAATATTACTTGAGCCAGAGTACAAACTAAATTTTGTTTATATAAATAGAAAATTTTTGGCCTTCAAAGTTTAGTAACGTCATGCTGCTTGTTAGGAAAAGACGCTAGCCATGTGTCCATAGTCTTGTTGCTCTTGTTTCTAAGAAAAAAAGGAGCAAAACTGATGATTAATGGATTTTTTGTTAAAACGCTGCCTATTAAGGTTGCTCAAGCTTTTCTAAAACTTCGGGTTCTAATGAGATCTTTGGCCAGATCGAAGTATTAGTATCAACCTAGCTAATATGATTGATTTGCTTTATTTTTGTAAATATACGGAGGTTTAAATCGAAAATAACATAAAAATTATTTCATTTACAAAATTTAAATTTTATATATATTTGGATAAAGATTTGTTCACAACTTTATAACAAAAGTGGAGTGAAGTGAAGTACTCTGACAATTATTTATTTTTGTCTGATAATAGAGATTTTGAGGTATAAGAAAATACGGTTTTTCTTGAAAAACTAATAGAGAATTGTGTGTTTTTCTTCAGTTCTAACCTACTATAAACATTTTGTCGAGAAACAAATGTAGATTCTATATGGGTTATTGTGAAATGGATGTGGTAATGGTTAACTAATATTCAATTGTGTGTTTTTCTAAGTATCCTTCTCTTCTAACATATTATAAACAGTTTTTCAAGAAAAAAAGTTAGATTCTCTGTGGGTTACTGTGAAATGGATTTGGTATCTTAAACCTTGATTTGGAAATTGCAGATAAATAGAGATCTAACACAGCTACTTGCATAATTGATAAAAAGTTGCGCTCAGCTATATCGTAATTTAGCATTTTCCCATTTTTGGAAGATGAAAATTTCAGACATGAATAATAATCTGAAAAAATTAAAAAAAAATTCTTAGAACTTATCCGTCTATTCATTCAAAAGTATTTTAATTAAGTCATTTCGAATGGATAACAAGTGATTACAATTTTTCTTTAAAATGGAATTCATTGCATTCATAAAATATTATTTCAACAAATTAAATTGACTCAAATTCGATTTATTTATTTACTTTTGTGAAATGTTGTAAAAGCTGAATCCATAAAAATATTAAACAGCATTTCAAATACATTTTAGTTAGAACATACATTTTAGCCTTACAACTGTATTCATAAACTAAAATATTTAAAATCCCGAGATTTTCTGGAAAAATCCCAGGATTTGTACAGCCGGCATTTTCAGGTTCGGGATCGGAAGCCCTAGTAGTGACCAGTACACTCAAATAAAAATGTTAGTAAAGTCAGCAAAAAATTTTTCTAAGTCAGCAAAACTTTAGTCATGAGGGTACTTGCAAAAAAATTGCTAATGTCAGCAAAATATTTTGCTCAAAATCAGCGAGCTGATTTTTACCAACAAAATTAGTAGATTCAGCAAAAGTTTTGCTAACACTTAGTAGATTAGAAATTAGAAAACCCTTGCTAAAAATGAATAAAATTTTTGCTAAATATTAGTAGACTGAAAAAAACTCAAAAAATTTGTAGAAAAATTATACTTTAGTTAACTTATTTGCTGAAAATCATAAAACATATTCTTGTGATTCTGTTTGAAATAATTTACAATACGTTACAAAATACAAAAATGTTCATATTCCCAAACTGACGACATGAATAAATGTAATATCTAAAAACAATAGAAATAATTATATATAACACAAACGAAATTATCTTTGAACTACTTACATCAATTATTGTCTAAATGATGCTATCTTTTAAAGGAACGCAAATGCCGCAGAGAATTACAGAAAATAACCGAAAAATTAACAAAATATAATCCTTTTTTGCAATAAGGAAAATTAAACAGAAAAATCTACCTAAGATGAATGTCTTTCTTTGTATTTCGCTTTAGTCTGTCTACCTATTGCATATTTTTTATTTGACCACACAAGGTTATTAATATATTATAGACATTTAGTTTACAAATTCACATTTAATCTTTAAATTTAAATATTTTATTTAATATTAATTAAATAGTTTTATTTTATTTTATCTTTTATTTAATTAATATATTAAGTTGTTTTGATCCACAATTTTGTTTTATGTATGAAAAACAGAGACAAAAATCTTCCATGGTTGATTTTTTTATATTACGTCTTACTAGAGCTGTACTTTTTAGTATAATTTTCCTCGTCACTACTACATCGTGACATGCCGCGACATCTAATTCATTCTGCGTATATATTTCAGTCTGGTTGTCGTTCACACTATTGATGTGCTAATAAACAATTTTTTTAGCAAAATAAATTAGTTAAACATTAGTAAAATATTAGTAAGCAATTAGTTCAAAACAGTTAAGTGCTGATTAAGTATAAGGTAGCGCAAAAATAACCTTCCGATGTTTTTTTTTTATTATGTATTTATTATGTATAGCATTTTCTGATAGGAGGATTACTTTTGCGCCACCTTATATAACTAAAATTTTAGTTTAAAATATAAATTTAGCAAAAAATTTGCTGAAAATAGTATACTTGATTTAAAAATGTTTTACTAACTTTTCTACAAACTTATTTTTTTGAGTGTACTAGGATTATCGAACTTTTTTTTAACTATTTCATCGATTTCCTTAACTAACGATAAATGTCTGGCGAATTACCGAAAATGTTATTTTGTATTTTCTTAATATTTGACAAGAGCTACCGACAAATGTTGTTAATTTGGATTTTATTTGCTTCGAGATTTGTTTATGTAACGAATTGTTAATTATCGATTTTGACAATGTAACGACCGAACTTTGTGGTTAATAAGTTACAGAATCGCATTACAGAGAAACCAAATTTATCTTACTTGAATTTTTGCCTCTTTACTAATATTTGCTTATTTTTCCCAGTTTTTTTTAATTTTGAGTAATTCCAGAAGGAATACTGTCGAAAATATAACTTTTTCAACTCCGCCCCTTCCGATTTGCATGAAACTTGGTAAAGTTGATTAAAGTTTGCATTCAAAAAAAAAAAGAATTAAAAATACATTACTGTTCAAATTGTCGTAATTATTGGACGCGTAGTCCGATTTTAAAAATTAATAACTCATTTCAAAGCTTATTTTGTTTTCTCACATATATGTGAAGCTTTGAAATTAAAAAAAAAAAACTTAAAAATGTCCTTGATTTGCGAATATTTCCAAATGCATCTCTTTTTTTTCTTAACTTTTTGTTGGCAGAATGATAAATATGTTCTCTAAAACGTATAAAAATTCAGAGTGGCGAAACAATATGTTCTTTAGAAAAACTATACCCAGTAAAAAACTCTGAGTACCTGCAACCCAGCAAAAAAATAGTGCTTATCCAGAAGCAGTTCTGGAAGGCATTATTTAACTACCGAGCGCTTCCGAAACAATTCTAGAAAGCATGGTTTTTGTTCGTGTTGTCCCACTTGGTATGTCTCACATACACTCACAATATTTTTTCTGTAAAGACTACACAATAAATACACAATAAATTAACTGAAAATCAGTTAAAAACGAACTACTTTACTACTTTTCGTTTAAAACAATTGTACTTTATTACTTACTTTTCGATTAAAACAATTGTATTTTGTAGTTTATTATCAAATGTTAAAAAATTAATTGACAAAATCAATAAAAACAATAGATTGTTTTCGTTTATTTCAATACTCAATATTTCGATACAAAATACAACAAATTCCGAAGCAAATAAAATCCCAATTAACAACTTTTGTCGGTAGCTCTTGTCAAATATTAAAAAAATAAAAAATAACATTTTCGATAATTCGCCAGGCATTTATCGTTAGTTAAAAAAAAAGTTAGATAATCCCAGTACTGGTCACTACTAGGGCTGCCTCAACTTTTTGTTTTAAATAGAAAATTTTAATTGAATATTTTAACTTTTACCGAAAGTCCATTTTTTTGGTTTATTGAATAACAGACAGAAAGTTAAAAAATATATTTCTTGGGTCCTTCAACTGTATATTCCAATGAAACAACTATACCGATAAAATTTTTAAATAGATGCTGAACTTTTATGAAAAAGTTCTTGTGAGTGTACAAATGTAATTACTGCTTACCCAAGCGAGGTTATTTTTTGCTGGGATTTTTCAATTTTAAATTTGCATTGATTCTGGCTATTTTTTTTCAGTGTATTTGAAGTAAAAGACATTAAAACCTTTTTTGAAATGACTTTTTTGTATTTGTCTAACCTTAAGTCTAACAATGATGGCTGTCCATTTTTAGGAGGATACAATTCATTTATATGCAATCCGAAACGTCAGGGTAATGAAATTTGGCTTTTATTAACATCTGTTAGTTCAGTGTCATATGGATCGAATCTTGAAATTTCATTAGAAAAAATTGTCTCGAAATGGAAGGCAATATTTTTTAGCTTTGAATTTCAACATTGAAACAATAAATAAAGTTATTTCAAAAGAGATTTTGATGTGTTTTACTTTGAAAAATGTGAAATAAAATGACTTTGTTTTTCAAACTTTTTCTCTTTTTTCCTAATAAATGTAAATTTTTTTAATTTTAACTCGCTAATAAAAAGCTTTATTTGTTTAAAATATATATAGATATTTTTTTGATTAGCAAAGTATTTGATAAATTTAGCAACTGGGTTTCAAAAACTAGTAAATTACTTTTTTAAAATCACTAACAAAAACTAGTACAAAATTTAGTAATTTGTACAAGGAGAATAGCAAAAAAATGTTACTAAAATAAAACACTTAAGATCATTATTTATTAATTATTTATTTCCAATATTTCGTCTCCACATTGTGTGAGTTCTTCAGGGAACAAATATTACAATTTGTAATATATAAAATAAATATTCAAATTATAATATTTGTTCCCTGAAGAAGTCATACAATGTGGAGACGAAATATTGGAAATAAATAATTAATAAATAAATAAATGATCTTAAGCTCGTTTAAACTAAGAAGAATAAAATAAAAATAAGATCGAAGAAAACTTAACATTTTTAAAATAAAACACACTTTTACAAAATAATATAAATACACTTAATATCGTTTTTTAAATTTAACTTTTTATTTATTTTTTTCCTGATCATTCTTGTTTGTATGGGAAGGTTATATTGTTGTATTGGTATTGGTATTGTGATATTGTTTGCTTCGTTTTTCCTTATTATATGCCATATAGACTTGTTGTATAAAAATATTAAAGGCCTGAAAAAAATATTTACTAATGCTCACATAAATAAATATATTTTTATTATTAAACTTACACTCAAAAAATAAGTTAGTAAAACGTTTTGTAAATCAGGAATACTATTTTTTTAGCAAATTTTTTGCTAAAATCGTGTTTTCAGCTAAAATTTTTGTTATACTTATTCAGCACTTAACTGTTTTATACTAATGCTTTACTAATATTATATTAATGTTTTACTAATTAATTTTGCTAAAACAAATTGTGCTGATAAGCACATTAATAGTGTGGACGACAACCAGATTGAAAGATATACGCAGAATGAAGCAGATATCGCGGCATGTCAAGATGTAGTAGAGAAGAGGAAAATGATACTAAAAAGTACAACTCTAATAAGACATATAAAAAATCAACCATGGAAGATTTTTGTATCTGTTTTTCATATATAAAACAAAATTGAGGATTAAAACAACTTAAATTTTGCGTTGTGACCGGCTTGTGAAAATAATTGTCTATTAATTAAATAAAAGATAAAATAAAATATTTAAATTTAATATATAATTCTAAACTAAATGTTTATAGATTAATAATCTAGTGTGGTCAAATTGCAAACAAACATATACAGACAAGTAGACAGAGTAAAGCGAAAGACAAAGACACACATCTTAGGTAGATTTTTATGGTTCCTTTTTCGTATCGCAAAAAAAGAGTTGTTTTTTTCGTTTCGTTTGTTTTTGTTTTTGTTTATTTTTTCGTTTCGTTTATAGAATTATCTTCGGCAGTTGCGTTCTTTTAAAGATAGCATCATTTAGACAACCATTGATGTAAGTAGTTGAAAGAAAATTTTTGTGATATTATATATATTTATTTCTATATATTTTCAGATATTAAATTAAATCATGTCGTCAATTTGGGAAAATGAAAATTTTAATATTTCGTAATTATTGTAAGTTATTTCTAAAAGAATCACAAAAATATGTTTTATGCTTTTCAGCAAATAAATTAACTAAATTACAATTTTTCTACAAATTTTTTGCTTTTTTTTCAGTCTACTAAAATTAAGCAAAAAATTAATTAATTTTTAGCAATGCTTTTTTATTTCTAATTCACTTAATGTTAGCAAAACTTTTGCTGAATCTACTAATTTTGTTGTTAAAAATCAGCTCGCTGATTTTCAGCAAAAGATTTTGCTGACATTAGCAATTTTTTTGGAAGCACCCTCCTGACTAAAATTTTGCTGACTCAGCAATATTTTTTGCAGACTTTACAAACTTTTTTTTTGTGAGTGTACCTCGTCGTGCTCGTCGGCTTCTATTTTACTACTATACCAAGAAGCATAAATAAACATGTTTTTTTACTTATCAAACGCTTGTTGTTGTGGTTTCTGTGTAGAAAACAGATATCCAAAAAAAACTTAAACAAAAATCAACCACCATTAGTTAGTTATAGAAATGTATTCACACATGTACACTTGTTACCTATCGTTTTTTTAAAACATAGCCAGTAATACCATATGGCCAGTTTAAAAAAAAAAAAATTTTCAGTTTTTTTTATGCTTAACAGTTTTGTAGTTTTCTCATGAAAAATAAAATTTTTTATAAATTCATGCTGGTTTTACAATTGTTCATGTTAAATGAGCATATTTTTTCCATTTGCTATTTATTTTTACTTAAAATAAAGGTTTCAATGTAAAACTTACAAAATTTTCCTATTGTGGAAACAAGTAAAATCCAAATTTAAAAATAAGATCATAATATGAAAATAATTATACTTGTTATTTAAAAACTTTTTAAAATGCTGTTTTTTTTCATTGGTTGTCATACAAAAATTTTATAATATGTAATAATGTGTGGCATTTGTGAAAATATTTTGAATAAGAAAAATATGTGCAATTTGTAATTGAGAGATCAACGCCATCGTTCCGCTGAATATTTCTAAACAAAATTTTGCAGATATAAAATACTACACTTAAAATAAGTACAGGCCGCCTCAAATGTAGTTAAAAACAAATGAAATTTCACTTAAAAAAAGGACGATTTGTATTTCATTAAATTCAACTAACATTTTCTTTTGTTTTTGACTGTTGTTAAAAAGAACCTCAATTGTAATTAAATTGAACATCAAATGTAGTAATAATTAACCACAAATGTAGTAAAAAATTGACCATTTCTTTGTTTAATTTTTTTTTTAATAAAAATAAAGACAACTGATCAAATGAATTTAAATATATAGCACAGAATTGAATGAATTTAAATATGTAGCAAAAACTGAAATTTCTTCAACAAATGAATGCTTTTGCATTTAAAAATAAAGATACTGTATTGCAACTCCAACAACTATAAATATTTACAGCATCAGTGCCCGGAGTGCATGTTTTGTCTCAATTATGTTTTAATTGAAAAAGCAATAAATTTCGGAATTTTTTACACAGAAATAAAGTCTTTTATTTTTATTTTGTTTTCAAAATATGAATATAGAAGTGTAGTCTTTTTATACTTTTTAATAAAAAAAACGAGTGCGAAAAAAGGCCAGAATTGATTTTTTCAAATAAATATTTGGCAAAGCTTAGGAAATAAAGAAGATTTATAAAATATTCTTTTAGTTTAAACGAGCTTAAGATCATTTATTTATTAATTATTTATTTTCAAATTGTAATATTTGTTCCCTGAAGAAGTCACCCAACGTGGAGACGAAATATTGGAAATAAATAATTTTTGTTTTTTTTTTTTTTTAAATGCGGAGACGAAATATTGTAAATAAATAATTAATAAATAAATGATCTTAAACTCGTTTAAACAAAAAAGAATAAAATAAAGAAGATCGAAGAAAACTTAACAGATTTATAAAATATTTGTCTTTTTATAAAACTCATGAAAACTTCATAAATACGATTAATAATTCCTGGCAAAGCATTTTTGAAACATTATAATTAATATGATGAAACTTTTTTTAACCTGAATGAAGATTGGCTATGCAAATATTATCTACTTATAGTGTTAATGGCCCATTTGTTTTGAAAGTATAGGTTTTAATTACTCCGAATAAAATTATTTAAATTAACTAAATTTTTAGCACAAGGTTTTGAAAAATTAATATAATGTCAGCAACAAAAATTAGTAGAAAATTTCGTCATTTGTAAAGTTGTAATAGCAAAAATTGTTACTAAAAACATATACTGTACTAAAACTTAGTACAAAAAACAGTAGAGTGGAATTGAAAACCTTTTACAGTATTTTCTACTAAATTTTTTGCCTGTGTCTCGGATTTCTTTATTCAAAATATTAAAAAAAAATTCAAATTATTTAAATTAGTACACTCTTAATTCTCATATAATAAGAATTTTATTATCAATGTATGCATAATTTTGCAGCACTTTTATTTTTTATTTTTTTTATTTAATGTATTTAAAGAAATATTTTAATAACTTACCTCTCAACACCTCCCATTTAAACCCCTTTTTTGAAATTAAAACACAAAATGTAAAATTTTTAAATATTCATTTTATTTTTCTTGTTGAAATTTGATTAAATTCTATTATTTGTATTTTTGTTTTTAATATTTTCTTTAGTTTGGAACTTTAAGAGTTTCATTTAGTTTTGTGTTTTTATCGGTTTTGTTTTCATCATTCAAAATAATAGTCTGGTCAAAATAGACATTTCAAATAATAAAAATTCCGAAGGCGCTGAATTTTGGTACAAGCCTGAAGTATACCATTACAAATAAAATAGCAAAACTCCGCATCGATCCCATGCCTGCGCAAAAAGTTATTCAAGGTCAAAGTTGAACATTATCGGGGTTTTGAATTTTTCTCGTAAACGCTAAGTTTTATCACAAAAAAAAAGATCAGATCAGGCAAAAATCTAAGATCATAAAATTATCCACAAAAATTGTTTTTATATTTTCTTTCTAAGGGTCACCATTTTTAAGATATCGCGATTCTAAATGTTTAAGGAGTTGTATTCTATATAATATGGACACATTTTCACACCAGCTGCGAGGTAGTGTACTTCGCGCATTTTTCCTAAAAACTACATAAGTATATGAAATCCTTCAAATCTTACTATGATATTCGATAACTCAGATCCTTCAGGTGCCGCAAATATGATTTATCGAGCTTTTGCACTGATAATAATCCATGCGTCGAAATACAAATAAATGTCAAAATAACCAAAAATTTTGTAAAATAAACGAATATTTGTTCATTTTACAAAAGGTTTTGTTGTTTTGACATTTTTTTCGTATTTTTAGCATGGATTATTATCAGTGTGCATACAGAGGTGGATCAATAGTAATAAATACATACATACATTGTGGTTACAGTAGATATCGGATATAAGAAACTCAAAAAAAGCCAGAGATTTCTTTCTAATATGCGATTATTTCTTATATGGAATTATCGGATATAAGAAAGTTGTTTCTTATAAGAGTTCTTACGCATATAAGAAATCTGTTTCTTATATCGTCCATTATCGTTTTGACAACACGTGTATGTATATGTACATATGTTCATGAAATTCAGAGTTGCCTACATACTTGCACTGAATATGTAAACATATTCAGTGTGGTCAACAATCTTAAATACTTTCTTATATGAAACCTTTCCAAATACGGTTGTCAGCTTTGGTGATTGACAAACATTTCTTATATCAGTGTTTTTCTTATACGTGTTTTTCTTATATGAAGCAATTTTTACACTGAGAAGATGCAAAAAGGCTCGGTGTTTTTGCTTATCTTTCTTATATGCGAATTGTTCTTATATGAGATGTGCTTATATCCGATATCTACTGTATAACGTTTCGCATTGTCTAAAGCAAAAAGTAAAGTTGTATGTACAGTATGGTATTCATCGGTTAACCGTTACTCGATTAATCGACAAATTTAAATCAAACAATGGTTCGAGTAATTTAAAATGGCTTATTTCGAGTAACAAATAACTCCAAAAATTTTGGTCGATTAATCGAGTAAATTAAAAACAACAAATATTTCTGTTCACACTTATGATTTCTGCAGGCCTATTCTTACTTGTGACCCGTTATGACTATCATAAGACAATTTTTAAGACTGAAAGTCTAAACTTTCTATACACTGATATTAATCCATGCTTGAAAAAACAAAAAAATTTCAAAATAACCAAAACTTTCGTAAAATAAACGAAAACTTGTTTATTTAAAGAAATTTTTGTAGTTTTGACACTTATTTCGTATTTTTATGCATTGACTATTACGAGTGTACAAAACAACATTAAAAATCAAATTGTATTTGTCATTTTATGATGATACAATATCTGCACAAGGTCTGTGTTCTTTTTATTTTTTGAATAAAATTTCAAATAAATAAAATTTTTTATGACTTGCAACTAAAGGGTGTTTTTGTTTTATAGAGGTATAAAATTTTGAAATGGAAAAAACAAAGATTAATTTTTTAAATTGACATGAAATTTACTTTATTCGAAAGATAATCTTCTGGCGTTATAATTTAAATATGACTTCTGGCATATGAACGCCACGGCTGGCTCTGACATAGTCTAATCTGGAGGTTCAATTTTCGATGACTTTTTCCAACATCATTAACGCGGTGAATGTTGTCCTACAAGTGGTCAATCGTTTCGGGCTTATTGGCGTAGACTAAAGCTTTTTACCTGTACAAAAAACACCCTTTACAAACACATGGGGAAGACAGTCTTAATCACACTCTTCTTCCTAAGAATAGGTCTCTTAATTTGTTTCGTATCAAAACAAAAAGATAAGATAAAACGTAATGTGTCAATTACAGCAGTTTTAATTTACATATTATATATGTTTTGTAGGGGTATCACTTTTTTACATGGCACCACGATATGAGCCATATTGCACTAAAAACAAATATTTTTCTTGGGTTATTTTGTATAGAAAACGTTCCCCAAGGAACAATTTCTTAAGACCAAAAGGTACGAGCTCCAGAAATTGAGCGAAATTGTTAAATATCTAAATATAAAAAAACGCAACCATATCAAAACTATTAAATTGTTTTAAAATTTTATGCAAACTTAGGATTAAACTTAATTCATCATCTTTTGTTGGTGCAACCAGGATTGAGCCGTTAATTTTTTTTTTTGCACTCGGATCTACATTCAACTTAATTACATGTATTAAAAATTATCTATTTTGAAAAAAAAAAAATTTAAATCGAAGAGACATCTTGAACTCTTAATTTTTTTTAATACCTAAATTGATCAAAGTTTTCATTCCAGAAGTAACAGATTAACCTTCAGTCAAAACTTCAGTTATTGCAGATAAAACAAAATTGTGAAAATTTTTTCACTGTGAATATGCCGGTGAATATTTATACTGAAAAAATTTCACAAATTTGTTCTATCGGCAATAACCAAAGTTTTGACTGAAGGGTACTTCTGGAATGAAAACTTGAATCAATTCAAGTATTAAAAAAACTGAAGGGTTTGTTGATTATGCGTGAAAACGAAAAGTCTGTAACAATTCATATACAGTGCCGAAAATTAAACATTCGGGAAAATTCAATTGCTGCAGTAAAGAGA
Organism: Delia radicum; assembly: GCA_021234595.1. Taxonomy (NCBI): domain Eukaryota; kingdom Metazoa; phylum Arthropoda; class Insecta; order Diptera; family Anthomyiidae; genus Delia; species Delia radicum. Next base: position 31,141,740 of record CM037853.1, read on the forward strand.
CAGCACGAGGATGGCCCAGCCGAAGCCAGTACATTGAAAATTAGTCCACCTCATACTAGAAAGCGAGTAAGTGAGTCCGATTTTAGTTTTAAAAAATATTGTTTATTTTGCGCAGATGAAGACGTTGAGAAGAAAAAAGCGCAAAATGTTCGGCACAAACTGTAATAAGAAAAACTAGAAGTAAATACATGTATTCACTACAACGTAACACTCAACAGCACAAGCAAATGGAATAGAATATACATACATACACTCATAGAAATAAACCCGTAAAAATAGCAAAAAAAAAGCTACTAAAAATGAGTTAATTACGAGCTTGCAGAAAAAACTGCAAAAATTAGCAGATTTTTTTTACTAAATGTTAGTAATATAAAAAAAGCAATAATTAGATCTGTTGAATTTACTAAATTTAGTTAATTGAAAGTTAGTAACAAGATAATCTGCTGAAATCAGCAAAAACATTTACTAAATATGAGTAGACAAAAAATTATTTAAAAAATGTGGAATTTTTAAAGTGTTTTTTTTTTTATATTATTTTTATTTTTTAATGCGAATAAAAGTCTGCGCTTATAAAATCAGCAATCTACAGTTTTTTTAGCAAAAATTTCTGTTGATTTTAACAAAATAATCTGTTTTTGCATTCTACTAAATGTGAGGTAAATATAGTAAGAATTTTGATAATACAAAACAAAAAATCGCATAAAATTTAGAGAAATGTATGAAATTTTTATTTGAGTCGATAGAACGATCTATATAATTCAATGTTTAAAGATGATTTCGTGTAAATGTTCACCGCGGTCTCAAATGGTTAATACGCTGGGGCTAATTTTGGCATACTCTCTTCAATATATCGGCCGGTATCTCACCAATAAATTCTTCAATACTGGCTTACAGTGTGTCAAACGTTACGGGCTTGTCCCTATAGATATGAGCCTTAACATATCCCTACAAAAAATAGTCTAAAGGCGTTAAATCGCAAGATCTAGGCGGCAAATTGACTAGCTCCAAACGTAAAATGTGTCATTGTCTTGTTAAAACCACATGCCACCCAAGTCAAGCTTTTCCATTTTGGGCAAAAAAAAAAAAAATTTGTAATCATCGCGCAGTAGCGCTAGCAACATTCATGCCTTTGTCGTCTTTGAAAAAGTACGGTCCAATGATGTGACCGGCCCATAATCCACACTAAACATTTAATTTTTCGGGATGATTTGGCAGTTCTTGCAATGCTTCTGGCTGCTCTTTACACCAGATACGGCAATTTTGCTTGTTCACGTATCCTTTCAACCAGATATGAGCTTCGTCGCTGAATACAATTTTCCGAAAAAAAGTGGATCTCCATCCAATAGCGCCCATTCAACAAAAGTTAGCCAAAAGTTAACCGTTTTTGTAAGTCGTTTCAGGGTTAAATTATAGACCAAATTTTCTGAGGAACAAAGTCGTTCCCTCGTTTTGTACCACACCATTATATTAAATATTATTTAAATTAATATTAATTTTGAATTATATATTTGAATTGAGTGTAGGCATGCGTGTGTGTTTTGATGGTTGTGAATTTGAGTATAAATTTGATACTATATATATAATTATATAATATAATATATAAAATGATACTATATATATACTATAAAAGCAGAACAAACACAGAAAGCGAGTCAGTCTGGCTGTGGCGGTCAATTAGGTAGATTGGGTTGTCTAACTAGTTGAAACCATTTAAAGACAAAATATAAGAACTGTTTGGGTTGGTTATTCTTATATATCGTCTTTTACACTATCCTGGGTTGATTTTCCTTTAAATAATTGAAATATTTGTCTGTCCCTTACTTAGGAGGACTGTTTGGGTTGACTTTCCTCAAATATTAGAAATTTGTATGTCCCTTAGTTAGGAGGACTGTTTGGGTTGACGTTCCTCACATATTACGAGTTTAGCGTGTAAAGGCTCCATTAGTTGTTCCGTTCCGTGACGATTCTGTTACGTGCCGTTCCGGATGGCTATTTTGTGTGGTTAGTCTATTCCGTAGCAAGCTGAGTCAGGGACGATAAAGGAGAATTTCAAAATGTACCAACCATCATAGAATATAGTACTTTTTCGACCCCAATAGTAAAAAAAAAATTTATTATAAATTACCAAACAAAAACGTAAATAAAAATTTATTTGTATACAAAAACAAAACGTTAAACAATGTTGGTTACAAAATTTATAGATTTTTTCTTAAATTCCTCAAGTTCTTAAATTTTTTTTAATACATATATTAATAAATATTAATGAATATATTATTAATAATAATATATTCATTAAAAGATTTCTAAATCGAATTAAGGATTAAATTATTCATAAGCTTTATTAATGGGACTAAAAATAACAATATAGAAACATTTTTAAATAGTACTAAATGGATCCAAGGAGTACCATAGTACTTTAAAGGTTACAATAGTACCATACAAAGTACTATAGTACCAACTTTATCATCCCTGAGCTAAGTATTTTATGTGAGAACAATCAGCTGTCACTTAACGGAGTACAGAAATTCTGTTTTCTACAGGTTCGACCGGCACGGAACGTTACATTACAGACAAACTAACCACACACACTCGTTTTCATACATCAAAAACAAATCAGCTGATTCGTCACGGAACGGCAAGACTAATTCTACCTTAATTCTACCTTAAGCCGTCGGAATAGTACGTGTCATAATGGTGTGGTAGTATAGGATGGGTGTCGTGTATCGAAACGGAAGTTTATATTATTTTACAAATAAACAATACATCGAACATTATAAAAAGAAAGATTGTGATCAGAGACTAATAATTAAGAATAATTTAATAGAAAATAAAGCTTAACGTTTTATAATGTTTATGAAAAAATTATAAAATTGTGTTCGTTGCCTTTGGTCCTTGGAACAAATAAATAATTCCATAACGAACCCTGGACTCGACTGAGCCTATCTCAGCAACTAGTGAAAACACGTCGTTACAAACTCAACATGTTGCTCACACCTTTTCAACATGGTTTTCGTAAAGGCCGCTCAACAATGACTAATGTTCTACAACTAACAACCTTAGTAAACCGAGGATTTTCAAATGGCCAATTTACCGATGTTATCTTTACGGACTTTAGCAAAGCGTTTGGCAAAGTCAATCATAAACTTCTGCTCGAAAAATTGCACTTAATGGTCTCATTTTTAATTTTAATGGTCTCATTTTAAGTTGGTTAAAGTCATATCTTCAATTCAGAACGCAATCTGTCCGATACCTTGATGCTACTTCAAGGAATATCTTGGTAAACTCTGGAGTACCGCAAGGTAGCCATATTGGACCTATTTTATTTCTATTATACATTAATGATCTGCCAGAAGTCATCAAATACTGCAGTGTATTAATGTACGCTGACGACGTAAAACTTTTTCTAAGTTCTAAAATTCTTTTGATCAAGTTCTTCTGCAAAGTGACCTTGATAGTTTTTTTTTCCTGGTGTAATCTAAATTTAATGGATTTAAATTTAAATAAATGTAAACACATGCATTTCTCCAGGAGATGTGATGCTTCTAATTACTATGTATTAGGTGGCTACCAATTGGAATTAGTTGATGTACTTTAATCTTGGAATTCTATTATATGTTAAACTTAATTTTATCCAACACATTGAAATGTCTGTCAACAAAGCTCGAGGTGTGTTCGCTTTTATAAAATGATGGGCTAAAGAATTTTCTGAGCCGTTTGTTACTAAACAGCTGTTTACAACACTAGTACGACCTATTTTAGAATTTGGCTCGATTATATGGGATGCTCAATATAATAATCATATAAATCGCATTGAATCCCTGCAAAAACAATTTCTTTTGTTTTGCTTAAGGGACATATACCGAAACGATTCATTCAACTTACCATCTTACGAAACAAGGTTACGTAGAATTAGCTTGCCAACATTAAAAAGTAGAAGGACCATGTTAAATGTGACATTTTTGATTAATTTGATAAATGGAGATGTTTGTTCAGAGTTTCTTTTACAAAATTTATCATTTAATGTTCCTCAACGCACTCTACGCCTCTTTAATCCGTTATATATAAAATTTTCCCGCACAAACTATGAAAATGCTGATTAATTTAGGAGGATGTGTACTAATTTTAACAACAAACATTAATCAAATAAAACGCAATATTATTATGTTTTTGAATAATTAGTTAATATGTATAGAGCAATTCCATATGAAAACGATCAAAATTGGCAAATTTTTGGACGACCCCTCTCCGATTTTAAAATAAATAGTCTCAATCGATTGCCCAGCAAAAAATAATGTACCTACATATTTTTATTTTTTTATATAGTGACTGGTTTAGTGGTGGTGTGCACCACTGTCATGTGACAAAATTTAAGAATTCTTCATAAGGGACCTCATTGAAAGTTGTTTTACTAAAGCGATCGCAACGAGTGATAGCTCGTTGAAAAGGTATTGAATCAGGCTTTAATTGAAAAATAAAATTTTCCTAATTTTTCTCAGAAATTTACCTGTTTTCCCATGAAAATTAAATTTTCCCATGAAAATTAAATTTTCCGATTTTCCACAGAAGCTCCTAAATTTTCCGGCTAATTTTATTTTTTTGGATTCCTCATAATTTTTGCTTTAAGAATCAGCAATAAAAAATGGGGCCCGACTCCTTGTTTGGACAGGAGAAGAGCATTTAAGAGACCACATTGTTCTCATTGTTTTTATATTTTTTATAATTGAATTATTTTTAATTATTTAACAAGAAAAATTAGGAAAATTTTATTTTTCAATTAAAGCCTGATTCAATACCTTTCCAACGAGCTATCACTCGTTGCGACCGCTTTAGTAGTTTTTTTAAAACAACTTTCAATGAGGTCCCTTATGAAGAATTCTTCAATTTTGTCACATGACAGTGGTGCACACCACCACTAAACCAGTCACTATAAAAAAAAAAAAAAATATGTAGGTACATTATTTTTTGCTGGGCAATCGATTGAGACTATTTATTTTAAAATCGGATAGGGGTCGTCCAAAAGCTGATCGCTTTCATATGGAATTGCTCTATATCATTTTTATGTTTTTGTTATTATTATGTTAGTTATGTTATTGCAAGTTGTATTATGTTTCTAGTCTTTAAGGATTTATTTCATAGACTTAAATAAATAAATAATGTTTAACAGTAACATGTTACACGAAAACAGCTGAGCTGCCAACAACAGTGTTGCTAAAATAGCAGCCTTTATATACAATATAATTCGTTCAACTTTTAGAAACGCAATATCGCAGAAATGGTGACTCTTAGAAAAAAAAGTATGGAGAAATTTTTTGTAGACGATTTTATTTTCTACAATTTTTAGTTGACCTTTTTTTTGATAACACTTACCGTTTAGGAAAAAAATCCAAAAATTCGAAAATTTTGACCTTTGACTTGTGATTAAGCAAAAGTGTACTTTTAGTATTTTATTTGTAATCACTAAAATTCAGCTCTGTCGGAATTTTTGTTATTTGAACACTATTTTTTCTGGCTAATTTGACCGGGCTATAATTTGCCAAATAAAACTAAAAGATTTAAACGAATATACTTAAGTGAAATAAGTACTATATTATTTATTTATAATAATATATTGCAAAAAAGATTTATTTAAACAATAAAAAAAATAAAAGTTATTACAATTATATACAAAAAAATTTAATGTATAGCCTACAATAAAACTAAAACACACTGGACTAGTCTTTGGTTTCGCATAAAAATGAAAAATAAAAAATATAAACTAATATTTTATAAGTATTTAAGTAGGTTATTTTAATACGATAGTATTTTGTAAGTACTTAGTTAATAATTAAGAAGATTGTTTTTATTTAAGAAACTTGAACAATTGTAGTTTTTGTATATTTTATATAAAGGAATGTTTAAGTTTTTAAGATTTTTTTTAGTTATAATTCGTATTTTATAAATAGGACGATTTTGTGTTTTTTTTTTTTTTTTTTTTTTAAATTGCTAGTTTTGAAAAGGAAACTATTTACAAAATGTTGTATCGAAATTTATTTTTAATATCATGATATGCTTTTTTTTGTTTTTGTTTTGACAAAATTTCAATATGCTATTAAATATTTTGGAATGTTTTATTTTATTTGATAAGATTTTTTTATGATTATTTTTGATGTTAACCTGTGAATGTAGTTTAAATTCTTTCACTTGACCTTTAACAACCTTTTTTCGTTTTCTTGAGTTGAAGCTATAAATAAGTTAATTTAATAAATATATTTCACTAGCAACACAACGCAACTAATAAAAAAGTAATAAAGGACAAAACGTGACATGATTTTCTTTCTTATTTTTTCATCTAACAAATAACTCTTGAGACACTTTATCATTTTTTTTTTTGCTCACAAAAGTTTTTAGACATTTTCAAAATTAATTTTTTACACATTTTTTTGGGGGGCAACAGATTTCTAAGAAATAGCATAAAAGAAACAAAAATTTAACAATTTTTTAATCTACTGCATAGTTGAGTTTTGTTAGCAGTAGGATTGATATTAATCAGTTGGGCAAATCTATTGCGGAATGGGTTTTTAACATGGTTTATGATTTATATAAACTGCCCATAAGAATCAGAGAAGTTTTAACATTTCATAGCAACAGAAAGTTTCAGTGTATTAAAAAGGAGGTAAACAATACACTAAGACAAATATCTTCACTTAAGTATTGAATTTCTTCATAGCTTCAATGAAAATTGTCACTGGCACTTGTCCATTGAAACTTTTCATAGAATCTATGAAACAGGTTTCATTAAACTCAATGTTTATGAAATGTTTTTAGAATTTATGAAAATCTTCAAAAAACTAATGAATCATTGATACAATGCAAAAGGACATAACTAACATATTTACATACAGAGAAAAAATTTGCAATTTGCCAACTGAAATTCGGTTACTACGACTCAAATTCGGTTATTACGAATTTCAGTCGGTTGAAAAAACTTAACATTAGTTTTCACAACAAAGTTCGGTTATTTCAACTGAGCTTTAGTTGCAATACCTAAAATATTCAGAAATATAATGTGAATATCGTTGTACTAACTGAATTTATAAGTTGTTATCATTAAAATAGACTTTTCAATTCGATTGGCACTTTTTTCTCTGTGTGTACTTTTTTACAGGAGAAGCAAAACACGTACACAGATATTTTAATAATATCGTTAATAAAACTGATAGTTTTAATCGTAGAACCAACAAATTTTGTGGAAATATGTAGTTCGATGCAGTGCTGAATAATCACTCAACCCTACTTCAACATTTTACAGGGCAACCATAAAAATGCGCGAAAACAAAACATTCGAGGCCATGCTCATCATAAGATGAGCTCAGGTTTGATTCTTACAGCCGCAGGATGTTGAAAAATGTATCATATAGGGACAATCTGACAATTATAAGACACAAATAATAATACTATTTAAATGGAAAATCACTGATGAGCCTGTCCATAAGAAGGCAGAAACTAGTCTAGTCTGATTTAAAAATTAATAGTGCTTATAGTACGTTGTGTAGGCACGTACGTTGTCCAAATGAATTATAATCATCAATAAAACCGGGTTGGGAAACTTTGTCAGTTGCGCCCTTTTGCAGTTTAGGTGACGATATACAATTTATGAAACAGTTTCATCAAGAAGTTTTCTTTAATTAATAAAACAGTTTGAAATGTAAGCAAATTAATAAAATTATGATATTTTAAGAAAATGTAAATAAAATTAAGTCTTTAAAATAATTTCATAGCTCTAAAGAAAATTTTCATTAAATTTATGAACAGATAATTTATGCAATCGGATGATTTTTTTTTATGAAACTATACAATTTTATGAAAAATTGCTTTCTAAATTGCTAAAAACATTAAAAAAATTTCTTGGATATTATGAATTTCTTCATTGAATCTTAAGAAAAAAATTCTATGAAATTGATTCATTAATATCATGAAAGATAATTCTTTAATTAGTTAACCAAATTTCTGTAAATATAAGCACTGGTTGTTACAAGACGTTCGCCGCTTCACGTACGTATTTTGTTATCGTTTTTTTCGTTCGTGTTAAGAAAAATGTCATCTACACTCTTAACACTCTTAAAATTCTTAAAATTTGTATGCACACTCGGTTCCGTGAGTTTTCGTCACGAAAGAGAAGGTGAAGGAAAATGAAAAAAAAATAGTATAAAAACAGTGTTTTTCTTAAATAAATCGGTACAACAAACAACTTCAACAATTAGATTATTGATAAATAAGTTTGATACAATTTTTGTTAAAAATAAAAATTATGTTTTTTCGACTTTTAATTGTGCAATGAAAATGAAAATTATTCAAGTTCGAGACCATACTATATATTTCTTTATTAGGATATTGTCCTTACAAAGAATCTACAGAGTTTTTGTTTTCAAATTTATTAATTGACCACTTTCAGAAATGGGTTGATAGATCTATTTCGGGAATTTTCTAGGTTTCCATCATCAGAACTCGTTTTGAAAGAAATGACAATCCCATGCAAAACATCAAACATTCATATAACCTAGTTTTCTCACTAAATGAGAGCTATTATATCAGCTCGAAGTTAAAGATTATCACCATTGATCAAAAATAAATTGAAAACTTGTTCGTTATGTGCAAGCTCTACCTTTGGTAAATATACATTAATTTTCATTATTAATAAATAATTGGTTTTTTTTTTTGTTTAAACTTTAGTTTTTTTGTTTGTAAACACGATTTTATTAACATTTTGTTTTTTCAACTTCCTTTATCGACTCTCATTTATCGTTGAATTAGGGCAGTTTATTAGATCTTCTTAAGGAATTTTTTTTGGTAGAAATTACAGACTTTAAAAATCTGCATTTGAAAACCCCCTGGTGTTACTCGACTTTGTTCGTTAAAGTTTGTACTTTACCAATGTTCAGTAAAAACTAGGATGATCAATTATTCGACATTTTTCGAAAACCGGTTTTTGGATTTTCCTATTAGTTGAAATTTTAGATTAGGATAGATTTATATAGTTTTCGATTTTTGGAATTTGAAAAAAAAACCTGTTAACCGATTTTTGAATTATTTACAATTACGCCACGAAATCGATCTTTTCTTTAAGAAATTTGATTAATTTTAGGTGTTTACTTAAAATATTATTATTCAGTTTGAATTACCTCGAGCAAAATTTCACAATATTGATAAAATTTTCTATGAAATGATGAAGAAGCATATTTAGCATAAATAAGTCTCAAAAGTTTCATTATAATTATGAAAACTTCATCAATATAAAAATGTTTCATAGATTTTCGTCTAATGAAAAAGTTTTTTAAATATGATGTAACTTGCTTACCTGCGAGCTTACATTATGTTTTTGAATTTTTGGAACTAAAATTCAGTTGAAGTAACCGACGTTTGTTGCGAAAACTAATGTTCAGTTGTGCCAAACGACTAAATTTCGTAATAACCGAATTTGAGTCTTTCTCTGTGACCTTTTTTTTTGAAAATTCCTATAGTTTGAAGTATTTAATATGGGCCTTGTGGAATTTTCACAAGGAACGTGGTAGCAAAGAGGAAGCAAAGTTCTCCCACTTAACGGCCTTCCGAAACCAGCGGGTTCGTTTTATAACGAACACTTAAGTGCAGGACAATTTTGTTCATTATAAGCATCCGAATAAATTCGAATGTAAACTTCAAAAATTTCGTTTTATAACGAACACTTAAGTGCAGGACAATTTTGTTCATTATAAGCATCCGAATAAATTCGAATGTAAACTTCAAAACTTTCATTCAATATATCTAATAACAAGTTTCAGTTCAATGCGTTCATTAACAAATATTCTATTGCTAAATAAAAGTTTAACATTTTCACAAAAATTTGACAATTTTTTTTTTGGCGGATATGCTAAGATTTTACCCGATTCTGTTGAAATATAGTATTTAGGGATGATGTTATTAAAATTAGGAAACATTTGAGGAAATCGGTTAATATTTAAACATACATCTCTTTTAAGTACATATAAGTACTTTTTGTACCTAAAGATTCGGGCCGAAAAATATTTGACACTAAAACTAAACGAAACTTATCTATACGTATAAGTTACACTAAATCCAAATCTGGTCTCAGAATCAAAATCCGACATCAGGTGTTCTTTATTAACAGGTCAGCTTTATTATCAGGAAAAGTCTCGATTTTGATAAAAAAAAAAAATATGCTCCGATTTTTTAGTCTAACAAAATTTTCGATTTTTTAATTTTTTAAATAAATTATTTCCTTACGAAAATATCGTCTATTTAAATATATGTATGTTGTAGCTAAAAAAAAGTCCCGCAGAGTGAAATTTAAAAAAATCGAAATTATACGCAATTTCAACTGACGTTAATTCCAAGGAAAAAACTAATTGTCTAAAAAATTCAAAAATCGAAAAAAGGGTACGAGTAGCGTTTTAAGGTGACAAGTATTATGAAAAATATATTTCCTGGAAGGTGAAAAGTCGGAGAAATTTCAGTCAAAATCGAGGCGTTTCCTGTAAATATAGCTCGAAAACCTGATGTCAGAGTGTGATTCAGCGTACCTTATACCTTAAGAAATGTATGATTAGTTCTAGTATCAAATATTTTTCGTCCTGAGTCTTTAGGTAAAAATAAATTATCAACCGAATTGAAAAGTGTATTTTAATGGTAACAACTTGTAATTCAGTTAGTACAACGGTTAGATTACAATACAACGATACAACGATTACGATACAACATTAGATTTCTGAATATTTGGGTAATGCAACTAAAATTCAGCTTAATAAAGCGAACTTTCTTGTAAAACATAATGTTAAATTATGCCAACCGACTGAAATTCGTAATAATCGAATGTGAGTCGTAGCAACCGAATTTCAGTTGAAAAATTTATTTTTTTTATTTTTTTTTTTTATTAATTAATAATCATATAATTATAAATTATATAATGTTACCCTAACCGAGCACTAGCTACTATGGCCTTCGGCGCGTTGTTGCGAAAACAGACCAGTGCCTCTGGTGGGAATCGCACCCACGACCCCCTCACAGATAAGCCAGCACGCTACCAACTAGCCTACTGGGGCGCACTGAAAAATTACTTAAATTTTTTTCAGTGTGTATTTACTCAAAATAGCTTCCCACTGTAGCTGTGAGTGTTTGAAGTTTTATGGCTATCCAAATAGCATGTAATAAATGGTTGAATTATATTCAAAATATTTAAAAAACGTCTTATGCGGGAAAAGTTTAAAAAAAATTAGTTAAATTCGAAATTTTAATAAATTTAAGAAATAAAGGGTCCGCATTTAACGTTTTTTTTCCGATGCCGATTTTGACAAAAAAATCATCTTTTCAGATGAAGCTCATACTGCATGGCCAGCCGAGGCAGCCATTTGAATGAAATTATGTTCCATTATTAACCGGAAGGATTGTACTTTCAAATAAAAAAATAAATTTGAGAAAATATTCAGTAGTTTTTTTTATAGCATTTTCAAAAAAAAAAAAAGTTATTTGGCGGACCCTTTACATCTTAGAATTAAATACATTTTTTGCATTCAAATTTTAATTACCGCCTACATTTGTCCGAGCACAACAAATTTAAAAGTCATCAATTTAAAATGAAACTGTCTTACAATTTTTACGAATGAGTTATATGGAATTATTTAACAAATAATATTAATCATACGTTGCCAAGTGTTTTTGATATGAGGTTAACTAAAATCAAAAGTATAGATATTAAATGTGTATAACGAAGCAATTGTATTTTATTTCACAGTAACAAAGTCAACATATATAGCAGAATCTGTATATTATGAAGAATTACATATTTTTAAATTCATGAATGTTAAGCGAAGAAATAAAAATTTGAATTAATATCCATTGCTTACATTAGCTTTAGTGAGAGTTTTTAAAAAGTTTTTGCAAATGACAGTTTTTTTTATAAACTTTCAACAACTTTATCTTTATAATTGCCAACCTTCAATTTCAAAACTTTGATAATACCTTTAAAATGTCAGTTTTAAAATATTGTTAAATTTTGTTTCTTTTTCAATTAAATTTAATTGGTTGCTGTCCAAAAACAAAAAATTTTTTTTTTTTTTTTAAATTACCTGAAAATTGTTTTCTCATTTTTTAATCTAAATGTTTTTTTTTTTTTTTTTGTAGCATTAAAATGACTGCACCTGTACCTTCACAAAAAAACATTGTAATAAATATTAATGTAAAACTCCTGTTTTTTTTTCTAAATTATGCTTTTTTTCACTGCCAAATCCAGTCATTATTTAGACTTTTGAAATTTTTGGCTCGTGTCCATTCAAATTCACTTGTTTGGGCTAAAACATTAGCATCGTCATCCACATTTTCACCACTATAATTTTGTTCACATTGTGGTTGTTGCAGTTGCTGGTAGTGTTCTTTTAGTTGTTGCTGGTGTTGTCATGTAGCTGCATCATTTGCAGCCTCCTCGACTCAGCTGGTCACGATTGATGTCGCAGTAGGCCAGTGGAATATATTGTCATGTAAATCTGGTGACTGTTGTAGCTCTTGCTGTTGAGGTTGCTGCTGCTGTTGTTGGTTGTGATTATGTTGTTGCTGTTCTCGTTGTTGATGTTGCATGTGGACATGTTGTGGTTGATTGGTTGTTTGTAAATGAATTTGTTCTGGTATTTGCCTTTGTAATGGTATAGCTGACAAAGAGGGGCATTGATGTTGTTGATGATGAAGATATAGACGCACTATGTTGATGCTGTCCATGATGTGGCTGCTGTTGCAGCAACATTGGATGATGGTTATTATGTGAATGAGGATGATGATGGTGATAGAGTGACTGTTGTTGTGCTAGTGTTGGTTGATGCAGCTGCAATTGTAACTCTTGAGGTTGATGATATTCATGTTCATGTTGAAAATGTTGTTGGTGTTGTTGTTGCTGCTGCTGTTGTTGTTGGTTACCTACAACATGAGCATGCATAGCAGAATGCGTATGTTGCTGTGAATTTGGATAATATGGCATTTGTGTTGTTGGTGGCGGCGGAGCAGAAGCCACCGCCATTGCTGCTGTCATTGCTGTCATAGACGATGATGCTGACAATGAGTTGGGTTGTTGCAAACCTCGTATACTATCCGCTGGGTGGGCCGTATATATGTTACTTCTTCTCAAATGATTATTATTACCATTCGGCCGCTTATTGCGTGACCACCATTGCACATGCGTGTCTGGACAATAACAAGGGGGGAGGAAGAGAAAAATAAGAAGCACCAAAATAATACAAATTTTAGTTTTTTATTGGATTTTTTTTTTTGCATTTCTTTAATGAGTGTATGAAAATATATATTTATATGTAGAGGGGGATAATCTATGAACCCATGCCATTGCCTGAAGCAGCCACCACCACAACAGCCGTTATTGATTCCTGCATGGTAGGCTCTTCATATACATATTGCTCAGGCATTAAACTATCATTATCATCATTGATATTATCATCATCGTCTTCATCATCATCATCTTCATTGTCGTTGTCATGTTCATTTTTCGCTTCATTACATTCATCGGGTCTAGGGGGTAAAGGTCTTTTTAATATTGAATTTTCTCTTTCAATATTTAAAGATTTCAATTCATTGTGTGATTTCGTTTGATACAATGTTGTTAGGCTAGTCTGTGTTGTTCCATTGCTACTATTGTCATTGGATGAGGATGAGGAACTTAGTGTGCGAGGATGGTGGTGATGAGAATGATGTGGTTGCTGTTGAAGATGATGCATCATCCCTAATGGCCGTTTGTTGTTGTGGTGGTGACTGCTTATGGGTAATTGCTTAAAATTTTGGGTTGTCACAGATGGTTGTAATAGAAATTGGTGTGATGTTGTTGTTATTGTTGGAGGAGGATAGAATAGATTATGATGTTGATTTAAATTTTCATGGGTGTAAATGTTCGTGGTGATTGTGATCGATAGAAGGAAGCGGTAATTGTTGTTTTGGGGAATGATGTTGACACTTACCACTACGTTGATGTGATGTCTTTTTTCTGTAATTAAATTAAGAAAAGAAAGGAATTGTTAAGAAAATCGTATAACTTAAACAGACAGGGAATATAGCATCATATTATGATAGTTTAAGAGCATCATGTTATGACAATGATAATATGGTCATAGGAATCATATTATGATCGAAGTAATCATAATATGATTACTATTATTTTTCTAAATAACGATAAAATCGTCCTCGATAATCATAATATGATCACCAAGTATCATTTATATCATATCATAAAACAATAATTTTGTGTCCCCAATCATGTTCAATCATATTTTTTCTCTGCGTGTAATGGTAAATATAAAAAGAGTAAAAATTTATTCAATTTGTTAAAAAATAAATGTTTTTACCGTTACGTTAACACTTTAATTCTCATACTCCTAACTGAAGGGATTTTGGAAATTCCTATAGGGAGGGTAAAAGCGAAAAGTGTCTCCCTTGGCGGGCTGCCCAAACCACTTTGTCTATAATGATGAATTTTTGAATATGTGTTTCTTCAAATTAGACCTATCGTAATGATGTTTATCTTTTGAGAATTCTACAGAGGGAAGTGGCTAAACAGGGCTTAAAGTGGAGAAAAGGTTTCCCCTTAACGGCGTAGAAAAACCACGAAACCGATAAACTAAAAATTTGGTATGCAGTTTCTTAGGCCCATGTAGACATTTTTAAATTCCTACGGGGAGGATCACACTGAACCAAAAACAGCGTTGAAATCAACTAAAACCCATGCTAAATTGATGAATGGGTGATCACTTCACAAACCAACAAATCCTGTCCGTAATTTTAACAAATTGTTAAGTAAATATATTTTTTGTCATTTAACTATTTGTTGATTGTTATTTTGACGAAATATTTATTTAATATTTAATAAATATATAAATTACAATTTTAATAAATAGCTTTCTTCATTTATATAAAAAATTTAAATTTAATGACAGTAACAAAAGTTTAAAATTTACATAAAATAGTATGAAATTACATAAATTTATTTAAAAATAATTAATAGCCACACACTTAACTACCCACTATAATTCACTGAGTTTAATAATTCACAATTTTTTTGTAAAAATCCATTTAACATAATTTTTACTAACTTTTCCAACTTTTACAAATGGAGCTCACACGCTGACACGAGTAATGACGCCAAAACCCTAAAAGCACTCCAAATTATTTTCTTCAGCTGTTTTACAAAAATTCACATCAATTTGTATAACATAATCGTTGTTTTAACAATAAAATTTGTCAAAAGTTAACAAAAATTTTATGTTGATTTCACTAACGACTTTTGGTACAGTACATGCAGGAGAAAAGTCACCAATGGCGGCCTGGGCAAACCGCTAAAGCCTCGAACTTCAAATTTGGTATGTGGGTTCCCAATGCCGCGTCAACATTAGGAACTTTGCAAATTCTTAGCGAAAAAAAAAAGTCAAAAAGTCACCCATTAGCGCCATAACCGCGAAAAATTTTGATATTTACCAACTGAAATTTGGTTATTACGACTCAAATTAAGTTATTTTTTTTTTTACAAGAGAGGCAACACTCAGGAAATTCTTCCTATTAATGTGTCGCTTTCGTTGGAAAGGGCATAGATGAGAGATAAAGGGGGAGGGCTTCAAACACGGCCACACTATAATTTCTTGAAATGATAAGTCTTATAACAGTTGTTGCTCGCCACCTGATGGAGAGTTGGCGAACTTATTAAAGCTTTTCAGTTCATAGCCCTGATTCATTATTTTACTTCGGTGGGGTTAAGTGCTATGGGCACACCGAAGGTATCCGCTGCGATTTGTATGAGGGATATAAAACTCATACATATTATTTTTCTAAATTGATGTTGTCTTCACTGGGGATCGAACCCGGGACCATCTGTGTAACAGTCCAAAGTGCTAACCATTACACCACAACGCCCACAGATGGCTGGCATAACTTAAAAGTTAAGTCGGTTAATTCAACAAAATTTTAGTTGCAACAACCGAAATATTCAGATATGATTAACGTGACCAGACGTGATCAAACAGCGTGGCTTCGCATATGAAAAAGCGGGATTTTGATTCTAAATGGTCCGCCATCTAACTTTTTTTTTTTCAACTAGTGCTTATTTCGTGAATGGTAACACTTAGCTCATGTCTGATTTGACAGATAATTAGTTTTATCCTTCCGCTGAACGAATGTGGTTGTGTATACGCTTGAACACCGCTGGGAAATATTGCGACATTACATTGAAAATCATGGTAATGAGCAAGAAGTGGCCGTTACATTCAATGGCGATCGTTATCGGGTCATGTTGAACGAATTTTTGTTCACAAAAATTGAAGAGGAGGATATTGGCAACATTTGGTTTCAACAGGACGGCTCTTCGTGTCACACTTTTTTGTTCACAAAATTGAAGAGGAGGATATTGGGAACATTTGGTTTCAACAGGACGGCTCTACGTGTCACACAGCCGAAGCTATACTTGATGTTTTACAATTTTTTATTAGTTTAATATTTTTGTAATAATTTTTTTTTTAACACTTTTCTCAAAATTTCCAAATTTGGATAGGCCTTGTGTAAAGTTTTACCAAAAATAATTGTGCATAAAATTCTGCAAAATATTTAAGTTTTCTGTTTGTCTATTTTTTTTTTTTTTTTGTAAAAAAGTTGTTATTCTTTAATACTTTTTGCGACACAGAGCTAATTTGGCGCCCTGTGGTGCATCCTCTATTTCTTTACCATGACCTTGAGGACATTTTTGTTCAAGCCGTGAAGAAGGTGAGTAATCTCACACAAATTTTCTTTAGACCGAACAAGTAATTTAGATATAATTAATTTTTGTGTGCTAGATTTGCAATTTTTTCCACTGTGCAAAATGGTCAAGGATATGAAATTTATGTTTCGTCGATTTGAATTTCATTGCAATCGGAGATGGTGGTTGATTTGAAAATGTCGCTTTTTTAATGAGTTGACATTTTTCATTCTTATGCACAATTTTTGTGAAAAAAAATTCGCTTAAGCATGCAAAACTTTAATACATCGGGCTAGCATTATTTGATTTGAATGAAACTTTTTGTATAAAATCGGAGAACCTTTTAAAGCGTATTTGTTTCTGCTGCCAAATCTCACGTTTAAAGGTTAAACGAAGGGGTCAACATTAATAAATTTTTGTATGGAAACATGTCTGAATCTAATGAAATTCAGGTTTTTTTGAATGCAGTTTTGTTGTACTCGAGATAATAAAAATTTGGATACCAATATTGCCTATGAAGTGTGTTATGGTTGCCATTTATTTAAAATATTTGAATTATAGGTTATAAAAGCCGTACAATTACGAATATCGAAAAAGGCTTAGACACCCCCTCGATTAAATTTAATAGGCATTAATATACATATTTTTTTAACCTAATCGAACTATAATTCTTTAACAAAACGCCAGTTCTAATATCACTTGAAATACATTTTTTTGAATAACAAAAATACTTGAAAGTTATGGACATGTTTTGTATATCATTTAATACGTCTGCGAAAGCCCTTTCATTTGGTAACCCATTTCTCTAAAATTTCTCTGAATCATAAGCAAAAAAAAAACAAAAAACGAAAAATGGGGTAATTTTTTACACCACTTTTAAACCCCTTAACATGAGATTGGGGCGATAAAAAAATGAGTGTCCCTTATTTTTCTTTTCTTTATCAGATATACAAATTTTAGTTAGATCGCAAAGTACCCATCGGGAGACTACACTTGTTAGTGCTACAAGAACCCGCCTTATATCTGATGATACAATTTTTGTCCCTATTAATTGGGGTTTTCGGCCATTCGTAAATTATGGAACACTACAATAGTCATTCATTAGAATGTAGGTTGGTTATGTGAAATTTTCTAAAAATACATTTGAATTTTCAATTAATGATAAGTTACTTACCTTCTGCATTTAACTACTGCTATCATTATAATGGCTCCTAATATTGCTGATAATATTGAAACTATAGTTAATGTTAAAGGCCAGCCCAATTCTGAAGCTTTTTCTGCAAATAGAAGATAAAAAAAAATATATTGGTTAAATTAAAGTAAAAAAAAATATATCACATGGTCTTAAGATAAGATGAAGTAATCTATTACTTAAATGATTTCAGCTGAGATGGTAAATAAATATACCAAAATCGTTTGTAGCTTGAAAAATATAATAAATTTTAGGTTTATCATAGTTTTACCATATTTACAAGTTATATATATATTTTTTTTTTTTTTTAAGAGAAGCAACACTCATGGAATTCTTCCTATTAATTATTGTGTTGCTTTCTTTGGAAAGGGGATAGTGGAGAGATGAAAGGTGGTGCAAGATGAAGGGCTTCAAATATGGCAACACTGTAATTGCGCGTTTAGATAAGTCTTAGAACAGTTGTTGCTCGCCACCTGATGTAGAGTTGGCGAATTTATTGACGCTTTTTGTTTCATAGCCCTGATTCATTATTTTACTTCGGTGCGGTTAAGTGCTATGGGAACACCGAAGGTGGGCGCAGCGATACATATAAGTGATAGAAAACTCATACATATTATTTTTTCTAAATTGATGTTATCGTCCCCGGGAATCGAACCCGGTACCATCTGTGTAACAGTCCAACGCGCTAACCATTACACCACAACTCATATATAATCTTTTGGTATAACGTACCATTTGATTAAATTGAATGAGGACAACATTTGGACAAAACTATATCAAATCACTTATAATTGTATCTAAAAAAATCGTATATGATACAATTAGATCTAATGTAATACAATTTAATGGGTCCATTATTCGGATAAAATTTTATATAATTAATTGTGTGTCCATATTGAATAAGATAAAAACTTTTAAAGCTTCACATCAGTTTTTTTTTAATTCGGAGAATATTTTTTAATTTACTCGATTAATCGATCAAAATTTTTTGAGTTTTTCGTTACTCGAAATTGGTCATTTTAATTAACTCAAACAGTTGTTTGATTAACATTCATCGATCAATCCACTAACGGTTAACCAATGGAATACCCTATTAAAGGGTGTTTTTTATTCAGGTATAGAACTTTAAGTTGGCAACACTTTTTTAACTGCGCCCATTTTGATTTATGTTTAGTTTGGGTTGGCATTTCAACATGAATAGACTGACGCCTGAACAACGCTTCCAAATTGTGCAAATTTATTTTGAAAATCATAGTTCTGTTCTGATGTTCATAAGCGAATTTTGTTAAGCGATGAAGCTCACTTTTGGTTAAATGGATACGTCCATAAACAAAACTGCCGTATTTGGTGTGATGAATTATTGGACCGTACTTCTTTAAAAACGATGCTGGTCAGAACGTTACAGTCAATGGTGACCGCTATAGAGCCATGATTACTGATTTTTTCGTTCATCAATTGAACAACCATGATGTGCAGGAGCTGTGGTTTCAACAAGACGGCCCAACATGTCACACAGATCGTGCCACAATTGATTTATTAAAGTAAACGTTTGGTAACCGCATAGTTTCACGTTTCGGACCAGTGAATTGGCCTCCAAGATCGTGGGATTAAACGCCGCTAGACTATTTTCTGTGGGGATGTGTGAAGTCGCTAGTCTACGCCCATAAGCCCGAAACGATTGACCACTTGGAGGACAACTTTCGCCTCGTTATTGCCAATATACGGCCCCAAATGTTTTAAAATGTCATCGAAAATTGGACCTCCAGATTAGACTACGTCCGACCCTCCCGTGGCGATCATATTATACTGCCAGAAGATTATCTTCCAAATAATGTAAATTTCATGCCAATTTAAAAAAAATCATCTTTGTTGGATTCCATTTTAAAGTTCTATACCTCTTTAAAAAACACCCTTTACATACTGCACAATAAATTTTTCTCATTCAGAATATTTTACCATACACCCCTAACCAAATCACCTTATTAGGTTTATAATAATAATTTTTCAAAAAATGTTATAAAAAAACTGGAAAAATTGTATTTTTTGATTAATTATATGGCAACGCTGAAACAATAGTTTTTAAATTTTTTTTTAGACATTTGTGTAATTAAGACCTCAATTTATCATATGCTTTTATATGCATCATTATATCTCCCTTTTATCCGAAATTATCGGGCCTTAAGAGTAGACATTACTTTAAAGCAACGTCAGTGTACAATGGATTAATGTCTATTTTTGGTCACAGACCACTTACATATCTTAATTTGTCAAGTATTGACTTTTGAACATTTTTAAACAACTTATCTCTTTTATCTACACATATCGTTCATTTACTTCAAGACTGTCATAAGTCAAAAAAATGTGCTTTTTGAGTTAATGATGCAGATTTATTAGTTATATCATGCTTTATATTGTGTAAAAAATTAATATTTATATCATGTATACTTTTCGAGATAGAGGATAATATATTTTATTTTTTCTTTAAAGTGGATGCAAAGAGTATATATATATATAATCCTTTAAATTCCTAGGAGGAACATAGGGCCACGTTTTAAATTCTCTCTCCACTTGTTCGAGCTTGGAGAGATCAAGTAGCGTACGAACGTTCCATGAGCCAAATCGTGTCCGTTGTTTGATGCCAATAGTCGTCAACTGAGGATCAGGTAGATTAACTGTTGCGGTTTCATTAATAAGTTGATATTTAGACGAGTGGATGATTGGTTCAAAGCGACCTAAGACTGGTACTGGGGCTGCCAGTTTGAAGCCTCCAGTCTGGCTTGATTGGGTTTTTATAACTTGGCATATGGTTTTTTAATGGCACCATTAATCGCCATGTCAATAAGAGCCTCACCGGCACTCAGAAATTTAAAGATACACGTCGCCACTCGTGTCCTTCTTAGACCCTCTTCTCTTATCCGCTGAATTGTCCGCCACTGCTAATTTAATTCGCAGTTGCCCATCACACTGCATGATGGGGTTACTCTTCCACTATCCGCAACCTGTCGAGGCGTCCCGTAGCACTTCAGCTGTGCTTCCATATAGGAGCAAAGAGTATATACTTCATAGAGAAACTGTTCTACTCACGGGTCTCTCGATAATTAGCGAATTCGCACACAACTCTCACTAAGAGAAAAATACATTAAAACCCAATATTTATAAAAAACGTGACCAAATAAATAGAGAAAGGGTCGAGCGAGGCAGATACGGATTGAAAACTTGTAACTTGTTTTCTGCAAAATCGTGTTATTTGAGTTATGTCATTTTTGCAGTAAATGACCAATATCTCTTTTATCTACAAGCACTTGTAGTTTTATCCTCACTTAAATATTTACTATCAATATCTACTTAAATATAACTTGTCTAAAATTTAATTTTCCTAAAATGTTTGATTTCAAAAATTTGTTTTCTTACACAATTTCAACACAAAATATCCTCTTTAACTTAAAAGTTTGTTTCCTGCAACCATTCTCCAAATGCATTTTATTTGTATACATCTATCACACTCCCTTAGCAACTCATCTACTATACTATTTGATTTTATTGGCAAATAAATTTGATTTTACGTTTAAAAACTTTTATTTTTATTGCATACACACACAAACACATTTACAGACACTATCACAAAAACGTATCAATCGCATACAACATTCAACCATTCACTCAATCCACTATACATTGTCATTCATTCCGATGTTCAGCCAGTCTCACACAACAGAATGTAATGAAATGTATTAAAAAAAATAAATAAAAAAAGGTATAAAAAACGATTACTTACCCATTGTGCCTTCAAATATAAATGTACTTTTTGTTGGCATTGCCCAAGAGCACAAATCACATGTTGTCAAACCATCACTCAATACCGGTTCATCAACAAAGAACGGAGGTCGGGGTGGTGGTGGTACAAAACGACCATTCCATAGACCATTTTCACTGGCATCAAATGCCAATGGTGAACCAAACAAATCGTTGTCATTGTCATCGAAAATATCAAATGATAGATCCCGAAAATTATTGCTAAACTCCTCAGCTGAACTGGCGACTAAACTTTCAACAACCGGCGGGCTATATGATGGATAAAATGATGATGACGAAGAGGAGTATGAGGAAGTATGTAGTTTTGTGTCATCCGCAGACGTTGAGACATCACTGGAGGATAAGGATGTCGATGATAAAGGCAGGAAATTCGAAACTACCACGGAAGCTACATGGGATATAGAGGTTAAGCCAGTAGAGCTATTGATATCACTACCCAGTGATGATGATGATGCTGCTGATGATAACGATGGTGATATTGAGAATGTTGTTGTTAAGGGTGATGGCGATTGTAATCTCTGCTCTAAAGAGGGTAACAAAATAGTATTGTTATAGTGATATGTTGTTGACAATGATGCTATTTGTGCTGCTGTTGCTGATGATGATGATGGTATGGCATCAATTCCATTATATGTTGAGGGCATTTTTAAAATTTGTTGCTATTAAGTTCCTTTCCTTTTTGTTATCGACAGTGTTTTTTTCGTGTTTTTTAAGGACAAAGGATTATGGCATTGAAGAGTAACTAAAATTAAAAGAAATATAAAAAAAGTTATTTTATTATATTGTAAATAATATCGTTTTTTAATGAGATTAAATTTGGATAAAAAAAAGTTTTTGAAGAAGTTTTTAAATACGATTTGTGTTCATTTAAAGTTTACATTATATAAATTTTCATACTTCAAAGTTGCCATATTTTGGCAATAGTAAAAATCTGTAAAAATTCCCCTAGATTTCAAATAATTTTTCGTAATAATACTATTTTGAATATTTCATTCCATGAAAAGTATTCTCAATAAAAAAATCTGCATCGGCATCCATTTATATCCAGAATGAGAATTTCTTTAAAAAATATCAAATATTAATAGTTTTTTGGGAATGAAAACTCTTAAAAAGATAACATTTTTTGTGCAGCCTTCAGAGTATTTCTATATCTAAGAATTTAACGTTTTAGTTTTTAATTTCATCTCAGATTATACAACTCGAAAGTCTACTATTAGACATAAGATTAACCACTTCAAAGTTAACAATTCGTCATCTCAATGGTTTGGCCCATATGCCAAAAGTCTTTGTTGGGGAAAATGATAATGAAGGTCTTTTATTTTTAAGTTTTCATATGCAAAACTAGAAGGTTGATCAAAGTACATACTAAATTTCTCAGATATGACACGAGGTATCACAAAAAGCGGATCGGAATAATAAAGAGGAAATGAATAAAATACATAATCCATTCCTAACTCAGTTTTTTTCAAAAATGGTTAGTGGGTCGAACCAATAATGAGCTGACGGATGATGACTTTCGTAGTAGAAAACTACAGCATGTATTAAAGATCTCCAAAGCGGTCTACAACATTACACAAGATTAGAAAACCTTAATTAATAACTATAGCTTAAAACCCCGTTACTTCGCTAGCGCTAGTTTAAAATACTGAAATAAAT
Organism: Delia radicum; assembly: GCA_021234595.1. NCBI lineage: Eukaryota > Metazoa > Arthropoda > Insecta > Diptera > Anthomyiidae > Delia > Delia radicum. The sequence goes on from CM037853.1 coordinate 31,165,142, forward strand.
TTTGAAAAGAAATAATTTATTATTCTAAGGAATTTGCTATTTTACTAAAATTGTTTATCCTCAGTGTAGTTTTAATTCAAAACAAAATTTTGCTCAAGAAGCACGTATTTTAAGTGTCAGATTTTTGGGCCAAATGGCTTGGGCAGAACCTCTTCGTAACATTTTAAAAAACCCAGTTTTGGCGGATATATACATTCCAAATTAAAAGTTTCTAGTTCCAGCGGTTTGAGCTAAGTGATTAAAAGGGAAACTTTTCTTAATTAAACCCTTTTAGTGGAATTTTTAAAGTGTTTTCTACAGGACGTCAAGTCGATGTAGTTTTCGAATTTAGAAGTTTTTGCAGGTTGCTCGGGTAAGATTTTTCCCTTCTTATTTGAAATTAAGGGTTCTAACTAAACATAGCTAAATCGTCAAGGAGAAACTTTTCCAATTTTCGCACTATTTGTGGAAGTTTCTACAAAATACCGCCTAAGCGGACCAAATTCCAAAACGTAACTTATCAGCTACTTACACAGAGTGCAGAATTTTGACAGTTCGGTTGTCACAACTAAATATTATTTTTTTCACCAAAATTCCGTAAATGCAACTAAATTTTAACTGCTTAGTGGAATTTAGCTGCACTGACTGATTTTTTTGGTTATAGCAACAAAAATAAAATATTCAAATGTTTAAATGTTTAAATAGCAAATAAAGCAATGAAAATTAAAAGTGATTATGGTGCAATCAGTATGACAGACGACTATTAATGTGAAGGACACGGTTCAATACCAGAAAAATCAAAAAGTTTTTTAATTTCACTAAAACTTTGTCGAACGTAATAATATTTATTTGGAATGTTATATTGGGTTACGCAACTGAATATTAGGTTTCACGACTAAAAATATAATTTAACATTACGATAGTTGTCGTAACCGCCAGAAATCAATTGGCAACAAATTCGGTGGCGACAACTGACACGGTTGCCTGGCTGTATGATCAACTATAAAAAATTTCAGAAGTTAATTCGAACAACTGCAAAAAATTTCCAAATTTTTCTAACACCTTTTAAAAGAAGACTAAAGACTTCATTACTGAAGCGGATACTTTTCGTAAACGGACTGTAACTCCATACAATGTGTTAAAAAAAGTACCTACATTAGGCCGGGTCGATTTGTATGGAGGCAAAAAAATCGCTCAACGTTCAAGGAAAATCGTATTCTAGGGATCAAAATAAGAAACTTTGCCGAACGAACCATACCTCTAAAACGAATTCTGATGTCCCGACTTTTGACCCGTAGTTTAAAATTTTGAAAAATCCCATTTTCCCATTTAGAGTGCCCCAATCGAATATAATTTGTACATTAATCTGCTAGAGCGTCTTCCGGAGAAGAAATAGAGACCATAATCTTGGAAAGACTCCTCCTACTTTCTGAAATATTTCTATCCCGAGATTTGCACATTTTGCTATAAAAACACGACTAAAAAGGCCCTCTTTCAACTTAAATTTTAACCCCTTAACGGTCACCTAGAATGATGTGTTATGCATTAATCTGCTAGCGTGTCTCCCGGAGAAGAAGTAGCTCCCATAATCTTGGAGAGATTCCACCTACTTTCTGAAATATCAAAGTGGGCTTTTTCAAAATTTTAGCCTACGGGTCAAAAGTCGGTACATCAGAATTCGTTTTAGAGGTATGGTTCCTTCGGCAAAGTTTCTTATTTTGATCCCTAGAATACGATTTTCCTTGAACGTTGAGCGATTTTAAAATCGACCCGCCCTAACCTACACACAATAAATATCTTGTCTCTGGTTTACATACTAAACAAATGGTAACGGATTTGCGGAAAGTAAATTCTGTTGAACAAAGAATTGAACAGATATATAATCAAAGCCATAAAATATGCATTTACTTTTTGCTAAAATTGCTGGCCACCATTTTTAAATATTTTTTGAAAGCAATGCCTATACGAATAATATAAAGAACATTTTGGAAATACAAATTTTTAAGTTGTATATTAAAAAAGAAAAACTCCAACAAAATTTGATATAGATGCTACTTTTCAGCAACGGATTGTCTTCGTTTCTTATACACTGAACCCAAAATAGCGGTGAAATCAACTAAAATACCATGTTGAATTGATGAATGAATGATCACTATAAAACCAACAAAACCTGTCCGTCATTTTAACAAATTTTTTAGTAAATGTATTTTTTGACGTTTAACTATTTGTTGATTGTTATTTTGACGAAATATCGTCAAATGTATTAACATAAGTTAGTTATTTTAACAAATTTATTCAATCAAATTGAATAACTAATTTGCTATTTTAATCAATTGGCTGCTTTATTCAATTTAACAATACTCTTTATTTGAACATATTTTGTCGACTTATTATTAATTATTAATTTATAATTTTTTATCTGTTATATTTTATAAATTTGAATTTTAATAATATACGTCTTTAGTTGGTATATTAAAAAAATAATAAAGAAAAATTTTTAATACAACTAAAACAATTGTATTAAAAATCTCATTAATTTATTTAATGAGGCGTTGTGGTGTAATGGTTAGCGCGTTGGACTTTTACACAGAAGGTCCCGGGTTCGATCCTCGGTGCCGGCAACATCAAAATAATATGTATGAGTTTTTTCTATCCCTCATACGTATCGGTGTTCCCATAGCAATTAACCCCACCGAAGTAAAATAATGAATCAGGGCTATGAACTAAAAAGCTTCAATAAGTTCGCCAACTCTCCATCAGGTGGCGAGCAACAACTGTTCTAAGACTTATTATCCCGCGCAATTACAGTGTTGCCATGTGTGAAGCCCTTCATCTTTCCCCACCTTTCATCTCTATACTATCCCTTTCCAAAGAAAGCAACACACTAATATAGGAAGTATTTCTTGAGTGTTGCCTCACTTAAAAAAAAAAAAAAAAAAAAAAATACATTTTCTTCACTATTACAGATGATCACTTATATAAAAAAATAAATATAAAAATAAAATAAAAGTTTACAATTTACATAAACTAGTATGGAATTACATAAATTTATTTAAAAATAATAAATAAACACACACTCAACTACCCACTATAATTCACTGAGCTTAATAATTCACAATTCTTTTGTAAAAACCAGGGACCGAAAATAACAGTTATCCCGAAAACTATAACTCAAAAACTCTTTATGTTAGAGTCAACGGAGACGTATACTATTATATACCAAACGATTCGTATTGAAGTGCTCTTTCAGAATCTATAGTGATCTTAAGAAAACGATCTCAACTCCACAGTTAAGAGTTATTTTTCAACGAAAAAATAAAAGATCGGATGAAACTCTTAAGAAGAGAGTTTTATTTCGCCTTCATTAAATAAAACTCTTTTGAGGAGTTTTATTTTTTCCGTCTGAAATAAAACTCTGTTGAGGAGTTTTATTTTTCCCGTCAGAAAATAAAGCTCATTTGAGGAGTTTTATTTTGAAATTCATTTAAGGAGCTTTATTTTTCCGTCTAAAATAAAACTCATGTTGTTTATTTTTTTCTTTTTTTATTGACTTTATTTGCTGTAATGTGTATAGAAATTTATTTATTTAATTTAACGAACATAACTTTTTCCAAATTTTCTGCGGAAAGATTTGAACGCAGGTCGCCCAATACCAATTTTAGAGCAGAGAATGCTTTTTCCACGCTTACCTGTGTTGCAGGTACACACTGTATAGTTTTTGCCAATGTATACAAGTACGGATAGTGTATTCTTTTAGCCTCCCAGAACTCTAAAAGAGGTTTATCAATCGACAAGGGCCTTGGAGAAAAATGGTCGATTTCATAGAAAGCTTTTTTTCATCCTCATTATCACTTCCTTCGCTTTCTTGTTCCATATCTACATATATATATAAGAATTAAAACAACAACCATTTAATAATAAGAATCAAACAATAACAAATTAAACCCGCATGTTTTCATATTAATGACGATTTTTTCAATTGCAATGCAAGTGATTAGATTACACTGCCTTGCAAATTGTAATGATCAGGCAAGCGGCAAGCTTTGAGTGTCAATTTACATAAAATGAGTTTTATTCTCTGACGGAAAAAATAAAACTCCTCAAATGAGTTTTATTTTAGACGGAAAAAATAAAACTCCTCAAAAGAGTTTTATTTTAGACGGAAAAAATAAAACTCCTCAAAAGAGTTTTATTTTATGAAGGCGAAATAAAACTCTCTTCTTAAGAGTTTCATCCGATCTTTTATTTTTACGTTGAAAAATAACTGTTTTGGATGTTTTTTTTCTTTATAAGGCACAAAATAACTGTTATAAAGGAACTTTTTTGATATCACTTACGGTCCCTGGTAAAAACCCATTTAACATAATTTTTACTAACTTTTACAACTTTTACAAATGGCTTTCACACGTAAACAAGAGTAATGACGCCACACACTCGAAACAGCTTTTACAAAAATTCACATCAATTTGAATAAAATAATTGTTGTTTTAACAATAAAATTTGTCAAAAGTTAACAAAAATGTTATGTTGATTTCACTTACGACTTTTGGTTCAGTGTAGTTACCAAAAAATTCTTAATTCATTTCGTATGGGGAATTATATTGTCAGAACTTCAGGCCAGGATATTTCGATAAAATTTTGCAAAAACAAATTGGATTTCGCATATCAAAAGGCTGTAGAAGCTCGATAGAAGATTTTGGTTTTTATCGCAAAAGTTTTTTATAACATCCTAATACATACACACAGAAAACAGTTTTGTAGTTGCAATCGAATTTTTTGCCAACCGAATTTTTGTGGTTCCACGTACTATCACTATTATTAAATTTTAATTCTATTGTAACAACTGACATTTATTTACAAATTTAGAATTTTTATTGTAACAATTGAATATTTTATGTTTATGGACAATAATATTCTATAAATACAACAAAAAAACTCTATAGATTATTTGTTAGGACAATATCCTAGTAAAGAAATATAGAGTATGGCCTCGAACTTGAATAATTTTCATTTTCATTGCTCAATTAAAGGTCGAAAAGAACATAATTTTTATTTTTAATAAAAATTATATCAAACTTGTATAAAAGACAAAGTACTGTCTAGTTTACTCCCCCTGTGTTGTTTATAAACTAAACAAAAAATATAGAAAAGGAGAGAAAAACAAAAAACGTGTATTGAATATCCACCAGAGGTGGACCTTGCACATAACAAACAAGTTTGCAACTTATTTTTTGATCAATGGTTATAATCTTTAACTTCAAGCTCATATATTAGTTCTCATGTAGTAAGTAAACTAGTTTATATGAATGTTTGATGTTTGGAATGGGATTGTTACCGCTTTCAAAACGTGTTCTGATGATGGGAACCTAGAAAATTCCCGAAATAGATCTATCAACGCATTCCTGAAAGGGTCAAATAATAACAAAAAACTCTATAGATTATTTGTTAGGGCAATATCCTAATAAAGAAATATAGAGTATGGCCTCGAACTTGAATAATTTTCATGTTCATTGCTCAATTAAAGGTGGAAAAAAACATAGTTTTTATTTTTAATAAAAATTATATCAAACTTATTCTATAAATAGATTTACATGCATTCAACAAAGTTTATGTTATTTTTAAATAAAAAATTATACCTCGAACTGGGTTCGAACTGGCGATCTTCCGTTTGTCAGGCAAGTACTTTACCTCTAGCCTAATGCCAATTTAAAATTGCAACCTTGAATATTTTCTAGTTTCTAATTTAAATATTTGTCTAAAAATAGATTTGTATGTACAATAGAAATTCTGTGGCTAATCTCAATATTTTATTAGAGTTAACAAAACTATAAAAAATTGTAATATTATTTTAAAATTATTTTAGTAATACAAAATTCTTATGCCGCGAACTGGGCTCGAACCGGCGACCTCCTGTTTGTCCGTCAATAGCTTTACCTCTAGCGTAAACTCAATTTGAATTTGTATTTTGCAATTTCAACTTGGAATATTTTTTTGTTTCAAAATTTAAATATGTATGTCCAAAAATAGATTCGTATGTTTGGGTTTGCCAATCTTAATATTTTACTAGAGTTAGCAAAACTATTAAAAAACTTTATATTATTTTAAAATTGGTAACGAAAACTTATATTTTAGATAGAGTGATTGTTTTGTTGCAGGCGAAACTAATATTCGATTTCAACTGCAAATATTTTATTTAAGGCATAAAAACTCCGAAAAGTGGTTGGTTATTGGTATTAAAGGTAATGTAGAAAATAATACTTTTTCAATAATGATTAGGAAAACCAATATTTTGAATGATGTGACTGTGTTTTGATTAATTTTATAAATTTTCTGTTTACAATATAGATTAATTTTTCTGTAGATGAATTTTAAGTACTTACAATTGAAATGATTAATTTTTTTTGGTTACAATGGAATTCCAACCAATTTATTATCTGTGTGTAAAAAAAAAAACATTTTTGATGTTTGCACTTTTTGGTTAAAGTTTGTTCCTTCGGCGAGTCGTGGCACGTCTTTTAAAAATCTTTATTTATTTAAACTAACGAATCTTAGATACTATCCCATCGCCACCCCACTGTTAAACTTATTATTTATGTCTCTGTTAAAAAATATTTTTACTGTCATATCAAAAAAAAAAAAAAAAAAAACGCGTAATCCCTTAAAAATCTATTGTTTGTAATTAGTGTTAATCTCCATAAAATTGTCACAATTAAGTTAAGACTGTTAGTTTATGGCTAAATTATCACAAATACGTTGACACGCAAGCTAAAAACGTTTAAACGTGGGTAAATGTTGTTGTTTGGCCTGTTGTTCCTTCATTATTTCCTAACTTTTATGTTGCTGCTGTTGTTGTTGGTGGTGTCGTTAATAATGGCCGTAGTCGTTGGCATCCTCATCAACTTGGCTATTATGGTCACATGTTAATGTTGTTGCTGTATTGATGTTGTTGTTGCTGTTATAAACTCAATTTGCCAAATGACAACCACCTAACCAAACCTAACTGTGAAGCCTATAAATGCATATAAAACGACCGCGTGAATATAAATACCTTATGGCCTTAGAGAGATACAAAAAAAAAAAATTTACACTAACCCATACATGTGAATATGTAATTGGGGTGGTAATTATTCGGATGGGTCAGAAAGAAAAAAAAATATATTTCAAAAGGGCTAATTTTTAAACAGGACCAACGAAAACAGTTTATCTATATAGTCGCATATAGCTTGATATAGTGGTATCTTATTATATATGTGGCCATATGTAACAATATGTACTTACAGCTCATACCTATTTTTACCAACATTTCTAATATGGCGCTATAAATAATCATATATCATTATATCTATTATGTCTTTTTTTTTGAAAGAGAAGCAACACTCAGGAAATTCTTCCTGAGTGTTGCTTAAGAAATGTGTTGCTTTCTTTGGAAAGGGGATAGTGGAGAGATGAAAGGTTGTGAAAGACAAGGCCTTCAAACATGGCAACACTGTAATTGACCGAGATGATAAGTCTTAGAACAGTTGTTGGTCGCCACCTGATGTAGAGTTGGCAAATTTATTGAAGCTTTTTGTTTCATAGCCCTGATTCATTATTTTACTTCGGTGGGGTTAAGTGCTCTGGGAACACCGAAGGTGGGCGCAGCGATACATTTAAGTGATAGAAAACTCATACATATTATTTTTTCTAAATTGATGTTGTCGTCACCCGGAATCGAACCCGGGACCATCTGTGTAACAGTCCACCACAACGCCATATATCCGTTCACATAGCTATATATCCATTTACATATAATTTCATGTATAATTATATATAAGTACATACGAAACAGCAAAAAACCAAACTAATTCTGTAATTTTTATATTATAATTATATATGGTATCACATATAATTCTATATCAATATATGAGTTAAAACTAAAAAGGAAATTTCGGTCAAGTTTGTAAATATATGGTAGAAATTAAAAAAAAAAAAAAAAAAATCTATCTTTTCTTAATATAATTATCAGAGTACACAAATAAAGCAAAATTTAATGAATTTAATCTAAAAAAAATTGTAAAAAAGCAAAAGCAAAAATTTAGAAAAGCTAAACTTTAAAAAAAAGATCAAAGTAGGAAGAATAAATAATATTTTATAAGTAAAATAAAATATTTAAAGTCAGAAAATCTTTAAAAAGAACCGAATAGGTGTTGGGCGAAATAACCATAATATGCGATATTTTTCTCGAGAAATAATAAGTACGATTGTTAAATCAAGTCTCGCCTTAAATTTGGTTAAATTTGTGAAAAATATTCTATAAATTTTTAAAATTTTCTTCAAATGACGTTATAATTATGAACACTTAATGACTTAATAATCAAACCAAAAAACTACAATGTACAATAACAGCTTTCCAGCTAAGACAGAGATGAGTTCATTTCCTGAAGACACTTAAGCGATCGGTTCACTTGTTTAAGGTATACTTGGATAACAAAATGATGTTATAGATATGAAACTCAGTCTAAGAGTCAAAAGGGAATCATGTCTTATTTTCCCAATGCATTTATTTATATTTAATTATTGTTTTTTTTTATTGTTTGGAATGTTATAGTAATAATGAAGATTGATTCACATTTTCAATCATAACTTTTAAATTTGTTGAGCAATTAGAACAATTTTCAATTACAAAGTTCATAAGAATATAACATATATGTTTCTTAAGGTTTTACCATATCCGCCCACTTATTAAGGCGTAATCGATGTTTCATCAGGCGGACAGTGCGAAATCAATTCATGGTACTATAAGAATCAAGTATTTTTCATTGTAATACTTATGGGCCTATCATACAGTGGGTTGCAGAGATTAAATTCAAATTGTTCAGTCATCAGGACTCTTACACACAGAGAAATAAAGTGCCAACCGAATTGAAAAGTGTATTTTTATAGTAACAACTTATAAATACAGTTAAAACAACGATATTTACATTATATGGCCGAATATTTTGGGTGCTGCAACTACAATTCAGTTGAATTAAGCGAACTTTGTTGTGAAAATTAATGATCAGTTGTACCAACCGACTTAAATTCATATTAACGGAATTTGAGTATTAGTAACCAAATTTAAGTTGGCAAATAGCTAAATTTTTCTCTGTGTGTATATATAAAGTAATAATCCAAATAAATGCAACCCTATTAAATATCTGCCTATGTGTCTGTATGCAGATTGGTTGTCTGGTATGGTATATTTAAAGCCTATGGCATTTTATATTTATACAAATTTGTTTTTCTCTCCTTTTTCGTTATTTTGTTCAACCACAAAAAGACCACACACACGCACAGGTGCCGCCGCCACCACCAATGCCACAATATAAAAAAAAAAACTTACAGCGCTATTTGTATAGTTTTTATACAGTTTGCAAATACTAGTCGTATATTTGCCCATTTACTAACTTAGGCGAGCTTAAATGTCGCGTGTGGTTGTTTTATAGTCAGTCAATTTCAAGACCATACATATCAAGTGAATTTTTTTTTTAACAGATATTTTTAAATTCTCTTTCACCTTTTACTTTTCCACCTCCTCCTGGATACTCCTATTAATAAATAATCAACTAACAAAAAAGAAGCTTCAATCAGTGGGTTTCTATTCACGTCGGACGCTCTCAATCTGCCCTCTTTTTATTTGTTCGTAAACTCGCACCGAGCAAATGAAAACATGTTGCAGAAATTTAAAAGTTTAAATTAATTTGTATCATGTTTTTGAATAATAATTTAATAAAATGTTTATTTATATAAAATTTTAACGATAAAATAAGCAAGATAAAATTAAAATGCCTTAAATTTTAATAGAAAAAATAAAAGCGAGCGTGTTAATCAACAATTGTTTATCAACATGTTGCAGTTATTTTTTAGTGTAAAAAAAATGTTTTCTTTTGCTTCTCCGAATTCTCCTGGATACTCATATTTAACAAACAATAAACTAACAAAAAAAGAACAGTGGGTTTCTATCCACCTCAGTTGCTCTCAATCTGCTCTCTTCTTATTTGTTAGTAAACTAGCACCGAGCAAATGAAAATATTTTGCAGAAATTTAAAAGTTTAAATTAATTTGTATCATGTTTTTGAATAATAATTTAATAAAATGTTTATTTATATAAAATTGTAACGATAAAGTAAGCAAGATAAAATTAAAATGCATTAAATTTTAAAAGAAAAAGAAAAAGATAAAAGCGAGCGTGTTAAGCAACAATTTGTTATCAACATGTTGCAATTATTTTTTAGTCTAAAAAAATATTTTCTTTTTGCTTCTCCGAGTTCGGTATTTTGTTGCTGAGAGGCATGGGATTTGTAGTCTCTCTATTTGTGTATACTCTTTGCTTTAATGCGTTAAAGCGCTTTAAAATTGCTTGGCGGTAATGTTTGTAAAAGGATTATAAATTTTGTTAAGTAATTGGTAAAAATTTCTTTTTTATTAATTTTGTTAAAATTTTCGATTTAAATGTTGAAATTATGATTAATGCCATTTTTTATCAAATGCCATCAACTTATAGCCACAATACTTTTTTTTTACCTAATATATGGTTAATAGAAATAATATTTGTTTAATATTAGTTGCACGTTTTTAACATTAGTCTAACCACTACTTGAGAGTATTTGAATAGTTTTAATAATCTTTAAACTTCTCTAATAGTGCACAATATTTAAAAAATAGGTGACCAGCTTTTGAATGAAATCTTTTACTTAACATAATATTGAGCTAACCCTGCAGGCACACGATCAAGATTTTCTTGATAGTCTTTTACATATACTGTTTGTCGAAATATGTAAAAATTGACAGCTGTGGCGTAGGCTCCACGCAAGTTGAAAACAATTTCAATATTTGTGAAAGGAAAAACAAAAACAATTTCAAAAGAAATCTGAAGCAAGTTCGTTTCAATTTTAAAAAGTGTGAGTGTATTGGTAAAAAAGTGTGAGTGTATTAAAACTTGATAGGCAAAACTTGATCGTGTAACCATCAAGTTATGAAAAAAAAAATAACACTATTCCTTAAATGTACACATAGAGAAATAAAGGGCCAACCGAATTGAAAAGTGTATTTTAATGGTAACAACTTATAAATTCAGTTAGTATAACGATATTTACATTAGATATTTGAATATGTTTGGTTTTGCAACTAAAATTCAGTTGCATTATTCGAACTTTGTTCTGGAAACTAATATTCAGTTGTATCAACCGACTGAAATTCGTAATAACCGAATTTGAGTCGTAGTAAGCAAATTTGAGTTGGCAAATAGTTAATTTTTTCTCTGTGTGTAGTCCTCTTAGCCACATACTAAAATTTATGTGTTAAAAGTTTCCCAATAAAAAAGTGATACTATAAGGGAGTGTTCGCCAATGCGAACCATTTACCAATTTCCCATAATTTGTCTTTTTCAAGAGAGAAGTACGTTAACAAAATATATTTAAAATAAATGAATTGCCAAACTTATAAAATTAATTGTTTTTTTTTTGTATTTTGGAGTTCATTATAGAAAAAAAAAAATTATTATTTGCGTAATTGAATGTAACTGATATTAATGACAGATACTAATCAGTAGGGGTGGATTGCACCCAACAATAGTAATGGCGTGAGTTGAATAGACGAGAGTACTGCAGTGTTAATGGCTCATTTTAGAATTCATATACTCTAAAGTGAGCCGTTTTTATACCTACAAGGGGAGTCTCACGATGGGTTCTCTCCGATTTTATTAAAATTTGGGTATGTTATAAAGAAAAACAAATAAAAAAGGGAAACGTATTTTGTTTAGCAGCCCAATCTCACATTTAAGGGTTAACATTTGGGGCCAAAGATAATACATTTTTGTATGGAAACATATCTGAAAACAATGAAATTCAGATTTTTTTGAACGCAGTTTTGGTGTATTCAAGAAAACATAAATATTGATACCAATATTGCTTATGTAGTGTGTTAGGGTTGCCATCAATATGAAATATAGGTTAACAGATCTTCGGAAAAAGTCGCATAAAAGACGAAAACTTAATAGGCATTAACATACATATTTTTAGCTTAATTCAACTATAATTCTTAAACAAAACGCCAGTTTTAATATCACATAAACCACAATTTTTTTGAATAAGAAAAAAAATTTAAAGTTATCGGACATGCTTCTTATACCACTTAATGCGTCCCCAAAAGATCTTTCATTTGCTACCACTTTTGCCTAAATTGTCTCTAAAACAATTCGAAATAAGCTGAAAAAAAACGAAAAATCGGGTCATATTTGGCCCCACTTTTTAATCCCTAAGCAATCGGGAGACCCCCTATTTTTAGTATGTGAATGAATAATGGCATACACATTTTATGGTATAAAATAATAATGAATGTTTTTGGAGCAAATTTTTTCCATATATTTATTGATACACTGCATTGCAAAACTATAATTATACATTAATTTCACTAAATTTCTAAAGTTAAAAAAAAATGTTGAGGCGTTTAGCCGGCATAAATGTAAAACAAATGGAAAATTAATAATATTTGACAATTGATTTTTTTTTAAATAATTAAATTAGACTAATAAAATCAATTAGTGTTTCATAAGTATAAATACACTTAACTTCCCAGCGAAAAAGAGTGGAAAAAGATGTAGTAAAATCATCACATATACGGATTCAGATGTAGTGCGAATTGAGGTGAAACACGCATGATTTTAACATGGGGTTGTCATAGAACGGAGGTAATGCAAATTCCTCAAACTTCACTTTATTAAAAGTAATATGTGTAAGGTTATGAAAGATTGTATTTTTGGGTGTCCTTTTTCATAGAACTTAATTTGTTATTTTTAATTAGTGGTTAAGGTCAAGTCACATCTTATTTAACGAGTGCTAATATGGATTTGTAGGAGTGCTTAAACGGTTATAATTAAAAAAACTTTTAAACAGCTTTCCAGCATAAAAAACAAAGCGAAATAATAGTTTTTCGTTCAACTGAAAAGAAAGAAAACTATTGTTAAGTCTGATATTTTGTAATCATTGTTTTTCAAGCTTAATGGTCAGAAAACACTAATTCAAAGCGACATCTAGATTAAAAAATAGTTGTTAAAAGACACAAACTCCCGGTTCCATTCGAGTATGTCAAATACCGAATTGTAACCGAACATTCGTGAAATTTCTACTAGTAAACGTTGTATATGATGACATTATATGCTAAGTTTAGGAACTGATCTGAAAGGCCAGCATTAGATCAGAAAAATCAGTAGTAGTAGCTACTTTGTGTGTAATGAAAATGTTGTTTTTTTTTTGAACTACTTCGCATTATTTTTGTTGAGTTAATGCATCAAAATTTACAAAAATTTAAGAAACATAATTGAAGGCAGCAGTTTTAATAATTCGAAAACTCGATCAGATATACTGTCTACCAGATTTACTCGAAGTTCTTCCGTTATAGATCTCCACGCATCAATAGCTGCTTGTTTTAGAGAATATTTGAGGAGTATTATTATTAATACTCCTCAAATATTCTCAATGGGGTTAGATTATATGGCACTATGCACCGCGACCAACTTAGGTCTTTTGTCTCAATGGGGTTTTGATCCGGAATATATGCGGGCCATTCCAATCACATTTTTTGATGATAGCCATTCCATCGCCTAACGAAGCATTGTCTCGTTGGCATAAGAATTATTTTTCGTTGCTATTTTCAATAAATGCCAACAATTTCACTTCTAATACTGTAATGTACTCAAAAGAGTTCATTCTGGTGCTTGGAAATGCCAAATCAACCATACCGTCGAAACAAAATGTGCCCCAAACCATTAAGGATAAACCTCCCAAATTTCTTTTTGAGAAATATGCAGCTGTAAAAAACATCTGGACCATCAACATTGAGCTTTTTCTCATCAGAAAAAATAACCCTTAAAAGAAATTTATGTTCAAACAGTAATACCAACAACGACGATTGTTGACTAACATTGGTTTGAAAATTCCTTTTGGCGAATTCGAGTCGAGCAGTTTTGTGGCGGGGTAATAACCTTGACATATACATCAGATTTTGTCGAGTAGTTCTCTGGGAATCCTTTAAGAGCCTACTTATGGTTGATTTGGACACATTAACCTTACATTCATCCATTATTTGATTGAGACTCTTCATGCATCAGAAAACTTTTTAAACACTTTTTTATTTTTCTAGAAATTTCCCGAAAACTTAATCCACTTTTTAAATAGCCAGAAATTTTCCCGTTTGCAAACTCACTTAGATATGAACCACGCGGCAGTTTATTGCAAATTGATTAAAATTGTTTACCGTTATATGTAATTATAGTTATGAAGCACTAACGAAATATTAATACATAATTTTTCTCTTAAATGAATTAAATAATCTCTTAAATTTTGCTCAGTAAGATATCAGTTATCACACTCTTAAAAACAGTTCTAAGTTTAAAAAAAATTTTGTAGTATTAGAAAAAATTAGCAAAAATCAGTTGTTATTATAGTTTTGCAACGCAGTGTATATATTATACAAAAAGAAAATAATGAACTGATGATTTCATTACCATTAAATTGATATCAATGGTAATGAAATTATTTTTATTATAATTTTTTTTTTAAATAATGATAATGGTTAAATGGATTTCATTTCATTGATTAATGAAAGCGGTTCTAAATTTCATTGTTGTGAAAATGGCTCAAATCAGGGATGGAAAGTCTTCTCTCAGTCTTATGCTTATTTTGTTTCTGAATTTATATATATATTATCAGTCTAGTTTGTAACCAAGTAATTTTTCTTTGTGTAGGAAACACAGGGGACGAAATTTTTAATTGTAAAGATCTTTAAGGATTTAACTGAATTTAAAATGAAATTAAAAAAATATAGTTTTTCCAAATATTTACGATCATGGCCACTTTATTGTTTATTTTACCCACAACCTGTTAACTTATTCATTCAATGATTTCTTCTGCAAATTTATTATTTTTATCCCATAATATACAAAAAAAACTAAGCCTTTTTTACACTTGTATCCGTCACTTGGGTGTTTGTTGTGGTATGGAGCATAAGCGAGTCGAGTTTAAACCCTACCTTTTTAGCCAGATATCTACAAATGTTTGAAGTTTATTTCTGCACAAGATGAATATTTAATATATGAGTTTACATTACGAGTAAATGATATTTAGTCATTTTGTAAATGAGAAAACGTGAGGCGCATAAAATGTGGTGGCCTGTGTAAAACATAACAAACATGTTACTACACTATGCACAGTAGGTTGGCACATATTTTTTTTATTCAGAATTGTGGGTTCCAACAAATATTTTAAAATAATTGAGAAAAATGGGAAATTAAGATAAAATTAGAGACCAACTTAAAAAATGTGTATATGGTCTTGTGTTTTTTCATCTTAAAATATATTATAACATGTGATTATATATGTTGTGATGCATAGCCATAAATTAGTATATGTTTCGTATATGGGAACATATATAACAATATAATTTTATATATTGACGTTTATAGAATTATATATTAGATATATATGCTATAAATAATGAGATATGGCTGATCTATTGTCATATATAATAATTCATTCTCATATATAAAATAATAGCAACACAATAACAATGTATACTAGGGCGGGTCGATTTAAAAATCGCTCAACGTTCAAGGAAAATCGTATTCTAAGGATCAAAATAAGAAACTTTGCCGAAGGAACCATACTTCTAAAACGAATTCTGATGTCCCGACTTTTGACCCGTAGGGTGAAATTTTGAAAAATCCCTACGGGTCAAAAGTCGGGACATCAGAATTCGTTTTAAGGCATGAATCCTTCGGCAGAGTTTCATATTTTGATCCCTAGAATACGATTTTCCTTGAACGTTGAGCGATTTTTTTTGCCTCCATACAAATCGACCCGGCCTAATGTATACTGTCTTATAAAAAATATTTTTTTGTGTGATCTAAGAACGTGCTTATATATGTTGCCGTATTTATAATACAATTTAATATGCTCGTATAATTATATACTACATTAAATGATGTAAGATCAAACTGAATTTACATCTGAAATATAATATCAGATGTCATTAGATTTAGATCGACATTTGATCTTACCCAAGTTTTTCTCAAAATTTAGGTATCCAGTAACATCAGACTAGGTCCCTCAAATATATTACTGTATTAAGTTAGATCAAAATTGATCTCAAAATTTGGGCGTCCAATAATATCTAAGTTAAGACCCTGACAGATCCTATAACATAACATGGGATAAATTTAGATCTACTTGGATCCAATTAGATCCAAAAACGATAAGTAATTTTTGGTGCATCGAATGATATATTTTAAGATTAAATTGTATTTACCTAAAACCCCATGACATATATTATTTTTAATAAAAATGTATGTACATTATATATTAAAATATATAATTATGTCTTATACGCATATATAATCATATCTGGAATTGCACACAAAAATATTTTTCATAAGACAGTATATGTTATTATATCTTAGATTATATAGCTTATATGTCACCATACATGATTACATATTGTGTTATATATGAGAATGTATTATTATACATGTCAATAGATCTATCACAACTTACTATATGCATGACTAATATCTAATTTTATAAAGGTCAATATAAAGTAATATATCGTCATATATGTTATCACATAAGAAACATATAATATTATATGGCAATGCATGACACCATATATGATCACATATTATAATATATTTTAAGATAAAAAACAACAATGCCATATACAAATTTTTTAACTCAGGATGTAAGATTCCATATATGGCACATTATTGTTATGGTGCAACATCATTTATATTTTGTGTGCGTATAAGATATAATTATATATTGTTATATATATCCCCATACATAATAATATATCATAAATTATTATTCTTATCATTTTTTTTTTTTTAATTTTACAAATAATTTTATGTTATGTGATTTAAGTAAATCTAATTTCATCTCAAAATATCTTATTCGATCCACCAAAAATCACTTATCTTTTTTATCTAATTAGATCAGTTATCTTTTTATCAATTAGGTCTAAATTAATCCCATGAGATATTTTGGGATCTATGAGGATCTTAAATTAGTTATTATTTGATCCCCCGATTTTGAGAACAATTTTGATCTAATTTAACCCAGTAATATATTTGGATGATCAACTTAGATATTACGGGATACCCAAATTTTGAGATAAAGTTTGATCGATAGTCAATCTATATCAAATAAAATCTTGTTTTGTATTTAAGAGAAACCTTTTTCTTTTTTTTTTTTGATCGGGAAGTCCAATTAAATTAATTTGAAATAAAGCGTAGACAAAAATAGATAAATTGAGGAAAAATTTTAACCAACCATTTTAACCCTTTGATATCATTGACAAAAACGATTTTATGCATCGAGAACTGTTCGATTTTCTAATATTTGAAGGTTTACGTTTTGCAAGACTCACCATTTTTCCAAAATGTTTAACTAGAAAAAAAATTCCGCCTTTTTAAAAACAGATGTAGCTGTGGCAACCACATCATAGAAAGTTTTTTCTGATGTCAGTTCTTTATATAAAAAATAACTGTAGAGGGAATATACATAAGTAATAATCTAAAACTGTGACTGTATGTGTGTGTTGTATGGATGGTTGGTTGTTTCGGTTTGACTTGGCCTGGCTATGAATGAGTGATGTTGTTCAGTACAAGTAAAAAGACATTCCTGCCGCGTTGGTGGCAGTATGTTGGCGCGTGTTAGTTGCCTAATGAATTTTTAGCTTTTATTTGTTTGTTAACAAAAAAAAAACAAACAAAAATTTTGTTTCAACTTCTTTGAGACTACCACAAATGTTTTTGTGGTAATATCGTAGTGTATTTTTCGTTAACTTTTACTGCTTCTGTTGGATGTTCTGTTGAGTGTAGTGCCTAATTAATATAAATTGTCAAAACATCAGTTGTATATTAAAGTAAATATGCTACTAATACTACTACTACCACAAATACTATCACTATAATATGCATGTTCATTTTTAAGTAAGTAGCACTTTATTTGTGGTTAAGGTCTTTTTTATTTCAAAAAAGGAATACCAAATTATTAAATTTCAATATGTTGATGTTTTGAATTGCAGATTTTGTGCAGCAAGAAGTTGTAGATAAGTTTGACACTTGTTTTTTTAGCTTATTGAAATATTAGCTAGGCGCTTAATAAAATACATTTTCTATTTTAATATAAATTGAAAATAAAATAAAATAAAATAAAATAAAGCGAAATCCACTTATCTCTTGAAATAACTTTTACTCCGTAAGTAATAAGACTGAGTTACCAATTTTTAGTCATAGTATTTATCACACATCTTAGCAGTTTGGTATTAAAAACGAGCCGAATTGGTGGAGCAGTTCAAAAGTTAGGAGTGAAAAAGTAAAGAAACCTTTAAAAATGTTCCAAATTCCCTTAATCGTAGTCTAAATAAAAATATAACCTTAGTTAGTTAGTAAATTGCTTACTCTAAGGAAGCATTTAAACCCCGCAAGTGTGACCGTAGGTCTGAAATTGTTACTGATATAGAAAAATATCACAAATAAATGATTGAAAATGCAATTGACGTCGCCCAGGTCTGGCAGAATAAAAAAAAAACAGTCACTGAAAATATTTGTGTATTTTCTGTATGGATTGGCCGATTATATTCGTTTGACGTAGTTAAATGGTTAGCACAAGTTACAGTTACCATTCTAAATTTCCTTTCTTTAACATAACTTTCTGCTTTTCCCCTTCTAACAATAACTCAGTTTTCATGAAAAAAAGTATATATATATATATTAGGGTGGGGCGATTAGTATGGAAGGAATAAAATCTTAACGGACGCTTCACGTTTCAGATTCTTGAGATTGTACTGAGCAAAAAAGTCCACTAGCCCATACGTCTACGGTGAAAATCGAGCTTCGAGATTTTGACTTTACGGCAAAAAAAGCCCTATTTTGAAATTAAAAATTAACCCCTTAAACCCCACCCACAAATACGATTGATGCATTAATCTGCTAGAGAATCTTCCAAAGAAGAGATTGATACTATAATCTTGGATAAGCTCCTCCTACTTCCTGAGATATGTCCATCCCACACAATGTTACTTTCACAAAATACGGCAAAAGAAGCCCGAATTTGAAATTAAAAATTAACCCCTTAAACCCCCACAAATATCATTGATGCTTTAATCTGCTAGAGAATCTTCCAAGGAAGAGATTGATACCATAATCTGGGATAAGCTCCTCCTACTGCGTGAGATATGTCCATCCCACACATTGTTACTTTCACAAAATACGGCTAAAAAGTCAAAATGTGGAAGCTCGATTTTCACCGTAGACGTATGGTCTAGTGGACTTTTTTGCTCCCCACCCTAATATATATATATAATTTTTCATTTTCTTTAATATCTAACGCTGCTGCTGCTGTTGCAAAAAAAAAAACGAAATCTTTATAAATTCTTAAAACATTGTGGGTGGCCATCTTAAAGATAACTAATCGTATGTTTACGTGACATTATTAAATTATAAAGAGTATGAATAGTCAAAGATTTATCAGATGTCTGGCTACATAAACGATTGACAATTACCACATCACAATTATGGGTGGTTTCGTATTCTTAAATGCTTTTAATATTGTGTTAAGTTCTCTCTTTTTTCGTTGTTACTCCTTGAATTAAGAAAGATTGTCAAGATTAATCAAATGTTAAACAGAAAAAAGGGTTATGATAAGAATATTAAACACAAGTATAAGATGGGTACTTAAAAATGTAAAGCGAAATTGAAGTTATTATGACAAAAACGCTACACGCTTAAACAAAAATTATACCACCCAATTAGGAAATGAAAAGTTCGGGCAAAGCGACATAAGCACCGGCTCAAAATGTTTTAGTATTTTTTTAAATTTTTATGATTTTTTTTTTACAATTTTTTTGATTTTTTTAAATTGTGTAATTTAGGCGATTCGTTTTCAATTCAAGCATTTTTTTACCCAATTTTTGGCGATTTTTTTTATAAATTTTAAATATTGTTTTAATAGTATCTAGTAAAAAATTGTTTTAAATAAAAAACAATAGTCAATTAAATTTTCAATAGATATTAATACAACTATAATTGAAAATAATATCAATTAAATAGTTACAAATTCTTTTAATTGCTACTACAAGTTCCTCATTAGGACCGAATTCAATTAAACTTTCAATTGAATCAACGAATATTTTAATTGAAACTCAATTTTAGTTTTTTTTTGTGTAGACGTTTATAATTTATATTTTAAGGAAAAGACAAAAAATCTCTTATAAAATGACTTTAATTGCTTTTTTATCGAAAATCAACTCTAACAATTAAAGCCACCCATTTGCAGGCAATGTTTTCTAATGAAATTTGAAGATACGAAATGAAATTTGAAGATTCGAACCATATAAT
This sequence comes from Delia radicum, assembly GCA_021234595.1. Taxonomy (NCBI): domain Eukaryota; kingdom Metazoa; phylum Arthropoda; class Insecta; order Diptera; family Anthomyiidae; genus Delia; species Delia radicum. Next base: position 31,185,531 of record CM037853.1, read on the forward strand.
ACTGAAATAGCAGGCATTCCTGTTTGATTTAAGTTAAAAATAAATATTTTTATTTTAGTTAGTCTCTTTACAGGAAGAAGAAGACGAAAACATTTTTATTGAAAAATTTTAAGGACACAAGGGATACACCAGACTGCCGCAGTTTCGTCACCCTCCTGGGACTCGTCAGTGGTTAATTTATGTGTCAATAGAACAAAGTATTTTATATTGTTAATTTGCTCTATATTTATCAATAACATGGTGCATTCCAAACGAATTGTATTAAGTTTCTAAATTTGTCAAATCATTTCGTAGGGGGGGGGGGGGGGCATTTTCCCTAACGCCCCTAGCTACGTGCCTGATACCTCCAGCCTTCTTACTATCCCTGTTTGTTAGAACCACAACGCGTATGATGAATAATATTATGTTATATTATTTATTATACGCAATGTAGTTTTAACATACAAATGTTTGATTATTTGAGATAGACAATATTCCGTAAATATTTTCTCCAAAATGGATCCAGGTTTCACAGTGAAACTATCTGGATCGATAGAAAAACATCTGAAATATAAAAAAATAAAATAAAACAATAATAAAGTTTCTCCGATTTTTAGATAAATTGAGTTTTCTAAAGGGTCCGCCATCTAACGTTTTTTTTCCAACTAGTGCTTATTTCGTGAATGGTAACACTTAGCTCATGTCTGATTTGACAGATAATTAGTTTTATCCTTCCGCTGAACGAATATGGTCCGTATGTTCGTTATCTTGTGAAAAAAGTGAAAGAAACTGACATCCTAATCGATAAACCAAAGCGGTGAAAAGCCAAAAACAGTGCGTACACCCGAGAATATTGCTGCTGTGGCAGAAAGTGTGCGTGAAGCGCCATCAACATCAATTCACCGTCGTTCTCACCAATTGAACATTTCGGAGACATCATTGAGACGAATTTTGCATAAAGACATTGGTATGACGCCATACAAAGTCCAATTGGTTCAGGAGTTCAAAAAAAAAAAAAAATAATTTTGCCGGACCCTTTATTACACTAAAAATTCAGAAACAGTTAAACAATTTTTATGTTTTTTCAAAATGTTTTTATAAATATAGTAATATTTTCAGCATGTCCCAAATTAAATAAGATTATAAAAAAATAATATATATTAAAAATGAATAAGAAATTGGTCAATAGTTAACCACGCCTAATTTACCCCTGTTTTCTGAAAAAATATATAATACGATTTACATAACTGGACAGTTGGTATGGAAAGCCTCACATTTACGTTTTTACGACTAATTTTTACTAAGAACTTCAGGCGATTTTCGAAACTCAGCAACTACGATCACTTACCGGAGACGGAAATCATTAAGCAATATTCAAAGTATTACTATTCCACGATTTGGAATATTTTTACATAACTTTTTTCAGTGGCACAACTTTTGAATCGAAAACATTTCAACGAAGGCGTATGAGTAATATTAATATTAATAATACAAATATAAATCATGCGCCTGAGTGAACTGCATAAGAAAGAAACTTCAATAATGTTGGAAATAAAAGCATATATATTTAATATTTATACTGAAAAAAATTCATACATATTACGTATGAAATGAAATATTTCGTACATTGTATAAGAAATCTACGAATTTTCTTGTGCATTTTACGATTTTTTTTTGTGTTTATTATCGCACCACAAAAATCTGTTGTAAAATATAAAAAATTAAGAAATTATTATATATTTTGCGAAAGAATTTCGATATTCCGTTGGCTTTGTTATGAAAGAATTTTGTAAAATGAAAAAAAGTTTTTTCTTCGCTCATTTGTGAAAAAAATTTCAATTTTTTTTTTTTTGTTAAATGTACTACATAATTAACTTAATTAATTAAACATAAAGATATGTAAACATTTCTTTTATACACTGATAACAATCCATGCGTAAAAATACGAAAAAAGTGAAAACAACAAAAACTTTCGTAAAATACTCGAACATTTGTTTATTTTACAAACAATTTCGTTGTTTTGACATTTTATTCGTATTTTCAGCATAAACTATTATGTGTGTATTGAGTTTATAGCTTTAATACAAGGAAACTACGCAGTGGTGAATCTTCAGATTTGAATAAAACTAAAATATGTTGTTAAGTACAAAAAAATGTTAGACATGTATTTTTTTTTTTTTTTTTTTGTGTGCGCAATCTCAATTTTACGTGTTCAAAAGTGGGGTCAAAAATTACCCAATTTGACATTTTTGTAACATATTTTGTATATAAATTATTAAACTTAAAATTTGGTGTCAAATGAGAGGTATTTTATAGACGCACATTTTTCATATTTAAAAAACAGTTTTATTGAATACCAAATTTGTATGGGAAGTTGTTGTTCGTTTGAGCTCAAAATATTATATAATAATGACTATTTAATTTAATCCAAGGTGTATCTGGGTCTTTTTTAATATTCGTAATCGTTCGGCTTTAATAAGACTTTTCCCGAAGAGATTTTATAACCCATATTTTAAATATTTCAAATAAGTGGAAACCCTGCGCCCACAGCATAGACAATATATGGGAATCGAAATTTTTCTTTTCTCGAGAAATTTAATACTGCATATTATCTGAATAAATTTGAATATCTTAAATTTTAAGGATGTTTTCATAATACAAAATTTTGTACTTTTGTATTCTTTTTCTAACCCCTAAACGTGCTATTGCGCACCTAAAAAGAAAACGTGTGTAATGTTTTGTTTTGTACTCAACAACATATCCAAGTTGCATTAAAATCTGCGGATTCATCACTGTGCAGCTTTCTCTCCCAGAATTAAAATTAAATGAAATCCGTTTTTAAAAATGAATTTCGATTCAAAATACTGGAGTTATATACGCTACAGATTGATTTTTGTTCTATCTTTATAAAATATTGTTTTTTGACAAAAATTAATTTTTTTTTGAAAAATACCTTAAAGTACAGTAAGAGTTTAAAATTACGAAAAAATTTCAAAATAACCAATTTTTTGTAAACTAAACGAAAATTTGTTAATTTTACGAAAGTTTTTGTAGTTTTGACAATAATTTCATATTTTATGAATGGATTATTATGAGTGTACTTTTTAACAAAGAAACGTTTTTAATGCTATTTTTTTTATAAAATTAGTTATGTTCTATAAGGGGATTTTTGTCATATTTCATAAAGCTAAATTTTTATTAAAGCTACACTGATAATAATACATGCGTAAAAATAAGAAAAAAAATCTCAACAAAAACTTTCGTAAACTACACGAAAATTTGTTTATTTTACAAAAAATTTCGTTGTTTTGACACTTTTTCGTGTTTGTAGCATATAAAGTTGTGTGTGTACTTTAAAAATAAAATTATCTAAAAGAAATATACAATTTTAGGGATTTAAGAGGATAATGAATTTTTAAAATTTAACCCTTTAACCGGCCTAAGCTTTTTTGGACTGAAATTTATATCACTTGTTCGGCACGAGAAATAAAGAATATTTTGTTCTAGCGAAATTTTTTCGTCGCCTATTTTAGGCGATATGGGTCAAAATAGGTTTAGAGGCTATCTCATAAACTAAGCTATTAAATTTAAAAAGTTAAGGCATAAATTATTCTTCTTACAAATATATAACAACAGTCCAAAAATTAGCCCTTTTGCTTTTAGATAAAAAGATATGGCGATTTTCGTTTTTCGAAAAACGCGAAATTGATAATGTTGACGAAACTTTGAAGATTTGATAGTGTTACCAAATATAATATTTCTGCCAAATTTCATAAAAATCCGTATACTCGTTTTCAAGTTAAGATGATGTCCTTTATAGGTATCCTTTTACAATCCTGTATGTCCTTGGACCAAACTTAGAGCATTTTCCAAAAGTTTAAGCTTCAATCTTCCTTTGTGTGGAATATGAATGGGTTTATGTTAACAGAAATGTGTTTTAAGGACTTTTCAAAATTGTGGTTATTTCAAAATATTTATTTTTTGAAATTACCGAAAACTTTAACTATAACGCTTTCTCGCTTCCAAACCGTGACATGTACACAAAACATTACTTCGCAAAATATGTGGCTAACTTCGTTCTCTATCGATATAGCTTACATTTTTATAATAAAACACTTTGTTGACGAACTTATGGCCAATTGAAAATATCCCGTCTAGAGACGGGCTTGCCGGTTAGAGGGTTAAGAGATTAAGTAGTATTATACTACATTTATACTAACCAGTAGTAATTTCTGAAAACCTTTTTTATTTACTTATCTTATTCTATATAATTTTGAACAAAAAAACAGAAATGTTTAACAACCACAAGTTCTTGGTTGTAGTGTAAATAGAGCTCTATTAAAGAAAATATTGCTCAAATCAGAAAATATATATGTATTACCAAAAAAACAACTACTGATTCTTTTTTCATAAAATGTTACATAGATTTGTTTCAGTGTACTGTGTAGCTATTGGGAGAAAAAAATGTCAAACCATCATGCGATTCGGCTGCACCCTCTCCGTTTTGAATGAAATTTTCCACAAATGTTGTATATTACTAGACTTGAAAAAACCCAAACTTATGGGCGTTTATAAAAATGTCTATAACTTTTAAACTGTAAAAGCTAAAATATTTTTGTTTACAGTTTTTTAAAGGTAAGAATATGCTCTTTAAAATGATATGCATATGCATTTTTTTCATGGAAATTTCCACCGAAATTTTTTCGGATCTAAAATTCAGAAGGCCAAATCGGAAAAAACTATATTTTTTAAAATTCTTAAAAAAATATATGTTAATAAGTAAACCCTTGTTAACATATATTCAAAATTTCAGATTGGAGCCATGATTAGTTTTTGAGTTATGAGCTAAAACGTGGCCCTATATACGATTTGCGCTTGGTCCACTGGCAGAGTTTTTAATTTTGAGCAAGTACAATTTAGTTATAAAATTTTATTTCAGTTTGAATATAAAAAACTCAAAAAATTTACAATATATATTTTGTTTCTGTTGTTGAAAATGGAGTTAAAGTACATAAAACAAAGAGACTATTGTTGGGAAATTTAAGAGAAATGTATGCCTTGTTTAAAGAAAGATTTGAGGAACAAAAAATAGGTCTATCGAAATTTTGTGAGCTTCGCCCTAAAAATGTTGTGCTGGTCAACTCAAGCGGTAGTCATAATATATGCGTTTGTACAAAACACCAGAATGTTCAATTAATGCTTCACTCCATTAATTTAAAAAAAATAACAAATACAATGGAAGATTTTAAGATAGAATCATACAAAGACTGTTTTAAAAAAATTGTTTGCTCTACAGAGTCTCCGCAGTGCTATCTTGGTAAATGCAATTTATGTCCCGGAACTCATAATTTTAAAGAGACTCTTCGTCAGTTACTCGATGAAAACGATATTGACGAAATAACATACAAGCAATGGATTAGTACTGACAGGGATAGTTTGGAAACAATGATTAAACCTACCGATGATTTTTTAGATTTATTTATCGAAAAACTAAAAAATTTACTGCCACATTCCTGAATTTCCAAAGAGCAGAACGCATTTCTAAACTTTAGAAAAAATTCATTAAAAGAAAACGAATATGTCATTGTTTGCGACTTTTCGGAAAACGTTTCCTTTGTTGTCCAAGATTGTGTCCAAGGATTTCACTGGAACAATTCCCAAGCTACATTATATCCGATTGTCATATACTATAAAATTGATGGAATATTGAAAAATACTAATTTTATAATTATTTCAAGCTGTCTTGTTCATAATACTGTAGCTGTTCATTTATTTCACAAACACATGATTTTTTTTATATTAAACAAGTTTCAAAGAGTTCCGGAAAAAATAATATATTTTTCCGATGGATGCGCTGGTCAATTTAAAAATAAAAAAACTTTGTTAACTTGTGTTATCATAACGCAGATTTTGGGTGTGATGCAGAGTGGCATTTTTTTGCTACGAGCCACGGAAAAGGTCCTAGTGACGGCCTTGGTGGAACTGTGAAAAGAGAAGCACGTAGAGCCAGTTTACAACGTCCACTTGAAAACCAAACTACAACGCCAAAACTCTTATTTGATTGGTGCGAAGCAAATTTAAAAAATTGTAATTTTAAATATCTTTCTGAAGACGATTATCAAAAAGAAGATCTATTTCTCAAAGATCGCTTTAATGGTTTACGTACCATTCCAGGTACACAAAACTACCACAGCTTTATTCCCGAAGGAACCAACAAATTAAAAGTAAAGATATTTTCAAACGATACTGATTTTTTAGTTGAAAACATTTATACCTAGATGTTGTATAAATTATTATTTTATATTAAATCTCAAACCTTTCAAGTTTTTAAAACTTTTTTAATGTGATAAATTTAAAAAAATATATTTAATAAATTTGTATTACAAATATGAAATACAAACTAAATTTTTAAGTTTTTGAATGTTTTGGTTGAAATCTAAACAATAAAATTATATAATAAATGAATTAATTAAAATGAAATCTAGACAAATATGAATTTTATTTTTTATTATTTTCAACAATTTTAAGATATGTACAGAAAAACTTAAGATATATACAGTAAAACTAAGTAGCCAAGTGTTTAGGGGGAGTTACAGCATAATTTCGCAAGTTTACCATGTATGGCGCACCCTTTTGTGTTTATTATACATATCTTTTACAAGCGCAAATCGTACATAGGGCCACGTTTTAGCTCATAACTCAAAAACTAATCATGGCTCCAATCTGAAATTTTGAATATATGTTAACAAGGGTTTACTCATTAACATATATATTTTTAAGAATTTTAAAAAATATAGTTTTTCCCGATTTGGCCTTCTGAATTTTAGATCCGAAAAAATTTCGGTGGAAATTTCCATGAAAAAAATGCATATACATATCATTTTAAAGAGCATATTCTTACCTTTAAAAAACTGTAAACAAAATATTTTAGCTTTCACAGTTTAAAAGTTATAGACATTTTTATAAACACACTTTAGTGACATTTTTGAGTTTTTTCTAATATTCATGACGTCATAACTCGGAAACCGAAAGTCGTTGGGGTCCATAAGTTTGGGTTTTTTCAAGTCTAGTAATATACAACATTTGTGGAAAATTTCATTCAAATCGGAGAGGGTGATTCCGAAAAAGGCACTTTTTCATGATGGTTTGACATGTTTTCTCCCTATTAGTGTATGTTGGACTCCAGATCAAATTTGGGAATAAATTTAACATACTGAACAAAAGTTTACAGAAGTTTTTTTTCATTACATCGGGAAGACTTATGTGCCCATAATATATAAATATTATGCGCTTTAGCGATAAAACTTTTTTTTGTGTAAAAAACTTTACAATATGGAACTGATAATAAATATCGTTTTTTTAGTGAATTTGGAACAAAAACCTTTCAAATCGAAACCGATTCCTAGAAGCTCTCAAAAATCTTTATTATTTAAATATACGATGTGAATATTACTGATTATAGTATAAGTAAAAAAGTTTGATATCATTTTTATTAAAAATAAAAATTATGTTTTTATCGACCTTTAATTGTGCAATGAAAATGAAAATTATTCAAGGTCGATGCCATGCTCTATATTTCTTTATTAGGATATTGTCCTAACAAATAATCAATAGAGTTTTTGTTTTCAAATTTTAATTTTTATTGCACAATTAAAGATTTTTATTTTTAATAAAAGTTATATCAAACTTGTATAAAAGACAAAGTAAGGTCTTGCTTACTACTTCCCCTGTACATTTTGCTTTTAAAAACAAATGTACAAATAAAAAGGAAAAGGAAAATAAACAAACACTTGTATTGAATATTTATCAAAGGTAGACATACACACAAAAAACAAGTTTTCAATTTATTTTTTGATCAATGGTGATAATCTTTAACTTCGAGCTCATATATATATTAGTTCTCATGTAGTGAGTAAACTATCCAGCCAGAAATTGGCAATGGTCTGAAAAATCAAGCACTGGCAGAGCACTATTTGCCAATGATCCAACAAATAAAGTGCTGGCAAAGCACAGATTTACAAAGCTCTGCCAACGTTAGTAAAAAGTGCTTTGCCAGTGCTGAATTAACAAAATTTACAACAGTAAAAATAATAAAAGCACTGTCACAGCTCTGGCTTCGAACGCTCTGCCAACGTTTGTAAAAATTGCTTTGCCAGTACTTGATTTACAAAATTTACAACCGTAAAAATTAAAAAGCACTGGCACAGTACTGACTTAGAACACTTTCCCAACATTGGCAAAAAGTGCACTGCCAGTACTTATTTACAAAATTTACAACCATTAACTTAATAAAAACAGTGGCACATCTCTCGTTCACAAAAAGAGTGGAAAAATTCAAAACTAAATTGGAATTTATGATTTGAAGTTAAGAATATTAAGGTCTCCTATTATAGTCAGCACAAAGTATAGTTTTTGTACTAAAATTTTACTTAAGAAATTTTTTTTCAAATTTCTTTCTTTAGTAAAATTATTCTAAGTTGTCACAAAAATAATTTGATAAAAAAATATTCAGTTATTTTGTATTTAACTTAGCTGAAGCAAGCCTATTGTTATTTCTGTTCAAATTACCAAAATCATTCAATGAGAAATAATACAACTCTTTACTGAAGTGAATTACACTCAAAAAAAAAAGTTTGTAAAGTCAGCAAAAAATTTTGCTGAGTCAGCAAAATTTTAGTCAGGAGGATGCTTGCAAAAAGTTGCTAATATCAGCAAAATCTGTAGAAAAATTTGTAGATTCAGCAAAAGTTTTGCTAACACTTAGTAGCCTTGCTAAAAATTAATAAATTTTTTGCTGAATTTTAGTGGACTGAAAAAAACGCAAAAAATTTGTAGAAAAATTGTAATTTAGTTAATTTATTTGCTGAAAATCATAAAACATATTTTTGTGATTCTTTTAAAATAATTTACTATAATAACGAAATATAAAAATTTTCATTTTCCCACCACATTGACGACATGAATTAATTTAATATCTGAAAATATATAGAAATAAATATAAACATAACTAAAATTTTCTTTCAACTACTTACATCAATGGTTGTCTAAATGATGTTATCTCTTAAAGAACGCAACTGCCAAAGATAATTATAGAAACGAAACGAAAAAATAAACAAAAACAAACGAAACGAAAAACAACCATTTTTTTGCAATACGAAAAAGGAACCATAAAAATCTACGTGTGTGTCTTTGTCTTTCGCTTTACTCTGTCTACATGTCTGTATGTGTTTGTTTGTTTGCAATTTGACCACACTAGATTATTAATCTATAAACATTTAGTTTAGAAATACATATTAAATTTAAATATTTTATTTTGCCTTTTTTTTTAATTAATAGACAATTATTTTCACAAGCCGGTGACAACGCAAACTTTAAGTTGTTTTAATCCTCAATTTTGTTTTATGTATGAAAAACAGATACAAAAGTCTTCCATGGTTGATTTTTTTTATATGTCTTATTAGAGTTGTACTTTTTAGTATCATTTTCCTCTTGTCTACTACATCTTGACATGCCGCGACATCTACTTCATTCTGCGTATATCTTTCAAACTGGTTGTCGTCCACACTATTAATGTGCTTATCAGCACAATTTTTTTTAGCAAAATTAATTAGTAAAACATTAGTATATTAGTAAAGCATTAGTATAAAACAGTTAAGTGCTGAATAAGTATAACAAAAATTTTAGCTGAAAACACGATTTTAGCAAAAAATTTTGCTAAAAAATAGTATATCTGATTTACAAGACGTTTTACTAACTTTTTTACTAACTTATTTTTTTGAGTGTACTAAGTAGGAATTTATTGGTCGTTTTTGGTTTGCTTTGCCAACGTTTTAAAAGACAACGGCCAATCCCTGCTCGGTGTTATCATTTTGGGGTTGGCAAAGCACTTATTATATTATTAAAAAAGCACTTTTTTGGTTCTTCTACCAATGCTTTGCCAACGTTTTAAAATTATGGTTTTGGTACTGGCAAAGCGCTCATTGCCAGTGCTTTGCCAACGTTTTAAAAAACGAACGGCCAAGCCCTGCCCGGTGTTATCATTTTGGGGTTGGCAAAGCACTTAAATCTTCAGATATCCAACGATCTGCCAACGCTCATACCACCGCTGAAAACACTGGGCCAATGCTTTGCCGTTCGTATTTTTCTGGCTGGGTAGTTTATATGAATGTTTGATGTTTAGCATGGGATTGTTACTTCTTTCAAAACGTGTTCTGATGATGGGAAGCTAGAAAATTCCCGAAATAGATCTATCAACACATTCCTGAAAGTGGTCAATTAATAAATTTGAAAACAAAAACTCTATAGATTATTCGTTAGGACAATATGCTAATAAAGAAATATAGAGTATGGCATCGAACTTGAATAACTTTCATTTACATAAATAAAAAATTTTACTAATTAAAACATACAATTGTTAACAAAATTAAAAAAAAAATAATGTGCTCAAAACTCTCTGCCTTTGGTTCGGACATTTTTTTGTAACGAACGCGAAAAATTTAAATATAATTTCTTTATATTTTTTATATTTTGCAAAAATGCTACTAGTTATAACCCTAGTGTCCATTCAAATGCATTTTTTAATATCTCCATTTGTCTTAATTTTAAGTTTTTGATGTTACCAAGCTTAATGTTAAACGCTTTTTGCATGGGTTTACTTTTTTTTAATTCAATTTATTGTAATTTATTTTTTTTTATTATTTATTTGAAATATTCATTATTTAATATGTTTCAAACAAAATGAAAAAAACCTATGGAAGAGGTTAAAATAATATTTGCCCTCTTAATAACTCATGGGTAATTAAAATCCCAATCTAAAAAATGACAAATCGGTTATTGATTCACTTCTTGGAAAAAAAAACATGTTTGTCTACTAATAATTTGTTGTCTGTTTTTAACAATAATTTTTGCCGATTTCTTTTAACAAACCTCAAGTGCCATAAATGCTACTTGCAATGTAAGTAGTAAGTGGAACGTGTGGTTTATTCAATGAGCCACTCTGCTCACATCGTACATAAATTTTTAAACAGTGAACATGATGATTGATCATTATCTGTCCAAAGCCAAGACAATTATAGATCGTTTTACAATTAAATAGTGAAAGATAAAATCAATATATATTAATATTGCGTAAACATTGAAATCAACTCCAACTTTGTAGGTTTTTACAATTGTGTTGTACACTAAGAAAATGGTTAATTGGTCAATAGTTTCTCTATATAGGATTTTTTTTTTGTTTGTTCGGTTTAACAGCCATAAATAAACATATGTTTTTGTGGAATCAATTGAAAGTGGGTTGGTTAGCTGGTTGGTTGGTTAGTTAGTTTGGATTTCAAACAAAATCAATAATGCCTTCCAACGTTTTTTGTTCATATTTACATTAAAGTATTTAATTTCAGTTAAAACTCTTAAAAATAACAAATACAAATTATACCGATGCAATGTGGGCTTTTTTTTTTTTTGTTTTAATATTTGGGACATTCCAAAACATTTCCATACGATTTTGGTAGTTTTTGGAATGGATGGTTTTCGATTTCATTTAAAGTGAGCAAATTGGTAATCAAAATGCCTAAGATATATGTGCTGTATTAAGTTTTTCGAAATTCTGTGTTGTTCGCAGTTTATCGCATCTAAAAGTTTGACGTTTTAAGCAAAACTAAGCAAAATAATTAGTGTTTAAACTACTCTAACTTTTTAAGTTTTTCTACAATTTTTAAAAATATTATTTTTTTTATATGAAAGATTAGATCTTTAAATAATACTTGTTAGAAAATTACACAGTCTTTTTCCACAAAGATTGAAAACTTCAAAAACGTTGTTTTTTCGCGAATATTTTAAAAACTACATTTTACGATTTTTCTTTTACAATTTGTGCTGTTATTGAAAACATATCCAAAAATTCAAAGTGGGTTCTACAGGGGGTCAAAAGATATTTCGGTTTAAGTAAAAAAATTCTCAAATTATTTTTTAAAATAAGTAAAATTTTTAATTTTTTTCTAAACACAATAGTTAGTTTACGTAGTCTTTTGCACTCTGAATCTGAACTCAGAACTCTTCCAAGTTATCAAGCTTTTGTGATATTTAAGACTAAAGGTGCAAAAAAAACAAAAATTTTTATGTCTTATTCGGGACTTTACTACACCGAGAATAAATTTTATGATATAAAACTCGCTACGGCATATGTTAACAGGACTCTTTATTATTAAAATCCTTTTGGAATTTACTTGATATCTTAATTTTTACCTCCGTTGCCAGCAATAACCAGTACAACATACTTTAATTATATGAAACTAAACTACTTAATTTTAAACGATCGGTTTATCTGAAAACAAATAGAGATATCTGACAGATTCAACAAGTATTTTGATAATAACTAGTAGTACTTTAAGTATCCGTAACGAGTATCAAGTAAGAGCAGATAATCGAGGTGTGGTAAAGTTCCGAATATGATGAAAAAACGTGTTTTTTGTATTTGTAGGTTAGAATGTATCAACAACTTGATGACGTAGAGGAATTCTGAATACAAATTCGGATTCAGAGCACAAAAGACAATTTAAAAAGTAGTGTGGATAGTAAATTTTGCGAAATTTAAAATTCATGTATATATTTTATTTTTTATTATTTACGTTGAACCAACACTCAGGGGATGCCCCCTACTAATGCATTGCATTGTGTTGATATCAGGAAAATAAATTATTGGAAGGAGGAAAGAGGGAGTAGTGTTGGTGGATATTTGACTTAAATTTTTCTAAATTGTAATTTGCAGGGAAGACCTCCGCAGGTAGACAATTCCACATACGGCGAATTTTCTCTGTAATGCGTTGTGCGATTTGCCGGGCTATAGACAACAAACGGCTGAGATCTACTTGACAAGCGGGTAGTACGAATAGAGACCTGGTTCCTCGGAATGAGTCAACTTATCTCAGCAGAACACTTCCCATGGTAATATATATAGAGCAAAGTCACACAACCCACATTCCGACGATGATTCATATGAAGTAACTTTTGTAAAAATCGGCCAAAAACTTTAAAAGTTAGAGCAGTTTAAACATTAGGTACGAGGGCGGTCTCAAAATTAGCCGAATTAACAAAGAAAACAAAACAAATTTGGGAAACATTTTTTTTATTTCTCAACATCATCTCCCTTCAGCTCTATACACTTTTCCCAGCGATATTCTAAAGCTCCGATACCCTGTTTATAGACATAGAGAAAAATGTAGGCATTTTCTAACTGTAATTCCGTTACTACTACTGAAATCGGTTGTCACAATGAAATTCGGTTAATACAACTGAAGTTTAGTTGCAACACCCAAAATATTCAAAAAAAAACCCACTGAATACACCATGAATATGGCTGCACAAACCAAATTTATTAGTTGAATTCGCCAAAATAAACTTTTTAATTCGGTAGGAACTTTATTTCGCTGTGTGTAGTAAGAACAGTATAAGCTCTTTAAAATAGCCATCAACTGCAGACTCCACATCTTCATTGCTGGCAAATATTTTACCACTGAGCCATTTTTTTTAGCTTCCTCAATAGAATATAGTCCGATTGAGCTAAATCTGGCAATTAAGGAGCATGATGAAGCAATTCGAACTTTAATTCATTAGTTTTGGCCACCGCAATAGTGGATGTGTGAACTGTTCTTGATGAAACAACACTTTCTTTTTAGCCAAATGCGACTGTTCTTTCTTAAATTCATCACTTAAACTCTGAAATAAATCAGCATAAAACACGCCGTTGATTGTTTTTCATTTTTGAAGATAATCATTAAAAATATACCACGCGCAACCCACAAAACAGACGCGATGACCTTGTCTGCAGATGAAACTGTCTTCGCCTTCTTTGGACATCATTCTCCGATTCCAGTCCACTACTTTTACTGCTTCTTTCTCTCAGATGTGAAGTGATGAACCCATGTCTTTTTTATGGTTACGAATCGACGCAAAAACTAGGATTTATTGCGATGAAACATGACCAAATAATCTATTGAAACATCTTCAAGACGCTAATTCTATTCTCTTGTGAGCAAACGCGGCACCCATTTTGTGCTTAGCTTTCTTAACTTCAAATGTCTATTTGCGATGTATAGCCCATTTTGAAATGTATATCATTTCAGATAGCTCACGCACCTTCAGCCGACGACCAACCAATACCATTTTGTGGGTTTTCTTAACCGTTTCTGGCGTGGACACCTCAATTTATCGACCACTACGGTGTTCGTCTTGGCAACTTGTATGGCCTAGTTTAAACTCCGCCATCCCATATTTTATAGTCGTAAATGAAGGAGCAGACTCCCCCAGAGTCTTTAATATTGGTTGGGCTGAGATCTTTCAAGTGTAAATATTGAATTACATAACGGTGGACAAATTTGTTCACATGTTTTCACTGAGATGGTTTATTTTTGATATCTCAAAAAAAAAAAAAATATACTAAACAATGTGGCGCCTTGAAACTAAAAACATGTGTTTTTTAATATTGCCACTTTTCACCAAAGTATTATTTTTCGCTTTTACACGAAAACTCCTTTAAAACACACTTATCCCTTTTTTAACACAATAACTGGGTTACTTGACTAAATGTCTTAAATGAACTCTAATTTTTTCGAATAAATCAACAATTTTTTTGCTATCTGGTGTTAAGTGTACTATTTTAAATCGAGGGTTAGGTGTGTGTAAAACATTCATTCATACACACCCAGTTTGTCTTTAATTTTATTTAACTTTTTTTGTATATTATTTTTTGTTTTAACTTCTTAAATGTCTAATATTACACGGTGTCAACGCATGATTAATTGTTACAAAATCAAGTGACACTTTAACTACATTTAAAGCCATAAAAAAAAACTCCATGTACAAACAAAGTATCCAAGAAACAACAGAATTTCATACATACTTTTAACTTAACTGAAAATAAAAGGCGAAAAGCAAAAAAAAAAAAATAATGAATTTTAATGAATGAGCCATACATTTAACAAAATTAATCGTTTTAGCTTGCTGAGGTTATTGCAATAAAGATTACAAGCAACAAAAAAAAAATCGTTTGAATTTGTTAAATTACGCCCATTTAACAAAAATGTTTAAGAAATTAATATGTTCATTTTTATTTTAATATTAGTATTATTAATATCTTTATTAAAGCAATAAATAATAAAAGTTTTGTATTTGTTAAAAAATTAAAATTTGCTATGATCTTTTTTTTTACAACTTTTGTTTTTAATACTTCGAAAGGAAATTCTTTAGAATGTATGTGTATAAGAAACAATTTATAATAATTTTCCTATAGCTATTACGGATGTTGAGTAGACTACAGTCAAGGACTTAAATTTAAAAGCACTTTAAAATTATGTTGAAAAATTATCTAAAGAGAATAGGTTAGGTTAGGAAGGGTTATGTGCCCAAGAGCACATCTCCACTCGGAGACCAATACGGTCCATTGTGAATCCCTTCAGTGAAAAAGTAAGAAAGAATAGGAATATATAGATAGATAGATTGAAAGATAGATATAAAGAAAGATAGAAAGGATATATACTCCCCCGAACAGGCTCCTATCGTCACCTTACTTGAAACAGCCGTCTTATTTCCCTTACCAATCTCATCAAATCTACTGGATTGCATCCAGCGACACACCCAAGTTTGTCGTGAAATCTATCTCCTAGCCGTTTCTGTCTGAGACCCTGCAACCTCGGCCAGTGGCACATTATATGCTCAACTGTCTCCAGTTCCTCAACGTCCTCGCACAACCTACAAAAGTACGGTATGTCTCTGTCCCATCTGCTTGTGAAAACCCTGACAGAACAATGACCGGTCAGGAACCCCGTAAGGGTCCTGAGACCATCCCTATCCAGTCCCAAAAAAACCTTGGTTGCCCCTGCGTCCAATGCGGGTCATAACGCCCTAGACACCCTGCAATCCATTCTGTCCCTCCATGACTGGTTAACGGTTTCGCGGAATCCCTTCCGTATTACCTCAAAGTAGTAACATAGGGGGGCTTTACCCCCCGTCCCTTATCACCAAGTCCTGATTCGAACCCTACCTCGCAAGTTCGTCCGCCAACTCATTGCCATCCACCTTGCAGTGTCCGGTTACCCAATGCAGCCCCACAGTGAATGCCTCCATGAGCTCCCTCAGAGCACACCTACATCGTGCGTCCAGTCGCGAACGCACCGTGTAATTTGTCAGTGCTCTGAGAGAAGATTTAAGAGATTTATTTTAGTTTTGGAAACTTTTGTGCTTGAGCTTTGTAATGATAACTTAAAAAAAATAAATGAATTTAGATTTAAAAAATTTTATTTTGTAGGGAAGTAAATTGGTGGACTTCCACACAAAAAACGAAAACCACCAATTCAATTACTTTAATTACTGAAATTCCTCGAAAAACGAAAATTGATAGTTAAATTAGAAATTAATAGCTCTTTAATTAAATTGTTTTTCAATTAAATAATAACTCATTTGATTAAAAATTGATCAATATTGTAAACCTTCTCAAAATGGGAAAAACAGTTGGATAAAGAGATGTTGCCATACCAAATGTTTTTTGTGTCTAGAATTTTATAACATTAAATTTAAACCGGCATGTACTTCTCATTTAGTTTATACTTATTTATATATATTTATTTATACTTATGTGAACAAGTTCACACAGAAATTAGTTTTTTTTTTGTCTATTGAAACATAGGGAGTATGGGAATTTTTTTTTTTTTTTTGCAAAAATAAGCCTTCTTTTTTAAACCTTAGGATTTTTTTCAAAATAATTTTTAATTTTTCTTTCAGCGTTTTTTTGTTTAAAAGCTGGTTACATATTTATTAAACAAAATAAATATATTATCAATTTAATGTTAATGTTTTAGAATAAATTTATATTCACATTTAAACAACTGAAATTAAATCATTTAACTTTATGAAGTAATAAACCGAATGAGAATTATTAAACTCTAATTTAAATGGATTTAAAATATGTATTACTAATACACTGATAATAATCTATACGTAAAATTTCGAAGAAATGTCAAAACAACCAATTTTTTTGTAAAATAAACGAAAATTTGTACATTTTACGAAAATTTTTGTAGTTTTGACATCAAGTTCGTATATTATTGCATGGATTATTATGAGTGTACATACACATTCATAAAAAACAACCACACATATAAATATTATAAAAATCAACAACAAGATATTTTGAGCGATAGTATAAAAAAATGTCAAACAAGTTCCGAACTTGAGCAAATATTTAATTGATTCAATTAATGTTTAATTGACAGCTTTTAAAATTGTTGTTAATATTTTAGACACAGGGCTTGCATAATGTTAAACTAACCTTTCCTACTTTGCGGCCCTTCGGTAGGGTACAATGACCGCCCCAACCAAAAAATTTCCAAAAAAAAAAAAAAATGTGTAACACGATTTGCCTTCGGGACTTCTTAACAACCGCAACCACCAAAATTTGTCATAAAATTTTAAAAAAATATTATCTGCACTGAGAGAATTATCTGCATGATATCAATAAATTTTTGCATTAGATCTATGTCATTGGAACTCTTTCATTGAAACTTTTCATCAAATTAATGTATTCATTCATAAAATCTAATGAAAAATTTCAATTTATTTATTAAAAAATTCATACGGCTAATGAATAATTTTCATTAAAAATAGTTTCATTAAAACTATGAAAACTTTTTCATGAACTATATGGAGTTTTTCATTCACATGGTTAAGAAAACTTCATTATTTTAGTGAAAATATTTCATTTAAACTAGTCCAAGGAAAACTCTCTGTATGGCCGGTACTGAGCTACAGAGAACTTTGAATTAAAAACAAATGTTAACAAACTCAAGGAAGAAATATTTTGTAAAATACTTCCGAGAAAAAAATTGGATTTAAAGAAAATTAAGGAAGAAACATTAATGTTTTTAAAGCATTGAGATAAAAAACACTTTTTTTTTTTAATTGAGAACTATTTTTAAAATCAACAATGGATTAAAAAAATATATTCAGTGTTGAAAATCTTTTTTGTCAAAACAATTTTTGTGTTGAAAAAAATTGTTTCAGTGAAATATATTTTTTAGGTGAGAAATTTATTTGAGTTGAATAAAAATAGCATCTATTAGTTTCGTTTTGTAAGAAAAAAAAAAAATATTTTATACACCACACGATGTTATGAAATAAAATTTTGTATGGAGAACTTAGAGGTACGTTCATATTTTCATTCTTAACTTTTTAACAGCTGGACCGATTACTACACAGAAAAATCACTCGTCAATTGAAATAGTGTGGGTTGTAAGTCTAGCTAAGTGCATTACAAAACCGGTTTGAGAACTTTCAATATACCCTCAAAATACTTTCTTTATTTTATTAATATAAATAGGTAAAGATTTTTTTAATAACAATTATTATTTTCAATTTTTTCAAAACTTCAACGAGTGATTTTTTCGAATCTTCTATTGAAACAACAATATTCTTTAAGTTAGTGCTTTTCTGAGTAAATTGAGCCTTCCTTTGTTAAAATCGGCTGAAAATGGAAAAGTTATGGTACTTTTTAATTTTCCGTATCCTACAACTTATTTCTAAACTTCCTTTTTTCTATTCTAAAACTACGACAAATAAAATAAACAAATTAGGCATAACCTGCATATGAAAGCGAGGACGATTCCCTTATAAGTCTTAAAAAAAGACTTATAGCAATTTTCTTCAATTAAAACATAAAATTAAACAAACATTTCAAATAAATTTAACCTGTATTTGAAATAGAATCCTAATACTCTTTTATTTTCTTACCAATGTACTAAATAGTAGTAATAATAAAACATTGTAACTAAATTCTGTTTAATGGCAACAAGAAACCAATATACTGGTTATATTGTTACATTAGGGTGGGCCGGCCAAAAAAAAAAAAAACAGAGATCCACAAGTCTGCTCCTGATTCAATAGTGCTCAGTAATGCTAGGTCCAAATTTCAGCCAAATCAGTCAATATTTAGAGGTCGCTATAAATTAACGATTTTTCAGGATTAGGCCGAAACTTAAGAGAAAAGTTTTTGCACAGACTTAAAATAACAGTTTTTTTTAAGTACTTTGACAGTCTAAACACGAATCTGAAATCAAAACACCGAAATTTTTCATTAGATTGTATGAATAACTGCATTAATTTAATGAAAATATACAATGGACGAGTTTCAATGGCAATCCATAGATCTAATGTAAAAATTCATTGATATCATGCAGATAATTAATTCTCTCAGTGCAGATAATTTGTTTTCGCACTGTAGATAAATTTTGGGTGGATGAAGTTGTTAAGAAGTCCCGAAGGCAAATCATGTGAAACACATTTTTTTGTGATTTATTTGGTTGGGTCGGTCATTGTACCCTTCCGAAGGGAAGCATTGGAGGAACGGTTAGTTTAACACTCGGCTGTTGCTTTGTTCTCAGTGTGTTAAAAAAAAACTCAGTCAATCTTTGTTAAGCACTTGTTGAAGCAAGATCATGCTACGCAAAATAAAAAAAAACATGAAAAATTTAACTACGTTCTTTGCTTCTCTAAAATATTAACTACAGGCGGGTCTCTACATATTCATAGGACGCGGTTGAACAAAAAATTTCGCGGAATCCGCATAATACCATATGGCATATCTCTCCGGGAGCGTATTAAGTGGCAAGATGGATGGTATGAAAAATTCGACACCCACCTTTCACTTGTTCATTTTAGATTCGGATTTAGGCTACAAAAGTACATTGAGATAACCGATATTATTTACCTTTAGACATCTGATGAAAAAAATATTTCAACATATACTTTGGTGTGTCACAAACATTTCTAGTATACCAACGTATATTCCTAGTGTCCTTCAAAAAATAGTTGGTTCAAAACTTTGACCTAATATCCATTTATTTCTGGATCTACTAAATGGATTTTCAAGTTTAACCCCTCCTTTTATTTATTAAAGTAACTATTAGAAACATGCTTTTAATATTTAAAAATTTGTTTTAATAAATCTGAATGTTGTAGGTACAATTCTCAAAAAAAAAAAAAAATCCAATTTTCGAGAGCCCCCAGTGTTCTAAAAAACCTTTGCACATTTCCCGACATGATTTTACTCAAATTAATTAAATTTATGTAGGATTTTATCTCCGCAATATTAACCAATAAATCATATTTGCCCGGGTAAGAGGGTTAAAAAAAAAATGCTACATAACTCGAAAAGGGGAGCCATTGGAACGTTTTTGACTTCCAATTCGGATTTAGGAGGCCAAACTACTTTAAAAAAAGTTAAAACTAATCGGCAATATGTAGACTTGAATTATTATTATTTGAACTTATTTTTATTCTTTTTAATTCTGACTTCAGATAACATTATATAATTAAAGAGAGGGATGGGACCATTTGAATTTTCATGAATTAAGAGCTAGTTAAGATCATATAAAAGAGTGGGAACAGTATTAACAATGAGAAAATTACATAAATACACTGTAAAACAAGAATACACTGTAAATAAGGAAATACAATAACGCTGAAACACTAGTAATTGCATGTAATAAAGGTTGTTTTTTATAAAGGTATAGCACATTGAAATGGAATTAAACAAAGATGAATTTTTTAAATTGACGTGAAATTTACTTTATTCGAAAGATAATCTTCTGGCATTATAATTTAAATATGACTTCTGGCATATGACGGTTAAAAAAGAGTTACCAACTTAAAGTTCTTTACCTCTATAAAAAAAACCCTTTATAAGAGATGAAACCCAAAAGTCGCATTTCATAGCGACCTCTAAATACCGAACGATTGAGCCAATTTTTAGTATACACTTATATTTTGAGAAAAGGAGCAAAATCAAGAGTGTTGATTAGGAATCGAAATATACTTTTATTTTTTCACACAAGCGTGGGCCAGTCTATTGTTACATACATGAAATTTGTACTAAATAACATCAATTTTAAATTGATGATATGATGGTGGTTTTACTACAAGTGTGGTTTTGCTGATTTCCTGTATTATAAGAATGAAAAAAAAAAAACGTAAAAAATGCTGTGGTTTCGATTTGCAAAGATTTCTTTTTTTTTTACCAATATTATATATTTTTTTATGTTTCATTTTACACAGACCAGATATTAAGTAATCTTGATACACTTAATTGCTTTGGACGGTTTTCTTAAAAAAAAAAAAAAGTATAAAAAAAGGTGAGTGTTTGAGTTGGATTTGTTACTTGCGGCTCAAAACAGTAGGCCCGCAAAGAAACAATATAATATTGTTTAAAAGGATCTCTTTTTTATTTTTGAATTTCATACTGGTTGGTTTAAAAGAATGAAGGCCAAGAATGAAGTTAAGACCTGTAATTAAGCGACAATAAGCGAGCTTAAACAAATGTTTATAAAAGCTATGAATTTATGTTGTAGTAGTTGGAAAGGTATACGCTGAAGAAGAAGAAGATTATCAATTGAATATACTGGGTAAGAGAAATAAATACAAATACACTCATTGAAAAAAGTTAGTACTCAAATTAGTAAAGCCGTTAGTAATCTAACTTAACTAATTTTTAGTTTAAACTGAGAAAAAAAAAATATTTTTTAATTCTTTTTATGAGAACGCCCCATAAAGTGCACTTTAGCCATTATTTGTCTTATAAATACAGAGGTGTATTTTAGTTGTTATATTATTTATAATAAAAAATTTCACGAATAAATGGCTCCTAGTTTTCATGCAAACAACTAACTTAAAATTTTGTAGATTTTACAGTTTTTTTTGCTGTTTTCACTTTACTAGTTTTTAGCAAAAATATTGTGTTGATTTTACTGCTTCTTCCTGCAATGTAATTTTTAACAAATTTTTAATAACTTTGTTCTACTATTTTTACAGGCTTATTTGTCTGAGTGTAAGAAACAACGTTTTGCGAAATATTTATAAGAATAGTGACTAAAAGCTGATTGCTAACCCAGATATGTATTGTCATTTGTTTAAGAAGTTACATATTTCAATCTGGCCTGGTATTTCAGTTTGATCTTTGTTTTTTATTTAATTCTTTCTAAAGATTCAGATTTATTACTGGTATGTGTAGTATTGCAAAGATGTAATATCACAAGAAACACGTGTGTGTTATTATTAACCCTTTAAAAGTGGAGTAAATTTGTTTAACACCCAAAGAAAAAATATGGTTAGGATAAAACTATACCATCGTATATTTGTCAGGCTATTATTGCGACCACCACAATTTCAAATAGTTTTGAATATCATATATTAGTTTTTTTTATTTTTTTTTTAATGCGACTAAAAATCTGCCCTTGTGAAATCAGCAAATTACAAAATTTCTGTTGGTTTTAGCAAAATAAAGTAATATTTGCATTCTACTAAATTTGATGTAAATATAACAAAAATTTTGTTAATATTACTGTTTTAGTTTATTATTTTGAGTCCACAAATATTTAGTAAAAGTTTTTGCTAATTTTATAAAATAAAATGCTATTTTAAAATAACTAAAATTCGCATCAAATTTTTTTTAATATTTTTACAGGTTTATTTCTATGAGTGTATACATATTCTTGATCAGAATCAACAGAGGAGTAGATTTAATAGAGGAATCATTATACCGCACCAATCGGTGGACGGGAGAACTAATTTTCACTCAAAATGTTTATCATACTCCTAAGCATTTCGGTGTTGACAACTATCAATGTCAGTCCAGGCGTTTCAAATTCACGAATGAAAATGTTAGGATACCTCTCAATTATTATTTATTGCAATTATGACGTCATTGTATAAGCTATAAAATTGTACCTTTTTAAAAAAGAGCTAAAAAATATATTGATTACAAAAAAACCAGTAAATAAATTTTTCAAAAACTTGTATTTTCTCAGAACTTCTTTACCGCAAAATTTTTACAGCACGAAATGTTTTTTATCGCAAAATTTTTTTCGAAGTTTTTTTTCGAAATTGGTTTTTTTTTAAATTTTATTCCTCAAAAAAAAAAAAACAGTTTTTTCATCACAATGGCTGAAGGGTATACAAAATTCGGCATATACGACCTTAATGCTAATACTGTTATCCAGATTTGTCAAATAAGCGTGTTTTCTTTAGAGTGTCACAACTTTGAGTTGGCATCACTGCTTTATTTGACTACCCATTTAACAGCTGACAGTTGCTGTTTGTTTAGTTTGCTTTGAAATTTCATTATGAATCGACTTACAGCATAGCAATGCGTGCAAATTGTTGAAGTTTTTAATCAAAATAATTGTTCTATTCGTCTAACTCATCGTGCACTTCTTCCATTTTATGGCTGAACAATTTTATGGTTGAATGGGTACGTAAATAAGCAGAATTGTCGCATTTGGAGTGAAAAGAATCCACAAGCTTTTGTCGAAACACCATTACATCCACAGAAAATTACTGTTTGGTGCGCTTTATGGGCTGGCGGAGTCATTGTCCCATATGTCTTCAAAACGATGATGGTCAGAATTTAAAAGTCAATGGTGAACGGTATAGGAACATGATTCGAAATTTGTTCGTACTTCAATTACGTGGCATTAATCTTGCAGATATGTAGTTCTAACAGGACAGAGCCACATGCCTCACAGCAGGCGCCACAATTGATTTACTCAAAGAAACTTTTGATGAAAAAATAATTTCACGTAATGGCCCAATTAATTGGCCACCAAGATCGTGTGATTTAGCTCCATTCGATTATTTTCTTTGGGGTTATGTTAAGTCACTTGTCTACGTCGATAAACCACAAACAATTGAACACCTGGAAATCAACATTCGAAGAGTTATCGGCGAAATACGGCTGCAAATGCTGCGAAAAGTTGCTGAAAATTGGTGTTCCATATAACGCCTTCTACGCGCCAGCCGTGGCGGCCACATGACAGAAATAATATTTAATCATTAATTTCATAAAATTTTCTTTCCAATAAAGCCCGTTTCATTGATATAAAAAATATATTTCCTGGTTTTATTATGATTTAAACTTGTGTCACTCTATAAAAAACACCCGATATATATTTAAAAAAGTCAATTTAACGCTCTTTAATATAAAAAACACTACACTTTTATATTTTTCATAGATATGTTGATGAACAAGCACGACGCTTTATTCCCGTGCTAAAAACTAGTCCGTCAAATGTATATAATTTATAAAAATCTGTAATATCGGAGAGCTAATTTTCCAAATACAGAGACACAAAAATGTCCAATTGATTCGTTTTTACTCAAAATATAAAAAATTGCCAGTTTTTATTGAAATACTACTACACTTATAAAAATGTGAATGTCAGGATTGCCATATGACAATTTAAAAAAATGGTTGAACTATACAATTTTTTTACAAAAAATTTTAAAAATCCGTTTCGAGTGATTATATATAGTGTCATTCAAGGCCACATCTTATTATATGTTTCTTATGTGGAAACATATATAACGATATATTATTAAATATTGACCTTTATAAAATCAGATCAAAGCATATATGCTATACATAATAAGATATAGTAGATCTATTGTCATATATAATAATAAATTCTCATATATAACACAATATGTAATAACATATGACGACATAAAGATAATCTCGATTTGGTAAGCAGTAACTACATTGGTATGCTTCCATAATAGTGCTTAATCGCCTTGGAAGGGAAGGTATTCTATTGTGCTTCCATAAATGCCTTCTTTAAAGCAGTGCATACACTGAAGCAGTAAAGAATGCATACAATTAAGCATTATTGTTGTCAAAACACAAAAAATCGCTTTTTATTGCCTACGAAGGCATACATTTTTTGCTTCTTAGAACACAAGAAAGACGCGCTTTTCACCTGCTTAAATGAGATATACCAAGTGGGACATCGCTGACAAAACTCATGCTTTCAGGATTTGCTTGCTAGAGCTTAATAATTAAATAATGCCTCCAGGAACTGCTTCTGGGTAAACACTATTTTTTGCTTATTTAAGACATAATAATATATACTGTCTTATAGAAATATTTTTGTGTGTGATACAAGATATGCTATTATATGGTGCGATGCGTATAATGCAATTCAAGATATAATTATATATGACATCAAATGATGTAAGACATAATTATGTAAGATTCCATATATGACACAAAATTAACAATTTAGTTTGAGATATGATTATATTTGATCCAACAGCATTAATATTTTTGATGCATACACTCAGGGAACTTCTGCTTTAAAAATATGTAGTTGTTTGGGTTGTAATACAGTTTCATTATTTTTAATGTAAATGTAAGTCATTTGTAGAACAAATAA
Organism: Delia radicum; assembly: GCA_021234595.1. Lineage (NCBI taxonomy): Eukaryota > Metazoa > Arthropoda > Insecta > Diptera > Anthomyiidae > Delia > Delia radicum. The sequence continues at coordinate 31,210,757 of CM037853.1, forward strand.
AATTTTTAACTAACATTGTAGTTCATTTAAAAAAACAACTCACATCAAATGACTGTTTTATGATTTTACATTCATTTTTTACAGTTGTTTTTTGTTATTTAAAAAAATAAAAAAAAAAAATTTGGTTTATTTTTTACTACCATGTGGTTCATTTTTACTACAATGTTAGTCATTTTTTGAACATTAAAAAACAAATGACAAGGTTAGTTGAATTTAATGAAATGTAAGTCGTCCTTTTTTTAAATGAAATTTCATTTGTTTTTGACTACAATTGCAGTCGTCTTTACCAACATAATTTCCTAAGTGTACATAATTATATATACGCATATGTCTAAATTATTTTTCTTAATTTTTTTTTTTTAATTTCATTTAAAATAATGTATGTTGTGAGATTTAAGTATATATAATTTAACCTCAAAATATCGCATTGCAACCACAATAAATTTCTTATCTTTTTGGATCTTATTAGATCCAAGTAGATCTAAATTAATCCAATGGTATATTTTGGGATCTATCAGTATCTTAAATTAGTTACTATGGGATACCCCAATTTTATGATCAATTCTGATCTTATTTAATTCAGTTATACATTTGAAGGATCTAATCTGATATTACTGGATGACCCAATTTTGATATAAACTTGGATAAGAATAAATGTTGATCTATATCAAACGAGATCTAATTTCATATTTGAGATGAAACTTTTTTTTTATCGGTTAACTCAAAAAGAAAATATATATATATAATTTAGTAGCTACATAGAAGGATACAAACGTAAATTTTTGTGTTTGGTAAAATTGGTCAAAAATAAAAACTGTAAATTTTTTAATTTTATTAGTTATAAAGTTTGGTTACCAGAGGGCGCTATAAGGACAAAAAAACAAACATTTCTTAATGAAGCATTGCTTTATATATCTGCAAAGCTTGGTGAAAAATGTCCAGCGTGTCCTTAATAAGACACATTATGATGTCATTGTTTACGTAATGCCAAGTACCACCTGTTAATAGACTACTGCCAAATTTTGAGCAACTTCCGTCATTTACTTTGCGTTAAACAGTTCAAAACATACAACCTCGTGGATCATTTTTCAAAATGGAAAAAAGTGAATTTCGAGTGCTCATTAAACATTATTTTTTGCAAAAAAAAACCGCCAATCAACCAAAGAAAAGCTTGATAAACGCTATTGGGACTCTGCACTATCGATTTCAATGGTAAAAAAGTGTTTTAAGAACCTTCGTTGTGGTCGCACAAGTACAAATGACACTAAACGTTCTGGACGGCCAATTGAGGTCAATACACCCGAAAATGTCGAAAAAATCCACGATATGCTGTTGGCCGATCGAAGAGTAAAAGTGCGTGTGATTGTTGATGCCATAGGCATTTCATATTGCAGTGTGGTTTCGATTTTAAATGATCAGTTGGGCTTAAGAAAACCGTCCGCAAGATGGGTGCCGCGTTTGCCCTCAATTGACCATAAACGTAATCGTGGCCAATAAGGTGATGGCAACAGTTTTTTGGGATGCACGCGGGATAATCCACATCGATTACCTTCAAAAGAGAAAAACAATAAACGGCGAATATTATGCCAACTAATTGGACGGATTTAACGAGGATTAAAAAAAAAACGACCCCATTTGGCAAAGAAATGCCTATTTTATGGACCTCGAAAAATCCTTTTTTTGGAAGGGATACAAAAATTGGAGAAACGTTGAACTAAATGTATTACGCTAAAAGGAGATTATGCTGAAAAATAAATATTTTTTTTGCAAAAAAAAAACTGTGTTTCATTCAAAAAGCCACGGACTTATTGAGCCGCCCTCGTATATTATGACGTCATTAGTTACGTAATGACAATTTACCATTTAGAAACGCTGGAAAATAATTTGATTTAAAAAAAAACGATAAATATTTTTTCTGCAAACAACTTTATTTTTGAGAATAAATTTTTTTTGCAATGTTTATTCTTATTTGGCTGATAATTAACCCTTTTTCAGCCGTCGTTTTGATTGCGGAAAGTATTTTGTTTACTCCCAGTTCGTACTAACCATACTTGGGAAAAAGCAATTGAACCATTGATTTTCATATAAATGCCAATGCTTTGTCATTATGATTTAAAATTTAACGTCTGCATGTTTGTTTCCCATGTATGGTACTAACAAGATAAGCCACCCCAACTTAACACCACAATTTGAATGAATGTTTTAAGAGCAAGAATTTTAATTATTTAATTAGTACCATATTTATGCCAGACAAATGTTCATTAATGGGTTAAAAGCAAAAACAATCCCAAGATGTTAATAAAAAATTACCCAAGATTTTAGCAGTTCATCTTTAAATAAAAGCAATAAAACAACACAAAAAGACTTACTGTTCTCGATTTTAATCTTGAAATAACATAAAAAAAGACTCTTCTCTTTATATGATTTTTTTCTGCTCCTTTTTTTGAGGGTCATAAATTTTGAAAATAAAACAAATCCAATATTTGCGTATGGCACTGCATAAAAAAAAAGAGTTTCAAAAAAAGTAAATCTTCTTTCTGTGAGAAATTACTTTTGCTGTTAAGGTCATATTTCTCAAAACTAAAAGTAAAACACAAAAATACAGTGATTGGAAGAAAATACCCCTTTAAAGCCTGTAAGAAAAATATTTGAATGACTGCCCTTTTTAATGGTTTATTCTCGAAGAGATGCGACTTTAAAGATTAGCTCTGAGTAAGCTTAATAATTTAAATAATAAAATGAAGAGTATAAACCTTTCAAGATATTTATCCTTGTACACATATCAAGATGAATTTGAAAAATGAAAACACCAAATTTTGGCCATAAAATTATAAATTGAATATAGAATCAAATTCCATGCAATTCATTTAAATTTTCTCTTTTGTTTTTTATTATTTTTTTTTTTTTGTTGCATATTTTAAAAATTATGGACTTTTTGGGTTTGGGTTTTTATTTTGGTCAAATGATAAATTCAATTTTTATCAAGTTAATAAATTGATTTTAAATTTCATTTTTATTTTTTTCTTCTGCCTGCCAGTTAAATTAATTTATAATAAAATCACAATTATTGTATTTTATAAAAAACAAAAAAAAAAATATTTTATTTTAGCACCACAATATGGTTTATGAAAGTTAATTGAATTTTGGTTTAAGCTAATTTATTTATTTTGCTACAATTTTTATAAGGGCTTTCACTATTAAAATCCTTTTTAAGTCATAAGAAAATGTTAGTAAACAAACAAGAAAAAATTGTTTCAAAAACAACTACTCTATTTTAGAGTATATCGCTTAATGATGAAAGGTCCCCTATGGGAAATGGGACCGGTTCTGCGTGTGCCACAGGATCGGTCCCTTCGTGCCAGGGACCAGTCCTCTGCTAAGCCCTACCCTATGTAAACAACTGGCAACTTTAATATTGGCTTGTCATGGGAGGGGGCCATTTGTCATGCTTTAAACCACATAGTGGCATGCCACAGGACTAACCAAAGATGGACATACACTCATAAAAAAAAGTTTGTAAAGTCAGCAAAAAATTTTGCTGAGTCAGCAAAATTTTTAGTCAGGAGGATGCTAGTAAAAAAGTTGCTAATGTCAGCAAAATCTTTGGCTGAAAATCAGCGAGCTGATTTTTAGCAACAAAATTTGTAGATTCAGCAAAAGTTTTGCTAACACTTAGTAGATTAGAAATAAAAAAGCGTTGGTAAAAATTAATAAATTTTTTGCTGAATTTTAGTAGACTGAAAAAAACGCAAAAAATTTGTAGAAAAATTGTAATTTAGTTAATTTATTTGCTGAAAATCATAAAACATATTTTTGTGATTCTTTTAAAAATAATTTACTATAATAACGAAATATAACAATTTTAATTTTCCCACATTGACGACATGAATTAATTTAATATCTGAAAATATATAGAAATAAATATATATAACATAACAAAAATTTTCTTTCAACTACTTACATCAATGGTTGTCTTAATGATGCTATGACGAAACTGCCGAAGATAATTCTAGAAACGAAACGAAAAAATAAACAAAACAAACGAAACGAAAAAAACAACCCTTTTTTTGCAATAAGAAAAAGAAACCATACAAATCTACCTAAGATGTGTGTTTTTGTCTTTCTCTTTACTCTGTCTACATGTCTGTATATGTTTTTTCATGGTTGATTTTTTTACTTGTCTTGTTAGAGTTATACTTTTTAATATCATTTTCCTCTTCTCTACTACATCTTGACATGCCGCGACATCTGCTTATCAGCACAATTTTTTTTAGCAAAATTAATTAGTAAAACATTAGTATATTAGTAAAGCATTAGTATAAAACAGTTAAGTGCTGAATAAGTATAACAAAAATTTTAGCTGAAAACACGATTTTAGCAAAAATATTTGCTAAAAAATAGTATACCTGATTTACAAGACGTTTTACTAACTTTTCTACTAACTTATTTTTTTGAGTGTACCATGGCAAAAGGGCCATGTCGTATAAAATAAACGAAAGCTAAACAGCTTCCAACGGGTAAAATTCTGGTCGACAGGCTTTTACTTGTTAATAAGCATTCTGGTTAAGTAGTATGTTCTCACTTTACCAGTCACTGGATTGGTAATTTTAGGACAATTGACACTGCTTAACCCACTTCAGTATTAAATTATACCAGTCCTGTGATAAGTCCTTCTTTAACCAGTCACTTTTAGGACAATTGACTCCTCTTTTCCCATAGGGTCTTAACTCGATTTTTTATTTATTTTGATTTAATATAATCCCAGGAAAAAAAACACATTACCTAAACAAGGCATTGCCATATAATCGCTTACGTTTCTGATTGCCAAATTTCTGAACTGCATTACCAAACACATGGCAATGAGTCAGTAAAAAAAGAAAACAGTTGTGTAACCAATTCTTAAAGTAAGAAAGCGAACACATAATGGTTTTTTAAATATAATTAGTTCTTTTACCAACTAACAAACTATTTGTAACTTATATTTGTGATAATTTTAGTTCAATTTGTAACCAATTACCATTTTGTTATAAAAAACTCTTATTAGAACTAGTTACCCAATAAGAAATGAGAAATTATTATAATTAAAAAAATGCTCATTAATATTTTAGCCAAAAATACTTAGTTTTGTAATAAAAGAAGTGCTTCTTAAAAAAATACTTACAATTTTAATGAAAGAACTCCTTCTTTTTTTAACAAACGAAGTTGTTCTGAAAAAAATAAGGTAACTGGTTCTTGTAAAGAAAAATATAATCAAATCTAAAGAATCAATTCTTTTCAGTCTCACGCCCTGTTAAAAGAATCAGGTTGGGAAGGCATTCTAACCAAAATTCCTAATTACAAAACCGATTACCTTTTTGAAAATTTTTTGCTGGGATGTTATTTTTGAAAATCTAACCGAACGAAACATATATTTTAAAAATGTTTAAAAAAATACAAAATTGATAGGTAATACAAAATAGATGGGTTACAAAAGTGATAGGTTACACTGTAATTTAGTTAACTTACACTGTAATTTAGTTTTGTTTAAATTTAACCTACCCAATTTACTCTGTGTTGCAAACGATTTTTGAAAATCTAACCGAATTAAAAACGATTTTTGAAAATCTAACCGAACGAAGCATATATTTTAAAAGTGTATAAAAAAAAAAATATGACAAAATTTATTGGTTACGCTGTAATTTAATTTTGTTGAAATTTATCCAACTTATACACTGCGTTGCATAACTATAATTACAAATGATTTTTGGTATTTCTTCTAATATTACAAAGATTTTCTTAAAACTTATAACTGTTTTTAAGAGTGTGATAACTGATCTCTAATTGTGTAATATTTAAGAGATTACTTAATTTACATATTTAAGAGAAAAATTGTGTAATATTTTTTTAGTGTTTCATTACAATAATTACATATAATGTTAAACAAAGAAATATAGCCAATAAAGAAAAATTAAAGAATTATTTTTGTTTTTTATGCAATTTTAATCAATTTACAATAAAATACCGAAAGGTTCATATGAAAAATTTCAGCCTTTTTAAAAAGTGGCTTAAGTTTTTGGGACATGCCTAGAAAAATAAATCGTTCACATGTGCTTGTCACAAATTTTGCAAATAATAATAAAACAGGTGGTCTTAAAAGAAGCTTTCTGACTGGCGGACCGTCGTAAACTAATCAACTGTGCCAGGAACTGAATGCACATTATTAATCAAATTATCGATGAATGTAAGGTAAATGTGACCAAATCAAAGTATTCCCAGAGAATTACTCGCCAAGAGCTGATGTCTGTACCAAGGTTATTGTCCCGCCACAAAACTGCACGTCCTGAATCAAAGAGTATATACAAGTAGAGAAACTAGACTTCCCACGCCTCTCGGCAACAAACTCTAGCAAATGAAAACATGTTTTTTACACTAAAAACTGATTGCAACATGTTGATAACAAATGCTTGCTCAAAACACTCACTTTTATTTTGCTTATGTTTTGTTATTTTCTATTAAAAATTAATATATTTTAAAATTATTTTGCTGATTTTATCATTAATATTTGAAATAATTAAAAATTTTATAAATTATTATTTAAAAACATGATTAAAATTAATTTAAACTTTTAAATTTCTGCAAAATGTTTTCGGTTGCTCGGTGCGAGTTTACGAACAAATAAAGAGAGAGTAGATTGAGCGACACTGAGTAGTATGGAAACCCAGTGCTTGAATTAGCTAAAAGGAATATACAGAGCTAATGGAGAAATGTAAGTCAATAATCGCTGCTGTTCGTAGGACTGTTTAAACATAAATTTCTTTTAAAGGTGATTTTTTTGATGAGAAAAAGTTTAAATCCGGATGGTACAGATGACTTTAACATCTTTTGGAGTGGGCTGTAGGCAAAATGATCTACACTTAGAGAATTTTCCTTCATGATATTAACGAAACAATTTCATAGAATTTTTATCGTAGATTCAATGAAGAATTTCATTATATACAAGAAATTTTATTAATATTAAGAAATTTTTCATAGATTTTTTTTCCGTAAAATTTCATAGTTTTATAAAAAAAAATTCATTCGATTTCATTAATTATCTCTTCATAATTTTCGTAAATTCAATGAGGAATTTTATTATATACAAGAAATTTTATAAATCTTAAGAAATTTTTCATAAATTTTTTTTCATAAAATTTCATAATTTCATAATAAAAATTCACTCGATTTCATAAATTATATCTTCATCAATTTAATGAAAATTTTCTTTAAAGCTCTGAAATTATTTCAAAGACTTTATTTTTTTATTTTTCATAAAATTTAATAATTTTATTAATTTTCATACATTTTAAACTTTAGTTTAAAAATTTATTCTTAAGTGTTCATTATTAAGTGCCTTATTATTTCAATACAGCCTTTTATTATAAAGTGACGATTTTTTCTTCCAATTTTTCGAGTGGTTTTATAAATTGGGCGATTTTTTAAATTTTGACGATTTTTTTAATTTTGGAGATTTTTTTTTTTTGTGATATTTAAATTTTGTTTTTTACTAAGCCATTTTTTTAATTTTTTAATGTTAACGTTTTTTTTGAATTCATGACGATTTTTTCTGAATTTTTGACAATTTTCATAAATTTTTTCATAAAATTTCATATTTTCATAAAAAAAAAAATCATTCGATTTCATAAATTATCTCTTCATAAATTTAATGCAACTTTCTAATTCTTAATTTTTTTAATTTTTTCTTACAATTTCATAATTTCATTAATATTCATACATTTCAACCGCTAGTTTTAAGATTTATTTGTCAAGTGTTCAACATATTTTACAATGTGATTTTTATTTCAATGTAGCCATTTATTAATTTAGGACTTTAATGAAATTGTTTAAAAAATCATGTGAAGCGGTTTATTGGCTTAGTTCCCATGTAATTTTCAAGACGTTCATGAAGAGTTTTATTAATTCATGGAAACTTCTTCATATTGAAAATTTTTTTTGAAACTGTTTCATAAATTCTATAATTCTTCAATGTCGGAATACCTCATTAGTTTCATGATGATTTCCGTTAATTCATTGATTTTAATGAAACCTGGTTCATAGATTATATGAAAAGTTTCAATGGACGAGTTCCAGTGACAATTTTCATTATAGCTATGAAATGAAATTCATTACTGAAGTAAAGATAATTCTCTCAGTGTAGGCTAAAAAGTTTAGCCGAATTTGTTACACAGATTATAGAATTTTTCAATACGAGGGCGGACCAATAAGTCCGTGACTTTTTGAATAAAACACAATATTTTTTTTGCAAAAAAAAAATTATTTTTCAACATAATCTCCTTTTAGCTCAAATACACATGGTCCACTGTTTCTCCAATTTCTGTATCCCTTCCAAAGAATAAGATTTTTCGAGGTCCATAAAATAGGCATTTCTTGGCCATATGGGGCCGTTTTTTTTTTAAATCCTCGTTAAATCGGTCCAATAAGTTGGCATAATATTCGCCGCTTATTGTTTTTTCCCTTTTGAAGGTAATCGATGTGGATTATCCCGCCTGCTTCCCAAAAAACTGTTGCCATCACCTTATTGGCCACGATTACATTTATGGTCAATTGAGGACAAACGCGGCACCCCATCTTGAAGGCAGCTTTCTTAAACCCAACTGATCATTTAAAATCGAAACCACACTGCCATATGAAATGCCTATGGCCTCAACAATCTCACGCACTTTTACTTTTCGATCAGCCAACACCATATCGTGGATTTTTTCGACATTTTCGGGTGTATTGACCTCAATTGGCCGTCCAGAAGGTTCAGCATCATATGTACTTGTGCGACCACAACGAAAGTCAGTAAACTACTTCTTTTTACCATTGAAATCGATGGTGCAGAGTCCCCATAGTATTTATCAAGCTTTTCTTTGGTTTGATTAACGGTTTTTTTTTGGCAAAAAATAATGTTTAATGAGCACTCGAAATTCACTTTTATCCATTTAAAAAAAAAATCCACGAGGTTGTATGTTTTGAACAGCTGTTAAATGCAAAGTACGAGGGAAGTTCGAAAAGTCACGGACTTATTGATCCGCCTTAGTATTACAATAATTCCTTAATTGTTTAATTATCTCCATAATTGTATTAAATAGTTTAAGATAGAAATGTTACCTATGAAATCATTAATTCAAAAAGATATACGAAAAAAAAATCATAAACTTTTAACCCAACTGATTTTAATTATTTTTTTTTTTTTTTCAATATTCCTATTAAACCATAACAATTTGTCATTTTCTAGTAAAATTTTAAAAAGTTTCTTTTTTGAAATCGTTTCTCAGAATAACACTACAAGTTAATGATACGTTCTTTTACACATCAAAAAACACGACATTACACTTAATAAATAAAAATCGTGATTAAATTTAAAATATTTGAAATATAAAAAGAAACAAAACCGAAAAATATTCAAATAACAATACTGACTTAATGATGAAATAGGTTAATCAAGTTTTATCTTTTATAATACGCACACATATTTGAATCCTAAAGAAACAGCCGATATAAATAAAATAATTTTATAAAGAAGTGAACTCAATTTGAAAAAAAAATCGACCTCTCAAAAAAAAAAAAGCATTTAAAGAAACCCTTGAAATAAATGACCTGTGTGTTACCATACATTTTTGGATCATAAAAAATGTTACAGTTTTAAAACTGAATTTGAATAGACAATAAATATTTCAACCTTTTGATACTCTTAATAATATCTACTGACCAATTTTTCTTCTACTCGTATCATTAACTTATGTATGGCACGAATACGTTTTAAAATTTCTATTACCTTAAAAAATGTGTTAACAACAAACACACCTGCCTTCAAAAACCCCCTTTCACTTCTACATTTTCTTAAGACTCATTAAAATTGAAAGAAAACTTACAAATGCAGTCAACACTTTGTCATTTTAGTTTTCGTTTTCTTTATAGAAAATTTCTTAAAATGTTTTTATTTGAAATTTAGCTATTATAGTCATGTTTAACTTCATAAAATTGTTAGTTTATTTATAAAGGAGTTTGAAAAAAAAATGAAAATGTATTTATTAACACATTATTGACACAGTGTTCCTTTATCGACCTAGCACTTTTAAACGGGTATATTTTTTTAAACTGCCCGACGAAAAAAGTTTATATATAGTTATATATAATTACTAAAAAAAAAATTATTGAATCAATTAATATTTTAATTGATTTTGCACCTATCACGACAATGATACTATCAATTAAACCTTTTATTAAAATTAGGAAGGAAAAAAAGTTATAAATAACTTCTACAAACAAAAAAAAAATATGATACTCACAAAAAAAGTGTGTGATCTATACGTTGGCATGTGTGTTTTTTGCATTGCTGAGTATGTTTGTGTGTATGCATGTTTTGTTTGTTAACTTCAAATGTATTTGGTATTTTATACTAAAATTTTCTATTTAAGCATACAGTGTATGAAAAAAAATTGAGAATTACGTCTAAAATAAAATATGTATTTATATATTTATATATTTAAAAGTCAATTAAAATATTAATTGATTCAATCAAATATTTGTTTAGAAGCAAATTGAATTCGAAACGAATCTTTAATTAGATATTTTACGTTGATAATTGTTTCTGTGTATGTAACGATATACATATATTTACATCTCATATTTATTTTAACGAAAATGTTGAATACATCGCTATGTATCATCATTACGGCGGGTCGATTTGTAGGGAGGCAAAAAAATCGCTCAACGTACAAGGAAAATCGTATTCTAGGGATCAAAATAAGAAACAGCCGAAGGAACCATAACCTCTAAAACGAATTCTGATGTCCCGAATTTTGACCCATGGGGTCAATTTTTGAAAAAACCCACTTTGATATTTCAGAAAGTAGGAGGATCTCTCCAAGATTATGGAAGCTACTTTTTCTCCGGAAGACGCGCTAGAAGATTAATGCATAAATCATAATTCTAGGTGACCGTTAAGGGGTTAAAATTTAAGTTGAAAGAGGTCCTTTTTAGCCGTGTATAGCAAAATGTACAAATCTTGGAATAGAGATATTTCAGAAAGTATGAGGAGTCTTTCCAAGATTAGGGTATCTATTTCTTCTCAGGAAGACGCTCTAGCAGATGAATGTATAAATTATATTCGATTGGGTTGGATTCGATTGGGGCACTCTAAATGGGTTAAAGTGGGATTTTTCAAAATTTTACCCAAAGGGTCAAAAGTCGCCACATCAGAATTCGTTTTAGAGGTAATGTTGCTTCGGCAAAGTTTCTTATTTTGATCCCTAGAATACGATTTTAATTGTACGTTGAGCGATTTTTAAATCGACCCACCCTAATCATCATATATCGTTATATCTCATGTTATGTATACCCAGGCAGAAAAATACAATCGGCACAGTGTTGGCAAAGCATCGGTGACAGTCGGTTATGTAAGATAAACAATCTTGACTGTATTGTCCTGTCACCCAATTGATAGCAGTGTCAATCCGTTGGTTTTAGCTAGTACAGTATTAGTTATACCTTTGGTAATTTTTAACACGGTGGGTTTTACAAAAATAGGAGTTGTTTGTCAGAACTATATTTTTGGTACGGTTGTCAATTCCTACTTGGATAAGTTGATCATATTTATTTCATCATACCAGTCAGAAAAATACAATTGGCACTGTGTCGGCAAAGCATCGGCGACAGTAGGTTATGCATTCGCAGAACGGAGATTAATAATGTTGACAGTATTGTCTTGTTACCCAATTGATAACAGTGGCCAACCGTTGGTTTGAGCGAACTTGCTACCGTTGGCATAACGTTGGTAACTCAAAAAATTATGTGCTTTTAAAATAGCTGAAATTAAATCAAACGGGAGAAATGTGTATAATAAAACATATTTAGAAAACAGCAATACTGTTTGGTCCTAGTCTTATACATCATATTAAAATGTAAATATACTAAAATAATAATAAGAAATGCTTCTAACTGGCTGTAATATTGGAAACGACAATATTGGCAAAGAATTTTTGAGGGTGGTACTGGCAAATCACATGCTTTGCAAACAAAATGGTGTTTTGCCAGTACAATATTAGTCGTTCCTTTAGTCATTTTTAACACGGTGGTTTTTACAAAAAAGGGCAGTGGTTTGCCAGTACTATTTTTTTAACGGTTGGCAATTTTTCCAGGGTATATATAATGCAATAAAAAAGAAAACAAATGTTATCACTTTTATATATAATTATATATGGAATCACATATAATTCTATATAAATATATATGTTATAATCTTCTATAAATATATATGGTAAAAATTACCAAAAAAAAACTCTTCCACTTACCAAAATACCAAAAAATCAAAATTCAATATATTTAAAGAAATAAAAAATATATTGTAAAAAAAAGTAAAAGTAAAATCTTAAAAACTTAGCACTTAAAAACAAATGTTGAAACTTAATAGAATAAATAGTATTTCATTAGTTAAAGAGAACTTTAAGTCAGAAAATCTTAAAAAAGCATTGAAATGTACCAAAATCTTAAGAAACAGCAAAAAACATAAAAAAGTAAAAAAAAAATCTAATTTTTCTTCTTTGAAATTTTACTAAAACATATATGGTAGACATTATCACTTTCACATATAATTGTATATGGCCTCACATATTATTAAAATCACGTCTAATTTCCCAATTTATTAATTTATATTTAAACTTTCTTTATTATTTCGAAAGTGAAACAAAATTGCAAAGCGGATTTCCAAAAATATTTATGAAGTTATATCAAATTTGATCAAATTATATATAACTTGATCAAATTAGATAGGCCTGTTTTACGGATCAAATTATATCAAATGAGATCAGATGGGATCTCATAAAATAAGGTTATGTTTGTCATTTTTCGGATCAGCTATGATATGATGTGATCATGACACATTTCATAAATTTGTTCTTGATGTAGCTTAATATGAGATCATGTATACATTAATGTATAATAATATATAGGTATATATGATCAATCAAATTCTATCACTTTTATATATAATTATATATAAACATATATGGTGGAAATTAACAAAAAATATATCACTATTATATATAATTATCAGAAAAGACAGCAAAAAGCAAAATAAAATGTATTTTAAGCAAACAAAAATATTGCAAAAAAGCAAAATTAAAAACTTTAATTTTCCTTCTCTGATAATTGAATATAAACATATATACTAGAAACAAGAACAAAAAATCGATCACTTGTATATATAATTGTATATGGCATCACATATAATTCAAATAAAAATCACATCTATTGATTTATATTTAAATTTTCATTATTATTCGAAATGTGAAATAAAACATTAGAACGGATTTCCTAACAATTTTAAAGGATGTTAGGAAGATATATCAAATTGTATCAAATTATATAAATTAGATAAACCAATTTTTGGGGTCAAATTATATCAGATGAGATCCCCTGGAATCACGAGAGATAAGTTTATGTACGCCATTTTTCGAATCAACTAAGATATCATGTGATCTGATATTATATAGATAACTATATATGTTTATATATACCCATATCGAGGCAGTTTTCATCGGGTGGATAAAAATAATTAAGTGGTTTATAAACCATAAAATTATTCAAAACCGTGAATACAATCGGGAGGACATATTTTTTTTCAAAGATTGGTATCCAAGTTGCCAAATAATTATATGAAAAAAAAATTTTTTACATTTTTGTTAGGACCTTTTTCAAAACTTATTCAAAAATATAAAATGATATATATTTTTGATTGTTATGTTAATGAGAAAATATGAAAATGTATTTCTTTTCTAAAAATAATTGCTTCAATTGCATGCAATTTTTTGAAAATCTGACCGATCGGACCATGCAATTTTCAAATACACAAAGTCTAAAATATTCCAAAATGTATTCCGTTTTAAACTCAAGCCATAAATAACGCCTGGTTTTAATTTAAATACTGCCACACCTATAAAAACTATAATGCCTGCGTTGCCATATGACAATTTTGAAAAAATGGGTAAAAATCACGATTTCTGAAAACAAAACTTAAAAATGGGTTAGTCTAAAAAAATTAAGGCATCTGCAAAGTTTAGTTGAAAAATGTCGGACCGGATCTATGACGTGCCTTTAATGAGTTAAACAACTTTTTCAGTTTTCTTCTTCTTAAATACTACACAACGACAACAATGTGTGAGATGATATAGCTTATCTTAATAGAAATAGTAATGAATATGAACAAATGTATGTATGTCGAAAAATAAGAAGAAGACATTATGTATAATATAGTATTGTTAGTTAAGTGTTGTAAAGAATGGTATCACATCTTTATGCCACAAAAAAAAATAAATATAAACGAGCAGAAACATAATAAACTTGTTTTACAAGTCTATTAGAGTAACAAAAATCTATGTTTTGTTTTCATATAAATTTAAAAAACCAGTGTTGTACAACAATTGTTTAATGCGGGTGCATAAAAAGACACCACATACAAAAGGAAATTTAATTTAAATGTGGGGATTCCCTCAGAGCATAATTAAACTTACATGCAAAGTAGAATTTAGCTATTTTCCAACTGAAATTCGGTTACTTTAATTCAAACTCGTTTATAACGAATTTCAGACTTTTGGCTTAACATTAACACTAGTTTTCATAACAAAGTTCAGTGAATTCATCTGAATTTTAGTTGCAACACATAAAAAAACTTAAATATCGTTGCGCTAACTAAATTTATAAGTTGTTATATACAATTTTTAATTCGGTTTTCACTTCATTTCTCTGTGTGTATGCATTAATGATGATAAACTTACGGATTTTTTTTTAGTGATCAAGACTTTCACATTTTTATACTCTCTATCCCACTATGCAGATGGATATATATCAGTGTTAATTTCGTTTGTAACTCAACGAAAAAAGTCTGGGACGCTATAATAACATTATATAGTGGTGTCCCTTTGCCCTTCTGTTTGAAATACGAAATACTTCCACAATAAAAAAGTCAGAGTGGTAGTTTTCGCAGGAGTTTATTAATTGGTAATATAAGTAGTTGGGTATTGAAAATGAGTAAAATCGGTTGACGAGTTTAAAAATTATATATAAAAATGTGGAGCCACCTAGAAATTTTTTCATGCAAATTTGTATTATATACTGCATACACAAAAAACTTTTGCAGTAATAAAAATCCAACGATGGACCAGCTGGATATGAAACAAAAAGGTAAACCATTTTTATGGGGGATCTTTAGTTCCTACTAGCGTTAAAGGTTTGGTTCGTTAGCGTACATATGTAAAAAAAGGTGAAGAAAATTTGTATTAAAATGAAATTTCATTTGATTTTGACTACAATTGCTGTCGTCTTTACCGTCATAATATCCTTAATGTAAGGGAGCAAAAACTATTCTTGGCTTTAGTAAATGGAAAATCAGCTGATTACTGCTGGGCTGTGATAACGATGAGGAGGAGAAAACGGAGCATCTGCTTTTCGAGTGAGTGAGGGACTATTTAAATGTCTAAGACGTACGTTATATGACAACCTCAACATTCTGCGGAATTTTTGAGGAAATCTCTAAGTTTTTCTCACCTGAGTTCAACCATAGTTTAGTGTCCCCTAAAACAGAGTTTTACATATCATGTCTACAATAGAACGTGGCTTATTTAGATCTAAGGAAACCCACAATGTGAAGTTTCCATGCATAGAAAAAAATAAGCGAGTAAAAATAACAAAAAATCTATGAATTTAATAAAAAAAAACAAACCGTTTCCGAAAATTATTTGAATTTAAATAAACCGAATGATAAATATCACAAGGAAACTATGCAGTAGAGTAACCCACAACTCTTAACGATTGTCTTACTCTGTAACGTTTTTGAAGAAATATTAATTTAATATTTTGCATCGCAAATATTCAGTAAAAACTTATATTTTTGTTTTTTATATTACGAACAAATGAATGTATAATACCAGGCGTGGATAATATAGAACAATAAATAATATAAGATTTTTTTTTAGCTGGATTTCAGAATTTCAGATTTCAATAATAGAATAGAATATGTAACATAAAAGATTACTGAAAATCTCACATTATAAATTTTGAAGTTTAATTTTGTACATCACTGTTATAATTTCTACACATAATTCTATTGAAAAATTTCGTCTATTGTTATAAATTTTATTTTTATGAAAAAGATATTTTATATTAGATTTTGTATAAGATTTCAGTCATATCATACATTTTGTTAAACAAAAAGACTATGTATTCCAAAATTTCATATTAGTATTATTCATATGTATTCATATAACAAAAAAAACCTCAAATGAAATCTACATATAAATTACTTAAAATTAAAATAAAACCAAAATGCTATAATTTAGATATGAAACATTCATAATATTAAATTACTTTTCATATATTTATTGTTTAGAATCATCTCTCTCATATATTCACAAGTAAACTCAAAAAAATAAGTTAAT
Organism: Delia radicum; assembly: GCA_021234595.1. Classification (NCBI taxonomy): domain Eukaryota; kingdom Metazoa; phylum Arthropoda; class Insecta; order Diptera; family Anthomyiidae; genus Delia; species Delia radicum. The sequence continues at coordinate 31,227,211 of CM037853.1, forward strand.
AGAAAAATAAGTAAGACGTCTTGTAAATCATGTATTCTTTAGCAAATTTTTTGCAGAAACTGTATTTTCAGCTAAAATTTTAGGATTTATTTAGGATTTAATTAATTTTAAGTAATGTTTTACTAATATTTTACTAATATTTTACTAATATTTTACTAATATTTTACTAATATTTTACTAATGTTTTACTAATTAATGTTGCTAAAAAAAAATTGTGCTGATAATCACATTAATAAAGTGAATGATAATCAGATTGAGAGATATACGCAGAAACTAGTAGATGTCCGGCTTTTTGTATGACATATAAAAAAGTCAAACATGGAAGATTTTTGTATCTGTTTTTAATACAAAAGGACTCTAACAATGTGAATAGATATGTAAATTAAAAAAAAAAACGTTAATTTTGTCTTGTCACCGGCTTGTCAAAATAATTGTATATTAATTGAATTAAAGACAAAATAAAATATTTAAATTTAATAGACATTAAGCCCCGTATTCATAAAAATATTAAACAGCATTTCAAATACGTTTTAGTTAAAACACAAATGTTTTGCCTTAAAACTGTATTCATAAACGAATATTAACTTTTATACAAGGTTTAAAATAGGTATGTAAAGCTAATATTCGTTTATGAATATATCATTATTGCTTAAAATATGTTTTAACTAAAATGTATTTGAAATCTGAACTAAGATTTTCTGTAAATACGGCCCTAAATGTGTATTTGTAAACTAAATATTTATAGCGGTTATTAATGTAGTGCGGTCAAATTGCAAACAGAAATACGTCCAGCTAGACAGACTCAAGCTAAAGACAAGACAAGTACACCATTGAACAGCGCGTTAAGATTGTGGAAGCCTTTTGCGAAAATGGGCTCTCAAATAAAAATGCATTTCGTGTTCTTTGTGATTTTTTTGGTCAGCATAATCGACCAAATGTGTTATCACAGTGGGTTTGTTAACAAGCAGAATTGCCACATTTGGGCAAATGAGAATCCAAGAGTGATTGTTGAAAAGAAGATGCATCCACAAAAAGCGACAGTTTGGTGTGGTTTATGGGCTTGCGGCGCCATCAGGCTGTACTTCTTCGAAAATGAGGTCGGCCAAGCAGTTACCATGAATGGTGTTCACAATCACGAGATGACAACAGACTTCTTGTGGCCAGAAATTGAGGATATGGACCTGGACGAATTGTGGCTTAAACAGGATGGTGTCACTTTCCAGACAGCCAACGAAACAACCCAGGAAAAAATTACACATTCCAAAAAGAAGGTGATGCCCACACGTGCTTACATATCTCATTGCCAAATTTAGTAACTGCAATACCAAACTCATTCCAACGATAGAGTAAAAAAAGCAAGTAGCAATGTAATCAATTCTTTAAATTGAAACCAGAAAGCATGAACTCAATAACAAAGTAATTATTTACTAAAAAGAAAATAACAATTGTTATTAACTTATATGTATAACTTTTTGTACTCAAGAAGTAATCGTTATTGGAAGTAAAGGAAATACTTCCTATATTTAGTGTGTTGCTTTCTTTGGAAAGGGATAGTATAGAGCTGAAAGGTGGGGAAAGATGAAGGGCTTCAGACATGACAACACTGTAATTGCGCGAGATGATAAGTCTTAGAAACAGTTGTTGCTCGCCACCTGATGGAGAGTTGGCGAACTTATTGAAGCTTTTTTAGTTCGTAGCCCTGATTCATTATTTTACTTCGGTGGGGTTAATTGCTATGGGAACACCGAAGGTGGACATTGCGATACGTATGAGGGATAAAAAAAACTCATACATATTAATTTGATGTTGCCGGCACCGGGGATCGAACCCGGGACCTTCTGTGTAAAAGTCCAACCCGCTAACCATTTATATCTCATATAACCATATATATCTCATATATTTTTTCAAACAAATTTTTATTTGCAGGAAATAATACTAAAAACAGAAATTGCATGTTGCATGTTGCCTCAATTTTGTTAATCTGTGGTTAATTATAAATTAGGGAAGAGCAGGTGAGCAAAAAATTGTGAGTGGAAGTTGAAATTACTGACGTTATCGTAAGTGAGTGTAAAAAAAAATTTCGAGGGGATTGTGCGTGAGTCATATTTTTGTTTTTCAATTTTGAATTGTTCTTTTTTTTTGAAAAATTTATATTTTCGTGGTTTATGACAAACCCATGTTATCATAACAATTCGATGTTTCACTTTTTAGAATTTTATTTCCGTATGAGTTTTGATCGTTATATTTGAGTGACCTAGGAGAATCACGTGTGAGTAAAAGTTGAGTTTACTTATGAAACTACTTCCTTTTTTTTAATGTAAGTACTCCTTATTTTTTTCTAGGGAACTATTTATTTATTTATTTATTATTTATTTATTTTTTTTGTGTAAGTACTTCGTAGTTTTACAATCGAACTATTTCTTTATTAAAAAATGTATGTAGTTCCTTAAAATATAAAGTAAATAGTTCTTCGGTAAAAAAAATAATCAATTCTAAAGAATCAATTATTTTAGTCTCATGCCCTTTTAAAAGAATCGAGTAGGTAATCTAGTAAGGAATGCGTTCTGCCCAAAATGCTTGATTACAAACCCGCTTACCTTTTTGGAAATTTTTTGCTGGGAATGGCTCTTTTGCGCGAGAAATTCAATGGCCGTGTTATATCACGTCGTGGCGATGTTAACTGGCCGCCACGATCATGTGATTTGACACCGTTGGACTTCTTTCTTTGGGGATATTTAAAAGAAAAAATTGTACGTCAATAAGCCAAGAACAATTCAAGTGCTAACGGATGAGATAATTCATCACATTAACGACATTAAACCTCAATTATGTCTCAGAGTCATTGAAAATATGTACCATCGGATAGAGGTATGCCCCCGAAGTCGTGGCGAGCATTTGGCCGATATTTTGTGTCACACATAATTATCATTGATCTTTCTATTTTAATAAAAAATATTAAGATAATTCTCTTAAAACTTTTTGTTTTATTTACAATTAACATCTTGCGCTTTGGCTGGACTACCCTTTATTGGTTTATGTTATATATAATTATTTCTATATATTTTCAGACATTAAATTAATTCCTGTCGTCAATGTGGTAGTATGAACATTTTTACTTTTTTTTGAGTTTTTTTTTAGCAAATAAATTAACTAATATATAATTTTTCTACAAATTTTTTAAATTTTTTCTGTCTACTAATATTCAGTAAAAAAATTATTAACTTTTAGCAAAGACTTTTAATCATCTAAGTGTTAGCAAACTTTTGCTGATTCTATTAATTTTATTGATAAAAATCAGGTCGCTGATTTTCAGAAAAAGATTTTGCTGATATTAGGAATTTGTTTTGCCAGCACCCTCCTGACTAAAACTTTGCTGAATCAGCTAAATTTTTTGCTGACTTTACTAACTTTTTTTTGAGTGTAGTTACTACTACATGGGGCTTTTATACATTTTGTACATAATTGAAGTGTGCAAAAGTACGTACTTAAGAATTTTCATTTAAAAGTGTTAAGCTATTATACAATATTTCCCACTCTCTTATGATCATATACTACATGTCGTAAATAGTACATGTACGAGGGTATGTACTACGGACTAACTAAAAAATCCATTTTGATAATGTGGTTTTTTTTTCAAACATAAAATATTATTAAGACATTTCTATAGAACAGATCATCCTCATAAAGGAGTAACTATGAATGTATGTTACGAAGTACCACGTACTATACACAAGAAATGGTTGTTTGAGAATTATTAGGAGCAACTTAAAGAAATTGATCAAATCTAAGTTACAATCAACCAAATTAAATTGTCGATTTAAAAATTTATTAAATTTTGTTGGCTTTAAAAGTACGAATTGAAAAAATAAAAACGTTAATCCGTGCTAAGTCGAGTCTAAAGGTTTCGAGTTTGGAAAATCAACAACACTATTTTCATAAATCTTGCATCTCCGGTTAAAATTTTTAATATGGAGTCTTATATAATTTGATAAGTTCCCATATGTAAACACATATAAATGGATCAGAAAAATGGGGGCATCTACAAGTATCTCATTATATCAAATTAGATATTAATTGATACAATTTTATCCAAGATTTATCCATATCAGGAACATTAAATTATATCTAATTGGATCAAAATATATCTGATTGCATATACATTTAGCCGACAGTAGGTAGAGTTTTGGTGACTCAAAGTTATGCTTAAAAATATTTAAGATAAAAAATAAAAATTATAGAAATCAATAATTTTAAAGATCCAAACATTTTTAAATAAAACTTAATGAAATGATAAAAAAATTTTAGAAAATATTGAGTGTTTCAAAAATATATATTTATGTGGTTTTGTCTTATAAAATGTGAGCATTTTTGATTTAAAAAAATATATGTGTATGATATATAAAATTATAAATTATATAAAATTATAAAGAAAATATTTTCAATGTGTCGGCACATATAGTTTTAAAAAACTTAGCATGTGATCACATATAATAATATAAAGCACTATATATATTTACTTAGATTATTCTTATATCGCTTATGAAGTTATATATGGAGTAAGATTTGAAGACATATAATAAAATGTATAAAAAAATTTCTCACAAAAAATTATCAGATGTATTTGTATATAATGATATAAGCCATAATGTGACTTCATTCAAAGTGACATATGACCTTATCATTTTATATGTGACTAGATATAACTATTTTTACCTGGGTAAAAATTTTAATATGGAGTGTAATATAATGATAACTCATTTGACAAGATCCCAAACATACACATTAATCCGAAAAATGGGTCGTCTACATGTATCTAGTTATAACAAATGATGTATAGTTTGATACAATTTTATACGATATTTGTCCATATCCGGCACATTAAGTTATATCTTATTGGATATAAATAGATCTGATTTTAAATAATTTTAGCCGATCATATGTATGCTTTTTGTGACTTGAAGTTATGCTTATAAGTATTTAAGTTGAAAAATAAAATTTCTAGAAATGAATAATTTTAAAGACCCAAATTTTTTTAAATGAAGCATAACGAAATTTTTAAAATTAACAAGAAAAACTTAAGTGTTTCAAACAGGGACCGTAATCGTTATGAGTTTTATAATAAAAATTACACAATAATGATTTGGACAATAGTTGTCAATTTCTGAAAGTGAGTTTTATTTTGAGCGAAAAAAATAAAATCATAAATAATGATTAAATTTGAGTTTTATTTTTTTTTTGCTCAAAAATAATGATTATGGTTGATTTTTTTTTTTATTATTACTTAAAAATAATCATTACCATTGAAGGAAACTTTAAAAATCAAAAATTTAAAAATCATGACGGGTATGCAAAGATTGTCAAAAAAAAATAATAATGATGGTGTCATTTTTTTTTTTATGTCTGTTCTAAGTGATTGATTTTTTGATTTAAAAAAACGAACAATAATCATTATTTACGGTGCCTGGTTTCAAAAACATATAATTAAGTGATTTTGTCTTATAAAATGTATCGGTATTTTATTTGAAATTATATAAAAGAAATCACTCTCAAATGATTTCGTTATAAAATGAATATGGTTATATGTGAAGAAATATGAAAAAACTTTAACTTGCTGATAAATCAACTTGATATTAAACTTTATCAAAATATGTATGGTATTATATATAAAGATTTAAACAATTATAAAGAAAATTATTTTAATAAGAAGTTATATATAGTTAAATATGACTTGGGATGGAACCATATATAATCATATCGATCCTTACATATATTTGGATTATTTTTTTTTTTTTTATTAATCCTTTAATGCCTGACACCCCGATTAAATTGTCCAATATCGATGAAATTTCACACATTCTTTACTTAAGGTTTTGGAAGTTATTTGATATAATTTTCTTTTCGATTTCCCATACTTGGGACTTATGAATTAACCACTGATATAAAATAATTCCTCTGTGGTTTTTTAATTAAATTATTTTGTTATGCTCTTTCATGTAAAACTCTTAATTTTACTTGAAAATAATCGATATTTCAAGCCAAGTACTTCATAAAACTGTAAAATACGTATTTTAATGGTCATGTCATGAAATCATACCTGTAGCCCAAGTGAGTGGTCCTACCCAAGCACTTTAAAGAATACCTAACACTATAAGCCACCAATAAAGTTTTCCGATGTGTCGCTTCTCCAATTTTTCAGAGGCAATTTCAATTCTTTCTTTCAATTTTTCAGAATATGTAAATTTGCAAACAATTGAACAGATAATTACCAACCCCCAATTTTACACCAACATTTTCCTAAAGTATTTTTATCCTTTATCCACCTACCTGTAAAAATCAATTTGATGCAACTCTTACCTGGCTTTAGCTATAAATTTTTTTAAGATGGGTCCTTTTTGGGTATTTAAATACCCAATAGGCAGAAATGAGGTTAATTAATAATCATATAATTACAAATTATATACTATTACCCTAACCGAGCACTAGCTACTATGCTGTCGGCGCGTTGTATCGAAAACAGACCAGTGGCTCTGGTGGGAATCGAACCCACGACCCCCGCACTGATAAGCCAGCATGCTAACAACTAGCCTACCGTGGCGCACGTTGGATTATTATTATGTGGCTTTTGTAGTTATATATGGAATAAGATTAGGAGACATAATAATAAAAAAAAAAATTTTCAATAAAAAAAAATTTTTTTATTAATTTTAGTTTTTTTGCAAATTTATTTGTCGACTCATTACTATTGTCCTTACTGGTAAGCATATATGGAACCACATATATTTATCATTACTTATATGTCATTTGCGCAACATATAAAAGTAATGAGATTTGTAATGACAATTGTAAATACTTGCCATTACCAAATATGTACTTATATAAGGTGGCGCAAAAATAACCTTCCGATGTTTTTTTTTTATTATGTATTTATTATGTATAGCATTTTCTGATAGGAGGATTACTTTTGCGCCACCTTATATAACTACTTATATGGCAATGCTTGTCTGCACTGGGAAAGACTATTTAACAAAAAATTTCCTTTGCCGATTTCTAATGAAACGAGATTGATTTTATGCAAAAAAATCATCAATATCATAAAAAAAAATTTCTCAGTATATTGCTTACCACTTGATGCGATTTATTATAAATTATAATGAGCATACCTGCAATGAAAATAAAAGTAATTTGTTAATAATCTATTAAAAAGTGATGTTTTAAAACAAAATTGTCAGAGTCAAATTACAAAGAAGGGTACCCTTCAATTGCCATAACATTTGGATATGTGATAGAGGAGACAAAATAAATAAGAAGGAGGCCATTTTAGCGGTTAAATTTTGCAACGTTTAAGGGTTAAAATTTGCGAAAAACAATAAATTAATTTCCGTTTTTAGTGTTTTTTATGCTTCTTTCAAAGAACGTGGAGATGAAAAGAAACATGGAAATCAAACAAACATACTCGTAGAATAAGGTAAAAGAGTTAACACCTAACATGCCTAATATCAAATATGTATAAGAAAAACCGAGCCTACACCGACAGAATTATCTGCATGACATTAAAGAACTTTTGCATAGAAGAAATAAAGTTGCACTGGAACTCTTCGATTAAAACTTTTCATTAAACTAATGCATTTATTTATAAATATAATTAAAAATATTATTTTATATATTTAAAGTTTCATTCACTCAATAAAGAAGTTTCGTTTAAAAACTAGTTTCATTAAAAGTATAAAGCTTTTCATTAATTTAAAAAAAATGTTCGTTCACTTAGTGCAGAAAAGTTTCATTAGTTTACTGAAAACTTTCATTATTTTGTATCAAATAAACTTCTCTCTGTGTAATATACATAATTGGTATCATATGAAAGGTATTTGGATGACCTTTTCATTGGACTAGAGCAAATATTCAATAAGGTTTAAAACAACAAAGTTTCGGAAACACATTTTTTATCCCCCAAATATGCTATAGCACCGATAGGTTTTTTTACCAATTCTTGTATTACTTTTGTCTCCTCTATTTACATTTAGATTAGATTAGACTAGAGTGACACTATGCACCGCGACCAGAAGTTGGTATTTTGTGCTGCCAACGAATACACCCTATAGGTTCAGGCTCCCTACGAAGCCAACTATCCTAAATTAATATAAATTGGGAAGAACCCGCTAAAACGGCAAAATTTTTTAAAAGATAATCAAGTAGTTCAAAATACTAAAATAATTCAATTAGTACACTTAGAATACTATGCATGTAAAGACCACTGCAAATATTGTTAAAAACAAATGAAATTTCACTTAAAGAAAGGACGACTTACATTTCATTAAATTCCACTAACACTGTCATTTATTTATTAATGTTCAAAAAATGACTAACAATTGTAGTAAAAATGAACCCCATGGTAGAAAAAATAAACAAATATTTATTTTTTTTTATTTTTTTAAATAATAAAAAACTTCTGTAAAAAATTAATGTAAACTCATAAAACAGTTACTTGATGTGGTTTGTTTTTTCAAATGAACTTCAAGGTTAGTAAAAAATTTAATTTGTTCTACAAATGACTGACATTTACATTAAAAATAAAGAAACTGTGTTACAAACTAACCAACCGCATATTTTTAAAGCAGAAGTTCCCTTAGTGTATTGTAAATAAAAGTGGTGAAAAAGTACAGTTAGTTCTGAACATTTTTTAAACCAAACTTTGCAGATATATAGAACAATGTTTTAATTAGAAACTTTTCTTATTTTTCTTTTGCCTTAAAGTGCCTTTTATTCCAAATATTAACAATCAAAGTAAAAGTTTTGACAGAATATAAATCTTTGATGCTTTAAGATATTTTGAAAATCTTAATTTTGTATAATTTTGTAAAAAAATCATGAAAACATTTTAAGTCAACCGATTTTTATTATTTTTCTTTTTAAATAAGATGTTTTTTGAACCATTTTTAAAAATTGTCATTTGACAACCCGGTGATTAAAATTGTTTAAGTGTAAAACTGTTTAAATAAAAATTATCCATTATTTATGGTTTGAGTGAAAAAGGAATAAATGTTAGAATATTCTATCTTTGACGTGTATTTGAAAAATGTATAGTCAGATCGGTCAGAGAAATAAATATTTATATTTTTTCATGCACATTACGATAAGAAATAAAGAAAACTTGGATTTTTATATTTTTAAATAGTTTTTGAAACAAAAATCGTCATCAATTTACTTTTCAGCTGTATTAACTGAAGTTTGTTGTGATAACAAATATTGAGTTAAATAAAAACTGAATTTCAATTGGAAAATGGCAAAAAATTTTCCCTGTGTAAATGTTGATGAAATTAGTTTTCAATTCGAGTTTATACAACTTTTTAAAATTAAATTTTTGATTTTGTTAAGTGCAGCACAATTCTCAGACAGCCTACGCTACAAAATAATATATATTTATGTTTGTATGGTAGGTACTATAAGTTGTTGTAAGTACATGTGTATAATAATAATCCATACTTTGTTATAACAACACATGTATGAGACACAGGTGTCCTGAATTGTTGATAGGTTTGACTAAAATTTAGCACAATTGTTATTGAATTAGTTGTTAGATGTCTTTCCATAGTTCTTATAAAAAGTTTTAGTGAATTCGATGCCTTTTCGAGATGTCTTCAAAATGGTCTAAAAAGTTATCTTTTATTAACTAAAAAAATTGTGCCAAACCATCTTTAAATTGGTAAAAATTTCTTAAGTGCTGTCATAAGTGGAACTATTAAACATATCAAACTTTGGATCATCCAGAGTAGGAACGGTAATGACACGTTATTACTTTTCTCACTACAAGTGATGACACTAGCTTACTGTCTGCATTACTTAAACTCGCATAATTGGGACTTACTAATAACTTGTTAGTGTTAATACAAAAAGTTTTGCGTTACTCATTAATACTTAGTTGATCATGAAATTTTTTGAAAATCTATTTTTACACTCATTATTTTTTCAACTCTAATTAGTACATATATAACTAGGGGAATGTGGCCTATAAGTGTACTTAAATCGACTGCATTAAAATGTTGAAGATATTTGAAAATGGCAAAATAGTCCCAAATTTTCACATTTATCAAATTTTGTTAGAGTGAAACGCAAGTTCCTATATTGAAAATAGGCGGTTTTAGACCACGGTTATACGTTTTAATTCAAGTTAACTATACTATAGTTGAGAATAAATAGACAAAAGATCTCATCACCATTATTATATTTGGTTTACATTTACATTTAAAACGACTTTGTTCCATACGCTCATGTTAAAAAAGCTCCCTCTCAAAAAATCGATGAAACTTTCAATTTGTAAGACTAAAGTTAATGTATCGGGACTAAATGCCTATTTTTCAACACACCTTATTGATCCAGTTCATTTAAAAGGGAATAAATATATAGGAACTAGTCCTATTATATTTACTAGGACCTTAATGCGGCAAAGCGTTTGCCCATCGCTTTCAGCAGTAGTACTAGCGTGTAACGGTAGTACTTAAGTGCTTTGCCACCCCCAAAATAATAGCACCGAGCTGGGCTTGTCCGTTTCCTTTAAGCACCGTTTGCAAAGCACTGGGTAAACGAAATTGCCAACGTTTGCGAAACACTGGCAAAACCAACTAATGTGTGGTTAAAAATTGATTTGCCCAAGTAAAATTAAAAAAACATAATTTAAATTTTTTTTTTGCCGACTGAGCTAACGAGAAACAATACTGGATAGCTTTAAACGTAAATAAGTGATAACAGCTGGCTAACCGTTGGTTGTACTAGTTTTCCAGCACTATCATAAAGTTTGTTGGAAGTATCTTGCCAACGCTGGAATTAAAAAGATCTTCCACCAACATAAAACATACAATTTTTTTTTAACAAAATGTCGTATATTTTTTTAATTTCAGTACTTTAAACGCAATTGTTACTAACGTTGGCAATGAGTTCCTAATCAGGACTTTGTCAGTGCTTTGATTTTTTTACGGTTGTACATTTTTAAATCAAGTACTGGCAAAGCTTATTTTGTCAGCGTTGGGAAAGCGTTGTAAATAAGGGCTTTGTCACTGCTTTAATTTGAATTTCTGCCAATGGTACTAAAAATAAACTGCTCCACCTGTGCTTGATTTTTCTGACCATCGGCAATTTCTGGCTAGTCAGTTTTCAAAAATCTAAAAAACAAATTTAAGTTGATTAAAAGCTCTTTATACTGAACTCTACGTAAGATTGAAACTTTAACTTTAATAAAAAGTCCTTACTTTGATCCAAGGACTCACAGAATTATATCTGGACGCCTTCGAAAGACATCAGCTTAACTTATCAACTAATTGATGGATATTTATGAAATTTGGTAGAAAGAGAAGACTTAATATTAGTAGTTTAAACTATATATATTGAAGTTTAGGTGGGATTTTGCCCAACTGAGCCTTTTATTTAATAAACGAAAATGCCAAACCTATTTTGGCATATATCGGCTAAAAAAAAGGCAACGATAAAAGTTTTTGTAGAAGAACTTTTTTATTTAAACGAGCACATGGTAAAAAACATCGTTTACCCGTTAGAGTGTTTCGCTGAATGTGGCCTTGAGAACCACGTAAAGATATCTGTTCTATATTTAATTACAATTGAATCACATTTTCGCCACATTTTAGTTAAACCTTCTGCCTCCTGAGGGCACCTGTAATTAGAACTTCTTTTTATATATTTTATATAGTATGTAGTACATATCTATCGGTTATTTACTATTATTATAGTCTTACAAGGGAGGTATCCCGAACCGAACTCGCAGATTTTGTCTGCTCAATCTCACGTATAAGGGTTAAAAATTGCGATTTAAAATGTATTTGTTTTTGTATGAAAACTTGTCTTTAATTTACAAAAACTATTTTTGTTGCACAAAGGGTTAAAGTGCTTAAGAGAAACAAAAAAAATTTGATAGCCATATTGCATATATAGTAGACGGAAAGGTGCCACATTTTTGAATTATTTGAGTCGTATAAAAACCAAACGGTTCCGACTATCGGAAAAAGCTCCGACACCGACGTTATTATGCATTATTTTCAGCCTAATACAACTAAAGTTCATCAAAAAAAAACGCCATATTTAATGTTACCCAACACACATTTTTTTTGAATAACAAAAATAATTGAAAGTCTTAAGACATTATTTGAGAAGCAGTGAACATGTCTTCATTTGATACTAAAACTTGACAATAGTTACTTTAAAAACACAACGAAATAAGACGAAAAACCTAAAATAAAAAACCTAAAGTACTGGCAATGCTTTTTAGGTTTTAAGGTTGTAGATTTTGTAAATCAAGTACTGGCAAAGCACTTTTTACGAACGTTTTCAGAGCGTTCTTAGCCAGGGCTGTGCCAGTGCTTTTATTATTTTTACTGTTGTAAATTTTGTTACTTAAGTACTGGCAATGCACTTTTTCTAACGTTGGCAGAACATTGTAAATCAGTGCTTTGCCAGCACTTTATTTGTTGGACCATTGGCAAACAGTGCTCTGCCAGTGCTTGATTTTTCAGACCCTTGGCAATTTCTGGCTGGGCAGTTACTTTAAAAACACAACGAAATAATCCGAAAAACATAAAATGCACAATTTTTGACCCCACTTAGTATCGCCTAAATATGAGATTAGGAAGCTAAAAAACAAAACGCGTCACTTAGAAATTTGTTCTCTAAAACATATCCGAAGTTCATTAAGATCTGCCGGTCTGGGTAGGGATACTTTCCTTGTTAGTGTAATTTACGTATGAATGAATGTAACGACAATATAATACAAATCGTATTAAAAAGGGAGTAGATATTAGCTTTTTTTTGGATAATATAGGATAGGTTAGTTAAGATTTGGTTAAGGTCTTTTTTTTTACTTGTAGTTGTTTTAACTCTTAGATAAACTAATATATAATTTTAGTCACGTCTTTTATGTAACAATTTTTTATAGATATAGATCCATATAAGATTATATGTTTACATTTAGGAGACTAAGAGCATAAATTCCATAACTACATATATCCATACAAATCTACTATTTATTACTTTAGATATATGCAGGGGCGGATCCGAAATGTGTTTTGGGTAGGAAAGTTAGAGTTAGTTATATTTAATTAACGTTTCTAATCTCTTAGCATTTTTGTATTGAAAAATTTAATTTTTAGTATGGGGGGGAATATCCTATTATCCCTCCCCCGGGATCCGTGCCTGGATATATCTTAGATGGAAAAGACTATGTTAAATAAAAGGGTGATTTTGTAAGAGCTTTCGGATTTGATTTAAAAAAAAATACATAAAATTAAGAGAAATGTATGAAATCTTTATTTGAGTAGATAGAACGATCTATATAATTCAATGTTTAAAGATGATTTCATGTAAATGTTGACCGCGGCTACGCCTCAAGGGGTTCATACGCTGGGTCCAATTTTGGCATACTGTCTCCAACATATCGGCCAGTATCTCACGAATAAATTCTTCAATATTGACTTCCAGTGCGTCAACAGGTGCAGTCCTGTCCCTATGGACATGAGCCTTAACATAGCCCCACAAAAAATAGTCCAAAGGCGTTAAATAGCATGATCTAGGCGGCCAATTGACCGGCCCCAAATGTGAATCAAACTGTTCACCGAACTCGCCTCACAATTGGGCCATTGTTTCGCGTGATGTGTGGCATGTGGCACCGTTTTGTTGAACCCACATGTCCAGCTCTTCCATTTTGGGCAAAAAAAAAAAATTGTAATCATCGCATGGTAGCGCTCGCCATTCACAGTAACGTTCCTGCCTGCATCATCTTTAAAAAAGTACGGTCCAATGATGCCACCGGCCCATAACCCACACTAAACAGTGCATTTTTCGGGATGCATTGGCAGTTCTTGCAATGCTTCTGGCTGCTCTTCACACCAAATACGGCAATTTTGCTTGTTCACGTATCCATTCAACCAGAAATAAGCTTCGTCGCTGAACACAATTTTCCGACCTAAAAGTGGATCTTCATCCAACTTTGCCAGCACCCATTCACCAAAAGTTATCCGTTGTGGTAGGTCGTGTGGCTTCAATTCTTGCGCCAGCTGTATTTTAAAAGGTTTTGCACCCAAATCCTGAAACAAAATGTTTCACGTAGTGGAGTAACAGAGGCCCAATTGCTGCAAAACGGCTCCGAATCAATAATTCACGGTCATCAACAACACTGGCGGATACAGCTGCGATATTTTCCTCTGTCCGCACTCTACGTATACTGGTTTAATGTCCAATAATGTAAATTTGGTGCGAAATTTAGTCACAAGATTTCGAATAGCCGCCTCAGCAGGTCGCCCAAACTGACCATATATTGGAAGAAGTGCACGATGCACTTTCTTAACCGAGCATGAATTTTGATAATAAAATTCAATAATCTACAAGCGTTGTGCGTTTGTAAGTCGATTCATGGTTAAATAATAGACCAAACTGAACATGTTTAACAGTAACATGTTACACGAAAACAGCTGAGCTCCCAAAAATAGTGTTACCAAAAAGAAAGTTGCTAAAAAAATCACCCTTTACATAGACTATGGACTTTTTTTTTGTAGAAAACTGTAACATAACTTAATTATTTCCTTTTGAATATGAAGACATTAAAGAAAATTGCCTTCTTACAGAAAATATTATAATATTTTAAAACAAAAAGGTGGTTTTGAAATGAAACGGCCTTACTATGAAACAAAATTTTTAATTTGAAGTCGACTTCATTGTTAAACATACCTCGAAAACCTTGAAAGTTGTTTATTTTTTCAATACTTAAAAAACTTAATAAAGACAGATTTAATTTTGCTATTCTTATCGTACTAATAATTAACAACAACAAAAATCTGCTAATTTATCTAATTTTCAGTGATGTTAACAAACATTCTTACTAATCTTTTTCTAGGACAAAAAATTATATAATTTTTAAGTAAATTAATGAAACTTTTCTTCCTAAAAACTAACACAAATTTTCTTGAAATTAATGCAAAGCTTCATCCTTTCGTCCTCATTAAGTGTATACAGCTTTTAATAAATAAAATTATATTATTCATACAATTGTATGAAGACTTGCATTTACTTAATGAAAAATTTCAGTTGACTAATTCCTGTGCAATTTCATTAATTTTATGCAAAAAATCATTAATATCATGCAGATAGGTCTCTCATTATAAAGAAACATTTCACACAGGAAAAATTTCATTCATTACAAAAAACTCAAAGGTTTGCCAGTACTTCTTTTGTTGCACGGTTGGCAATTTCTGCCGGGTAAGTTATTATTTAGATTTATCTAAAAATCACATTGAAATATATTACATCAATTTAATGTCAATAATTTAAAATTGAAAGGATGTCATGTAAAATGTACATGTCAAAATACCTCAATAATATACTTAAATTAAATATTTGAATTTCATTTGCAAAACTATTTTATACAAACTCAACACATATTTCCAGGACATTTATTATGATATTATTTTACTACATATACACATAAAAACAAGGAACGTCCTCTATCCAAAAGAACTTTGATATTCATTAAAATTTTTGATCAGAAAAATAAAATACGATTTGGTATCGATTAAATTTAGCAATCTTCGAAATAAATGTAAATTTCAGTGTTAATTTGAAAGAAAAAAAGGCGAAGTTTAGTTGTAAATTTAATATTTGGCCGCGAATTATTTTCAATTTATCTGAACGTTTGGCGGCCGAATAGTGAAATAGTGACGTTGTTAAAACTGTTTCTTAAATTTGATCAAAATCGCGCAAAATCTGTCAATAATGCTTGAAAATGTCGAATAACTGCCAAATACATTTTCTGGACAAACTATTCGGTAGCACTTTACAAATTTGTATCACATAGGGGAGTTTGGAGTAGTGTGGTAATAGGGTTGAAGCAGTAAATTATATATGTTTTTTTTTTTCAATATTAAAGCATTTTAAAATATTGTAGCTACTGTGTCTTTTTGTTTAAAAATTAACTGCACTTTCACTATTTATGACTTAATAGGCGTATGGTTCCTTTAAATTTAATACCTGTTGGATAAATGCATTGAATTTGTTTTTTTTTTGCGTTCGTGTTTTGTATTAAAAAAATATTCCCGTTAACATTTTTAATCTGGTGAATATACTAAAATACATTTCGGAAGAATATCCGCAAAAAATGTAAATTGTTTCAATGTGCTAATGGGTTGAAATTTTAATAGCAATTCGGAAGGGGAAGTACTATTAGCAATTGCTCAATGTTAAAGGGTATTTATGTTGTGTTAGTAGAATATTTTATAAATTAATTTTTTATTTTTTTTAGGAGACATGTATACATCAAAATACTTTTAAAAAAACCACATAGACAGCCAAAATGACAAAAGTGATTTTGTAGAAGCAATAATGTCAACATAAGAGAATAAAATATATATTTTATAGTACGTAATTAAAATATCCACTTCTAAGTTTGTACCACTAAAACACAAGACTCTTAGCATAATTTATTTAAACGTAATGACCATAAACTTAAATTCTATGAATTCCGTAACCTGCTACACATGCAAGAAATCTATTAAGAAAACTGCCAGATTTTTCAAGTGTGTTCCATTTAATTCAGAAAATTTTAACAAAGATTAATGTTAATTTTATTTTCATAGTTCTGTATTTTTTATTATCTTATTTTATAATAACACTTCCATCTCCAAATTTATCATTGTACTCTAAAAAAGTTTGTGTGGTCTTTGTGTTTTACTTAAAATTTCATTTTAAAATTTTTTAACCCAAAGTTTTTTGCTTCAAATTCAAGAAAAACAATTTCGCGGAAAAAAAATTGGAAAACAAAATCTCCAGAAAAAACAAAAATTCGCGAAAAATTATTTTAAGTTTTTTAAATTGAATATTAAGACGTCACAATTTAAATAACTATAAACTAAAAAGTAGAATACCAATTTGTATGAAAATTTTCAATGTGACTTTGCATTTTAACCAATAATTTTTAAATCCGGCAACCAATTTTGCTTATTTTCAATACCAAACTTCTTGTAATATCAACCAACCATTTGTCTTAAAACTGGAATCGTGGCCTGTATATCGGCGACGTATTTCGCATTTCAACAGTTAGTCGGCCTGAGTTTGGGATGCCAAAACTTCACTTAGGTTTTTGTTATCTTAAAGTGGTTTGAACTTTAGTTAACCCTGGATTTTTTATGTTTAAGGTATAATAATTTAAAAAGTGTTATGTTTTCCTTAGTTATACGTATTTTAGAAAATATAATTTAGCTAAAAACATAATAGGACTATTTTCATCTCAATAAATCTATTAATATTGGAAATGTTCGCAGTATTAAGAGGAAACATCAAAGCTCACAATCGTGAGCTTGTATCTAAAGGATTAAAATTACTCAAGTAAAAACTTTTATATATAATAATACATTATTTTATATACACTTATATATTTTTGCCTGCCAGTGTATTTAACCGAACATAATTATATAAATTCATATATAAAATTATTTTTGTAAAATATGTTTAATATGATGTCATTTATAGTTGCGTGTTATCGCATGTTGATCAATATATAATTGTATATTGCATTCAGAATTGGATAAAATGAATCCAATTAAATATGACGATATACAATACAAAACATAAAATAATAATAATTAATATATTAATATATTACATCATATTTAAGAAACTTGCAATTTACTTTTGGATAAAATTGTATATTACGCCATACAGAGTCGCACTAGAAAATTTGTCAATCATCATTTGGATGTAACTTTATATTACATCAAAGGACTTGAACAATTTCCTTGTTCATTTTGTGTATATGTGGACTTTTGATAAAACAACTTAAGTCAAATTAAGAAACTTCCTCTAAATTTTTTGTCTTTTGAATTCACATATTGAATCCCTTCTGGTTCTTTGATTTCTTATCCTTGTACACAACAAGATGTACTCGTAGGACACCTAAAAACTACTTATTTCTGTTTGAAATAGAGAAGTTGCTTCATATGAGTTTTTACTTTAAATTTCGATTTTTTAATGTAATAAGCAAATTAAGTTGTATTTTATTTTCTGTCTTTGTTACTCAATGTTGTTACCCTATGGGGAATGAGGAGTCAATTGACCTAAAAGTGACTGGTTAAAGAAGCACTTATCATAAGGATAAGAAGGACTGGTATAATTTAATACTGAAGTGGGTTAAGCAGTGTCAATTGTCCTAAAATTACCAATCCTGTGACTGGTAAAGGGAGGACATACCACTTAACAAGAATGCTTATTAACAAGAAAAAGCCAGTTGGCCAGAATTTTACCCATTGGAAGCTGTTTAGTTTTCGTTTATTTTATATGACACTGTCCTTTTGCGACAGTCTTGTGGTATGCCCATCTTTGGTTAGCCCTGTGGCATGCCACTATGTGGTTTAAAACAGTACAAATAACCCCCTCCTATGACAAGACAATATTAAAGTTCCCAGTTGTTTACATAGGGTGGGGTTTATTTTCTCAAACAACGTATTTTTTAGTGTAACAACTGTGACTGATTTTGCATATGTTTGTATCAGTTCAAATATAGTTTTATACAATAATATAAATTCGGATTATATTGTATCAAGCTACTATTTCGATGATATTTTTTAGAACAAAAATTACATTAGGTAAACTTATATTATTATATGGGCACATTTATTGGATAAAACTGTATAAAGACCCATATTAAATTGCGTATGATTATATAAAGCATCATATGAATTTTGTTTTAATCGGTTTGTAAGTCTTTCAAACGATCGCATGTTAAAACTGTGCTAAAGATGGCTCAATTTCGACGGAAAAATTCGCCATTATTTTAAAAACTTTAATGAAAAACTCTAAGAGCAAAATAAGCCGAAAGATTCAAAAGTTACGGATGAAAATTTATAGAAAAAAATTCATAAAAATATTTTAATTTTGTCTTTTTGCTAACCAAATCTTTAAATTTAGGTAAATTATCTTTTACATGCATCTGGAAAAAAAATTAACCTCACAATGGTTTTATATGTCAACATTTTAAAAAAAACGTATTTTCGCTTATTCCGAAAAACTTTGAAAGTGTTTACAATAATTAATCATTGCCTTTTCTTTTTAAATTTTTTCTTGGTATACATTCCCTTTTAACTTTCCATAAACATCATTTGTCATTTGCTATATACCAGGAGTGGGCACGTAAATTGCTTGAATTAAATTTTTTTTTTGATTTGTTCTTTTAAAACTTAAATTTGCTTAAAAATGTTTACACATAAAATCTGTATTCATACCAGACACATCAAGAAATCAATCTCAGAGAAAAAATTATGACCAACAATGTCAACAGTTTGAACTAAATTTGTTTTGACTGAAAATTTTCGATTTATACTAAATCTATGGAAATAATTAAATTTTTTGCGTTTAATTAATAAATTAAATAAATTTAAATTTTGGATTTCACAAGCATACTAGATTTTGGCACAGACTCGTAATAAAGCTTTTCATATAATCTCCGAAATACAAATCTGAAGCAAAAAACTTTGTCAAATCGATGTTATGAAATATAGAGCGTATGTTGTATAAAAATTGTGTATGAATGCTATTTAAAGAACCTGATATAACTTCCCTAGAAGAAGTTCTGCAACTATGAATTTTAGAAGTGGTTCCAAAAAATTTCTGGATAAATTTTATTTCCCAGGTGAAAAAGTTCATATATGATCATATATTGTCATATATGGTTTCATGTATGACGATATATGGTTCCATTTATGGGTATATATGAACATATATGTAATGTATGGAAGCATATATTGGTAAATACATTCAAAGCATAAGTTCAGATATGAATATGTATGACACCATATATGATAATACATTGCATATATTGTTTCATATGTGCCATATATCTCCATATATGAATTCATATATTATTGCACATATGGGCAATATTTTTTAATTTTTATATCAGATATGACCATATATGAGGACGAAATTGTTTATATTTTTAACCCCTTCTCTCTGCTGTACGAATTCCTGACAAAAATATATAAAAGACAATAGATTTTAAAGTTTGTATAATATATAAAGACGATAGTAGAGAATGATTTATGAGATATCTCCCCTTAATCTGAAGAAATATCAGTCGCATTTTATGTGCTTCATTCTGAATCGCTAGTACCTATCCTGACCAACCATCCTGCTTAAGGCATGATTATCCAGCTTTTCAATATATATTTTTTAATATTTAAAAAAAATAAATGATTTGAAAACGTTGCTGCAACGACTCGAAGTCTAAAATGTATTCATTTGTTGTGACAAAATTGATTTTTTTTTAATAATTCCAAGAAACTATAAATTTTTAAAGTAAAATTTGAGCGATTCAAATTACGAATTTTTTAAAATCCGTATTTTAAGTCAATAAATCCCGCTTTTTGCACCTAATTACTTGGCAACGATAGTTTTAGTTAAAGTTTCTTTTATAAAATTCATAAGTATTCGTACCAAAGGACTTCGTTTGTCGGTTGGCTTGATTACTATTGTTATCGCCGACATCATCATTTTCTAAATCATCGAATTTCATTTTCTATTATCCATATTATTAATTTTCATTAAATTCTTTCCCAAATAATATTTTCTTAAACAATTTTACTTTAAACTATTTATATTTATTAATGCATTTTGAATATGATATGAATGAATTTATCAGTAACATCCCTATGGGGAATGGATCAGTCCCTTCGTGCCAGAGACCGGTCCTCTGGTAAACCCTACCCTATGTAAACAACTTACAACTTTAACATTGGCTTGTCATAGGAGGGGGTCATTTGTCATGCTTTAAACCACATAGTGGCATGCCACGGGACTAACCAAAGATGGGCTTACCACAAGACTCTGGCAAAAAGGGCCATGTCGTATCAAATAAACGAAAACTAAACAGCTTCCAATGGGTAAAATTCTGGCCAACTGCCTTTTTCTTGTTAATAAGCATTCTGGTTTAGTGGTATGCCCTCCCTTTACCAGTCACAGGATTGGTAATTTTAGTACAATTGACACTGCTTTACCCACTTCAGTATTAAATTATACCAGTCCTGTGATAAGTCCTTCTTTAACCAGTCACTTTTTGGTCAAGTGACTCCTCATTCCCCATAGGGATGTTCTTAGAAATATAATAGAAACCTTTTCTTTTAATAAAAAGACAATATTTTTGATAAAAACTTAAAAAATTTCCTTTAGTTAGTCTCTTTACAGGAAGAAGAAGAAAACATTTTTATTGAAAAATTTTACGGACACATGGGATACACCAGACTGCCGCAGTTTCGTCCCCCTCCTGGGACTCGCCAGTGGTTAATTTATGTGTCAATTGAACAAAGTATTTTATATTGTTAATTTGCTCTATATGAAAAACTTTTTACTTTTTGGTGTCGTACTGTGATTTGAACTCACTGCCTTAGCATCAAGCTATGCATCGTAATCTCACCTCTTAACCAGTTGAGCCACGGTCGACACAGCGATGACTGTAGCTAAAGTGGAGTTTGGTCACACTACGTATATTATACGAGAATGTAAAAAAAGTACTAATATTTGACCATATATGGCATTATATATGACCATATATGTCCATATACCCTCATATTTCGGATCCGAACATATATGGATTCATATATAAACTCATATATGTGGCCATATATTTATTTACTAAAATTTTTTTGTTTTTTTGGGGAGTTTTTTTGGTTTATTGCCGCACGAAATTCGTTCTGGGGCCGCATTTTACCATATCTGCTATATACTTCATACAAATATTTAGAAAACATAGAGATGAATATATTTGTATAATTCAAATGGTCATTATGTTAATATACTAAATGGGTATATGCTTGTGAATTATATACCATGTACTATATTAAGGATAATAAAATAGATATATAGCCATGAATTTATATTAAAGTTTCCAACAAAATTTATTCAAATGACAAGAAGGAAATAATAACGTCAAAGTATTCTAACAAAGAAATCATAGTGAATGAAATTTTACACAATTCTTTGTAGAGTCATACTACTTCATGTTTTACACCTCTAAGACATTTGAATACTAATAGACACTGCTTGATACGATATAATCTATAAGGATAATATATTTATGTAGGGAATATAAAAATTTGCATTTACATTTAAGGATGGCATTAGTAGAGGATAATACTTAAAGAAAATCTCAAATAATAATACTACAATCATAGTGCTTACAAAGTTATTGATGTTTTTGCTTAAAACAAAAATGAAAAAAAATAAAAATTAAGATGTTAAAACTTTGGGTAATTTTTGTCAGTTTAAATTATTTAAGGGGGTCTTCTAGTTTGGAAATTGTTTTCTCGTTTTTTTTTTTACATATTTTTTTAGCTTAGATCTTCAAAAATATTATGCTAAAATGGCAAGATTTTTACAAGAAGAGGAAGGAAAGCTTTTTATTGGAAATATAACGGACACAATGGATAACGTCAAACTGCCGAAGTTTCGTTTCCTCCAAGGACTCGTCAGTGGTTAATTTATGTGTTAATTGAACAAAGTATTTTATATTGTTAAATTTCTCTATATGAAAAACTTTTTACTTTGTATCAGTGTGAGTTTCAAAGCCACAGCCATTCATAAGGCTATGACTTGTAGCATCACCTCTTAGCAAGTTGAGGCACGATCGACATTGCGATGAGTGTGGCTACTTGGCCACCCTTTGTAAACAACTGGCAACTTTAACATTGGCTTGTCATAGGAGGGGGTCATTTGTCCTGCTTTAGGCCACATAGTGGCATGCCAAAGGACTAACCAAAGATGTACATACCACAAGACTGTCGCAAAAGGGCCATTTCCTATGAATAAACGAAAACAGCTTCCAATGGGTAAAATTCTGGTCAACTGTATTTGACTT
This sequence comes from Delia radicum, assembly GCA_021234595.1. Taxonomy (NCBI): domain Eukaryota; kingdom Metazoa; phylum Arthropoda; class Insecta; order Diptera; family Anthomyiidae; genus Delia; species Delia radicum. Next base: position 31,250,099 of record CM037853.1, read on the forward strand.
GTTAAAAAGCATTCTGGTTAAGTGGTATGTCCTCCCTTTACCAGTCACAGGATTAGTAAGTTTAGGACAATTGACGCTGCTTAACCCACTTCAGTATTAAATTATACCAGTCCTGTGATAAGGCCTTCTTTAACCAGTCACTTTTAGGACAATTGACTCCTCATTTCCCATATGGCTAGTACCTATGAACAATTCTTCCTCTTTTAATTCTATTGTTATATCTTTTTCACAAGTAATTATCACATTATGATGAGCTTTATTCACATTCATCAGTTTGATATCAAGTGTATGTTATAGAAGGAGTTGCCGCTGCGCAAATTTTTCAATTGATTCTAATTTTTCGAAATAGTTTGTAAGATGTAGCCATTTTTGTGAAGCATTGTATTTTACGTAAATGAGGCATTCATCGTGTGCAAGAAAATTGAACTGAAACACGTTTTTCTCGAAACCACGTTGTTCAAATTGGTACGCAGGGTTTCTCAAGTTGTTCTGAACTGGTTTTGATGATATAGGGCTTAATCGACGCAGAATTAACGTGGCTATCATTCCATTCTCAATCGACTGGAAAATTTTTTTTTACTATTTGTTTTTTGAACACTAGACTACAAAAAAATAGTCAAATATCGATTTTGCATTTTCAAGCGGCCGCCATTTTGATAAATAATTTTTTTTTGATGATTGATCATGGGACGATAAAGAAATTCACACTAACCAATTCCCTATTTTCCGTTTTGCTTTCAGATAACCGTGAGTCCAGGAAAGCATCACATCTTTTTTGATAGGCCCTACTCTGGAGGCCGAGAACTTTTCAAACAGCTTACTTATTGAAGATTGTTAATATTGTTTTTTTTCTGAATGAATTCGCAACCAAATACAAAAAAAAAAACAGAATTAAAAAATCTTTCGCCGTTTTCTTTCCAGAGGTTTTCAAAAAAAAGTTCAAATTCAACCGTCCAAACACGAAGACCCCCTTAAATCAAAATATGTAAATCACGGATGGGATTTTAAATGTTTTCTTTTTATAGCGTTTTGTATTTAAAAGAATTGAAATGAATTTTTGACGTATTTTATTGAAGAAATTTGAAAGCCATTCTCTAGATTAATTGAGAGCTTTTCATACAGTCTCACTTATGAACCTCTTGACCGGTTTTGCTCATTTTTTATTTAAAATTGCTCATGGTAGGGACAAATATTTTCGGTTGCAAATACGTCAAATCTATCTTTGGTTCGTTTTTGAAATTTTAAAACAAAAACGGACAACGCTAGGTCGTTTATTTAAGAAAAATTAATGTAGCTTCTCAGACTAAAACTAACATTTATCGACGTATTCGAGTAAGCTTTAGTATTTCTGGAAAAAAGAACTGTTACGAAATTTCAACTTTGCCTATTTTTCGTTTCTATCGTGAACATAAAAAATGTATACACTTAAAAATTTTAAATATAATAGTTATTGCAGTTACAGTTCATTTTAAAAATACTGTCCAGAAGAGGGTTAATGTTATAGAAAACCCAACTTACCTTAAAACTAGTAAAATTTTTTATATTATTTATTTTTTTTTCTAAAAAAGTTAAACATTTCTCTGTTGTCTCATAAAGTTTTAACGTGTTATAGGAATCGGGCTGAAGAAAATAATTGCTGTATATTGTACATTGCAAATATTTAATAAAAATTCAAATATTTCTTTTATATATAATGATTTAAGTGATGTGTACGTTGAAGTGGGTCGAAATACATACATTTTTTAGCGGCCCTTTAAATATGATCCTTTTATGAGGTTTCCCAAAATTTTTAGTTTTTTGTAGCAACCGTTAGTGAGCTGGACCATTTTGCAAAAAAAGTTTTATTTTCAAATGCGTCTTAAATCGATCTTTCATTGATACCCATTTTTGTAAACAGTTTCTGGGAACGAAAAAAAAAATATATTGAAAAAACTAAAAAGTAGACAATTTTAAAAGTGGTCCAGATCACTAACGTTTATAGCAAAACAACGTAATCTTTCGGGAGTATTCTTAGAAAATGCTAAAGTTTATATTCCACTAAAATTGTTTTTTCTGAATCGACCCACCTTAATATACGTATACTTATTATTATAATTATACATTTATATTAATTATACGTTTAGTTGTTCTCTAAAACAATAGACCTAAACCTAAACTTTTTAAAAAAGCAACAAAATTAAAAACAAATGAAAGCATTAAAATCTGTGTCGAATTTTATTTATCTCTATCCATTAAAATAAAAATGGAACATCTTTTTTCACAGAGAAAACATTTTTATACATCAAGAAAATTTTCTAAAAAAGTAGCGGCAATTAATGATGCACGTGTTTCTATCAATTAATTTTTTAGCGTTTTCTTCAAATAGCAAATTTTGTGATGTCATAATTTAAATAACGGTGAAATAAAAATATTAATGTAGTGGAGTTTGGGGTGAAATGGTAACATACATTTTCTTGCGATTTTATTCGTTCTATAGAGACATCGTACAGTGTGATTAGTGGACTAACTTAATTAACTCACTTATTTGTTTCAGTGTTATGCATTTTTTTTGTTTTAAATATATTTTGTGGTGAAGTGCGAAGCGAAATTTGAGGTGAAGTGGTAGTATAAATAAATGTACCAGAATTTAAAAAAAATTATGAATTTTGCCGTGAATTGTGTTTATAAACAGATATATACAAATGAAAGTGATAAGAATATTTTGAGTAATGTCATGGACACATGTAATAAATCTGGCTGTTATGTTTGCACAATTTAAATGAACAGCCCTTTTGAATGTGTTGCAGAGTACGAAATTATTAAAATTTAATTTGATGGGCATTTCGTTCATACAATATTATGCTGACATCTCCGTATAATGAAGTTAAGGAGGATGATGAGAGTCTTGGGTTGTTAGAGGCTGGTTAAATTGGAAAATGTTTTTAGAGGAATAACAGCAGAAATTCGTAAGAGGTAAAATTGATAAATGCTTCTGTTTTGCTTCATTTGTACTTCTTCTACTGCTTACTAAGATTAATAGCTTGCAGTAGTGCGTCAAACGAAGCATTAGCGGGCTATTTACACTTCCCTGCAAAATACTATTAAAACTTCGTACCGTATTGAACATATTAAAAAAAAATTGAATTTTTTTAGTTTTTCATTTAATATTTAAATGTAAGTAGAATGTAATTTTGTTAGGGAATGTTTCCTAATGTGTTCTTACAATAGGTATTTGGACTAACCCATGTGAAAATTGATTCGTATATGAACATATATGATCATATATGGGCTAGTATATGATCATATATGGAAATAGCTGGCGATATATGTCCATATATAGTTCAATATATGACCATATATGGTCTCATATATGACCATATATGTTCGGATCCGAAATTTGAGGGTATATGGTCATATATGATCATATATGAGCATATATGGATCATATATGTGCATATATGAACATATATTTTCATATACGACCATATACCCTCAAATTTCGGATCCGAACATATATGGAAATATATGAGATCATATATCGAACCATATATGAACATATATGACCAGCTATACCCATATATGATCATATACAATCCCGTATATGATCATATATGTTCATATACGATGCCTTTTTCACCTGGGTATGTAAAAAAACTTAGTAGAATATTTCAAATCCAAATCCTTGTATCGATTAATTTCAAAAAGTTATATAACAATTTTCAAAATGTCCACACTAAGGAACATGTACCCTAAAGTGGACATAACCCAGTAAAATAGTAGAATCCAAATTACAGGTTACATAACAACTTATACTGTATTATCATAGGTTCTAATTTATTTTCTACAACCGATTCTTTTTGTATGGAGTTTGTCCTATTTGAAATTGGTTCATTGCTTCCAAACAAGAACAGGTTCTATAACCAGTTATGGAACTAGATCTGGGAAAGTGCATTCTTACATTTTGACTTTCAGGAACCTGTAATGGAACCGGCACCAATTTGAATAAAAACTGGAGATTGGCACTTGAACAGTATTTTATTTGATTCATGTGAATCACGAGTGAGTGTGAGTAAAACCCAATTTCACTTACGTGAACGTAAGTGAGTAGGAACAAATTCTTCGTGCGTGAGTGTGCATAATTTAAATTTTTGCTGTGCGTGAGTATGAGTGAGCAGCTTTTTCCAAAAACACAAACGTATTGCTTTTGATAAAGATTTCCTCAATTTTCTACCCCGAGTTTTTATTTTTGGATTTTAAAAATATAAAATAAATGGCAAAATTTCATATTCAGAGCAGTTTTGGTTTAAACATTCACAATTTACGGTAATTTCAAAATTTTATTTGTTACCGTTAAGATTTTATTTCGTGAATTTGCGTGGTTCACGTGAAACACGCGTGAATGTGAGTGAAATCCGAATTTACGCACATGTGCGTAAGTAAGTATGTGTTGAAAAAAAATGTTCGTGAGTGATTGTGCGTGATTGAAATTTTTCTCTCGTGAGCGTGAGTAAGTCAAAATTCACTCACGTGCCCATATCTAATGAAAACTAGCGATGTGACATTACATTGACAATCATAACTTTTTAACCTGTCTGCCGATTTGGCTCATTTTCAATACCAAACTTCTTGTAATATCGACAAATATTTTGACCGAAAACTAGCAACTGCGCTTCTGTAGTTGCGTTTTATTTTGAATTTCAACTGACGGGCAGACGGACATAGCTATTTCGTCATCGATATTCTCGTTGTTCAAGAATATATTTAGTTTTTGGTGTACCCGATTTTTTTTTCATTGAGTTACAACGGAATCACAAATTGATATATAACCTCCAGCACAGTGGGATGGAAGCTGAAAAAATAAATTGCCAAAAACAACATTTTAAAATTGTAAATATTTCACAATGACTACTTCGCTTACTATTTGCAAAAATTAAAAATGGTGTTTCGTGTATTATTCGTACTATACAGGAGAATCATTATGAAAAGTTTGACATTAATCCGACATACTTCTTCTTAAGCAGGGTGGTTTAGTAGGCAAAATCGCATATACTTTCATATAAAGTGAAGTTTAAAAAAACTGTAAAATTCTTTTAAAAAAATCTCTTAACATTGCCAATAAATTTCATTAATATACTTTGTTAATTTTTTTGCTACATATCACTCATTGTTTGCAACACACTTCTTACATTGTTGTTTTTTTGTTGTTTTGTCTTGTTGTTGAATAATCTGTGAAAAACATCACACATCATTTACTAAGAGACTCTATATAAGATCCGTATTATTAGATTGTTAGTTGCCGAACATGTTTTACACGATAAAGGCGTGTTTTCTAAACTCCAATTTGTGTGTAAATTTCCAACAATATTTTTTTTGCTCTTCAAAGTCAGTAGTATCTATGTATGTTTTATGATTCTAACAGTGCTTTTTTGATATTTTAACAAATATACAAAAAAAAAAAAAATAAATAAATCTAAAGAAAATAAAAGAAATTGCTATTGTTTGCAACATCATAGTACATATCAACAACAACATTGATACTACCAACAACAACTACAACACATACTTACACACCCAACCACCCCACTTCTTTGTGTGTGTATATATAAAAATGTATTTTGAAGGTTTTAAATCTTATTCTTAAGAAATTCTTAAACATTTCCTATAACAAATATTAGTACGAACGAGTACCTACATACATACTATCTACTCCTCTAAAATGTTTGTCTGTCTATCTGTTTGTGTGTTAAAATATAGATAGAAAAAAAAATGCTAGAAGAAGGAAACATTGTTGACTAATTTTAATAAATTTTAGCTTTTAGCAGTTTGTTTTTCAAACATGGCAACATAACAGCAGCACTAGAGGAGCAAGGAAGCCATCAACATAAGCAACGAATGTACTATAGGCTGGAAGTCATATTTGGGTTGGCCAAAAACAATTCAAATAAACTATAGAAAACGCAAGAAATGTTTACCGGTTTTTTTTTTCAATAGACACAATTTTGAGCGCTTTTTTATGGTAAATTGTCAATTTTGAGGTGATTTTACATTTTTACTCATAACTTTTGAACACGTCGTTCGATATTCCTCATTTTTAATACCAAACTTCTTACAATACTAGCAAATAGTTTGACAAAAAACCAGCAACAAAACTTTTATATTGGTGGAGTATTTTGCATTTCAACAGTGAGATTGGCATCTCTATATCGACTATTTCTATTAATGCTGATCAAGAATATAAGGTGGTCTCAGATTTTTTTTCAGTCAGCTCCGGAGGGAATGGGAAACTGTTATATATCCTTCTGCACAGTGGGGTAATGTTGTTAAAAGATATAAAAGTAAAATTTAGTGCAATTTTAACTTTTTGTCAGTAAAGAAAGTTTAGTAATGGAAAAATTATATTTTAAAACAATTGTCATACTTCTTTTTTAAAGATTTTGAGAATCATCTGTATCCAATTATGTCGCCTTAACCCACTGTGATTCTAAGACAAGCCAACAAATGAGTATTCGTTTGAAATTGAAGAAAACCTGCACATTATTGTTATATTCAGGACTTCCTCCTAGTTTTTTTTCTTTATTTCTTCTCTTTACATGTTATTTTATTGTTTTCCTTACGTTTTACACTTTCCCCTTCTTGTTTTTTTATTTTGTGTTGCTTGTTTGGGGTTTGCTGTTTTATAGGTTTCTTGTACACAAAAGAACATTATTCTTACTTTTTGAATTTGAAACGAACGCACTTGTATTCAGACATCTTTTAGTTTAAACACACTTATTGTAGTACAAATAACAATCTTAACTTGAAAACATCAGAAAACAGCAACAAGGAAAAAAATAGGAATGAAGAAAATATATAAATAAAGATTCATTTCGATCTACACGTAAGATAAATGTTGTTTTGTTAAAGGAATAACAAACGCACACACACTTATAGACTTACACACACACACTTACTTATTAGAGTACTCTAACACAATCAGTTACATTTGTATATCATTTACATGGATGGGTAAGGTCCAGTACATTTGTAGGGATTTTACTACAACATTTTTTTCAGTGCTTCTCGATAGTAAACTTGTAGAATCATTAAAGTCGGCTGTTCCGAATTTGCATTGAAATAGTAAAAAAAAAATGTTTCGGAACAAATTCAAGGAACAAAAAATATCGCGAAAAAAGTATTTGTTCAAAAAATATTTTAGTTAATTGAAAGTAACAAATTAACCTGCTTAAATCAGCAAAAAATTTGCAAAATATTAGTAAACAAACAAATCACAAAAAATTTGAATTTTTTAACAGTTTAACTAGCAAACGATGTTTTGCAACGAAATTCATACCATGTGCTCCACTCGAAGAACAAATAATAAGTTCTTCAACAAAATTGTTTATCGTTTCCTTATTTAGGCGATATGAGCCAGAATATTTTAGGACGCATTTTGGAAACTAAAGCATATAAAAGAGAAGTTTTGGCCAAAAATTATTTATCTTACCGTGATATAAACACACTCGAAAAACTATTCGTTTTCTGCTCTAATTTAAGAAGATATCGCTATTTTCGCTTTTTGGAAAAAGCGAAATTTGGCGAAAAAGTATCAAAACTTCAATTTATATTGTGCAAACTTCAACTCTTTGCTATTAATACTTAATGTCTTCTTTCTGCAAAATTTCATAAAAATCCGTCCATTAATTTATAAGTTAAGACGATGTATTTTAGAGGAATCCTGATAAAATCCTGTGAGACTAAAGTAATTACTTATTTTTAAAGATAAAGCTTCAATCTTACTTATATTTTATTAAAAGGAGTTTTTAGTCAATATAAATTGGTTTTCCAAATTGGTTTTTTAGATTTTTGAAACTATTTTTTTGTAAAAAATAATTAATTTTTGAATTTTACGAAATTTTGATTTTGAAGCTTTCTCGCTTTCCAACAGTGGACGACACACGAAAAATTTCTTCGCAAAATATTTAGCAAATTAGGGTTTCTATCGGAATATATTAATTTCTAAGTATAAAACGCTCATTTGACGCATTTGTTGTAAATTTATGAAGACTGCCTTGAGCCTTACCCGTTAGAGGGTTACATTTTTAGACTTTGTTTTTAATGTAAATAATCAGCAATTTAAAATCTTTAGAACAAGTTTCTGTTGATTTTAGCAAAATATCTGTTATTTGCATTCTACTAAATTTAAGATAAATAAGGCAAAAATGTTGTTAATGACATCGCATGGCCTCGATTAACCAGTTTGGTGTTTATTGCTTATAGAACAATTGACACTGTTTAACACACACAAATGTTAAATTATACCAGTCCTAGAAATGGTCCTACTTTAACCAGTCAAGGAATAGGCCCCTTGAGGGCAATTAATACCATATTCTCTCTAGGGTCATATTCAACTTACAAAATTTATTGTCATATATAATACAAATAAGAGATGGAAACACTTTTTCTTTTCTACACAAAGTGGAATAAATAATTAAATTTATATAGAAATCGATCAATACTTTTTTTGTTTTTTGTTTTTAAATAAGTTTAGATGTTTTTTCGATCGATTTAGAAAGTTTTAGACTTTTGTTTGTGAGAATATATTTGTTTCAAATTGTGCATCGCAAATATTCAGCAAAACTAAGACTAGGTTCACACACGGCAATTATACTTGCGCAATTCTTGAGTTTATAGAAGAGGGAGGAAAAGAGAATGGAAGGGGGTACAGACTTGGCCGTACTCTAATTCCGTTTTGGTTTGACATCCGCAATTTTCAACACTGCAGGTTGATATTGCTGAATTGCTGAAACAAACTTTTCCTGTGTGAACACAAAAGCAATTTCAAAGGAGAATTGAAGAAGAATTGCGCAATTATAATTGCCGTGTTTGAACCAGGACTAATATGTTTGTTCTATGTATTAGAGACAACGGAGCGTATGAGAAATATAACGTTAATCATACGCACCGATGTTTTAATTAATTATTGATTAGCTATTTGAAATTTGATTGGATTTTTAAAATAGAAAATATTTAGCGAATAATTTCACCAAATCAAAGATGAGTAATAAGCTGAAATAATAAATTGAGTTGAACATTTATTACACTAAATATTTAGAACAAGTTCTAAATTTTTTATTTTTTTCTAATTGCCCATAATTTAATGGAATTCTTTAAATATATAAAAATAAATACAAAATTTTGCAATATTTAACCATTCCTACTTCGACATCTTTTTTAGAAAATATTAAAAACTTACTCCATGTTTCAGTTCTTACTCCTCTAAAATAACATTTTCCATCTCTGACATATACTAGTTGTATAGTGGTATGTAAAGGAGATATTGTTCATGATGATGGTGATGATGATGAGGAGGTTGATGATGTCTGAACAATCAGTTTTAATGTTGTTTATGAAGTAAAAGAAAACAAAGTTTTACTTACAGCACTCCTTATTATTTTAACTTTTCTTAAATCAAGTTGATATTTCTCTTTTGTAAGCGGGCTTACACTTTTAATAACTCCAATAGGAAATTTAAATAGTTGTGATAACAAACTAACAATGACGATGACAGATAAAATTAAAGCCAACAAAAGCGGAAAAGGATATGCATTCCGAAACCTTCGATTTAGTGGTTGCACTTAATTTGTAACAACTTTGGAAGTTATCCATAGATTTTCGAGAATTGTGTCTGAAATTTTTTTTTTTTTTTATTAATTAATAATCATTTAATTTCCAATTATATCCTATTACCCTAACCGAGCACTAGCTCCAATGGCTTTCGGCGCGTAAAAGTGAAAACAGACCAGTGCCTCTGGTGGGAATCGAACACACGACGCCCCGCACTGATAAGCCAGCACTGTCTTAATTTCTGTATAGAGGTTTTTCCAAAAGTAAAAAAAATATTGTTCTTTTCAAAAATTATATGTATTTTTTTATTTTTCCCTAGTTTATATATTTTATACTTTATTTTCTTTTTTAATAAAAAAATTAGCTTTTTTTTCCTTTACAATAAACATTTTAAAAACCTGAACAAATTTACAAGAAAAGTACAACTATTAGATTCTATAACGAAGTATTATTAATTTTCAAATACAACTTTAATATTTCAAAATGTCTGACTTTTTTTAAATCTATTTGTTGTTATACTTTTTTTTAAAGGCAGATATAAGTGTTACCATATGGTAACTATGGGCGCTGTAGGGGAATTGTTTAAGATACATACGTATTTTATGGTTTTTCTTAAAATTTTAGCTGCAAATGATATTTTCATTGTTGTAAACTGTTAAAAAAAGAAAAATTGTTTATCAATTAAAAACAAATTTAAAAAAAAGTTGCAATTTGGTGTGGTATCTAGCAAACTTTTGATTAAAATTCACAAATTTCAATTCCTAAAAAATGTTTACTTTTGTTAGATTTTAAAAAAAGGGTTTCCTTACGGGCTATTTATTTGTAAATAAAAATCAATTTATCATGTTTTTGCTCAACGTTTCGTTTGCTTTATTCAAACTTCTTCAGGAGCTATAAAATGATTTTTTGTTACATAGTCAGAAAATATAATATGTAAAATTTATTTGTAAATAAAAACTGGACATCAATTCACGTAATTGGTCTCGGTACCTGGTCATAGCGGGATAAAGGGTAATGAATATGCGGATTTTGCCGCCAGGAAAGCTATCAGACATCCTTTATGCTTCACACAGAATCTTAGTCGTAAAGACCTAACAAAGTACAATGTGGATGACAGGAATATTTTATTTAATTTTACCTCATCCTGGTATAGAAGTATCAATAATAGCCGGAGGGTAATTCACGACTTTATGACGAGTAGTTCAATGGACGTAAAGAGACTAGATTGTATCAATACGAACGACTCCGCCTGGGTCACACCAAAGTAACACACGAATCAATATTAATCAAAATAGTACACACTTTTGCGATTGTAATATCCCATATCCCACAAAGCCTTCCCATTTCCTTTGTGATTGTCCAGAAATCAGTAACTCAGGGATAAGCATTGTCCAAAACCAAGACCCTCTATACCTACTGTCACACCCTTCCCTGGAAAATATTTCTCAGTTAAAGAAATTTCTAAAAATATCAAATCTGTATAATGTAATTTAAAACCTATATAAACTCTATAAAATAACATAAATATTTATTTTTAAGTTTATAGAGCTGAAGGCCCATGTTGCTATTGCTCTTAATCAATTTGTTTTATAATTTTTAATTATAAGGTAAATAAATGAAGAAAGAGAGAAAGAATTCACGGAATTTAAAAAAAAATAATAAAATAATTATTAACAACACATCACACAGAAAATCACAGGTTGAGCTGACTGTATTATCACAGAACTTTAACTTTAGTTTTTTTAAAAATTTCCTCAGTAGTTTTGGATGGTTTGGAAATTGCTTCTTTAAAAAATATATTTTATTCAACATATTTAATTATCTTGCTTTAATAACGTAAAGAACTAGGTCCAAATTAGCGAAGAATATTTGTAAGAAGAACTACTTACTACTTAGAAGTCTAATACTGTATTCTGTGAAGTTTTTTTTTCGGAAGTAAAAAGTTTTTGTCACTTATAAAATTTAGTAACATCATGCTGCTTGTTAGGAAAAGACCCTTACCACGTGCTTGATTATTAAGAAGACAAGAATGGAGCAAAATTTATGATTAATAGGTTTTTTGTTAAAGTTCTGCCTATTATGGAGGCTCTTACTTTTCTAAAACTTCGGGTTCTGATGCGATATTTAGACAGATCGAAATATTAGTATCAACCTAGCTAATATGTTTGATTTGCTTAAGTTTTGTAAATATACGGAGGTTATAAATTGAAAAAAAAAAAAAAATTACTGATGAAGGTTGCGTTACCAGAAACTGCGCAGTCTAATTCAATAAAAAATTTACAATGTAGTTATGATTTTTAGAAAAGTATGCTTAATCTTCTCTACCACGCCTATCTCAAAAAAAATTTTTAGTTTTGAATTTTTATACATAATTTACATTAATATCGCAATAAATATTAATTTGATAATAATATGAAACGTTTCTTGCAAAAAATGCCTTTTCATACAAAAACCAGTCTCCTAGTCCGCCCATAGTTACCATATGGTAACAGGGCATTCTAAAAGTCCTGGAGGCAAGATCAAAAAAGGTATTGAAGTTTTTTTATACTAAGCATATGTAAAAAATCTTATCAAAATTAAAAAAAAAAAATTCTACGGTTAATAAAAATACAGAAATACTAAAGTCTTAACTTTGAACTCTTTGGGCATGGCTTAAAGTTGTCCGATTTTTCCCTAATTTTGACCATAGCCGTTTTTGCAACAACTGTCATAATATTCCGCTCGAAAATTAACGAAAATTAAAAGATGGTTTTTTAAAATTATATAAAATTATATTTTAAAATCAATAATTTTTAAAGGCAATAAAAGTTATAAATTTCAAATTAAAACTTAACTTTTTTCAAACAGAATACAAAAAATTACTTGCATTAGCGCAAATTTCTAAACTCTTCAATCATTTTCCTGTTCAAATTTTCCAACTGGGCTTAATAATTACAACCTTGTTAACATTAAGTACATCTACTGACAACAACTAGATTTTGACTAACTATTATCATATAAACTTGAAATAAAATTCGCATCATTATCATGATCTTAATTTAAAGTTTTATAAAATTTAATTAAAAATTTTGTAAAAGTTCTGTGTTTGTATATGAATTTCCTTATTATGTGTAACATACCTACAAGGTTCTATATATTTCAAAATGTTTCGTTTTCGTACAATGAAACATTTAAGTTTTTTTGTTGTTTTTTTTTTTTTTTTTTTGTTATTAATTTGTTTTTAAGTATCTTTTATTTGTTACTGTCCATTTTGCCATTGTCTATTTGTTTGAAAATTTTAAACAAAAAAAAAAAAAAATCCTCTTTGAAATGTTTAATTCTTTTTTTGTTTTGGGGCAAAAAAAAAAGAAACATCAGAAACAGATTTTCATTTAGAGGAAATTAATTTCTTTTCTTTGTTTATTTGAACATTTGTTTTTTTAACAGGAATTTAATTTTTTTTTTTTGTATTTCTAAGAAATTTTCTTAAATTTTCAATGTAATAAATAGTTATAACACAAAAAATCTATTAAACAACATTAGTTACAAATATTTACTCACATATTTGTTCGAGTGTAAAAATATTAATTTCACTAGTAATTTTTAAAATTTTTAATTATCGCAATATTGATTTTCAATATTAAATTTAAGAACTTTTTTTTTTTCTAATACAATTTTTTCTGCTGGAAAATTGTTTGTCTTCTATTTCTTTCCATATAATTTTTGTATGTCTAGTAAATAGCAGCCATGAATGTCTTGCAAGACATTCATTCATCCGCAAGACATTTGTTATACAACAACAATTTAATTTGTTTGCTCTGATAATATTATACTTCTACAAGTGGAATAATTAAAAAATTCGAAGAAAAAATTGGCGAAAAGGAATTTCGCGAAAGTAATAATTAGCATGTTTTTTTCAATTCAATTCGAATCTGGTAAATTAACATTACTTGCACAATGACGTCAAAATTTTAATATTTGTGAAATAATACAAGTGAAAGCATTAAAGTTGGCTGAGCCAACCAAATGTCATTTACATCCCTCCATAAATATTAAAAAAAAATTTTAATAAACAAATTCAAGAAAGAGTTTGTTTGACAAAAAAAAAAAAAAAAATCAATTCGCGGAAAAAGTATTGTGAAAAAATTGGACAAAAATATTTTGCAAAAAAATTGCTATAGCGTTTTTAATTGTGAATTATTATTACGAGGGTCCCTAAATTCATGGAAATGCATGTTTTATTCCTAAAGTCTGAGAACAGGGTAAACAAAAGTCATTGCGAATCAAAGAATTTGCGTTAAAATGACATCGATTTGTTAGTGCATATTTCTGCATATTTTGCTATATATTTTACTTTAAATGCATACTTTTATTGCATATTTTTGTTTATTTTGCTTAAAGGAATATTTTTATTGCATATTTTTACTTATTTTGCTATAAATGCATATTTTTTATGAATTTTTCTTAATTTCTCGTAAAATGTCACTCCAAAAGCTGCTCCAGAGAACTCTTAAAATTTATATGCAAACTGGGATTAAGGGAAACAGTTTTGAGTGATTTTATAGCTAAGTATTTTTCAATATAACTAAACAAAATTTTATATTAATTGTAGCATATGCGGAGAATATATTCAGCAATTTAAATTAACTTTAAAATTTAATTAAATTGGTGAAAAGCATAAAAAAATAATTTTCTTTAAAACTGCCAAACTTGTATGCACCGATCACAACCGTCGACGTTGTTCAAAAGCTTTTGCATTACCTAAACCCCATACATATTTATATATGCACCCAATGACCATTTTTTTTTAAATTTTATTAAAAATTATATATTTCAAGTGCTTTAAGTAGATCCAATTAAATCTCAAAATATCTTATTCGATGCATTAAAAATTACTTATCTTTGTGGATCTTATTAAATCCAACACGATCTAAATAGATCCCATGGGATATTTTAGGATATATCAGGATCTTAAATTACATATTATTGGATCCACCAATTTTGAGATGAATTTCGATCTAATTTAATCCAGTTATATATTTGAGGGATATAATTAGATCTTACTCGATACCCCAATTTTGAAATTAACTTGGATTTGATTAAATATCATTCCATCTGAAATTGGACATGGTTTTATATTTGAGATGTATATTTTCCTTTGATCGGGTACCTTTTTTTGAATTGTATTTTATAGAAATTTTTTCTTTGAATTATTTATTTTGGAAATTTTATTCTCGAATCATTTTTTTTTTATTATTTGTTTCCAAAAAAAAATTTGTATGTCTTATCTAGATGATTGGAGCGCATTTTGACTGATCTATCATGGAACGGACGATATAGTTTATGGAGTCCCAGAACTTTTTTCGATGGATAACAAATTGAATGACAAACTAATATATAACCTCCTGTGCAATGGGATGAAGGATTTAAAAAAAAGCCTTTCAAGGCTTTCATCAGTTTAAATTTATTGTTATCATTACAATCTGATCGTTTCTTATTTTCTTTTATAACTCATGCGTGTTGTTAATGAATTTTCCTATAAATTATCAACAAAACCATTTATTTAAAAACCATTTTGTGTTAATCATAAAAATAAAAAACAACAAAATCATCATCATCTCGTGCAGTAGCTTAAAAGCCATAATTATAAAAAGAAAACTAATAAGTAGGGCAACCAAAAAAACCGCTTAAGCACTTATAAAAATAGTAAAATATGCCGTTTAAATCCAAAAAAACTGTTTATTTAAAAAAAATAACAGTTAAATTGCAAAACATTTTATTAAAATCGTTTCTACAAATAAAATTTGTGTAAAATATGTTCTTTGGAACATCGTTAGTCAAACAAAGATGCAATAGAGAAATTGTGTTCTTGAGCTTTAAAATTCAAATTGGATTATCAAAATATTTATTTTGATAAACCAACAACATGTTATTAATAAACTTTTAACTTTTGGTTAAAAAAAATTTGCAAAATACCGATTGCTAAAAACTAGCAAAATATCTCAATTTGACAGAAAAGAGCTAAAATAAGCTTAGCTTTTAAGAAAAAAAAAAAATCAAAATGTGGCTAATATTTACAAAATATGCTAAAATAAAAAAATATCAAATAAAAGGTAAAACACCTCTAATAAATAAAGTTTAACCCTTTACTGTATGGTGTTACATATATGTTACGAATAATTTGACTGAATGCAGCGCCTGATATAAGTAACATAGAAACATTTTTTTATATTAAATACGATAAAGGCACAGCTCTATTGTAATACTCAACAGATTATATACCCAAAAAAGGGTAAATTCCGAGATATACCCTTTACTGTGGGGACAACATTAAAAAATTTTTAAAAAGGTGAGTCCAAAAAAAGCAATTTTTATAATTTTGAAATAATACCAGTTTATAGACCGTAATAATTGAAAAGTTATTAAACAAGTTAAACAAAAACAAACCAAACAAAATATGTGTTGGAAAGTGTATAATTTTTACTTTATACTTAAGTATGAAGTAAAAATTATAAGCTGTCTAATACATATTTTGGTTTTTAAAGGGTTTTCCAATAGGTACTTGACAACTTTGAATTTAATTTGTGAACGCACTATTTCACTGGTCATCTAACTGTTACTTTCCTTTTTTTTATAATTATAAATTATAAAAATGTACTACCGAAATTCGGAGTCGACGACCGCAACTTTAAGAACGTTAACTCCAATTTTCGGTCGTTATTCTCTAGCTCATTTTTGGCTCAATGGGTTCGTCAACAAGCAAAATGTGAGTTATTGGTTTGGTGAAAATCCACATGTACTTTACGAATCCCCACTTCATCCACAAAAAATAACTGTTTGGGCGATATTTTTTCCTCGACAACTTCGCCGATTATGTTTGGCCCGAATTGGAAAACATGGACTTGGACGACATGTGGTTTCAACAGAACAGTGCTACAAGCTACATAGCAGACGTTACAATCGATTTATTGAAGAGTAAGTTTGGTGAGCGTGTTATCTCAAGAAATGGACCATTCAATTGGCCGCCTCGTTCGTGCGATTTAACGTCTCTAGACTTTTTTCTTTGGGGCTACGTCAAATCATTGGTCTATGCCAACAAGCAGACGACGTTGGAAGAATTCAGAGACAACATTGAACGCGAAATAGCGGCCGTTACGGCCGTAATGTGGGAGTCATCGAAAATTGGGTCCAACGAATCGAACGCTGCCGACGTGCCTGCGGTGGCCATATGAATGAAGTTGAGTTCCGTTCATAAATGTTTTGATTGTATTTCAAGTCGATAATAAAGTTTTGGAAATATCTCAAATGGTTTGCGTTTTATTTTAAAAAAAAGTTTTAAGTCCTTATTAAGAAACCCTTTATAAAGGGTCCGCCAAATAACTTTTTTTTTTTGAAAATGCTATAAAAAAAACTACTGAATATTTTCTCAAATTTCTTTTTTTATTTGAAAGTACAATCCTTCCGGTTAATAATGGAAAATAATTCCATTCAAATGGCTGCCTCGGCTGGCCATGCAGTAGCCTACACGATCGGTCCAATTTTAAAGCACATTATCGATTGTATGCAGCTGTATTTCACCAATGGCTTCACGAATATTGTCCTTTAAAGCGTCAATTATCTCTGGCTTGTTGGCTTAACACTTATCTTTGACGGCACCCCACAAATAGTAGTCCAACGGTGTCAAATCGCAGCTCCGAGGTGGCCAAACGACATCAGCTCTGCGGCTGATAATACGATCTTCAAAAACAGGGGCGCAAAACATCGAGTGTAGCTTCGGCTGTGTGGCACGTAGCGCCGTCCTGTTGAAACCAAATGTTGCCAAGATCCTCCTCTTCAATTTTTGTGAACAAAAATTCGTTCAACATGGCCCGATAACGATCGCCATTGACTGTAACGGCCACTCCTTGCTCATTTTCGTAGAAAAATGGTATGATTTTCAAAGTAATGTCGCAATATTTCCCAGCGTTGTTCAAGCGTATACACAATCATATTCGTTCAGCGGAAGGATGAAACTAATTATCTGTCAAATCAGACATGAGCTAAGTGTTACCATTCACGAAATAAGCACTAGTTGAAAAAAAACGTTAGATGGCGGACCCTTTATATTCGCTATATTTTTGATTATTGGGTGAGCCGAATTTTTGACTATTTTTGGTTTTTGCTACTAAAATCGTAAAAAGTGAAAATATTGCTAAATAACGAAATAGGTGTTCACTTATTTTTCATTTACTTGAAAAATATACAACTTTCATTATGATCTTGAGTTTTATGCAGTAAAGGTTTAAAACTTTTTTAATTTTGTGATCAGAATTTGTATTCCGTCTAAATAGTTATATTCTTCAAAATAAAAACACAAGCTGGAACTTCTTTTGGTTGCCCTACTAATAACATTCTTATCTATATGTTTAGACACAACATGAGAGTACATATACTCTAGTTTTTTAAAATTCATTCTTAGTTTTGAAAGCCACTAACTTAATACAGACATTTCTTTTACCACATTAACCAATATATTCTTACGTGTCTCCAAAATTCTGGATGTTTTCTTCCCTCGTTACTTTACAACAAATATCATTTCTGATTATTTTAAGTTATTTATAAAGTATCTAAACGTTCTTTTTTTTTTTTTTTTTTTTTTTTGAAAAATAGAAAATTACTTAAACATGAAAATTTTCTTATTTTATGATGCTAACTGGGTTTTGGTTGAAGTATGAGTGTACCCAGAGATGAAGTGGCAAAGTAGAATTTTTGTTATAAAGATATCTTTGGATTTGTTTCGTTTTATATTTTTCAGTTTTTTTTTATATTTTTTAGTATGGAGTCAGATAAAAGCTTTTTCATGTAGTTTTGAATATATTTTAATTTTTACTGTTGCTTTATTTAAGTCTTTTTTTATTACATCTTTTTTTTATATCTGTCCAAATGATGATGAGTTTAAAATAAAACACATTTTTAAATGCAGCAATATTACTATTGCTGCTGCTGTTATGGCAGTAGTAGCAACAACAGTCCCATCCTCAACCTACATACAATTTATAATAAATTTTCAAAAAAAAAAAAAAAAAACAATTTGTTTTATAGTTTGTTTTAAATATGCAGACATATAAACTAAACTTTAACAGAATTCTTTAAACAAATAAAACAAACTTTTAGCATAAAATTTGTTTGTATTTGATTTTAATTTATAAATATTTATATAAGAGGGCCGTCCCAAAATTAGCGACCTAACAAAGATGGCACAACAAATTTGGGGAAAAATCTCTTAATTTCTCAACATAATCCCCTTTTAACTCAAAAAACTTTTCCTACACACAGAAAAATAAAGTGCAAACCGAATTGAAAAATATATTTTGGTTGCTACAACCAATAAATTTGGTTAGAACAAACAAATTCAAATGTGATTTATGAATATTTTGGGTGTTTCAACTAAAATTCAGTTGGTTTAACCGATTTTTGTTGCTTAAGCCAATATTCTGATAAAGCAAGCGAAATTGATTCAATTTTTCTCTGTGTGCAGCGATATTCAATAGCTTCGACACCCTGTTTATAGAAAGAACTGTCTAGCTTATAAAAAGCCACTTTATTTTCATAGTGCAGTAATCCGAGAGAGCTAAATCTGGCGAAAAAGATCAGTAATGAACAATTCGAACTTTAATTAGTTGATTTTGGCCATCGCAATAAGTGAAAAGTGGTGTATTGTCTTGATGAAACAACACTTTCTTTTTCGCCAAATGCGGATTTATCTGCTTAAATTCATCACTTAAACACTGCAATAAATCAGAATAATACTCGCCGTTATTTGTTTTTCCTTTTTGAAGATAATCAATAAAAATTATACCAACCTCATTCAGAAAAACAGACGCCATGACTTTGCCTGGAATTGTCTTCTTTGGGTACTCCCATTCCAGTCCACTGCTTTGAATGTTGCTTTATCTCAAGTGTGTAGTGGTCGACCCATGTCTCGGCTTTATTGCGGTGAAACATTGCCAAACACTTTATTGAAATATTTTCACAACACTGTTTTAGATCTATTGTGAGCAAACGAGACACTCATCTTGCTCGCAGCTTCCTCATCTTCAAATTTGCGGTCAATATGTAATGTATAGGACTTTTTTGAAATGCCTATCATTTCAGCCAGCTCACGCCCGTACAGCCGATGATCAACCAATACCATTTGGTGGATTTTCTTAACCGTTTCTGGCGTAAACACCTCAATTGGTAGACCACTACGGTGTTCGTCTTGGCAACTCGTACGGCCTTGATTAAACTTTGTCAGACAATATTTTATAGTTGTAAGCGACGTAGCAAACTCTTCCAGAGTAGAATCCAGCTCGGTTTTAATATTGCTTTTACTGAGGCCTTTCGATTGAAAGTATTGAATTACACAATGGTGACCAATTTTTTCCAAGTTTACAAATTCACTGAGATCGTTCGTTATGGATGAGTCCAAAACAAAAAAATACTCAACAACGGAGGGCCTTGAAACTTAAAACATATGATTTATTAGGTTGCAACTTTTTACCAAAGCATTTTTTTTTTTTTTTAACTACTGCCACCATCTTTACTTCAGGTCGGCTAATTTTGGCACCGCCCTCGTATGTAGGCTGATAACATACATAGTACAAAGTATTAGTTTTAGTTTATCTTATAAAATGATAAAATAGTAATTGAATTCTATAAAATTTAATTAAATTTATATTTCTTTTATAAACTAATTTCCCACAAAGCTTAAATTTCTCTTCAGTGGTTATTTCTTTCAATAATCAATCATTGGTATATTTGTAATTTATTTTTAAAGCTTTTAGAGCAGTCCGTGTTACACGATTTACACTCACAGCAAAAATAAATGGCGACACTGAAAAAAAAACCGTAGACGTATGTTTTAGTGGACTTTTTTGCTCAGTACAATTCCAAGAATCAGAAACGCGAAGCGCCCATTAAGATGTTTTTCCTTCCATACTAATCGCCCACCCTAATATATATATATATTTACACCTACATGAAAGTGAGTTTTATTTTGAGCGAAAAAAATAAAAATCATAAATAATGATTATTTTTGAGTTTTATTTTTTTTGCTCAAAAATAATGATTATAGCTGATTTTTTTATTATTACTCAAAAATAATCATTACCATTGAAGAAAACTTTAAAAATCAAAAATTTAAAAATCATGACGGATATGCAAAGATTGTCAAAAAATAATAATAATGGTGCAATAAATTTTTTTTTATGTCTCTTCTAAGTGATTGATTTTTTGATTCAAAAAAACGAGCAATAATCATTATTTACGATCCCTGATTTTAAGGGAATTCGAGAACTGGTATAGATTTTATAAAAATCTAAAAGTTTTCAAAAATTCCGAACCAGTTCTGAACATTTAGTGTTTTTATATTAAACTTAAAATTGGAAGATTTTTTTTTTTTTCATTTGTGCGTTGTTTAGAAAATAATTGATTAATATTGTGCATCGCAAATATTCAGTAAAAACTAATGTTATTGTTCAAAATATGAGGGACAACACAACGTATGACAAATATGTTATTGATCATAGGTAATTATCTTCCAATTGGGTATAGAACAAATATATAAATTTATTTATAAAATACCAGTTTGTTATAATTTTTATTAAAAATAAAAATTATGTTTTTTCGATCTTTAATTGTGCAATGAAAATGAAAATTATTCAAGTTCGAGGCCATACTGTATATTTCTTTATTAGGATATTGTCCTTACAAATAATCTATAGAGTTTTTGGTTTCAAATTAATTATAAAAGACAAAGTACGGTCTTGTTTAATACTCCCCATGTACATTTTTGTTTTAACTAAAACAAGTGCACAAATAAAAAGGCAAAAAAAAAAACAAAGAAAAGTGTATTGACTATCTACCAAAGGTAGACCTTACACACAAAAAACAAGTTTTCAATTTATTTTGTGATCAATGGTGATAATCTGTAACTTCGAGCTAATATATTAATTTTCATTTAGTGAGAAAACTAGTTTTTATCAATGCTTAATGTTTTGCATTTAATTGGTACCTCTTTCAAATTTGAAAACAAACACTCTATAGATTATTTGTTAAGACAATATCCTAATAAAGAGTATGGACGAGAAATTGAATAACTTTCATTTTCATTATTTATTAAATATTTAAGACAAAATTTAAACGAATGCCTTCGCCAAAATGAAGCCGTGTAACTCGCTAAAATTTAACAATCTATAGAGTTTCTATTTACACTATTTTTAGAGGTAAAAAGATCAACAAGAGTTGACCGATTGTAAGTTAGTTTAGTTATAAATATTTTGTTGTTTTTTTTTTTTTTTTTAATTAGCTATAAAAAATCAATTTAAATTTCTAGCATTTTCCCAATTCAATTAAGGTCTTTCCAACGGTATATAAAACATACATGTCCAAATAGTATGTAAAAAAAGAGGATTTTTAATTTTTTTGTACCGAGATTTTTGTGATTTAAATGATAAATTCACATATTTTAATCATTATTCAATTCATGTAAATATGTGTTAGGCATTTTTCGAAATTCTCACTAGTTCACGTTTTCGATACAAAATCAATAAGGTTGGAAATCTATGTTCTTATCAGTTCAATATTGATATTAACATTTTTCTTTTGTCAAGTGCATCATCCATATGTGGAGAAAATTAAAATTTTTGAAAACTTAATGCATTTTCCGCGGTTATCTAAACCAAATTTAAACAAAAATTGGAATTTATCCGTTCTGTTAGCTGATTGAGTTTCTCGGCCTAAAAGACTAAAGTCCACTAAAGACGGGGGCAACAACTTTTTATTTAATGTCAGGTTCAAATGTCACATAAATTATCTCCTTTTTTGCTCTTCAAGAAAAAGGCTTCTAAATCAACGTTTTTGGCCGCCGCGCGCCATTGGAAGGAGTTGGAATTTTAAAAAAAGAATAACGCCATTTGTTTTATTGATGCCAAAACATTTTAAAAAGTGATGATATTCCAAAAAACAAAGGAACTTTATTCTTTATGCTCTAATATTTATAATAAAGAATATTTTATTATATTCAAAACATTTATTTATTTCCATAGTTTTAAATGTTTGAATAATTAAAAAAAAAATCAATTTCCTGGGCTGGTAAAACTTTTTTGACACTAATGTTGTAAAAATTCGCTCTTTACACTATGTACGTCGTTACATGAATCCGGCTAATATTTTTACCGACTATTTGGGGTTAACTATAATACAAATAAAATATATATTATTAATTTATTCTAAATTAAAAAAAAAAAAAAAAAAAAAAATGTTTATAACAATATGTTCTTTTTGAAACCCCGGAAATTTGTTTAAGTCTGGTAGCAACCCATAAATTTTTTTTCCAACATTCTGAAATTTTTATTAAATAAATTGTTTATTTTTTTTTTTTTTAAAAACCATCAAATTTGTTTTCTAAGGGCTATTTAAGAGAATATGTTGTCTTTGAACAAGTCACGGGAGTAGCTCTATAAATTTCATTAAAACTGCTTTACCCACAGTAATGAGAAATGGCACTAGTTATATGTAAATTCCTGCTTTCCTCATATCCTGTATTTCTAAAGTTAATATTTAGCTGACTGACATTTATTTCATGAGTGTATACAGTTGCATTAATGTACGTTTATTATACGTTTCCTATTTTTCTGCATTTAGAGACATGCTTAAGCCTATTTTCTTTTGAAAATGCCCTTAAGCTTTTCTTTTTTCACTCCCTCTTCCACTTCTTTCAATCTGCTTCTCTATGGCGACATGAAACACTTGTCTTCAAAAGTACACAAGTATGTGAGTATAAAGTGAGTGCGATAAAAATTGCATTGTTACGACTGAAGTGTAAGTCGAGTAGCGTTCGTTACATGCCACTTTCAATGTTACGCATTTCATATATTGTGGTAAGAATGTCTGAATGAACGTCTCTGCTCATATGCTAAGTATTGATTTGATGAAGATGTTTGTTGTGTTAACTTATTTTTTTTTTTTTTACCTTTTTATATTTCATAAAGGTAGTTATTATAAGCTGTTTTTTTCTATTTTGGTTTAGAACAAGGTTATAACGATGCTGGAATTGTTTTAAGCCTTTAACCTGTATTTGAGGAATTTTATATGGAATAAAAACTATATATCAGAAATGAGCAATATTTTAAAGATAATGACATTAATACACTCTGGGAACTTCTACTGTAGATATTTGTAGTTGTTTGAGTTTAAATACAGTAATCTCTGTTTTTAAGTGAAAAAAACAGTCATTTGAAGAAGAAATTTAATTTTTGACTATATACATATGTACTTCATTTAAAAAAACAAACCACATCAAGTTACTGTATTATGATTTCACAATAATTTTATACAGTAATTTTTTTTTTTTACTTTACAAAAATAAAACAAATAAATGTTTGTTTATTTTTTACTGTATATGTGGTTCATTTTTACTAAAATTGTGGGTAATTATTTTAACAGTAAAAAACAAATGACAATGTTAGTTGAATTTACTGATATGTAAGTCATCCTTTCTTCAAGTGAAATTTAATTTGTTTTTAACTACATTTGCAGTGATCTTCACCCACATAATATTCTAAGTGTTACTCAATTTTTTAAATTAAAATTCTAATAAATTTTATTTTTTAAATTGTTTTATTGAAACTTGAATTTTAGAGACTTAGCAGTCTTCTATTTTCTGATATAACTTTTGAATCCGTCAACAGATTTAGCTAACTTTTTATATGAAACTGCTTAAGATATTTACAATTATTTTTCTTTTAACTCCATTAACATCAATCGATATTTGTACTGCCAAAAGACATTTAAAAGTTTGATATAATGTTTATTAAAAAGGAGAGCAAAACAAAAAAAGTGTATTGAATATCCACCAGAGGTGGACCTTACACATAACAAACAAGTTTTCAATTTATTTTTTGATCAATGGTTATAATCTTTAACTTCAAGCTCATATATTAGTTAGTTCTCATATAGTGAGTAAACTAGTTTATACGACTGTTTAATGTTTGGCATGGGATTGTTACCGCTTTCAAAACGTGTTCTGATGATGGGAATCTAGAAAATTCCCCAAATAGATCTATTAACACATTTCTGGAAAGGTCAAATAATAAATTTGAAAACAAAAAACTCTATAAGTTATTTGTTAGGACAATATCCTAATAAAGAAATATAGAGTATGGCCTCGAACTTGAATAATTTTCATTTTCATTGCACAATTAAAGGTCGAAAGAAACATAATTTTTATTTTTAATAAAAATTATATCAAACTTGTATAAAAGACAAAGTACCGTCTAGTTTACTCCCCCTGTGTTGTTTATAAACTAAACAAAATATAAAAAGGAGAGCAAAACAAAAAAAGTGTATTGAATATCCACCAGAGGTGGACCTTACACATAACAAACAAGTTTTCAATTTATTTTTTGATCAATGGTTATAATTTTTAACTTCAAGCTCATATATTAGTTAGTTCTCATATAGTGAGTAAACTAGTTTATACGACTGTTTGATGTTTAGCATGGGATTGTTACCGCTTTCAGAATGTGTTCTGATGATGGGAACTTAGAAAATTCCCGAAATAGATCTATCAACACATTCCTGGAAGGGTTAAATAATAAATTTGAAAACAGAAAACTCTATAGATTATTTGTTAGGACAATATCCTAATAAAGAAATATAGAGTATGGCCTCGAACTTGAATAATTTTCATTTTCATTATATTCCCTTATTTTATAAAATTCGTTCCATTGTTGTTAAAACTGTTCTAAAATTTTACCTTAAGCTAACATCAAAAATCTTCAGTATCATACTCCCTAGAGTATCATAATCAGGGCAACCAGAAATATGCTCTAAAAAATCCATTTTAAGTCCATAAAAAGTTATCCAAAAAATGGAAAATATGTTTCTAAAATTTAAAAAAAATATGCTCTTAAAAATTAACACCCATATTCATAAGTAAAAGTTAGCAAGGAGTTAACAAGTATGCTGTTCATAATACACATGTCATACTGTTGTTAGGTTCATGTTAACGAGCTTCTAAACTGTTGTTAAGAGTTTAAAAACAGCTGTTTTCTGTCAAAGTGATCTTTTTAATATCTAAATTATTCAGGGACCGTAATCATTATGAGTTTTATAATAAAAATTACACAATAATGATTATGTTATGAGTTTTAAGGATTTTCTTCAATGGTAATGATTATTTTTGAGTAATAATAAAAAAAATCCGCAATAATCATTATTTTTGAGCAAAAAAAATAAAACTCAAAAATAATCATTATTTATGATTTTTATTTTTTTCGCTCAAAATAAAACTCACTTTCATGTAGGTGTAAATATATATACATATTAGGGTGGGGGCGATTAGTATGGAAGGAAAGAAATCTTAATGGGCGCTTCGCGTTTCTGATTCTTGGGATTGTACTGAGCAAAAAAGTCCACTAGACCATACGTCTACGGTGAAAATCGAGCTTCCAGATTTTGACTTTACGGCAAAAAAGCCCTATTTTGAAATTAATAATTAACCCCTTAAACCCCACCCACAAATATGATTGATGCATTAATCTGCTAGAGAATCTTCCAAAGAAGAGATTGATACCATAATCTTGGATAAGCTCCTCCTCCTTCCTGAGATATGTCCATCCCACACATTGTTACTTTTACAAAATACGGCAAAAAAATCCCTTTTTGAAATTAAAAATTAGCCCCTTAAACCTCACCCACAAATATGATTGATGCATTAGTCTGCTAGAGAATCTTCCAAAGAAGAGATTGATACCAAAATCTTCGATAAGCTCCTCCTACTTCCTGAGATATGTCCATCCCACACATTGAAAGTGAGTTTTATTTTGAGCGAAAAAAATAAAAATCATAAATAATGATTATTTTTGAGTTTTATTTTTTTTGCTCAAAAATAATGATTATTGCGGATTTTTTTTATTATTACTCAAAAATAATCATTACCATTGAAGAAAACTTTAAAAATCAAAAATTTTAAAATCATGACGGATATGCAAAGATTGTCAAAAAATAATAATAATGGTGCAATAAATTTTTTTTTATGTCTCTTCTAAGTGATTGATTTTTTGATTCAAAAAAACGAGCAATAATCATTATTTACGGTCCCTGAAATTATTTGAACGATTTATAATTTAGAATCATTGGACTTTTTATTAAATAGAGCCCGTAATCGTGCGGTTAAATTTTATAAAAAGAAAAATCTCATTTTTTGTTTATACTGACAGTGAATTTCGTAAAAAATTAATTGATTTGGCCAAGAATCGCCTGAAAGGAAAAAAAGAACGGTGGACAGATTCCACCGTATCTTCAAGTTCTATAAGCGTCAAGGTGTTAGGGCCGCAACAACAAACAAGAAGATTGCGGTGAATTTTATGGATTTAGTCAACCTTCAATGAGTCGAATTTGCGAAAAGGTAGCCAGGACATATATTAAAATGCCACCTGCAGCTGGAATGACTAGTCTATTTAACAAATCCTGTAAATACATGTTAAAAATAACATAAATGTAAAATAATGATGAAAAATAAATATCTTATATTACAAATGTTAAGTTTTCTTCGATCTTCTTTTATTTTATTCTTTTTAGTTTAAACGAGCTTAAGATCATTTATGTATTAATTATTTATTTCCAATATTTCGTCTACTTAAGATCATTTATTTATTAATTATTTATTTCCAATATTTCGTCTCCACATTGGGTGACTTCTTCAGGGAACAAATATTATATTATAATGTAATATTTGTTCCCTGAAGAAGTCACCCAATGTGGAGACGAAATATTGGAAATAAATAATTAATAAATAAATGATCTTAAGCTCGTTTAAACTAAAAATTAATTATTTATTTCCAATATTTCGTCTACACATTGGGTGACTTCTTCAGCGACCAAATATTACATTATAATATAATATTTGTTCCCCTGAAGAAGTCACCCAATGTGGAGACGAAATATTGGAAATAAATAATTAATAAATAAATGATCTTAAGCTCGTTTAAACTAAAAAAAAATATCGTATATTTTAATCTTGTTCCCAGTAAACTGATCATTTTATAACTTCTTATCAGGTTTTTCCGCTTTTACCAGTTTTAAGATGTTTTTTTTAAATTATTTTAAGCTCAATTTTTTTTGTGGGAAAAACACAAATTCCAAAACCAAAAAATGTAAAAAACTGGTTTTTTCTAGAAACTACTAAAATGTGATAAAAAAAAAATCAATGTCAAAATTCGTCAATTATTCTGAAACGGATAACTTTCTTATTCATTTTTCAATGTGACGTATACGAAAAAACATGATACAACATATTTCTGGTTGCCCTGATCATAATGAATGCAATAAAAACTTTATAATAAAATAAGAAGAAAAAAAAAACAAAATAGTTAAATTACACTCCCACTGCCCATTTGTAAACAAAAACAAACCTCCCCATTTCGTCACTAATACCAAATGTACACTCAAAAACATTTATCTGTTTATTGTTATAAAATACAGAAAAACATCTTAAGGATAGTGTAAATACAGCAAGCAAACAAAAAGCAAAGTGTAATAAACCTTAAATCCCTTGGCTAAAATCATAAATATCAAAACTTTGTAATGGATCGAAATATTTTACGCATCTGTAACTCCCTAAGCGCACTTGTTTTTATTTTGTTTCTTTTTCGTTTTTATTTTTACTTTTTGCGTCAACTAAACAAAAATTACGTGTATCAGCCCATCATGTGAGTGGGTAGTGATTGGGTGAACAAAATATAAACGAATTGGTACAAGAAAAAAAAAAACTTGGCTAAGAAAGCCTAAAAAAAAGAAGCCCTCCAGTAGAAACTACATTATGTTTAAATTTCATAGCAAATATAATACGTGGATGTATGTAAACTTATGAGTACATTAGAGCGGCATTTTCTGTTCAACTTTCGATTTGTATCAATTATTGTTGCGATTATTGTGGAACTAGGTCCACTCAGAGACAATA
This sequence comes from Delia radicum, assembly GCA_021234595.1. Taxonomy (NCBI): domain Eukaryota; kingdom Metazoa; phylum Arthropoda; class Insecta; order Diptera; family Anthomyiidae; genus Delia; species Delia radicum. Next base: position 31,278,645 of record CM037853.1, read on the forward strand.
GCATCATATTATGATAGTTTAAGAGTTATGATTACAATGTCTAACAATCATAATATGATCGTAGAAATCATATTACAATTCTAAATGACAATGAAATCGTCTTTCGTAATCATAATGTGATCAGTCAGCATTATATGTATGCTAATTAAAATCATAATATGAGAATTTCGTGTCCCCAATTATGGTCAATCATATGTTTTCTCTGCGTGTCTAAAAGTTTGGTGGTGCGAATTTGAGAAAAATCTGATAACATTAACACGTGTCTTGAAAATTTTTCTTAAATTGCTTTAATAAAAATATGTCTTGGCGACACATCATTTGTAATTAATTTTTGCTATTTAAAAAAAAAAATTAAATCAGACTAACGGTTTTTGAGATATTGCGACTTGTTTTTACTAAAAATGGAGTTTTCTTTTCCTTCATTCTACAAATTTTTAAAAGTGATCTTAATTTTTTTATTTTTTCACTAGCCAAGTAGACAAAACTACTTTTGCCTTGAGCATAATTATGTCAATATTAATTGAAGGATAAAAGTAAATTTAATTACAAATATCTCGGAAAAACAGAAAATTTACATAGTGAAATTGTTATGCTTTTCAGTTTAATACACACAGGATTACACACAGGATTATTGAAGGAATATTTACTTTAAATTTTGATTTTCATTAATTAATGTTTTGATTGCTGTAGCACTAGGACCAATAGTTTTGTGGTGCGAAATTTAAGAAAAATCGGATGACTTAACCCTTATCTACCGGCTCACATAGCCTCTGATATATAGAAGAAAAAAATTAACATTAATTGAAGGGCTTATTGTAAAAACTTGATAAGCCACAGTTATTGCTTCATGGATTTTCGCTGTTTTCCAGCAATCTATTGTTCAATATTTTATAGAAGTCAGTCTAAACTCCTATTACCAGTGACAAGAGTATAAACGCGCCGCAAAAGTAATAATTTTGCTTTTTTTCAACCTTTAACAGGCGAAAACAAACTAAAAATAAAATGTAGCTTATCAAGTTTTTCCAATAAGACCTTCAATTTAAAAAAATATATTTTGTAATACATCATCTCTAATTTCAGACATAATTATGATCAAATGAAAGCATGTTTTGTGTAGTATTTGAGTGCTACACAAAAATTTTAAAAATATTTTTCAAAAATTTCTAGAATACAGGAAAAATACGACATTTTTAATGAAATTCAAATATCTCGCAATATTAATAAAAAATTATGTGTCGCAAGACATATTATTATTAAAGCAATTTAAGAAAAAAATTTCAAAGATCGAAAACTTTGGTAGCGTTGCGCCAAATAACTTTTAGACCTAATACTACAATAGTCTGAACACTAAATTTAAATTTTTTAAAGTTTTTCTTCGTACAAAAAAAATGCCGCCCTAAAGTACATACATATATTATCCCTAAGGCTCTAAACAAAAGCAATTTAATTTAATACCTCTTACTCAAAGCCCATGCCAAAAAAATTATTTTTGGACTTTAAATAAGTATACGAATTTCTCACGAAAATAATAGTAAAGTCAACAGATATGACTTTAAAAAAAAAATACAACAACTTGTGTTTACCCTTTCTTTGTATTTAAAAATGGGTCCACGTAAATCTATTAATTCTCAATATGAGCACATTGTTTGAAAGAAGACAAAAACTTGGCATTTTTTGACCTCATGTCTTTCGATTTGCTTTATATTAAAAATATATATTCTCTAAGGATTAGATGCTAATTTTTAGCAGTTGTTATCTGCAACGTCATTTTTAACTTATTTTTGTAGCTTCTTCTACTATATTAACAGGTTCATTTCTATGAGTGTAGTAAATTCTAGTTTTGCAAATTGTAATGCATTTCTGTATCTTGTTGTTTAACTCACTACTGACACGCTGGACATTTTCGAACCAAGCTTTGCTTTATTAAAAAATACTTGTAACTTTTTTTACCTCAAAGAGCGCTCCAGTGCAAATATTTGCAACAAAAATCAAAACTTTGACACAATATTAATCCTACCACCTTTCAAGCACTTATATGGTAATTCTTTTCATCCCTGGAATAAATTGTGTTTACTCAAATATTAGTAGAATTTTACTTTAAATGAGATATATTTTTAAAAAATTATAATCGCATTTTATACTAAATTTAAGTTCATGCATATTTTCTTTAGTAATTTGAAACGATTTTAAAATCCCGATTAAAAAAAAAACTGATATGGAGCTTTATAGAATCTTATCTAATTTAATATGGTCCCATAATTAATTATACAAAATTTCTTCCAAAGAATGGAACGATTAAATTGTATCAAATGACATCTAATTGTATCATATTATACTAATTTAGATACAATTAGAAGTGATTTGATACAGTTTTGTCCGAATTTTGTCCTCATCCAATTTTATCAAATCTATATCTAATTCAATATAATAGGATGACCTATATATTATGAAGCGCATTAGATTTTCAATGGCTATCACTCTCGACTGAGAAGTGAACATTAGTTATGGGGAATTCATTCAATGGAAATGTAAAAGCGGATTGTTTTATATAACTACTACCTAAACAAAAGTACGGACGGACACTATGGCATACTTGCGCTTAATCGTACGTAAAAAAGCGCGTTTGCAAAGTTAAGCAATAAGTTTTGTTTTTAAGTTTCATTTCATTTTCATTAAAAAAAACGTTTTTTTTTCTTTCGATTCTTTTGCTTTAGCTTCTAACATTTTTCTAGTCATTGTATACATCATTATCATTACAATCATCACATTCAGCATGGTCATAACAATTTCGCAGCGATTATCATCATAAATTTTCAACAGAAATAGGAAAACAAACACAACAACAACAACAACAGCGGAATAGGAACCAGCCAGCCAACTGTGTATTTGTGTATTGGCCAAAGTATAAGTGTCTGTCCCTTTTTTTTGTATATGTGTGTCTGTCTGCCAGTCTGTCCATCAGTCTGTCTGTTCATTTTGACGGTTTATGTAATTCACAAAAAAAAAAAAAAAAAAAATAAAATGTTAAAGTGTGATAGAAGTTAATGTTTTAGATATTTTTACTACGACTACATTCATACATGCCACTATGGGCCAGAATCTTGATTTGTTTAACCAAGGATCCAGTGCAGGTAAAGGGAAAAATGTTTATGTAATTAAAATCGAGAAAAGTTGACTATGAAGTTTGTTAAATATTGCATCATTGTCGTTAACCGTTTTTTGTTGTCCAAACATGAAAGTCAAAATTTTATATTTTTGTGTATTTTTTTTTGTTTAATGAATGTTTACCAAAGGTAGACATACATACAAAAACTATTTTTCAATTTATTTTTTGATCAATGGTGATAATCTTTTGTGTTTCGAGCTCATATAATATATATTAGTTCTCATGTAGTGAGTAAACTAGTTTATATGAATGTTTGATGTTTGGCACAGGATTGTTACCTCTTTTAAAACGTGTTCTGATGATGGGAACCTAGAAAATTCCCGAAATAGATATATTAACACATTCCTGAAAGAGCCAAAGAATAAATTTGAAAACAAAAACTCTATAGATTATTTGTTAAGACAATATCCTAATAAAGAAATATAGAGTATGGCCTCGAACTTGAATAAAATATATTAAATAAAAATATATTAATAAACAATATATAGTTCTAGAAACTATCGCCAGTCATATAAATGGAACCCGTTCGGAAAGAAAAAATATAAACTAGTTCAATAATTATGATAAAAGTCTATAAAGTTGGTTTTTTTTAGAATATTCTAAATTTGTTCCAAAAATATATTTAAATAATTAAGATGCCAATGTCTTCCCAAATATGTAATCTTCCTATATTTTTGTGGGCATTCATAAACTTTCGAGATTTCGCCGTTTAACTGAAAAATGGCCTCTAGATATCACTTATACATCAGGTTAGATTTCAATATTTTAATTTTGAATTAAAAACTCTGGATGCAAAAGTAGATACCTTAGATAGTTTTAAGATTTCTGATCTCAAGTCTGAAATCAGAACTCAAACAATCAGAAATGGCGAAGCGTACATGATTATGAAATCTTTCATTTTTATTAATTATATATTGCTTGTGGATGCTCATCATGATTCTTAAATAAAAGATATAAAATTTGCAATGTCGAGCCCAAAATAGCAGCTATTGATAGTTTATATTTTCACAATCAGGGAACTTCTGCTTTAAAAATATGTAGTTGTTTGGGTTGTAATACAGTTTCTTCATTTTTAATGAAAATATCAGTCATTTGTAGAACAAATTTAGTTTTATATTCATTTAAAAAAACAAACCACATCATATGACTGTTTTATGATTTTACATTTATGTTTACAGTAGTTTTTGGTTATTAAAAAAATAAATGTTTGTTTATTTTTTACGAACATGTGGTTAATTTTTACTACAATTGTAGTTCATTTTTTGAACATTAAAAAAAAATGACAATGTTAGTTGAATTTACTGAAATATAAGTCGTTCTTTCTTTAAGTGAAATTTCATTTGTTTTTAACTTCATTTGCAGTGGTCTTTACCTACATAGGATTATAGGTCCAGTTTCAATCCAAGGTTTACTTAAATTTGGATACATTGATTGAAACAAATTTTGGCGAGTTGGAGCCTTAAAAGATAAACCAGATAACGATAACGCGAAACTTATGCCAAGTTTTTAGGATGTTGATTATCTTTGTCTTAGCTTAATGCAGTTTGTAACTGGAATACTGCTATTGGAAATTTGTTTATTTTGCTTTACTTCAGCAATTACCGATAATAAAATAATAAAAATTTATAAAATTTGGAAATGGTGGACAAAATTTTTGCCGGTTTGGCTAAACGAAGTTTAACTGACATCCCAAAAACTAGGCCTTAAATTTGAAACCATAAGAAATACTGCTTTACAATTTGCAATACGTCAATTGACATCTTTAGGTAAAAAGGGCATTTTATAGAAAAAATCCATAAAATATTGCAAGAAGGTGGAAATGACATTTTATGGCAAGGTAGAGCAAAATGGCTTTTTTGGAAAAATAATTAAAAAAATGGCAATGTGGATAATGACAAAAAAAAAACTTGCCCTACTTATTTTATATAATTTTGATTTGTGTTGTATCTAAATCTATATGTATTCCTACAGAATTAGATTAACCATATATAATTATATATGTTATATACGATTATATGTTGGTCGATATGTAATAAGATGTAATTATATGTGGCATCATATTAAAAAATTTAGAGGAAAAATTTGTATATACATATAAACATATACATAAACATATCGCTCATTTACTACAAGACCGAAATAACTCAAAAAACACGATTTTGCAGAAAACGAGTTTAAAATTTTCAATCCATATCTGCCTTGCTCGAACCTTTCTCCTTTTATTTTGGTCACGTTTTTTATAAATACGGGATTTTAATGCATTTTTCTCTTAGTGAGAGTTGTGTGCTAACTTGATAATTATCGAGAGACCCGTGAGTAGCACAGTTTTTCTATTAAGTACATACTCTTTGCAGACACTCTACAGAAAAACTAAATATATTCTCCTCTAACTCTAAAAATATATATACTATTAATATACAAGCTCATTTACTACAAGACTGCAATAACTCAAATAACACGATTTTGCAGAAAACGAGTTTAAAGTTTTCAATCCATATCTGCCTCGCTCGAACCTTTCTCCTTTTATTTTGGTCACGTTTTTTATAAATACGGGATTTTAATGCATTTTTCTCTTAGTGAGAGTTGTGTGCTAATTTGATAATTATCGAGAGACCCGTGAGTTGCACAGTTTTTCTATTAAGTATATACTCTTTGCACCCACTCTAGAGAAAAAAAAAATTTATTCTCTTCTAACTCGAAAAGTATACATTCTATTAATATACAAGATCATTTACTACAAGACTGCAATAACTCAAATAACACAATTTTGCAGAAAACGAGTTTAAAGTTTTCAATCCATATCTGCCTCGCTCGAACCTTTCTCCTTTTATTTTGGTCACGTTTTTTATAAATACGGGATTTTAATGCATTTTTCTCTTAGTGAGAGTTGTGTGCTAATTTGATAATTATCGAGAGACCCGTGAGTTGCACAGTTTTTCTATTAAGTATATACTCTTTGCACCCACTCTAGAGAAAAAATAAATTTATTCTCCTCTAACTCGAAAAGTATACATTCTATTAATATACAAGCTCATTTACTACAAGACTGCAATAACTCAAATAACACAATTTTGCAGAAAACGAGTTTAAACTTTTCAATCCATATCTGCCTCGCTTGACCCTTTCTCTCTTTATTTGGTCACGTTTTTTATATATAGGGGTTTTAATGCATTTTTCTCTTAGTGCTAATTCGATAATTATCGAGAAACCCGTGAGTAGCACAATTTCCCAATAAAGTATATACTCTTTGCACCCACCTTTGCACAACCACAGAAAAAATAAAATATATTCTCTAACTCGAAAAGTATACATGCTATTAATATGAAATTTTCACACAATATAATGCATGAACTAATAAATCTGCATTATTAACTCAAAAATTGCATTTATTTTTTACTTATGATAGTCTTTTAGTTAACGAGCAATATGTATTCACTTACATATACACATATACATATCACATTCAATAACATATACATTTATATAAAATAATTCATGATAATAGATAAACTTTTTTACTTGGGTATATATATTAAATTAATTTGGGTTTGAATTTTAAATTTCTCATATCAGATTTGGGCTTTAAGATTACAGATCAGCAGGATCTGATTTCGTATTGTATAGTGAAAATATCAATCAAATCCCACAATATTATGAAAACGCAATATTGAATTTGTTATTTTGAATTTCAAATATTCGATTCCAGATTCGAATCAGCAACCCCAATTCTTTTAAAAACAATTTATTAAAACTTAGTACTTCCATCCAAATTTTAAAAACTTATGCAGCCATATTGGATGCGCACTTTTAAATTTTTAAATTCTGATTCAAAACTTGTGACTAGACGCTACAATTAGACCGCTTTTCCACATATTCTAGTTTTGGCCAAAATAAAGACTTGGTGGCCCACAGTGCATCCCCACAAACAATCAAAAAGAGAGAGTTATAAGGGATTTTACTCTTGTTTTTGGTATAAAATAATAATAATAACGATAATGATGATAATAATGTTGTTTTGTTTAAGTTATAGCTTCAAATAATGAAATTGTTACTGTTGATTATGACGTCGATGATGATTATGACGACGATGATGATGATGATGATGACGATGATTATGATGATTATGATGATTTGTATAAATCAAGCATATAAACGAATTCAAGTGGAAAACAATCTAATTTGTTAGAAGTCGATGTTATTACCGTAAATTTGTTTTGTGTTATTTTATTATATATTTTTCTGTTTTCTTTACGTTTTCTTCTCCTTTTTTTCTTCTTAACTTATAAATTTGATTGGATTGTTGGCTATAATGTTAAAATTGTACTTAAAATTAGTTGAATGGTTGAAGTATTTTTAAAGCAAGAAATACTTTGTAATCGTATATTATTAGAAAAGGAAGGAAATAATTTGTTGTTAAGTATTTAAGTTGTTAGATGTAACAATTTCATTGTTTGAATTATTTAATTGGCCGTATCAAAGAAGAGAGAGAGAGAATTTGAAAGTTAATTATTAGGATTTCATAATCGCTGTTTTTCTTGGATACTTAAATGTATACTGTACTTGCTACTACCAATGGGCAAAATGGTTTTGACCAGAGAACGGCACACAACCGAAATTTAAGTGACTATGAATTTAATTACAAACTCCACCGATTCCTGGAAATGTTTATAAAATTGTCCTTAAATTTGTATTTTATAACCTAAAATTAAGCAATTTCACTATAAAACTTAATTTTCTAAATTTTTTAGTGCAGAAATTTTTCGTTTAGAAGCGAAAAAGTGTCAAAATTTAATATAACCTCAAAATTTATACATAACATCTTCGAGATACGAGGGCAGATCAATAAGTTCATGACTTTTCGAACTTTCCTCGTAGTTATATGTAATGCAGCACTTCTCCCATCAAGTACCACCTGTTAATAGACTACTGTCAAATTTTGAGCAAGTTCCGTCATTTACTTTGCGTTTAACAGCTGTTCAAAACATACAACCTTGTTGATTTTTTAAAAATGGAAAAAATGAATTTCGAGTGCTTATTAAACATTATTTTTTATGAAAAAAAACCGTCAATCAAACCATGGCAAAGCTTGATAAATACTATAGGAACTCTGCATCATTGATTTCAGTGGTTAATAAGTGGTTTACTGACTTTCGTTGTGGCGCACAAGTACAAATGACGCTGAACCTTCTGGACGGCCAATTGAGGTCAATTACACCCGAAAATGTCGAAAAAATCCATGATGTGGTGTTGACCGATCGAAGAGTAAAAGTGTGTAATATTGTTGATGCCATTGGCATTTCATATGGCAGTGTGGTTTCGATTTTAAATGATCAGTTGGGTTTAAGAAAGCTGTCTGCAAGTTGGGTGCCACGTTTGCTCTCAATTGACCATAAACATAATAGTGTGACAACTTCAAAGGATTGTTTGGAGTTGTTTAAACGCAATTCGAATAAATTTTTGCGGCGGTTTGTAACTGTGGATGAAACATGGATTCATTTCAACACTCCGGAGACCAAGCAGCAGTCTTAACAATGGGTTTCTCCGGGTGAACCGGCTCCGAAGAAGGCCAAGGTAAGTTTGGCAACAGTTTTTGGGATGCACGTGGTATAATCCACATCGATTACCTTCAAAATGGAAAACAATAAACGGCGAATATTATGCCAACTTATTGGACCGATTTAACGAGGATTTAAAAAAAAAAAACGACCCCATATGGCCAAGAAAAAAGTTATTTTTCATCAAGATAATGCACGAGGGCACACGTGTGCAGTCTCAATGGCAAAATTGCATGAATTGGGCTACGAATTGGTACCTCATCCTCCATATTCTCCGGATTTAGCCCCCAATGACTATTTTCTATTTCCAAACCTAAAGAAATGGCTCGGTGGAAAAAGATTTAGCTCCAACGATGAAATTATTGATCAAACAAATGCCTATTTTACGGACCTTGAAAAATCCTATTTTTTGGAAGGGATACAAAAATTGGAAAAACGTTGGACGAAGTGTATTAAGCTTAAAGAAGATTGTTTTGAAAAATATATTTTTTTTTTTGCAAAAAAAAAATGTGTTTCATTCAAAAAGTCACGATCTCAACCTAAAGTTTGAAAAAAACATGGATTTATTACTATATTTCTGACGTTATTGCATCTCGTATTAGGTTTAATTTACAAAATTTGTTATTTCATGTGAAAATCCAGCATATTAACTTTTTTATAGCTTATTCCTATTTCGAGAAATCGTATGTTGAAATTCATTAGCATAACATTTTCGCGATTAGATTCGTCTTGAGCGTACCTCAAACTTTTTCAAAAGTATACTCTCGTCTCAAGGTTTTGACTATTTTAATTATTTATCTTTGACGGCCAATATATGTCCCAGTTTAAGTTTTTGTTTTATTACCCTGTTAAAAATTTACATATATGGATCCGTACATGAGCAAACAGAATGAATTGAGATTCCGGCATATATGTTCTGTGTTAGCTCAGATATTTGAGTTTCCGAATTTCGACGTTTCGTAAATATCAGTCCTATAATTTTCGAGTTAAATTTAAAATAGCGATCGTCATAACATTATTACACGTTAACCAAGTCAGACATATGAAAATTTGTCGATCACCTAGGTCCTAAATTATACTTTATTGTAAATAAAAGTTCATTTACTTACTGGAACATTTTATTATTTTTCGTCCTTTAAAATTTTTCTCTGTATGCTAGTTTTAGAGGTATCTTTACATTTCCACTTACAACTTTTGAAGCTTTAACACTCAAATGAATTTTATGAAATAGTTTCATCTAAAAAAATTTCTTGTGACTGCTGTCTACGTATACACTGGGAGAATTATATTCACTTCAGTAATGAATTTCTTCACAGATTTAATGAAAATTAATTTATAGAACCTATTAAACACGTTTCATTAAAGTCAATGTTAATGAAATGTTTGTAGAATTAATGAAAATCTTCATGAAACTAATAAATCTTTCCGGCAATAAAGCGTTTATAGAATTTATAAAACAAATTCATAATTTTTTTTAAATTTTAATAAGTTTTTTGAATTAATAAAACTCTTCATATATGTGACTTGCTCCACGAAAAGGGACCTCTGCGCCGAAAAGAAGTTATTGAGAAAAACGCGTTTAAAAAAAGCTCTTCGTTTTTCCGTGTTTTGCGCATGGTTATGCAACTCTTCTTTCAACCTGATCATCTGGCGATGTATTTCGACTCTCTGGTACTTTGTACGATGTTCACAATGCAGTGTTGCCTCTTAATTATGTTCATCTTTACAGGTGATTTGTAAAAAAAATAAAAGACATAGAAACTTGCGGTTTGCGGCATTTGAAAGAGCGTTTTTTTTCCTATAATAATCACTCAAAAAGTAAAGAAAAAAATTTTCGGCGCAGAGGTCCCTTTTCGTGGAGCAGGTCACATATGTCTTAAAAAATGCACTGGAACTAAGCCAATGAACCTTCATATGAGTTTTAAACAATTTCTTAGAAGTTCAAAATGAATAAAAGGCTATATTGAAATAATAAACACTTTATAAAATATGTTGGAAACTTAAGAAGTAAGTAAAGACCACTGCAAATGTAGTTAAAAACAAATGAAATTTCTCTTAAACAAAGGACGACCTACATTTCAGTAAATTCAGCATTTGTCATTTATATTGTAATGTTCAAAAAATTACTAACAATTGTAGTAAAAATAAACCACATGTTTATGCTGACGACCTTGTTATTTACTGTTCTGGTAAAAAAGTCTCTGCTATAATAAATAAACTTCAAACAACTATTAAAAAACTTGAAACTTGGAATGACACAAGTGGTTTTCAGTTTCATGATGAAAAAACTGTAGCAATTCAATTTTCCAGACGCTATAAAGTTGTCTCTAATAATACAACTCTGAAACTAAACGGTAAAGACATACAATTTGTAGAAGATCATAAATTTTTAGGATTAACTTTCGACAAAAAACTAACATTTAAGGCCCACATTCGGAACATTAAGGCTAAGGCTAACTCTAAACTGAATATAATCAAAATGCTAAGATGCTCTCAGTACGGTTCTGATCCTAAAACTTTACTTAAGATATTATGCTCTATTGTACTTCCAACTATAGATTATGCATCGATAATATATTCATCTGCCATCAATACCGACTTAAAAACATTGGAACCAATCTTAAACTCAGGAATAAGGCTCTCTATTGGAGCCTTTAGAACTAGTCCAGCTAAAAGCTTACAAATTTTAGCCTCATGCCCACCCCTTTACCTAAGAAGATTGAAGTTTTTGCTCAACTACACACTTAAAATATTTTCCTTACAAAATCACCCATTGTACGATAAAATCTCCGACATGACAAAAATTAATGAATTCAAACTTCAATCAAAAAATAAAAAATATATTCCCTTTTACGTAACGGCTATTGAGGAGTTCAACAAGGTAATTTCAAAATATAGAATCAATATAAATACTATAGAAAACATAATGCCCTCTCATATAGCACCCTGGTGCTTCTCAACTATTAATATAGATTTTTCACTTGCATATACAAATAAACGAGACATGACTTCTTCTGAACTACAACAGAAATTTTTAGAATTAATTAATACCAAATACCAAAATTATGCTCAGTTTTTTACCGATGGTTCTGTTATGAACGAAAAATCTGGGTTTGCAGTTTTAGGTGAGAATTTTGCGATATCTATACGAATTCACGATTTCTCCTCTGTATATACTAGTGAACTATTAGCAATAAAAACATGCCTGGAAAAGCTTGAAAACGTCTTTAAAAAAACACTTATAATATCCGACAGTAAAAGTGCCCTAGAAGGACTACAAGATCCATATAATAACAACGTAATTATACAACAAATTAGAACATTAATAACTTCTCTACCTAACCACAAAATTTCCTTCCTATGGAGCCCTAGCCACCTAAATATAGATGGAAACGAAAAAGTTGACCAGCTCGCCAAAAACTCTTTAAAAAATAATATATCTACGGAATATAAATTTCAATACTCAGACTATAGGCAATTTATTGGAAAATATATTTTTGAAATCTGGAATGATTCATGGAATGATAATAATGATACAAAATTATTTAAAATTCAAAAAAATGTATCGCACAAATTTAAAGTTCCCAATATACCCAAAACTGATTTTATGAAGCTAAATAGACTAAAAATAGGTCATTGTTCATTCTCACATAAATATATTATTGAAAAGACTCAACCTCCAAGATGTGATTGCGGGCAAACGTTAACTATATACCATATATTTAACGAATGTAGAGTTCTTCATGACAAACGTTTAAAATATAAAATAAATAGCATTAATATCCTTCTAAAAGAAAATGAATTTGAAAACATTAAAAAATTCTTAACTGAAATAAATATTTATAATTCGATTTAAATCTATATTAAACTATAAATGTATATTAAATAGAATATAAGTCCCTATGTAATATTAAATGGCCTATATAACCTAATTGTGTTGGGGCCTTTATAATACCAAATAAATAAATAAATAAATAAACCACATGTTAGTAAAAATTAAACAAACTTTTATTTTTTATTTATTTTTTTAAACAACAAAAAACAACAGTAAAAAATTAATGTAAAATCATGAAACAGTCATTTGATGTGGTTTGTTTTTTAAATGGACTAAAAGGTTAGTAAAAAATTTAATTTGTTCTACAAATGACTGACATTTACATTAAAAATAAAGAAACTGTATTATAACCCAAATAACTACAAATCTTTAAAGGAGTAGTCCCGTAGTGTAAAGTTCGAAATTTATGAAAATTAATGAAATTATGAAACAATTCAAAATGATATGCAATTATGAGTTATAAAACCGAATGAATAAAATCTCACACATAAACTTATAGATCAACGATAAAATTCACTATTATGAAAAAATTTTATAATATAATGTAATACTATTAAAATAATTTCAAAGCTCTACAAAAAATTTTTATTAAATTTATGAAGAGCTAATTTATGAAATCGAATGAATTTTATTTATGGAACTATGAATTTTTATGATAAAAAGTTTATGAAAAATTTCTTAATATTAATAAAATGCTCTTGGATATAATGAAATTCTTCATTGAATCTACGAAAAAAATGTTATGAAATTGTTTCATTAATATCAGGAAGGATAATTATCTCAGTGTAGATGGCGCCACTCATATTCCTAAAACTTGGAAGATGATAATATTTTGTACTCTACCTTTTTGGAAAATGCCTCATGTCTAGAAATCTAAAAAAAATATTGTTCCTGTTAAATCGACTAACTTTTTAGTTATCTTTTCCGTGAGTTTGCAGTTTAAATTTATTGTTAAGTGTAATTAGTGTAACAAAAGTTTCAAAATATTAAGCAATTAACAAAAAAATATTTTAAATTGTCTAGTTCTTTCTTAACGTACATCATTAAAAATAACACTTTAACAAGATTAAACTCATTTAAAATGAAACAATTTTTAATAAGTGTCTTAAAACATTAAAACAAATTGAAGGTAATTGTTGAAATTTCCGAAAAAGATACACCTTTACTAAACAAAAACTGTCTATAAAGTATATTTTTGTAAGATGACCTGTCATTAAAACAAACATCAAACATAATTTACTATGAAAACAACATAGAAATAGAAAATAAAAACACATCCCGATTAAAAATAACTGATATGGTGCCACATATGTTTTGATATGGTCCCACAAATTGTTTGACATGACTTGAGCACGAAATTAGTTCGATAAATTTGTAAAGGGTATTTTTTTTTCAGCCCGATAGAACTTGGCATTGTAAAAAATAACACAAAAAACTAAATTTTAATAAAACAAAAGTATTTTATTCGAAAGATTAATACATTAATATTTGAAAATGATTTCCGGCATGTTCTTGACGAAGTGCATTCGGAACGTCCAATTTTGGACCACTTTTTCGAGCATTACTGTCTCTATGTCACGAATAACACGAACACTGTTGGCCTCTAAGGCGTCAATTGTTGCTGGTTTATCAGCATAAACCAGTGACTTCACGTAGTCGCACGACCTTGGAGGCCAATTGACAGGTCCTTTACTCGAAATCAACTTATCGCCATATTTTGATTTCAATAAGTCGATGGTAGCCGTAACCATTCTGATAAAACCATATCTCGCCCGGATCAATGTTATCCATATTTTCAAACAAAAAATCATTGATCATGGTGCGGTCCATTGCTCGTAACGCAAGCTCCGGCTTAATTTTGGAAGAAATAAGGTCCGATGATGCCGCCAGCGTGCAAACCTCACCAAACGCTGCATTTTTCTGGATGTAGTGGAGGTCTCTTTTGGATTGGTCTCAAACCATATGCGGCAATTTTGTTTAAAAACAAAGCGTTAAGCCAAAAATTAGCCTTTTCGCTAAACACAATTTTGCGATAAAACATCGGGCGAATGGATGACTGATTTTCAAAGTAAATTTGGATAATTTGTTAGCATTGTTCAAGCGTGAATCTATTTATGATGGTTTGCTAGAGTAAACTGATCATAAATGTCAAAAACTGAGCGCAGTATGACAAGTCGTTTGACAGCTAATCCTTAAGTAAGTTCTATCGCGCTTAAAAACACAGACTTTATAAATCAAGATCAATTACGATAAATTGATATGAAGTTCGGTATATATTTGTCAGAGTTTTGGTCTCATCTCGTAATGTAATATTGTTATATAAAATTGTATACAATTTGTTGCAAAACGGTATAATGTCGAATATTGCTTCGTTATGTCAAAGAGAGAGACTGCTACAAATAGAGAGACTACACTTCCCACGCCTCTCAGCTACCAAATAACGAACTCGGACAAGCTAATGAAATCACTAAAAAATGATTGCAACATGTTGATTAAAAATTGTTGCTCACCTTTATTTTGCTTATATTTTGTTATTTTATATTAAAAATTATTATATTTTAAAATTATCTTGCTAATATTATCATTAATATTTGAAATAATTAACAAATTTATTAAATTATTTTTTAAAACCATGATAAAAATTAATTTAAAGTTTTAAATTTCTGCAACATGCTTTCATTTGATCGGTGCGAGTTTACGAACAAATAAAATGATATTAGATTGAGCGACACTGAGTAGTATGGAAACCCACTGCTTTAATTTGCTACAAGAAAAAGTTGAACATAGTTTGAACTCATTAACATCTGTTACTACGAACTCGCTTAGGATGAAACAAAATATCATAAATTTGTCCATTTTTGATACGAAGATCTAAATTTTTTGTATTTTTCCTATAATTCTGGACAATTTTTAATAGTTTATTTAAGAAATACAATGAAAAGAATGCAACATTTTTGAAATTTTAATATTTTGTTGATACTTTAAAAGGATCCCCGATTAATACAATCCCTGCTAATGATGAATATATACAGGGAGTTTCGCGGAGTTGGTCTTAAACATCTTTTACTGTATGAATTAGAAAGCAATACAAACTTTTTTGAAAAAACGAAGGGATTTATTTTTGAATCATTAGAAACATGTTAGGTACACACAGAGAAATATAATGCATACCTAAAGTAAAAGTGTATTTAAATGGTAACAACTTATAAATTCATTTAGTACAACGATATTTATATTAGATTTCTAAATATTTTAGGTGTTGTAACTAAAATTGTTGTGAAACCAAATGTTTAGTTGTACCAACCGACTGAAACTCGTAAACATCGAATTTGTGTTTTAGTTACCGAATTTCAGTTGAAACATAGCTAATTTTTTCTCTGTGTACGAACTAAATGCTGATTTATTATTGTCGATTGGTTTGGAAAATAACAAAAAAAAGTTTTATTCAAGGTTAAAACTATATAATCAAGCTTCCCAGGAAAACTTTGGTAATGCAATACCTTTTCATGTATACTTCTTACGTGTATCATTATTCTCCTACAAAAAGTAATGAGTTACCGATAATGACTTACATAATACATTACTTTTTAATGAATACTCGTTACAAATAGTTGGTTACATAATGCATCACATTTTAATGTACATTCCATACCTACAACATTATTTTGAAACATAAAGTAATAAGTTACCGATAACAGAACAATCATGGACTACGTTGTAATCATACCTCATTACCTTCTACATTATTTCAAAACATAAAATAATGGCTTGCCGATCATCAATTACATAATGGATGAATTATAAACGTAAAGTAATAACTAAAATATCATTTTGAAAAGCTATTTACACTCGCATTACTTTGTGTTTTTTTGTAAGCACCAGAGTAAGGCATATATTTTTGAGATCACGAACGAAAACACGAGGCACACCCATTAATTTACATTTTAAGCAATCAAATATTATATGTATCGGTAGCACAGTTGCTAGAGTTCTCGGCTAATCAATTGTTAACAACCAGAAACCACAGGTTCGAATGCCAGCGTGACCACGTATTTATTTAATTTAAAAAAGTATTTGTAGTAAATATTTTTTTTTTAATTTTTCTCTTGTGAAAATCTATAGCCCCATTATTTTTTCCTACCAAGTAACCAGTTACTTCACCTATTATAAGGTAATAAGCCCACCCATTACTTTTAGGCTCTTCGGCTTGTAAAAAACCAATCCGTCTAAATCTGTGATATAAAAAATTTAAATTATATTTCATAATTTTAAATTCAAATAAAAAACGATTTCCTTTGAAGTTATAACAACAGAATTTTAATTTTGGTTTTGCAACCAGATACATAAGTTTATATATAAAACTATATAGGTTTTTCAAAATATATTGGACCATATGTGTTATTATATGATTTTGTATTCGGCTACATAATATTTGACCTCTTTGAATTTTCTTTTCCATATCCAAAAATATATAAATATGGATGCCATATATGAAAATATCTACCCATATCAAAATTGTAACAATACAATATATCAGATATACAGGGTGTCCGCCGGGAAGGTATACTACTTTGTTTGTTTATAATTTTTGATTAAATGAAAGAGAATGGATCTTATATTGATAAATGTTTTATTTAATGTTGGCAATTATGTATGGAATACAATATCAGATAAATGTCCGCCTCACAAATGCGAGCCCTCTTGAGCACATTTTTTTATTACATTCTCACACATTTCACGCGGCATTTCATTAATTTCATCACGAATACTTTGTTTGGCTTGCTCAAGCGTTTCTGGTTTGTTTGCATAAACCATGCTTTTCAGATATCCCTACAAAAAGAAGTCCGGAGCAGTCAAAACAGGCGATCGTGGAGGCCAATCAACATCACCATTTCTTGAAATAACTTGTTGTGGAAAGAGGTCTCGCAGTAATTCCATTGTAATCCTGGCTGTATGCAATGTGACACCGTCTTGTTGATACCACATGATAATCAAGCCCAAAGCATGCAGTTGTGGCGTTAAAAAGTTTTCAATCATATCACGATATCGCTCCCCATTCACAGTTACCGTTGCGCCATTTTCATTTTCAAAGAAGTAAGGTCCAATGATTCCTCCTGACCAAATTGCATACCTGACTGTCACTTTTAATGGATGCAAAGGTGACTGATGAATAATTTGAGGGTTTTCCATTGCTTTTGTTTATTCACATATCCATTCAAATGAAAATGTGCCTCGTCACTCGTTATGATTTTTTCATGAAAATCGTGGTTGTCTTGGGTGAGCTGTAACATCCTATTGGCATATGTACGGCGAAGTAAATGGTCTTGTGGAAGAAGCTCTTGTGTCAAATGAATCTAAAATGGAAACAAATGCAAATCCTTGTGCAAAATGTTGGCCAAAGTTGTTCTTTGAAGACCAACCTCCTGAGCACGGCGTCGAATTGAGGTTGATGGATAATTTTGAACACTTTCTTGAGCAGCAGTAATGTCTTCAGCCGATTTTGCAGTACGTTGTGGTCCATGCTTGGGCCCATCACCTACAGACCCTCTTTTTTCGTAATCATTCACTACACGATAAATAGTGCGTTTTTTAGGCACGTTGTTCCTCCCAAAAATTGCACGTAACTTTCTCATCGTCACAGTAATCGATGATTGATTTTGATAAAATGTTTTAACGATTAAAACACGTTGGTTTATCGAATATTTTTCCATAATAAATTTGCCACGTGTCTACTTCACGACTGCCAAATATGAACTGTCCAGACTAATGTTTATTAAAATGGCGGCAAAACAAAGTAGTATACCTTCCCGGCGGACACCCTGTACAATGTACTTTTTGGGCTTTTTCAAAATTTGACCCTACGGGTCAAAATCGGGTCATCAGAATTCGTTTTAGAGGTATGGTTCCTTCGGCAAAGTTTCTTATTTTGATCCCTAGAATACGATTTTTCTTGAACGTTGAGCGATTTTTAAATCGACCCGCCCTACTGAACATACTTTAATATGGTGACAGATATAAACATATACTGTCTCACATAATATTATCATACAAAATATCATCATATAAAAACTTTTTTTACTTGGGTTAACATAATAATTTACTTTAGTTTTTATTATTTTTTTATATTTTATTTTGACAGATTCTTGGTGAGGCGTTAACTTAAATGGATTTAAATTAGACAGTAAAAATAAAAAATAAAAAAAAACAACTTTAACTGCCAAAAGTCATTCTAGACAAATAACGGTATAAAATGTGTGAAGTTTTTAAGAAAAGGGGGCAAGTTTTTTTGTTTTAGGTAAATTAGTTTCCTTGGAAATTATACAACAACAGAAAAAGGGGCCATAACAGGCTTCTTTATATACATTAATGTTTATTTTCTTTTTACCTTATTACCAATTTCTTGTTTGTTGCCAAAATATATTAACAACAACAGCAAAAAATGACATACCGGTGTTAAAGTGTTCAAATTATATTGTCAAGAGGCGAGAAATTTCATTGGAATATATATTTCATGAATTTTTCACACTTCGTAATTTATTTTTTTTTTTTGTATTATTCAGTTTTTTTGTATGAATTGTGGCACGTTTCATCTACATTAGGGGCATAACCGATATTCGGCCCGGTCACTACGCGGTGGCTAATGTTTTTTAAGTAATGAGAATAGTTTATTTTAGTCTTTTTGAAATTAAAATGTTCCACCAAGAGATCAATTTGTAATAGAAATTCTTGAATAATTACACTACTCAACAAATTGCAACTTTACGCAGTATATGTATTTGATATAAATTTTTTTTAAATAGAGTTAGGAACGCGGATTTTATATCCGTCAAAAAAAATTTCATTTACAGTTTTTGAAATATCGCCGTTTTTAAATTTCCATCATTTTACATATTTTTTAGTATATTTTGCGTAATTTTTCGAAATTTACCAGCAAAATCATAAATTTTATGAGAATACAAAAAAAAATTATCTTTTATTTGAGTATAATCATGTCGGTATTTGTTTCAGGATATCTTACCGGCATTGCAAGGAAGTTGCAAATATTGCATGGCTAGTTTTATCTTTATACATTTTATTTATGATAACAACTTTAAAATTGTATCACTATGTGTAAACCAAACATTCCAGTGAACTTATTTTTTTATTAAAATTGGAAATCCATTGAAAATATCCATAAATATTTGGAAACAAAAATTTTACATAAAAAAAATTTAGTATATACACACAAAAAAATA
Source organism: Delia radicum (assembly GCA_021234595.1). Taxonomy (NCBI): domain Eukaryota; kingdom Metazoa; phylum Arthropoda; class Insecta; order Diptera; family Anthomyiidae; genus Delia; species Delia radicum. The sequence continues at coordinate 31,298,436 of CM037853.1, forward strand.
AAAACATATTTCAATTACGAAAACCACCGATTCAATAACTTTAATTGCTGAAATTCCGCCAACAACTAAAATTGCTACTTCAATTAGAAATTTATAGCTCTTTACTTGTATTATTTTTCAATTAAATAATAACTCATTTGATTAAAAAGTGACCAATATGCTTTTTTATAGACCAAATGCTTTTATATAGACGTGTTGTTGCCATACCAAATGTTTTTTAACAGCTTGAATTTTAAACATTGAATTTAAACCGGTATGAAATTCTCATTTAGTTAGCAGAACACCCAGTAAATAACGCTGCTTACATGCAAGCAGGTTTGTAAGGGAGTAAGTCAAAAAGAATCCCTTACGAAGCTACTTACATATGGTATGATTTTTATATGGCGAATTCCCACTTCGAAGCATTATTTTTGGGCAAAAAAGGCGCTGATTTTAGCGCTTATAAAAAGCTGTGATTTCATGGCTTGCAGTAAAATCATATTTCATGTCTATATTATTACAATTAAAAGTAATAACATGAATATATGTATACATAATTCATTTTACATAAAATTCTACAGACATTAATTTTTTGTTGTTAAACTTTTTGACATATATTATAATGATTTAATTTTTTTACCGCTCCACGTGCTAGTTCTTCAGAAACAGTTAAATGACTAATTTTTTTTTATTACATACTCGAAAACAGCAAACACAATCGGAAATCACTCGGGAAAATTTTTACAGATCGTTTATAATACGCGATATTAAACTTTCTGCATTACAACCTGCATCCTTATAAGGGATTAGGGTAAGCTGCTTACAACCTGCATCCTTGTTAGGGAAAATAGTAAGTTCAAAATTTTTGAATGTTTGGTTTTATACGAAAAGTATTCGTTTCTTTTGCTGCTTCTCAGTATTATGTAATAGTAAGCACTTACATCAGAGCATATGTTTTATCCTGCTTCTAAAAACACGTACATTTTTTACTGGGCACTTACTTATGTGAACAAATTCACACAAAAATTATTTTTTTTCCTCCTCTTGAAGCAAAATTTTTTTAATGTTTTTTTTTTCTGTTTAAAAAAAAATTTAATTTTTATCAAACGAATTAAACTTTAAAAATGACATTATCAATTTTATGATAATATTTTAGAATAAATAAATATTCAGATTTAAACAACTGAAAATAAATTATTAAACTTAATAAAGTAATGAACCTAATAAGAATTAATATCTAATCTAATTGAAATGAAATAAATTTAACATATTTATTACTAATACCACTAAACATAAAGATTTATAAAAAACTACTACATAAATATTACAAAAAACGACAAAAATGAATTGATGTTTGCTTTTGAGCGAAAACATAAAAAACTGTCAAGCAAGTTCCGAATTTGAGCAAATATTTAATTGATTCAATTAATATTTAATTGACAGCTTTTAAAAATTTCAACAAACCGATTTAATTGAAAAAAGTAGGGAAATATTTTTTTCTGTGTAACGTAAATATAAAAACCTTGATATTTCAAAAACTACAAATGAATATGTATTAGTAATATAAGAATAGCAAAAATAGATCTGCTAAAATAAGCAATAACTTTTACTAAATATTAGTGGACAAAAAAATCATTAAAAAAATGTGAAAGTTTTAAAGTATTTTTTTTTTTATATTTTTTTAATGCGAATAAATGTCTGCGCTTATGAAATTTGCAATAAAGAATTTTTAGCAAACATTTCTGTTGATTTTAGAAAAATAAACTGTTATTTGCATTCTACTACATTTGAGGTAATATGGCAAACATTTTGTTAGTATTACAATTTTTGTTTGCTAGTTAGTAAAAGTTTTGCAAAATAAACTGTTATTTGCATTCTACTAAATTTAAGGTGAATATAGCAAACATTTTGTTAGTATTACAGTTTTTGTTTGCTATTTTGAATCTACAAATATTTAGTAAAAGTTTTGCAAAATAAAGTGTTATTTGCATTCTACTAAATTTGAGGTAAATATAGTAAAAATTGTGTTAATATTGCAGTTTTTACAAGTTTGTTATATATTTATTAACAATAAAAATTATGTTTTTTTCGACCTTTAATTGTGCAATGAAAATGAAAATTATTCAAGTTCGAGGCCATACTCTATATTTCTTCATTAGGATATTGTCCTAACAAATAATCTATAGAGTTTTTTGTTTTCAAATTTATTATTTGACCCTTTCAGGAATGTGTTGATAGATCTATTTCGGGAATTTTCTAGGTTCCCATCATCAGAACACGTTTTGAAAGCGGTAACAATCCCATACCAAACATCAAACATACATATGCACTAGTTTACTCACTACATGAGAACTAATATACATATGAGTTTGAAGTTAAAGATTATAACCATTGATCAAAAAACAAAAAAAAACAAAAAAAAACGTGTATTAAATATCCACCAGAGGTGGATCTTGCACATTAAACAAGTTTTCAATTTATTTTTTGATCAATGGTTATAATCTTTAACTTCAAACTCATATGTATATTAGTTCTCGTGTAGTGAGTAAACTAGTTCATATGTATGTTTGATGTTTGGCATGGGATTGTTAAAGCTTTCAAAACGTGTTCTGATGATGGGAACCTAGAAAATTCCCGAAATAGATCTATCAACACATTCCTGAAAGGGTCAAATAATAAATTTGAAAACACAAAACTCTATAGATTATTTGTTAGGACAATATAGATTATTTGTTAGGACAATATCCTAATGAAGAAATGTAGAGTATGGCCTCGAACTTGAATAATTTTCATTTTCATTGCAGTTTTTGTTTGTTAGTTTGAGGCTACAAATATTTAGTAAAAGTTTTTACTAATTTTATAGAATGAAATGCTATTTTTAATTAACTAAAATTCAAATCGAATATAACTAAATTTTTTGTAATGTTAACAGATTAATTTTTGCTGTTATTACTTTACTAATATTTAGCGAAAAAAATCTGCTAAATTTAGCAGATTTATCTACAAGGCCATTTTTAACTAATTTTCAGTAGCTTTTTCTGCTACTTTTTCAGAATATTTATACAGAAAGGTTTTTGTTGGTAATTTGAGGCTACAAATAAAGGGTCCGCCATCTAACTTTTTTTTCAACTAGTGCTTATTTTGTGAATGGCAACACTTAGCTCAGATAACACAAGGGAACAATGGTTCTGTTGATTAAGAACTGAATATTGTTTTTAAGGTTATTTGGGACGCTGAATCCAAATCTGCACTTGGTTTTTTTCTATCAGCTCGACTTTTCGAGATATACCGTTATATTCAAAATTAAGGCACTTCCGCTACATATATTCGAATAACTTGAAAACGGTTCACCATATTAAATTAAAAAAAAAAACCGAAACTCGCAAACAATATTCTCTTTAAGCCGTGCTTACATTGTTTTTAAATTTTCCAAGTAGTTTTAGAGATATCGTTCAAGTTTTGAAAAAAAAATTAAAATTTTTTAAAAAAAAAAAAATTTTTTGTTCTTTAAAAATTCCTAAAAAATAAAAATGGGACAAAAATCACAGTTTTGGTCTAGAAACAGTTAGTTAAATATATTTCGAATGAAATGAGCTTTATTTCATTGCAATCGGTGCACAACTTTTGATTTTGTTCACCATTTACTGAATTGATATAAATCGCAATTTCCATACAAAAATAACAACTTTTGATTTTGTTTATTTCTATCAGCTATACTTTTTAATTTAACACAAAAAGAGAATTTTAAAGAAAAATAAAAAAATTTAATACACAAATATTACAATGTAATTACAACTCATCGAAAAATTTTCTTTTATAAGATTTTCTTAAATAATCTTGTTTAGAGGGATTATTTTTAATGCTCCAGCAATAGTCCGCCATCATATGCTCTGTTACGGTAGTATGAAACTGTTGTACCTTGGGTTAACAGTTTTTTTTTGCTTTAATCGAGAAGCAAGAATTTCAGATGCTTTTTTAGAGAGTCCAAGGTCTCTCACTAAATCACTAAGCTCCTCCTGATTAAATTGCTCGCGTTCAGAAGAAATATCTAAATGGAAGTCATCTGATCCACATTCAGAAATTGGTGAAGGAACATTTTGTCGTAAGTCGTGAAAATTGTGTGTAGATGTAGATGGTTGTGATTCTGATTCCTCACTAGAGTACAGGACTGGTTGGGTAATAGACAACACGTTAGGATAAATCCATTTAGACCGGTTTGTTTTATTATACCTGTTATGTTGACAGCGCAAAAATAACAATCATCATAATGATTCGAAGGTTCCCGCCAGATCATTGGTGTTTTATACTTGAACTGGGTCCGTTGCTTGTTTGCCCATAACCTTAAATACTCTACACAGTTTTTACATACAGTATTAGGAATCCAGTACTTGTCACGGGTTTCCATGGTAAATCCGAAGTAGTCAAAATAATTTTTTTTAATAAAATCTGACACACTTTTTCTACCACATATGTTACAAAAATATGTTACAAAAATATGTTACAAAAATATGTTACAAAAATATGTTACAAAAATAGTTGGGATTGATTTTACAGGTGTTTCTTGACGTAGTCATAGCCCAATTTTGACATATATTTCAAAGTAACACAGTTTTCAATAAATAAAACAAGGGATAAAAATCAAAAGTTTTTTGTGTTCACTGATGAAATGTTCTAGGTTAAAATTTTTTAATATTTTTTGTCGTTATACTTTTCGCTTTCGTAAACACTTGTTGAATGAGAAAAATTGGTTGAATGAACCCATATAAATACTTCGTAGTTTTTTACTGAAGTACCTAGAAAAAATTATATCCACAATTTTATTGACAGTCACTTATGAATGAACACATGTGTTAAGGGGAATTTCTTTAAAAAAATCATCCGTTACCAACGGTAAACCACACATCAATAAAAACAAGTGCACTTTTCTTTTTTCTCTTTAATTGACTGTGAACTGACTAGGTGTCATAAAGGAACAATACAATTTATAGGCGTTATGAGTTTGGTACCCGCAACCATAAAAATGAAATAATCTTTTTTTATTACTTAATTTTTTTAATTCTAAGAATCATAAAAAACTAACTTATTACATACAAACACTTACACATTAGAAAATGTTATTTTTGTATTTAAATCGCGATTTATATCAATTCAGTAAATCGTGAACAAAATCAAAAGTTGTGCACCGATTGCAATAAAGCTCATTTCATTCGAAATATATTTAACTAACTGTTTCTAGACCAAAACTGTGATTTTTGTCCCATTTTTATTTTTTTCGGAATTTTTAAAGAACAAAAAAATTTTTTTTTTAAAAAAAATTTTAATTTTTTTTTCAAAACTTGAACGATATCTCTAAAACTACTTGGAAAATTTAAAAACAATGTAAGCACGGCTTAAAGAGAATATTGTTTGCGAGTTTCGGTTTTTTTTTTAATTTAATATGGTGAACCGTTTTCAAGTTATTCCAATATATGTAGCGGAAGTGCCTTAATTTTGAACATAACGGTATATCTCGAAAAGTCGAGCTGATAGAGAAAAACCAAGTGCAGATTTGAAATCAGCGACCTCAAATTAGTAAAAATTTGCTACAAATTTCAAATCAACACAAAAAAAGTTCAATTTTGTTCCCTTGTGTAATTAGACAGATAATTAGTTGTATCCTTTCGCTGAACGAATATGGTCCGTATGTTCGTTATCTTGTGAAAAAAGTGAAAGAAACTGGCATCCTCATCGATAAACCAAAGCGTGAAATGCCAAAACCGGTGCGTACACCCGAGAATATTGCTGCTGTGGCAGAAAGTGTGCGTGAAGCGCCATCAACATCAATTCACCGTCGTTCTCAACAATTGAACATTTCGGAGACATCATTGAGACGAATTTTGCATAAAGACCTTGGTATGACGCCATACAAAGTCCAATTGGTTCAGGAGTTCAAAAAAAAAAAGTTATTTGGCGGACCCTTTATTTAGTAAAAGTTTTTACTAATTTTATAGAATAAAATGCTATTTTTAATTAACTAAAATTCACATCGAATATAACTAAATTTTTTGTAATGTTAACAGATTAATTTTTGCTGATATTATTTTACTAATATTTAGCAAAAAAAAAAATCTTTTAAATTTAGCAGATTTTTCTACAAGGTCATTTTTAACTTATTTTTAATAGGTTTTTCTGCTACTTTTTCAGAATATTTATACAGAAACGTTTTACTACCTTAAAAAAAATATTCAAAAGTTATACCCCTTATCAACATGTATGTATGAAAAGTACCAACTTTATAATGAAATGTTGTTTTGTATTGTGCCGTTGTCATTCTATAGATGTTGTTATTACTGAAAGTATTGAAATTTTTTTTTTTTTTTTTTTTTTGCTGTAATTCAATATCTTTTATTTTCATTTTTGCAGGTTTTCATTTTTATACAAAGGTATGCAAATTTATTAAGGGATATATAAACTTGTATTTTTTAAATATACCTTCAAAAGTTTTTTGTTAAGGGAATTATACACGTAGTAAGTGTACCCAAGTAGTATATCTAAATTTAGTAGGCTAGTGTTTGTATACTATGGTTATGGTTTTGGTTAGGTGGAAAGGGTTGGAGGAAGCCTTTAAAACCTCAAAATATAAAAAAAACAGATGGATTTCTTTTTCCTTTACTTTTTTATTTCACAAAACTAAGTGTTAAACATAAAAATGATGACATATTTAGGTTCTGTATATTGCTCTGTGTACCAAGTGGCAAAAAAAAGAAGGGGACTTTTAACATTTTACAATTTTAATGCAAACATAGAGTGGTATTTATTTAGATATGTATGATGAATATAAAATACCTAGCTAGGGAAGGAGTCCTAAGTTAAAAAAAAAAGCTTTTTTGTTAAAAAAAAGAGCTAGAAAGTTCAGTATTTTAGGACATTTTCAGCGGCAGCAGTACGGCTACCGATGAAATAATTTTTCAGCAAATACAAATTTTAAAAGATTAGTAAAATGCTTTCATTTTAACTTATAATGTATAATTTTTTCAAATAAAAACGAGATCCAAATGATAAAAATGAATTATTTGCCAACAAATGAAAAAAATCTACTGGGGTAAAGTTTTTGTAACCGTCACATAATGACAATCGTATTGTAATTAATTTTATTATAAATAATTACTGAAGAATTTTCTCAGCTAGATTTTTGCAGAAAGAAGAAAACTTTTTATTGAAAAATTTAACGGACACAAATGGATATACCACACTGCCGCAGTTTCTTCCCCTCCAAGGAATCTTCAATGGTTAATTTATGTGTCAATTGAATAAAGTATTTTATAATGTTAAATTGCTCTATATGAAAAAGTTTTTTACTTTGTGTTGTAGTGAGTATCAAACCCACAGCCATACATATAGCAGGCTATGACTCGTATCTTCTCCTCTTAGTGAGTTGAGCCACGATCGACACAGCGATGAGTGTAGCTAAGTGGAGTTTTGTCAATCATAGCATTCAAAAGTATTGTTTTTTTTTTAATCAAAAGAGACAGAATTAACTAAAACCTAAAAAAATGTATTTTTAACTAGAATGCTTTCTCTTTTTTTTTTAAATCTCTCATTTTTAATGTTGGAATTATTAACAAAAAAAGCTTTAAAACTGAAATGACTAGTTTTTTTTCAAAACGAAGGAATCCGGATTTATTCTCATATAATTTGTAAAGCTTTTTTAACTCATTATGAACCAACTGTTCAACGTAATACAAGTACTTCATTATAAACACTCCGATTTTGATTAAATTTTAATATGTGATAGAGACGTTAGATCGACCTTTCTCGGCTTTTGGGTCACCTCAAAATTTTAAAGAATCAAAATCGCGTTCAAAAATTTTTCTTTATCTTTCTTTTTTTAAGGTAGTTAAGGAATCGTATGCAAATGGAGAAGTATATTGCTATAGCTGCAAAATTCACATATTTTTTTCCTATTTTTTTTTTTAGTTTGGAGAGATTTTTTATCGAAACCCTTTTTTGTACTTTTTTTTAAAGATTTTTCTTAATAAATTGAATTTTTTTTTAATAAATTATACAGGTTATGAGTCATATTCAGTAAACACTTTTAGCATTGATTCCCAGTATTTCAACTGCAGTCAAAGGAAAAGCTTCATCATATTTATGATATGTTTTATCCATTTTTGTGCAATGTAAAAAGCCAAATTCAATTTCATCATATTTATGAAATGTTTATACTGAAACATATTTTGTATTAGTAAGCATTTCATTATTTTTGTGTAGAAAAAATTCATGGAGACCATGCTGTGGTACTTATAATTGTTGTTGCTTATGAAATGTTTCATCAATATTGATGAAATTAATTTATTAATTAATTAATCTTATTCCTGGTTTTCTCTGGGTATAGAGGGCGCTTTAAGGCAAACAAAAATACAAACATTTTTTAATAATGCATTCATCCAGAAAAATAAAAATTCAAATTTGGTGTTGACAATTCGGTTATCAAAGCCGAATCATTCGATTGGCAACAAATTCGGTTGTCAACACCAAATCTGTTTGCTGGGTGTTGTTTTATATATGCAAGGTTAGGTTAGGTTGAGCTGGCCGGTCAAAGACCCCGCATAGACCATTAGGTCCCTAGCGTTACCAGATTAGAAACGATAACCTCACGTTAGGTCAGTCGTCAGTGATGGTAGCCAGAGTTCCCCACACCCTCTTAGCAAATGACAGAAGTCTCAAGATTCCGATTTCTGAGATTTCTCCCAGATCTCGGAATAGGTGGTCCCCTAAACATTTCGCCCTGGAGCGTGCAAGAGCCGGACAGTGGCACATTAGGTGCTCCACCGTCTCTTTGTCCCCCGGTACCCCACAGAATCTACATTCGTCACACTGCAGCCTTCCCGCTCTCTTGGCAAGAACTGCCGTCCAGCAGTGACCAGTTAACACCCCCACCAGAAGTCTACAGTCGCTCCTGGACAAGGACAGTAAAAGTTCGGTCGCTACGGGATCGTAGGATTTCCACATGACTTTAGATACTCTGCATGTTTCGGTATTTCTCCAAACCGCATCAGCTCTTCACATCATCGTGGATTCTGCATCCCTTTTCAGAGACCGAAGTGGCACGCGAACATCCAATGCCATTTCAACTTCATCCGCAACCTCATTCCCTTCAATACCCCGGTGCCCACGAACCCAATAGATGTGGACTCTCCTTCCGGATCCAAGTCTCCCTAGAGAGTTCTTGCACTCTTGGACAATCGAAGAGTAGGTCAAGTTGGCGGCGATAGCTTTGATAGCCGCCTGACTATCAATAAAGAAATTAACGTAACTGCCCTCCGTTTCAGAAACAAGAGCAAGGTCAGCAGCCATTTTGGCCGCCATAACTTCCGCCTGAAAGACGCTGCAGTAATCGGGAAGTTTATATGACTCCTCGATACCCAGCTCTCGACAGAAAAGCGCTGCCCCGACCCCCTCCCCCATCTTTGAACCATCAGTGAAGAAGTTGAAGGTTCTGTGGTCAGGACGAAGGCCCGCCAACCAGCCGTATTCACTCAGGGTAACACGCAAGCCAGTGGTGAAGCCAATTTTCGGGATGGTGTAGTCACTGCTACAGATCCTATCCCCAATGATCATCCCGTGACCATAAGGTCTCGTCGTAAATCGCCCCGTAGCACAAAGGCGAACGGCGGATTTCCTGGCGGCGCCCTCCGCCACTAGATTAATCGGTTGTAGGTTCAGGATTACATCCAGTGCCGCGGTAGGCGTGCTGCGAAGTGCGCCTGTTATACAAAGTTCAACGAGTCTCTGCGCGCTCTCAAGCCGCCTACAGTATATATGCAAAGTTTATTTGAAAAATTTCCAGCGGATATATGACTTGTCCTTAAGTTGTAAAAGGTTTGTTGTCGGAAGGTTTTCAGTTCGAGTCTGGTTATTGACATATATTTTCGAATGTTTCTGTTGCTGACACCGAATTTTTCTGTTGGTTTAACAATCACTCGATTGCAACAACAAATATGCGGCCGAGACAATAGAATTTTGATTCAATCAATAGAAATTTGGTGACAACTACCAATAAATTCGGTAGCTACAACCGAACCATTCGAATGGAGTTACATATGGGTGCTACGATCGAGTCTGTCGCAAATCTGAAGGTAATTTTATATAATTTAATGCATACATTGCATTGGTCCAAAAGCAAATCTTATTGAAAATGGTTCAAAACGGTCAGGATTTGTGACCTAATCGACATAGAAAAGTCCTATCTGAATTGAGCTTTAATGGTATTTCCAAACCAAAGCGATTTTAAGCGATTCCACAATTTTGACTTATGAAGTTTCAAGACATATCTGTCAATATCTGACTTAACAAATGGCATATATCCCAGAAACCCGATCTGTTGCAAAATCGGAGAAATAGAAATATAAACTTTTTCTAAGCGATTTCTAGAACATCGTCAACATAATATTATTTACGGATTAGATAGTGCTAGGGGAAAAAAAATGTATGCTCAAACTTCAGTTCAGTTCAACTTTTTCCAGTAGTTTTTAGTAGTGCATCTATGCTGTTCCTTCCCCCTGTTTAGTACTGCAAAAATGTTACAAAAACCTTCAACTAACTACCTTAAATAAGTACAAACATGTTGGCATTTTTGGCTACATATCAAGTATTATATTGCATACACTCACAATATTTTGTAGTTAAAATCAAAGGAATATGCACTTTAAAACTACTAAGCATAAAGTTAAAACCCGGTCTACTCACTTTTCTTTAAATCAAATTTGTTTTTCATTTATTTTTTACTATTAAAAATTACCTCAAAATCAATAAAAATAAAAGATTTTCTTTGTTTTGTTATAAAAATAAAATAAAAAATTTTAAAAAAACTCCCAAATCCGTAAAAACAAATGATTTTATTTTATTTGAACTATCAGTTTTTCTTTAGTTTTTACTATCATTAACTTTTTAGTTGAAATAAAGCATTTTTTGTAAAAAGAAAATTTTAAATTAAAATAATAACTGGTACAGCAAAACAGTATTTATGTGTAGTTTATTTTTTAATAAATGGTAAAATAAGTTAAAATAGTTCTTTGTAGTTAAAATGTGCACTCAGACAAAAAATCTGTAAAAGGTTTTCAATTCCACTTTTTTTTTTTGTAATAGTTTTTAGTATAATATATTTTTTTAGTAGTAATTTTTGCTATTCTTATTTTACAAATTACTGAATTTTTTACTAATTTTTGTTGCTGATTTCAGCAAAACATTTTACTAAATTTTCAAAACCAAGTGCTAAAATAAGCAAAAAAAATTGCCAATTTGAACATATTGTATGTTTAAAATTTTTTTTTTCGAATAATTAAAAAATATACTCACAAAACAAAGAGGCCTATAAAAATAATGAATAGCTTCACTCAGGGAAAAAAGTTGTATCATATTGACGAAAATGAAATTTTCATTAATACCACAAAAGTTTTATAAAAATGGAAAACATAAATCTTTGTAAAAATAATTTTATTCAAGGCAAATCAACTTTATTACTGTACGGATTTATTCAATTCTAAATATTAATGAATGGCGTAACATAGGAACATAAAATCAATATTGATAAGATTGAACCAAAAAATATTGTTTTTGATTTAGCATATAGCATTCAACAAATTTATACTACATGAATTAATCAATTTTTTAATTTCTCTAAACTAAATCTACACAATTGAAAAAGTCTCTTAATGTCAATTAAAACTCCGAATTTTCGTTTAAATTTAGAAATCATTGATTGAAATTTTTATTATTTTTCATTTAATATTGAAAATATATCACTTGTAATTCATTTTCTTTTGAAAACTCAAAAACTATCAAAAAAAGTTTTAAGGATCATCAATAGAAAATCAGAATTTTCTGAATTACAAATAGTGTTTTTTTTTTAATAATAATAATATTTCATAAATTTCAAATCATATTTTCTGAATATCATTTGATGTGTTTTATCAGTGGGTTTCTATCCAACTCAGTCTCTCTCAATCTGCCCTCATTTTATTTTTCGTAAGCTCGCACTGCGCAAATTAAGACATGTTGCAGAAATTTAAAAGTGTAAACTAATTTTAATCATGTTTTTGAATAATAATTTAATAAAAGTTTGATACAATTTTTATTAAAATAAAAATTATGTTTTTTCGAACTTCAATTGTGCAATGAAAATGAAAATTGTTCAAGTTCGAGGCCATTAGTTCTCATTTAGTGAAAAAACTCGAACTTGAATAATTTTCATTATGAATTTAATAAAATTTTTATTTATTTCAAATATCAGCGCTAAAATAAGCAAGATACAATTAAAAAATATTAAATTTTAATAGAAAATAATAAAATAACAAAATATAAGCAAAATGAAAGTGAGTGTTTTAAGCAAACATTTTTTATCAACATGTTGCAATTATTTTTTAGTGCAAAAAAATGTTTTCATTTGCTTGCCCAAGTTCAGTATTTTGTTACTGAGAGGCGTGGGAAGTGTAGTCTCTCTATTTGTATATACTCTTTGGTTCTATTTAATGGAATAATATAATATATTGTAAATTAAAATGTTTTAACAAATATTATTAATAGTATGACCTTCTGTTCTGCCTGCAATGTATTCTGTTTAGTGAGAAGTTACGACTCTCAAAAAATGTGTAAATTCTGGAACAAAATGTGAATATATATTTCAAAGAGAGATAAAGGAAAAAAATGATTTTTTATATGTATGAGATTAACAAGAACAAAGCTCTTAAAAGACTTAAATAGATAGACTTAATGGTTGGGCCTGCGTATATAAGTAAAAGTGCATTTCTATAATGTAGATGGTGGTGGGTTTTCTCAAGATTGAATCGTTGCATCTGTTTTTTTACATAAAAACAACAACAAACGCTTGTTTAGAAATTGCGGACAAAATCATTGAACGTGAAATTATAAACAAGAAAAAATTTAACGTAGAATTACAAACAAGATAAAATTGGGCAGCTTTAAATTAATAAAGGGTCCGCCAAATAACTTTTTTTTTTGAACTCCTGAACCAATTGGACTTTGTATGGCGTCATACCAAGGTCTTTATGCAAAATTCGTCTCAATGATGTCTCCGAAATGTTCAATTGTTGAGAACGACGGTGAATTGATGTTGATGGAGCTTCACGCACACTTTCTGCCACAGCAGAAATATTCTCGGGTGTACGCACTGTTTTTGGCTTTTCACGCTTTGGTTTATCGATGAGGATGCCAGTTTCCTTCACTTTTTTCACAAGATAACGAACATAAGGACCATATTCGTTCAGCGGAAGGATAAAACTAATTATCTGTCAAATCAGACATGAGCTAAGTGATACCATTCACGTAATAAGCACTAGTTGAAAAAAAAACGTTAGATGGCGGACCCTTTATAAAAATAAGGTTAGTTTAATAATAAAAAATATATTTATGTGATATATTATATAATTAAACATTGTTTTTTCTCTACTTGTAGCTTTTAAATTTAAATTTCTTCATTTCATCAATAACACAGGTCAACAGCAAAAAAAGGCTTGAATAACCACTATATAGATTTGATGCATCATGGCTGCCTAAGTACAAAAATGGTAAAATTTTTCAATTCTATGGATAATTTTTTTTTAAAAAAATTTTTTTTTAAAATTGACAATATTTTGAGCCATTTCTCCACTTATGTTGTCATAACTCAAAAACAACTAGTCCGATTTTGTCAAATTAAATTTACAAAAATTAAGGTTTATAATATCTTTAAAGAACGTGTACAAATTTTTTTAATGCGATCAATAGTTTTAAAGTTATGAAACAAATTGTTAGCAAAAAAAAAAAAAAAATGCTAAAAAAAAAAAAAAATTTGAAAAACAAAAATCTGGAAAAAATCGAAAACTGCAAAAAATATTACTTTTTATTTTTTTGTAGTAAAGCTACATATCATGCGAATTAAACTAGATATGGATCATAAAAATCGATGCATGCTTTACATTTTTATTTACAATTAATTGAAGGTATCGCATATTTACAAGCACTGTAGAAAATTGTACCTACATAATGAAAATGCAGAACATAAAAACTCAGGTGCATTTTACGACACGCATTTTGGCAAAACCCCTTTGGGAAAAACCTCTATGCCATTTTTATGATTCTAATAATTAAAAAAAAATAAGTAATAAACAAAAGTTTGTATAATTTTTACGATTGCGGTAGGATAGTAATAAAACGCTCATAAATGTGCGTGTACGCTGAAGTGCTCTTATTTTCCGTTAGCTACCTGTAACGGATAATTTTTTTTTTTTCATAAAAGTCCTTAATGTTTTTTAGGATTCTTGGGAATAATAAAAAATTTGCAGCACACACAAACTGTATCCACACAAAGGGTTATCCCAAATTATAGTATCAGTATTTATAAGATCTCCTTGACCCTTTTTATTTCATTCAAGAAGTGTTTGCGATAACGCAAACATCATTTAATACCTACACAAAAATTAGAGTCATACAGCTTAGAAGTTAAAAACAATTTTCAAATATTAATAAAAATGAGCCAGAAAGCCAGAACATTTTCATGTAAAAACGATCCAGATTTATTTTGTTATGTGTGCGGCCAATATATCACCGGGAAAAAACGGAAGTGGTTCTTAACTTCATTGCAAAAGTCATATCAAGATTGCTATAATATCTATCCGCACAATTTGAACCAGCATTGGACACCGAGTACTATATGCATTCCATGTCGATTGAATTTATCTATGAAGTCTTCTAACGTAAAGTAAGTATAAATTAATAGATTTGGAATATTTTATAATTACAATATTTCTTAATTAAAATTTGAATTCTTCATATTCCTGATTTCAATTTTTTTTTTCATTTTACAGACGACACTTGGAAATTTTGAAGCCTATGCTATGGAGAGAAACAGCGAACCACGCATCCGAGTGTTATTTTTGTTTAAGTACAAAAAGCATATTTGATGGCCCACAAATTCGCAAATTGGTGAACGATACTGAATTTGGCAGTTCAATGTCAGAAATTGAGAAGAATGCATGGGATTCGTTTGTATGGGTTATTCAAAATTTCTTAGGAAATAACAAGGGTGATGATTACGTTGCGCACGTTGAAGAGATGTTAACTCACTTCCAGAATCTTGGATGCAACATGAGCATCAAATTACACTACCTGCACAGTCACTTAGATCATTTTCCTGAAAATCTAGGAGACTTGAGTGAAGAACAGGGCGAACGATTCCACCAAGATATCCGGACAATGGAGGAACGATACCAGGGTCGCTAGGATGCACACATGATGGCTGATTTTTGCTGGAGTATTCAGAGTAACACTTCGTAATTCAACAATAGTAGAAAATCGACTAAAAGAAAATTTCAGAGTTTGTAGTTTATAATACATATTTATTTATTTATTTTCTTGTTTTATTTATTATAATAAATGTGAATAATAAAATATAAATTTTCTACTATTTAATTTATTTATTTATTTACATTTAAGCTCATCCAACACAAATGTCTTTCCGAAGAATAGAATCAGTATATTCTAGGTAGGGTTTTGCCAAAAAATACACGAATGTTACTATGTAATGCATTTTTGATGTGAAAATTTGTACATAGCATGGGGAAAATGTTTTCAAAATTCAATCAATCGAAAGAAGAACATTAACTACTCAATTTTATGTATATCAGACAAAAAACTAAAATTTGGTGAAAATGAGCGAATTCACTTAATTGTGAATAAATTCGAAAAAAATCAATCGATTTTTATGATCGATATCTCATTTTGTTCCTATTACATGTGGCTTTGCGATAAAGCAATAAATCTGAACGATTTTTGCCGTTTTCGATTTTTTATGATTTTTTTTAACCAAAAAAATTTGCTATTTTCACGTAAAAAAAATATTTTTTCCCTCAATTTTTTATTATAACTCCAAAACTACTGAGCCGATTGAAACGCAATATATTAACGGATTAAAGGCTATGTAAATTTCAGTTTTTCTAAATTTATTTGAATAATATCGGACTAATTTTTTTTTAGTTATCATTAATTATGTGGAGACACGTCTAAAAAAATTTATAATTTTAATTAAAAATTTTTTAAAAAAAAACCTCTCCATAGAATTTCAAAATTGAACCATATTTGTACTACTGGGACCACAATACATCAAAATTGTATAGTGGTTTTCAAAGCCCCTAAAATTTTTTCAAAATTGTTGCCTTGTGTAATGAAACGTAACAAACGATAATACATGTATCAGAGACACAGACAACAATGTTCCAGAAAAATTAAAATGATATTAAGTGTATTTTTATATTATTGCCCAAATGTGTATAAATAGCTACAAGAATAAAATTAAAAATATTTATTATTTGTGTTTATTAACAAAAATAGTTGCTAAAAGTGATAGTTACAAAAATTTTACTAATTTTAAGCAGCGCTTACTAATTTCATTGTACTAATATTATGAAAATTTTACAATTGTTATTGCTGCGTTTTGCTAAAATAAACGCTTTTAAATAGAATTTTACAAAAAGGCTACTAATTATTTCTACTAATGTCATTGTACTACGGTTTAGCAGACATGTTTTGCTAAATTTAGCAAAACATGCAAAATACTGCACTTCTCAAAATAGTTAAATTTACGGTAATAACACGAAAATTCAGATTTCTTTTTTCTTACACACAGAGAAAAATTTTGCTGTTTGCCAACTGAAATTCGATTACTTTGACTCTAATTCGGTTATTACGAATTAAAGTCGGTTGGTACAACTCAACATTAGTTTCCACAACAAAGCTCGGATAATTCAACTAAATTTTAAGTTGCAACGCCCAAAATATTAAGAAATCGTGTGTTTTTACCATTATTCTCTATGTGTAGTGCATATTCCATAAAAAACAATGTTTACTGATTACTTTTTAAATAAACTACAATCAGTTATTGTTCAAATATTGTGAGTGTACGTTTATAAACATAAAACTTCCATAAGTTTTTAACTGAATAAATCATACCACAACTACCTTGCATCCACAAACCTAAACCCTACAAAATATACCACTCCATTCACCATCATACATTGTAAATGCTAAAATAGAACAAAAATCTACATATGGAAATATAGAACGTTCATTTTATGTTCCATGTTCCTAAATACATATTTAAAACATAAATGGCGTTTAAGGACAGTTTATCAACGCATTAACGCACATTTATTGGATTTTTTATATATTTTTTTTTTGTTTGGTGTACAAATGTACACATGTGTATTTGTATAAGGAGTTTAAAAAAACAAATAAACAATATACTCAAACACTCAGCGATATTTCAGTAAAGGCACTAAATTATTCAGTAAAATTACTTAAAATTTTGAACTTATCTCTGACATATAAAAAATATTTTTTTAGATGACTTCAACTGCACTATTTTCAATTGTATTTCGGAAGTTATCAATAGTATTTCAAAAATTAATAAATTTTATTTGATATTTAACAATTGTATTTCAGAAAATATCAATTATATTTCAGAAATTATCAATTGTTTTTAGGAAATTACTACAACAATTTCAACTGTATTACAGAAGCAATCAAATGTATATCAGAAATTATCAGATTTAACAATTGTATTTCAGAAATTATCAATTGTATTTCAGAAATTGTCAATTGTATTTCAAAAATTACACTACGCTGCAAGAGATCAACGGCCATTGATCAATAATACTTCTCCCATGCTGATTTTAATGGCATACCTAGTTTTTTCACTTATGGGCCAGATTTTTCCCAATTTTGCATTAAAGTTGTGCCTGTTTTAACGCAGTTTTTTATTCATAAAGTTTAAATATCAAATATTTTATCTCAGTTTTTTATGGCAAATACATAAAAGACCTTTCTTCTTAACCTCAACATTTCTAGATTAAATTTGTCAAATGCATATTAATAAAAAATTAATTGCGACTGTTTATATGACGTTAAAATAACACGGAACTAGAACTTTATCTACATTCAGGTTTCTAATTTGGTTAATAAATGTGCAGCACTAACAGGTAAATCCTTTATTTTCTCAGTTTTTACTATATTTTTGCATTTTTGCACATTCCATTTCGCAATCGATCAAAGCATTTTTGTGCATAAGCAAAAAGAAAAATCTAACCAATTATTTCGTTTAAAAAAGAAAAAAAAAGTGCGCTTCATGGGAAACACGCGAAATGTGCTTAAAATTTATATGACATCTTAGCAAAAAGAGAGGCCTCCTTATGAGTTCAGCTTTCACTATAATATGTAATGAGCTTAACAAATTATGTGTACCAAAATTCAGTCAAAAGAGTTTGTAATTGCGAAAGTTATTTTAACAAACACTTTCATTACAGTGAAAGTCTACAAAATATTTTCAAATTTTAATTTTTATATTCATACAAATATGTGAACATTTTTAAAATAAAATTTTAAAATATTTTGTAGTCATTCACTGTAATGAAAGTGTTTGTTAAAATAACTTTCGCAAAAATATAAACTTTTTTTGGCTGAATTTTGGTACACATAATTTTTAAGCTATTCGAATGTTGTACTAAAAGATGAACTCATTGGTTGTCCGTTTTCGCTATGCTGTCATATTGTATTTTAATTTTAATTTTAATCACATTTCGCGTTTTCCCATGAACACACTTGCTTTTTTCTCTTTTACATGAAATAATTGGACAGATTTGTCTTTATGTTAATGCGTGGTGAATTTGTTGGAGTATATAGACATATTTAACGTAGAGAGGAGAAATATTAAAGATACTTGTATAAAAAGTTGCAGCGTTATGAAATATTCATGGGTGCGAATTCGCAGCTGTGTACCGTTTGAGGTATAAATCTGATACAAAAAAATTACAATTTCTGAAATACAATTGTTAAATTTGAAACACAGTTGATAAATTCTGAAATAAAATTGTTAAATCTGATATACAATTGATAATTTGTGAAATAAATTTGTTAAATAAGAAATACAATTGATAATTTCTGAACTACAACTAATAAATAAGAAACAAAATTGAGAATTTCTGAAATACAATTGTAAAATCTAAAATACAATTGATAATTTCTGAAATACAATTGTTAAATAAGAAATACAATTGATTATTTCTGAATTACAATTGTTAAATCTAAAATACAATTGTTAATTAAGAAATACAATTGAAAATTTCGGATATACAATTGTTAAATCCAAAATACAATTGATAATTTCTGAAATAAAATTGTGAAATAAGAAATACAATTGATAAATAAGAAATGAAATTTATAGTTTCTGAAATACAATTGCTAAATCTAAAATACAATTGTTAAATAAGAAATACAATTGATTATTTCTGAATTACAATTGAACAGTTCATGCGAATAAAGACGAATAGACCATTTGTAGAATTTTACAGGGGACAATAAAAACGCAGGAAACGGTTAAAAAAAATATTTTTGTCAACTTTTTGGTATTAGCTTAAAGATTTAAGTCACATCTACCTATATACAAAATTTTAGTAAAGTATTCGAAAGAGAACTTGCCAAAAATTGGACTTCAATTTTTGCTTAAATGGAAAAAGGGCGAATATCCAAAAAAATGTATTGAAATTTGAATAAAAATGTGTTATTTTGCAGCAGATTTTGACTACATTTTCATGAGACTTGCAAAACTTGACGAACTATGGTTGGTATTTGTTTGTAACACTTTAAGGACTTCAAGGATACACTTTTTAAGGATTGCAAGGACATGCAAAAAAAATTTTTTTTGTTAATTTTTTTTTTTTAATATCGAATATCGGGTATCGAAGGAAAGTAACTATAAAATATGTTTAAAGATTTGATTTCCGAAATAAAATAATTCAAAAGACGGTTAAAATATGCTTAGACCATGTATTCGTGGTTATATGATCTTAATTACGCGGTAACACTGAAGATTTTTTTTCGCAAATCTGGTTAATTTGTTTGTAGGTGCTAAGATTGTTTTTTTTGTGTACAATTTGAAATTTTAGCTAATATCAATTTTAAACTCGCAGCTAAATAATTTTTATATAATATTTTGTTAAGGATGGATATTCGCCCTTTTTGCTATCCACACTTTAAAGTCTTATAACTCAAGAACGGTAATTTTGTTTGCCAATATAATAAGTGTGGTCTGTTCCTCGTAATGTTCTTTTAACACATTGTTACCGAAAGTAAAATTTGTGTATGTTTTTGTGTTGTGTTTAATCAAAATTGTGCGTTAGTTCACTCCCAATTTAAACAAAAATATAAAAATATACGAATTATTGAACTTTCAAAGTCATTTTTTTAGCATTAAAAGTCAAAATTTTCCCAAAATTTCTGCATAGGATTGTAGGGATCTGCTAATAAAATGCATTTATCCAAAAAAACGTGTTTGCGAAAAAGTGGTCTATTCGTCCTTATTCGCATGAACTGTTCAATTGTTAAATCTTAAATACAATTGTTAAGTAAGAAATACAATTGATAAATAAGAAATACAATTGATAATTTCGGAATTACAATTGTTAAATCCAAAATACAATTGATAATTTTGGAAATACAATTGTTCAATCTAAAATACAATTGATAATTTCTGAATTACAATTGATAAAACTGAGATTCAATTTATAATTTCTTTTGCTAATGTAATTTTTTTTTGCTATTTTTTATGCCATTAAATATAAATCTTCCAAAAAGGTGTTAAGTTGTTTTATGATTCAATTTTAAAAGTCAAATTTTGTTTTATTAAGATGCTTTTAAATAAATTTCTGTGACTATTTAACATCATTTATTTTTTCTTCTCATATTTGCCTTTAAGATGAGAAAAATAAATATTAACAAAAACTGAAACCATCATCCTGCGACCTCTTAAGAAGATGTCAATGTTTATAATGCCACAACACTCTTTTTAAAGTATAAAATAATACGACTTTATTTGTGTGTGTGTGTGGTTTTATTCAGTTTTTACTGGTATTTTTATTTGCCATAAGCGGAAACTCAAACAAAGGCCAGCATTTTATGCGGATTTTATTTATTTTTTTTTTTTGTACTTTAAATATTCTTTTTATTAAATAAATGGTTTGAATTGTATAAAGTTATATTGTCCCATTGTTGAGTAATTTTCACACCTTTGGTTTCATTTTATTTAAAATTCAAATACAAAAAATAAATTTAAGAGATTATTCATAAAGGTTAAATATTTGAGGATGTAGAATTGAGAAATTAAGATAAAAGGATTATTTTTGCATGTACTAAAAGAGATATATTAAAATTGTATTTACAATTAGAGATGAACGTGTGATTAAATCTTGATTCACGCTTTTTAGACCGACTCATGAAAAAAGTTTCATTTGTGTACTCCTCAAAATTTACATTTGGTATGTTTTATAGTGATTACCAAAATATTGCGTGTCTAGCATTGTGATCCCTTGAACTGGACCATTTTTAAAAAAAAAAACATATTTTTGTTTAATTTTCAAAGAATTTTGTACTTTACCTAAATACAGCGTATACAGTATTAGTTTCATATGAAAGGCTTTTTTAAGGAGCGTCCAACGGTATATAAAATATGTCAACGCATGTCCAGACATATCCTTTTTGAAGGGATATTCTGTAAAAAAAAAATGTGATTTTTTAAGTTTTTTGTACGGAGATATTTGTTATTTAACCTCTCTGCTGTGTAACAGCCATACCTAAACAAGAGCGCAAGCGTTTTCTAGCTGTCAAAAATTCTCATGCCCATACAATTTGTATGTAGCATCCCGAAATAACGCGGCGGCAACGCGGCGGCAACTCTTTGCAATTGGAAAATCCGTTTTTACAGAGCGTTTCATAGTGAAGTTAGTTGCAAAAGACAACAAATGTAAATCAGGGATGGCAAAGTTGATACTATAGTACATTTTTGATACTATTCGATGTTCCAAAGTACTCCAGCGACTCATTTGATACTATTGGACGATTTAAAGTTTTTAATTCATTTTATTTTTTTAATTTTTATTAATATATAAATTTTATTAATATATTGCTCGCAACTTCATAAATAAAGATGTGTTAGATAATTGCACACCGTTACAATTAAATATCCATGATAACCATATTCTGCTAAACGACGTTTTTTGTGGTACGGAAGTGGATTTGTATATAAATACAAATCAGATTGAATCCGGCACTGTAAATCATATAAAAGAAAATTCCAAAAAATGTTATATTAAATTTTGTGAGGATTTGAAGACCAGAGTAAATTTTGATAATGAAATTTTAATTTGGCTCAGTAAGCTTTGACCTGAAAACGTTGTTTGCGGAAGAACCAATAGTATCGTGAAATTTTGGATAAAAAATTTTCCAAACGAAGAAAATAATTTTGACGCCATTAATATCCAATACAGAGCGTTGGCAGATTGGCAAGAACTAAAACATTCTAGAAAGGAAAATATATGTAGTTTCTGGTCCAAAGTATCTAAAATTAAAAATGAGTTAAACAAATATTTGTTTCCCGATATTTTAAGAATTGCTGCAGGTATTTTATCCATACCACATTCTTCTGCAAACGTTGAGAGAATTTTTCCATACCAAAATCTGATTAAAACCAAAGGCAGAAACAGACTTCATGTTCCAACAGTATCAAATCTAATACAAACAAAAGATTTATTAAATGCAACAAATTCTTGTTGTTACAATTTTAAAATCTAACAAGTTATTATCAACCAATTTATAAAATTCTTTTTTAGCTGTATTGATTAATGATTATTGATTAATTTGTTTGTTCCTGTACATTAATTTAAAATATATACTTTTTTTAAAGTAAAACTTTATTTTTTTATAAATTCATATAAACATAAATTTATGTTCAATAACATTTAATGTTATTTTAATGCATTTTGTATGAATTTTAAGAAAAATAATAATAAAAAATAATTTTAGTACTCTGAGAGTCGAAAAAGTACTATTTGAAAATTTTATTGGTACCGAAACGAAATTCTCATTTCTCATCGCTGATATAAACAAAAAAATAAGACAGAAAAAAATATATTTGTTATTTATGTATATATATTATATTATTATTTATATTATTATTTATATATATTTGTTATTATACAAAACACAAAACATAAATCAGAAACACCAATATTGTAATGTACTTTATTGTCAAAAGAATCAGGGTTGTTATATTTTTTATTTTGATAACCCTGTTTTTATCGATTTGACGTAGCGTTGCCTCTCTTGTTTAGGGATGACATTTCAGCGTTAACGCTAGGCGGTAAAAACGTTCCGCTTGCCGCTCTTGTTTAGGTATGGCTGTAAGACTCAAAACTTTATCCTGTTGCGTAAGACGTATATATACGTCCACCTTACTCAAGTGCAGCATGTGTTTTTTATTTCGACGCAACAAGCGAAGGCTTTTCTATTTTGATTACGCAGTCAAGTAGTTAACCCTTTCACTACCGACTTTTTTTTGTAAATATATTTCTATTTTGACTTATGTATGCCCGCTTTACCTTCTACCCTCCAAAATATGCAAGCAAAAATACACTCACAATATTTTTTCCGTAAAAAGAACTACTTAGTTTTCTGTTAAAACAATTGTATTTTTCGTTTATATCAACTGTGTGCAAATTCACCCACAAACGCGTAGTTTTTCTAACGTTAATTTTCAATTCCGTTCTAAGGCTCAACCACTTTCCATTGCAATGGAAATATGCAGAGATTATTATGATAAAAAAACAAAAGAAACCAGAAAATCTTGCAACTTCATTTAGACCAATAAGTCTTCTGGTGGTATTTTCTAAAATATTCGAAAAAATTCTTGTACGAAGACTACTGCCTGCTTTAGACAAAAATAATATCATCCCGAACATCAGTTCGGCTTTAGACACAGACATGGTACTCCAGAGCAAATTCACAGAATTGTTAATTCTATTACAGATGCTTTTGAAAAAAAAATCAATACTGTTCTGCGGTATTTATTGATATTCAGCAGGCATTTGACAGAGTATGTCACGCCGGATTACTATATAAGATTAAAAAGTTATTGCCAGCGCCATTTTATTTGCTCTTCAAAAGCTATTTATCTGAAAGATACTTTTACGTTAAAGTCAATGATTCGATTTCAGAACTTCATAAAATACAGGCTGGAGTTGAACATGGCAGTGTTTTGGGTCCCATTCTGTTCACAATTTTCACGTCTGACATGCCTACCACCGATAACGTTCTTGTGGCAACTTACGCAGACGATACAGCATTTTTGGCAACCAGTGAATCACTTATTGAAGCGTCTATATATATACAATATATGCTCAATGAATTATGTCTGTGGCTGAAGAAATGGAACATCAAAGTTAATTGCGAAAAATCTCAACACGTAACATTTGGACTCATAAAAGGTAATTGCCCTCCAGTTATTCTGAATGGAAATATTATTCCATTTAGTATGATACTTGACAGACGACGACCATTGGTATGATACTTGACAGACGACTAACCTGGAAACATAACATAAAAAGTAAATCTGATCAACTTAAAATTAAAACAAAGAGATTGTATTGGTTAATTGGGCAGTATTCGCAATTGAATCTCTATAACAAATTAAGAATTTATAAAGCCATTCTTAAACCTGTATGGTCTTATGGATTGCAACTTTGGGGTACTGCCAGTAATTCTAATATTGAAATTCTCGAAAGATATCAGTTCAAAACTCTTAGAATGATAACAAATGCACCGTGGTTAATAACAAACACAGCCATCAGAAACGATCTTTCCATGACAACAGTTAAAAACGAAATAAAATCTATTAGCGAAAAATATCTTCAAAGGTTAAGTAATCATGTCAATCCTGCCGCCATCTCATTACTAGAATCTACTGAGGAAATCAGACGACTTAAATGATTCGACGTTTTGGACCTTCCATTCAGAAGTTAAATCTAAATTATCAATAATTTTTAAACTAAATTCAATATTTTGCTCGATAAAAATTTTACATTATTTTTATGCTTAATAACTTATTGGAGTTATTAAGCCCCTGTGCTGTAAATAAAATTGAACAGATTTGCTTATTGTCCTTGGACAGTTTGTAAATAAAAAATTAATTAAAAAAAATAAAAACAAAAAAAAACTTTGTTTTAAAAATTATAAGTAGTTTTTTCAAAATTTCGGAAGAAAATGTTGTACTACCTATTAAAATATTAAGAAAATATTGGTTGTCTGGCCAGACTCAGGTGGTATGGATATGACTAGAGTTTTAAAAACCCTAAACTTTACACTCCCCAACTAAAAAAAAAAGATTTAAATGTGCACTTAATTGTTCTAAAATGCATCCTTGAGGATATCATGGTATATCATTACAATAGCTTCTAAGGAAGTATAAAAAATACACGACAAAAAAGGCCTGGTCAGGCCCTGGTGTAAACATAAGGGTTAAACGAGGGTTTTTTTTTAGAATCTTGTGATATTTATCAACTATTTAACAAAAATTTTGTTATTTTTTAACAATAATATTTTAGGTTTTAATCAACTGAGTGTTAGCAAAACTTTTGCTGAATCCACCAATATTTTTTTTTTTTTTTAACGTTTATTAGCAAAAATTCTTTATTAATACTTAAACTATAATAAACACTAGTTAACAATAATAATTTGATATATACATAGTCCCGCATTCGAGCTCTCGAGTATTATTATTTATAGTACATATTTTTTTTGAGAATAGAAATTATATTTTCCTTACTTCAAATGAAGATCATTTTTAAATTGTTCGTAATGAAAAAAATTTTTTTAGAAAAAAAAAATAAGGTCTAAGAGGTAAAACAGAATGATATTAGAAAGTTACATATACAGCCACCAATATTGTTTGGTTTTTGATCTTTGCAAAATGTAAAGATCTCTATTAGATATACTAGTGTTATATCTAAAATCAGTATTTGTTGTTATATTGCAATTTACAGCTTTTATATTAGCACGTCTATATATATGATACAAGACTGGAATGTCATTTTCATTTTGGATCATCCTTATCTTATCGAGGTATAAAAAGGCCTCAGGTGGAACAAATCCTTTTAGTAAGGAATCAAGTAAATAATCTTCATTTGAATAGTACGGAGCTAGAATTAAATTATTTTCTTTACATGATGTACATCTAACAATGTTATTTCTTATTAAATGTATTATGAAATTATCTATTCTAATTATGTTTGCGGCATTATAAAGTTTCTTGTTAGAGACATATTTTACAAAGCTACTTTGTGGTGTTCTATAAATTTTAGTGCATGCTCTCAAACATTTTCTTTCAAATACCCTTATTTTCTCCATGTAGGAGGGTGAAATATTAAACCAGATTGGGCATGCATATGTTATAATAGGTCTGATTAAAGATTGATACATAATGATTTTAATTCTTGTTTTTATGTATCTCGAATAAAATAACGATTTGTACATAAAAAGTGCATTTCTTGCTTTTAATAATATTTCATTGACATGACAGTTAAAATAGAGGAATTTGTCTAAGTGTACACCTAAATATTTTACAATTTCTTTATTTGGTATAGCACAATTATTTCGATAAGATTTAATCCCAAACGACTTCCAATTTCTTTTTATATTATTATTACACTTATCCACTGGAGGTCTGAATAATATTGTTTCACACTTTTGTGTGTTTAGTTTCATATTTCAGTTGATAGCATAATTTTCAACAATATCAAAAGATTTTTGTAAATTTTGATTAATTTTTTCAACTGTATCATCAGCGTGATATACTATAATATCATCAGCAAATGATATGATATTATCTATTTGGCTAAGTAAGTCAAGTAAAAAGGTTTAAAAAGGATGGATGAGTTAACAGTACCCTGCTGTAGACCATTTGTAATTTTAAATGTTTTGCTGCTCTCGTAATTGTGGTGAAACAATCTAAACGTTTTTTCACTTATCATGTTGTAAATTAATATTATTAGGTGTAATGGAAATTTATAATCATTTAATTTCAATATCAATCCCGGAATCCATATGCTATCGAAAGCTTTTTCCATATCAATAAGGCAAGCGCCTGTGCAGAGTTTTCTCATCCAATTCCAGTTAATATTTGAAGTAAGTAGATGTATTGCATCAATTGTCGAGTGTTTGTATTTAAATCCAAACTGTTTTTCGCTAATCAAATTGTTGATTTTACAAATTTTATTTATATTATCATTTACATATTTACATATTTACATATTTCAAAAACTTTACTTATATTAGGAAGTAAGCTTATAGCTCGAATATTCTTTGGATCACTTGTATCCTTATCTTTTTTTTGGTAATATTACAACTTTTGCTTTTTTCCAAGATATTGGGAAGTACGAATTGTTTAACATATTGTTGAACAGATTGCAATATTCAAAAATCATTAAATTTGGAATATTTTTATGAACTATATTTGGAATATTATCTATACCTGAAGATAATTTTCCTCTCAGGTTGCGAAATATATACAGAATTTTATCCTTTGTAATAAAATAATTGTCCGCTTGATATTCATCTAAATCATTGGAAGTTTTTTGAGCACTGAAATATGTAATGGTGTTTTGATTATTTTCAAAACGCTGATTTAGATTCTAAAAATCTAGTAAAAAAATAACTAACTTGTGAATGTATAGTATTATTCAGATTTGGCTCCTTATAAGAGTGAACACTCTCCAAATAGGCTCCAATAGTATCTAACATCTGTTCTTTATCGCGAACAATGTAATTATTTAAGTTATCTTTCTCAACACATTCTAAATCTATTCCTACATTATTTAGTAAGTATGATGAATTCTCGGGTATTTTAACGTTTTGTAGATTTAAGGGTGTAAATTTTTTAAAATTCCTTTTTATTTCCCCAAACATGTGTTTCGAATCTTTTGGGTCTAGATTTGTTAATTTATCTTGTATACTTTTATTAAGAATAATTGTGATATTTTCACTTATGAGTTTTTTAATTAATTTCAATTTGACTTTAAGCATATTAAGTGTAGATTCATGTAACATATGTTCAAGTCTATTATGACGTTTAATAATAGTAAGTATTTTGGTTTTCTCCAAATGCAGCTTGTTTAAAATTTTATTGTTAAATTTGGAATATGGATCTACGTTTTTAAATTTGCCTGTTACCTCCTCAATAGAACTTAACATTATCTTATTCAGTCTTTCGATATGTAACTCTATTTCAAGATTCGTTAGATTTCTATTATTGGGTATAGGTGGATCATTTTGTAATTTATCTATGATTTTGTTTTTAAATTTTATCCAATTTGGTTTTTTATAATTGAATTTTTGAATTTGTGTTTCTTCGATAAATGTAAATTCTTGTTGATCACTACTCATTGTAGCATAAATTTGAATGGCATTATGATCACTATCATAATCTAAGTTTTCGAGACAATTGAGAGTGTCATTCTGTGTCATAATATGCAAACGACAATCTGCAATACAAATATCTAAATACGACCCTGTTCTAGGAAAAGAAAGAGAGCTTGAAGCATAGAATCTACATCTAAAATTAATTTCGCTACCGGTCAACCATTCTTTAAGTTTACTTCCTTTTGGATTATTTGTAGGGTTACCCCCAATCTGTATGTCTAGAATTCAAATCACCGGCAAATATGTAATAATTATTGGTATTTTGTAATTTTAGTGATTCAAAAAGATTTTGCATATCTGTTTTTATGTTTGAATCGTTGTTACCAGATGGGTAATAAGCAGATATGATATACATTAGTTTGTTTCCCATCATTGGTAATCGAATTATACATGTTTCCAAAACTTTAAATGAATTTAAAACATTGTTTGAGAATTTGTGATATTTTAAATTCTTTTTTATTAATATTGCAGTACCCCCCGCCCTGCTTTGCATCGGATCTATCTTCTCTTATCATATCATAATTACAGAATTGGACTTTATGTTTGGGATTAAGTTTCGTTTCATTCAAAAGAACAATATCAGGATTGTGTTTAATAAGAAATTGTTGAAGTGCATACCTTCTACTTATAGATATTAGAGAATTTACATTAATATGTATAATTTTAAGATGTTTTGATAAAATCTTATTCTGACGACTATCCATATTTACACACCTACAATAGAGAAGATTGTGTCTATACGAGACGATTGAAACTGTAATTGTTTTTGTAGCTGAATCCACCAATATTGTTGCTAAAAAATCAGCTCGCCAATTATCAGCATACGATTTTTGTGAAATTAGCAAAATGACTAAAATTTTACTAACTCAGCAGAATTTTTTGCTGACTTTACTAACTTTTTTTTTATTTTTTGTGTACTAACGTTATGCCACCGTTGGCAAGTTCACTAAAACCAACGGATGGCCACTGTTATCAATGGTGTAACTGGACAATACTGTCAAGATTGTTAATCACACGTTCTCTCAACGCATAACCGACACTGTGTCGATTGTATTTTTCTGCCTGGGTACTTTTAAGTCGCATATATTTTTTAAGTTTTCATTGAAATATTCAAGATTTGTTTTCCTCTCACTTACCTTTAGTTTTATAATATTGTTTTCTTAATCCAAAAAATCGTTTGTCTATCTTTTTAGCAGCCAAATCGCAAATTGTTGAAACTTTTAGTTCAGTTTTAAGCCAAATTACAGGCCGGCGAACAATTTAACCTTATAAAATATGTTGGTTTTCTTTACTCTCTGCCACACTTTTGTTTGCTTTTAATTTAAACTAACACTTTCCGTTTGGAAAACTGGGATAAACTAGGAAAATAATTTCAAATTGTTGAACTTCCGTTTATTTTATATATATATTTTTTTTCTTTGCAATTTGTAATGAAATATTAAATGAAGGTACAAAACCTTTAACACTGTTACACTTGGCAAAGTTTTCTTTTTAAACTTTTTTCAGTAAAAAATTTTTTTTTTTTTTTTTTGTTTTCTTTAAAGAAAGAAAAACTTTTTCATAAATACTTGATTATTATAATTCTTTTTATACTTTTTTTTTGTTGTTGTAAGATAGAATATTGCACTTGCAATGTTGTAGATGATGATAAAGTTTTTTTTTTTTTTTTTTTTTTTTTTTTTTTTTTAGAGGAAGATAAGTAAGTAGTACAAAAAAAAAAAAAAAACTTACTTGATTACTTTATAATGTTAAAAAATCTGTTTTCTCGGGGAAAAAAGCGGGTGTTGGTTTAGGAAAAAAAGAAAAAACACAGTAAGAAAATTTAAGGCCACTAGTACAAAAAAAAAGAGCAACAACTGGTAACTTAAATATAAAAAAACAACAAACTTTTAGTAACAACTTTTTTGTCTATTTTTTTTTTTATTATTATTTTTCTGCTGGAAAACCGTAATCTAAAGACCGTGATCAAAAGACCAGAACGTTGTTTCCAACATCAAGGCAACGAAAAAGAAAAAACTTTAACAACATCAACCAGAAAATAACCAAATGATGATATGCTGATGTTTTTTTTTTTTTTTTCTTTCAGTTTTTTGTGTTTAAGGCGGAAGAATTTTTCTGTAAAAGTATTTTTTTTTTTTTCTTTTTAGCCAAGATTTTCTTTCTTATAGTTTTGCTTTGGTTTCTATGGTTTAGCCTCAAAGAAGGCGGTGAAGGACGTTGTTGCTTGCTTGCTGTTGATAGTTTTTGTTTTTTTTTTTTTTTTTTTTTTTTTTTTTTCTATTCTGGGGTTTTTAGTTGGAGATTTTAAGATGTTGTCAACGTTGTTGGGTTGTTGGAATTCCTTTGTGGCACTTGCTGTTTATATGTAGATTGTTTAGATACGTTTGATTGTTGTTGGAGTTTTTGCGGCAGATGTTGTCTGTTGATATCCAACAACATATTTGTTCAATCTTCTTGAAAAACTTTTTTTTATGTTAAGAAAAACTTTTTTTATATTTTAGGAAAATTAACATGTTTTTCTATTACAAGAAAATAAACCCACATTTATTTAAAGAGCTATTAACCGAATTCAATTTAACAAACTTTTTTATATATAAAACCGTAACGGTATTTTTGAAATTAACGGTTTCTTTCAAAAAATGTTTTCTTATTTCGTTATTAAATTTTTTCTATGTTTTTGTTTATAAATTGTAACATTATTATAATGAAATTTAATCTTGGGGAAGTTTTTTTTTTTTTTAATTTTGTAATTTTCTTTTTTTTTATAATCTCAAGTTTGAAACACGTAATTAAACGCACGCGATTTTGTTATAAACCACGCACAGGCATATCATCCATCTCTTCTTGTTTACTTTTAAAAAAAAAATTAATTTTCTTCTTCACTGGTCTTTTGTTTCCAATTTTTTTTTTCAGTTAACACGAGCGTTTTAAATTTGATGCGCTTATTTTTTTTTGTAAATTTGTTAAAAATGTTATTTATCTTAACGCGCTTTTCACAAAATTTGGCTTTAAACGTTACGAACCGGTCTCTAGCACTAAACTAAACTCATATAGGAACAGGTCATACAACCACTAAACAATACAAAATTATTTAGCCATCCTCTATAATAAAAAAATCTCTGGGTTAAAATACACTCAAACCTTTTTCAACCATAAACCATAATGTTGCTATACTAAATACCATAAGTTGCATCAAACTTCGTCCAACTTCTTTTATTTACCACTAAATTCATTTCCATTTGTTTCTCATTTTCTTATCTCAGAGCTATTTTTCACTCATTTGTATTTATGAGTTTGTTTTGTAGCTTTTGGTTTGTTTATTTATATTTCTATAAACAATTTTTTATTCTCTTGAGTTTTTTCTTTATCTATAAGTTTTCTCTCAGTTACTCATTTCCCATTACAACCTGTTTTCCTATTGGAATCTGTTATTTTTCACATTGTACCAGGTGAGTTTTTCATTAATATTATTAGTTTTTCCTGTCATTTGAAATACACTGCTACCTCTATATATTATGTATTCTAACATTTTCACAGATTTCCCCATTTGCGAATTGTCCAGCTGATGTTGTAGATACAAATTATTATTTTTTAATTACAAAGTCGTACCCCGTTTTGCGGCCTACTAAAAAAGATACAAAAAGCTTAATTCAGATTCTGTATGAAAAAAGTAAATAATTGCCAATAAATGGATTTTTTCTAGGACGGAAAAATTTTATATATAATCATATATAGTTTGATATAATTATATCTAACTCTATATATGTGGCCATATGTAACGATATATATTTACATACATCTCATACTTATGTTACGACAGTTTTTAATATAGCGCTATATATCATCATATATTTATTATAAAGGGCCCGCCATCTAACGTTTTTTTTTTTCAACTAGTGCTTATTTCGTGAATGGTAACACTTAGCTCATGTCTCATTTGACAGATAATTTGTTTTATCCTTCCGCTGAACGAATATGGTTGTGTATACGCTTGAACAACGCTGGGAAATATTGCGACATTACTTTGAAAATCATGGCAATGTTGCAGAATGTGTGCGAAAATTGCGTACGGATTTTGGAAGAAGAGAAGCACCGTCGCTGCGATTTGACACCGTTGGACTATTATTTGTGGGGTGCCGTCAAAGATAAGTGTTACTCCAACAAGCCAGAGACAATTGACGCTTTAAAGGACAATATTCGTGAAGCCATTGGTGAAATACAGCTGCACATAATCGATAATGTGCTTAAAAACTGGACCGATCGTGTAGGCTACTGCATGTCCAGCCGAGGCAGCCATTTGAATGAAACTATTTTCCATTATTAACCGGAAGGATTGTACTTTCAAATAAAAAAATAAATTTGAGAAAATATTCAGTAGTTTTTTTTTATAGCATTTTCAAAAAGAAAAAAAGTTATTTGGCTGACCCTTTATAACTGGCCATATGTAACGACATATATTTACATCTCATACTAACAGTGTTTAATATAGCGCTATATATCACCATATATAACAATAGGCCGGGCTCAGTGGTTTTCTCTTATGTTTTTCCATTTTGCGATTTTATCAAAAAAATTTACCTTTGTTATCATTTCATTATCATATCTATTATTATATATAAGTTGATCTTTTTTACCTCATCATTTATTACTGATACAGCTATGTATCAGATCATATATAAAGGGTGTTTTTTATAGAGGTATATAACTTTGAAATGGAATAAAACAGAGATGAATTTTTAAAATCGACATGAAATTTACTTTATTCGAAAGATAATCTACTTTCATTATAATTTTAATATGACTTCTGACATATTACCTCTAGGGCCGGCTCGGATGTAGTGTAGTCTGTAGGTTTAATTTTCGATGACTTTTTCCAACTTTTGCAGCCGTATGTTGGCAATAACGCGGCGAATGTTGTCCTCAAAGTGGTCAATCGTTTCGGGCTTATCCGCGTACACTAGCGACTTCACATAATTTCTGTTCAATTGATGAACAACATAATTTTTGTTCAATTGATGAACGAAAAAGTCTGTAATCATGGCTCTATAGCGGTCACCATTGACGGATAGGCATTGGGGTCTTCCTCTACGCTACGCTCTACAGCAGCAATGACTTCTTCTGTACGTCCTGTACGATGTCTCTTTGGATGCATATTATCATTTAGAGTAAACGTGTTGCAAAAACGTTCCATTGTTAATCGAATTAATTGCTCTGATGGACGATTATGTTGACCGTAAAATGGACGTATTGCGCGATACGTATTTCGAACAGAACCATGATTTTCAAAATAAATTTCCACAATTTGGAAGCGTTGTTTAGGCGTCAGTCTATTCATGTTGAAATGCCAAACCAAACTAAACACAAATCATTTAAAAGCTGACAAAATTTCGGCCAGTTAAAAAAGTGTTGCCAACTTAAAATTCTCTACCAGTATACAAAAACACCTTTTACTTCCATGTATAATTATATATAAGTACATATGTATAATGCAATAAAGCCAAACAAATTCAACCCCTTTTATTTAAAATTACCTATATATGGCATAACATATAATTTTATATAAATATTTGTGTAAAAAGATAAGTTAAAATAAAAAATCTTTCGCTTTTATCTATTATTATCAGAGAAGACAAAAACAGTTAAATTGAAGAGCTTATTGTTAAAACTCCATAAGCCACATATACAATTTTTTAAGTTTTCGCTGTTTTCTAGACATCCGTTGAATAAATTTTGAATTAAACCTTGCTTAACCACTTGTTACACGTATATAGAGTATAAAAGTCCTGTAATAGCCATATTTCCTAAATTTCTTCCATTTTTAAGAGGCGAAAACTAACCATGTGGCTTATAAAGATTTTACAATAAGTCCTTCAATTCAATGTATTGAAAGCTAAAATATTGTATAATAACAAAGTATGTAAAAACTAAATTTTTTTTTAAAAAAAGTTTAAATGAAGGGAATAAATAATATTTTATAAGTAAAAAAAGAAGAAGTTTAAGCCACAAAATCTTAAAAAAAAGCTATTAAAAGACCAAAAATCTTAAGAAAAAAAAATGTTAAAGCTTAAAATATCTATAGCGTAACGAACCGAATTGGATTTGGCCAAAAGAAAAACATATATGCTAAATTTGTAATTAACTTTTTGTATCAAAATTATTTGTCTTCGATCTAATAAGTAGCATTGTTGAGAACAAATTAAGCATCAAATTTAATTTGATTGAATTTATGGGAGACTTTCTATAAATGCAGATTTTGGAATAAAATTGCTGAAAATTCATGTTTTTTGGTACAAACTACACCGAAACTATAGTCAAATGAAAGAAACAAAAATGTCCTTTAATACAGATTTATTTTTACCCAAAAAGCTCATCATTAACCGCAAATTTTTAAAATTTTCTCAAATGATGTTATAAAAATGAAACACTGGACAATTAATAAATAATTAAAAAAAAAATACAACATCTACTGTTTTTCTTGCATCAATGGAAGCCAAGCCTGGCATGGTTAATCTTCTGAAGGCACCTCAAGGTAACATTATTTCGCAGTTTTTAAGTTTTGTTCTTTAATCTTTTGTCGCAAATGGTAATAGAATAAAAGACAAAAACGTGAAGTTCTGCAATTATATTGATAGTGTAAGGTTCAGTCGTTTAAGAAATAATTAGAAAACAAAATGAGGTTATAGCCATGAAGCACACTTCAGTGCGGATTTCCGAAAAATTTTATGATGATATTGTATCAAATTATATATAAATTTATTACATATAATTGTGCATTTCTCGGATCAAATTATAGCATGCGATCTTAAGGGATAAGGTTATGTACTCCATATTTTTATATTTTTATTCAAAAATCTGCAAAAAAAAAACATTTCACGGAATTTGCACATGTAAAGTTAATGCTCACTATTCCCCGTCTTCGCGATAGAAAAATTTTGATAACCATATTGCCCATACTAAAAACATCCGCCAAATTTTGGTAAATCGCGACCTAAAACAAATAGTAAAAAAAAAGAGTATTTTATAACTTCTTTTATGTCAAATAGTGATCAAAATATATTGATGTGACAGCAAAATTATTATATTTTTGTGCAAAAACCTTAAAAAAAATACATTGCACTGAATTCCGCGTGTATATAGTGCATGCTTCTTTATGTCATATACATCGTTAGAAGAGTCTTCAAAAAAGCTTTCATATGATGTGCATATCTTGGGTGTAATGGGTTAAAGTCGAAAATTTTCCCAAAAATCAAAAAAAAAGACCTTTCTAAAAACGGTCCAGCTCATGAACGGCGGCCTCTAGACCAAAAATACTTTGGGAATAATCATAAAACAAACTAATGCACATTTTCAGAGGGGCACTTTTTTTACTTTTTTACGCTCCATACAAGGCGAGTCGGTCTAATATACATTTTTCATCGGGATTGTAAAAAAAAAATCATACAGAAAAATCGAGTTTCGAGTAAAAAAATTGTTTGATCAATATACACTAACAAAAAACGTTAGTAGAAAAATTTGTTAAACGTATTGTAAATCAAGTATACTATTATTCCGAAAATTTTTTTCTCAAATTGTGTTCTTCAGCTAAAATTTTAGTTATACACAGCACATTACAAAATAATATGTAAAGTAATGTATCGCCTTAGGGATCCACGCATTACATTACACCTTACTTCAGTGATGAATTTTACAGGCGATGAGCCTAAAAGTAATGGGAGGACTCATTACATTTTAGGGGGTAAAGTAACTGATTACTTCTATGGTTACATGGTGGAAAACAGTAATTTGTCTTTAAATAGATTTTCATAAAAAAAAAATTGAAAAAAAATTGATAAAAAATATATTACAAATATTTTTTTTAATTAAATAAATAACGTGGTCATGCTGAGATTCGAATCTGGGGTCTCTGGTTCTTAACAATTAGTTAGGCGAGAACTCTACCAACTGCGCTACCGATACATATAATATTTGAGTGCTTAAAATGTAAATGAATTGTTGTACTTCGTATTTTCGTTCGTGATATCAAAAATATACACCTTACCCTCATGCTTACAAAGAATCACAAAGTAATATGTCTATAAATAGATTTTCTAAAAAGTATTTTAATAATTACTTAACGTTTATAATTCATGCAGTGTGAAGTTGATGATCGGTAAGTCATTATTTTATATTTTGAAGTAAAGTACAAGGTAATGAGGTATCATTACAAGGTAATCCATGAGTGTTCAGTGTGTGTGTGTATCAATATATACAAAAACAAAAAACCAACATGTCGGTGTAACAAGCGGGTTGTTTTTACATTTTTTCTCATTTATCTTTAGTGTAAAAGAGAATGTCAAAGAAGATAGACAAATAAAATAAAGACTTTGTAAATTTTTATTAAATAATTAAAATAAATTAAATATTAAGTTAAGATTTGGAATAGAAGATAAATTTATTTACTTGAATATTATTAAATATTTTATTTATTTTCTTGTAGCTTTTTAATATTTATATATTAATTTAATGGGACGAAAAGAACTCAAAGAAATAATATTCCATCTCTAGAAGACAGACATGTGGCAGACATGATTTGAAAAAATAGCGTGAAAGTTGAATATTTAAAGTGATATTTTATGTAAATTTACTTTTACAATAGTGTGTTTATTAAATAATAAAATCCGATTAAGAATATTTACGGAAAAGTTTTTTTGTATAAATATTTATTTTTTTTTCTTTAAATCTGTTAATGTTGTTTTTACTGCATTTTTTGTTGTTTTTACTACATTTGACAGTTAATTTTTAACAGTGCAATTGATGTAAATGCAAATGTAGTGTAAACCGTTTTGCACTGCAAATGTAGTTATCTTAGCTTCCATTTGCAGTTTATAATACTACGTACATAATTTTATTGGTGAAGAAAACCACAATTAAGTAGCTTTAAAATGAGGTGCCCATGACTCCCGTAGCTTAAGCCGTTAAACAGGAAATTGAATATTATTAACGACTACTTTTTTAAAAATTTTCGAATAATTTTCATATTTTGAAACACAGTATTTCAAGATCCGCTTGGATTTTCTGTCCTACGTTTGAATTAGGTTATATTTATATTTATATTTTATATATATATATATGATGTACATTTTCTATACCAAGTTTGGTAGAAATCAGAAGGGGTGGTGGAAATCGACTGGTTGAATTTATATGTTTTCAGTCATTAATTGAAGATTAGAATTTCTATTTCCACTGATATTTAGAAAATTAAAATTTATATTCACAAAATTCTATTTTAAATTTAGAACACATAAACTGATTGTAATTTCTGACTTTCAATTGATGTTATGATAGGTTCTGAATTTTCACTGGAAAATCTGAATTAAATATTACATTGTCTTAATTTCAAGTGAAAAATCTTAAATTCAATTTATGATTTCTAAATTTCAACATTAATTTTTTTTTTTTTCAACATTTATATAAACTAGTTTAGTCACTATATGAGAATTAATATATGAGCTTGAAGTTAAATATTATAACCATTGATAAAAAAATAAATTGAAAACATGTTTGATATGTGCAAGGTCCACCTCTGGTGGATATTCAATACACGTTTTTTGTTTTTTCCTCCTTTTTATTTTTTGTTTCGTTTATAAACAATACAGGGGGAGTAAACTAGACTGTACTTTGTCTTTTATACAAGTTTGATATAATTTTTATTAAAAAATAAAAATTATGTTTTTTTCGACCTATAATTGTTTAACGAAAATGAAAATTACTCAAGTTCGAGGCCATACTCTATATTTCTTTATTAGGAAAAACGTGTATTGAATATCCACAAGAGGTGGACCTTGCACATAACAAAAAAGTTTCCAATTTATTTTTTGATCAATGGTTATAATCTTTAACTTCAAGCTGATATATATTAGTTCTCATGTAGTGAGTCAACTAGTTTATATGAATGTTTGATGTTTGGCATGGGATTGTTACCGCTTTCAAAACGAGTTCTGATGATGGGAGCCTAGAATATTTCCGAAATATATCTATCAACACATCCCTGAAAGGGTCAACTAATAAATTTGTAAACAAAAAACTCTATAGATTATTTGTTAGGACAATATCCTAATAAAGAAATATAGAGTATGGCCTCGAACTTGAATAATTTTCATTTTCATTGCACAGTTAAAGGTCGAAAAAAACATAATTTTTATTTTTAATAAAAGTTATATCAAACTCGTAAAAATCGTTTAAAGTAGAAAATTCACGTTACTTTAATTTTGGTGATTTACTTTTCGAATTTTGGAGTTTATTTTGGGAGTTTTTTAAATGTTGGCAATTTTTTTACAATTTTAGTGATTTTTTTAAAAATTTTGTAATTTTGACGATTTGGTTTGAATTAAACAATTTTTTCCCAAATTTTTCCTAATAGTAAACAACATTTAAAAACTTTTTAATAGATGTGAATGAAACTATAATTGAAAATAATATTAATTAAATAGATATAAATTATTTTAATTGTTACTACAATTACATCAACACGATCGAATTCAGTTAAAAAACAAATATTTAAATTCAGACTCAATTTTAGTTTTTTCTGTGTAGACATATTTAATTTTTCGTTTGCATTGTCTCAAACAATTTTTTGATTATATTTTAAGTCAATGACTTCGAAATCTCTTATGAAATGATTTTATTTATTGCTTTTTGTCAAAAATGATAGCCGCCCATTTGCAGGCAAAAAATAATGAAATTTTAAGATTCGAACCATATAAAACTATTTCCTATTTGATCCAAGTCAAAAATAAATGTTTTTATATTAAATTTATCAATAACAAATTGTATAAAGTTTTTAAATTTGTCAAATCACATAGGGGGGCTCTAGCACCCTCCCCCCCCCCCCGTAGCAACGTGCCTGCTATACACTTTTAACATACATAAACGTAATGAAAGTCAAACACATTTTAGTTTTAAAAACTAGGATTTCTTTCCTTGAAAAATAGATTTAAATGATTAAAATCTGTCAAAACCGAGATTTCTTTTACAAATGACTGTTTTTTTACTTAAAAATAATGATACTGTATTACAACTCAAATAACTACAAATATTTAACAGAAGTTCCCTGCGTGTTTGACAATAGTCATTATACCTCATTACTGTGCCGTTTACCAAGACTTGGGTGCACTAATTTTTCTTAGCCCAGTGCATTTGTTTGCTTTTGTAGCTCTTTCCTTTGCTTAGTTACTTGGTTATAGTGTATTAACTTCATTTGGTACGTTTAGTATTAAAAGGCAACATATAAGTAGAATTTCTTTCCTAAGCAGGTGGAAATTCATGTCAGTGTAATAGAATAAGAAAGATATTACGATATTTTTTTGTGATTATCTGTGTGGTGGTTAATTAGCTATTAATTTTAATGTGATTATAATGATTTCTTTCCTATTCTTTTACCTACGAAAGGTTAAGTGTGTGGAAATAAATGTAATTTTAAAATGAAATTGTTTACGATAATCTTATTAAATGCCTTCAATTTATATTTTTCTAAAGAAAGATTTTAATTTTAAATAATTGATTTCGATAATAATATTATAAAAATGAAAAAAAGAATTTACTGAATAAGCGTTTATGTAGAAAAGATTTACATGCGCAAAACTTAAACATTAAATTTTACAGAAAACTTTTATTTAAATATTTAAATTAAAGAAAAATTTATTAAAAAGTAATTTCCTTAACATTTTTAAATTTGTGATAAAATATAATACTAAAGGGTCCGCCAAATAACTTTTTTTTTTTGAAAATGCTATAAAAAAAAAAAACTACTGAATATTTTCTCAAATTTCTTTTTTTATTTGAAAGTACAATGCTTCCGGTAAATAATGAAAATAATTTCATTTAAATGGCTACCTCGGCTGGCAATGCAGTAGCCTACACGATCGTTCCAATTTTTAAGCACATTATCGATTGGGTGCAGCTGTATTTCACCAATGGCTTCACGAATATTTCCTTTAAAGCGTCAATTGTCTCTGGCTCTTTGGCGTAACACTTAGCTTTGACGGCACCCCACAAATAATAGTCCAACGGTGTCAAATCGCAGCTCCGAGGTGGCCAAACGACATCAGCTCTGCAGCTGATAATGCGATCTTCAAAAACAGGGGGCAAAACATCGAGTGTAGCTTCGGCGGTGGTGGCACGTAGCGCCGTCCTGTTGAAATCAAATGTTGCCAATATCCTCCTCTTCAATTTTTGTGAATAAAAATTCGTTCAACATGACGGTGCTTCTCTTCTTCCAAAATCCGTAAGCAATTTTCGCAGACATTCTGCAACATTACCATGATTTTCAAAGTAATGTCGCAATATTGCCCAGCGTTGTTCAAGCGTATACACAACCATATTCGTTCAGCGGAAATATAAAACTAATTATCTGTCAAATCAGACATGAGCTAAGATAATGAGGATTTATGTATCCATAGACTGAATAAATAAATAAAATTGAATTGATGTGTTACCATTCACGAAATAAGCACTAGTTGAAAAAAAAGACGTTAGATGGCAGACCCTTTAAATAAAAATGTTGAAAGTTTGATTATATTAAATCAATGCACAGTAGAGCAACACTTTTTTGTATAAAGAAAAACTTTTTTCAGAAAATTTGAGTTTATTGTTCCGATTATTGTAGTACTGGAGTCAAAAGTTATGTGATGCGAATTTAGGAAAAATTTAAAGCTTTACGCATGCGCGGCTCAGTAAAATCGAAATAAAGGCATTGAAAAAAGAAAAGAGGAAAAAAGAGAAAAAAGGAGAGCAAAAGAATTAGATGAAATTTGAAAAGTTATCAATTGGCAAACATGTGAATTTCGTTTTTTACTAGATGCCTTGTTAAAAATATGCACTTTTTTATATTTTATGTTCGCGGTATTTTGTTCGAATTCTTATTACCAGGGAACCAGAAATATGCTCTAAAAACTGATTTCATGCCCATAAAAAATGCTCTAAAAAAAGGAAAAATTTGCTCTTAAAACAGAAATTTCTTTAAAAATCTATATTTTAAAGCTTATTTCATACAGTTGGACTAACTTTTGTGCAATTTATTTATAACTAGCTTAATTTGCAAAAATGGTTTGCAAAAATACGCAGTTAAGAGCAAAATATGCAAAAATATGCTCTAATAAATCTATGCCAGAGTTCTTCAATTGTTCTGAAACGGATAAATATCTCATCCATTTTTCATTAGGACGCACAGGAAAAACATGATTCAGTATATTACTGGCTGTAATTTTTGATCTCGCACACCTGCAATTATAACTAAACTGGAAAGTGCACTCAGGGAACTTCTGCTTTAAAAATATTTAGTTGTTTGGGTTGTAATACAGTTTCTTTATTTTTAATGTAAATGTCAGTCATTTGTAGAACAAATTAAATTGTTTACTAACCTTGTAGTTCATTTAAAAAACAAACCACATCAAATGACTGTTTTATGATTTTACATTAATTTTTTATAGTTGTTTTTGTTATTTAAAAAAATAAATGTTTGTTTATTTTTTACTAACATGTGGTTAATTTTTACTACAATTGTTAGTAATTTTTTGAACATTAAAAAACAAATGACAATGTTAGTTGAATTTACTGAAATGCAAATCGTCCTTTCTGTAAGTGAAATTTCATTTGTTTTTAACTGCAGTAGTCTTTACCTACATAGTATTCTAAGTGTGCCACATAAATATGACATAGTCCAAATTTAATGTTGGTAGCTCTTACGGTTGTGGAAATATCGCATTTTAAAATTTGAAAAAAAAAAATCGAAAATTTAACAAAAATAATCGTATAAAATTGTTTATATCACTTTAACGGTTAAATCTACTGTTATATAAAATATATTGGAAAATATCACAAAAGCTGTCGTATATAAACGTCTATATATTAGAAAAAATTCGCAAATTTAACAAAAATAGTCGCATAAAATCGTTTTTATATATTTAACGTTGGAAGCTAAGCAATTCGTTGTTAGTATATTATTATTTTTTTTTTCTTGGTGTCCACAGTTAGACAGACAAGGTAACGGAACTGACCGTCTTTAACTTGGTAAAGTCCAGAACCAATACTTGCTCTTGTAACTAACTAAGAAGATTCACGACTTCCGACCCTCCGGGGCAGGTGTAGCAAATGTGAACAACGTTTTATCTGTTCTTGGGCCAACCCGACATATTCGGGGAATAGGGTCAAGCAGATTACGGCACTATTATGGCTGGATAGTGCAATAGGGATGGTAGCGGAAGAACCATTAAAAGTCAACGGTAGCGCCCATAAGCTTCCAGGAAGCCTACGCCTGTCCTTAGTTAAAAAGGAGTGTCAGGCTCCACTAAGATCTTCTTTGTCCTTACATGCATCGAAGAAATCCTGGCAAACTAGCCAACAAAAACATGAATAAAACGCAAACAGAAAATAATAATCTCCCAGGAGGTCACAGACGTTTGTCAAATCCTCCCGCTTTGGCGGCAAGCTCCCCGTAGGGTTGCCATTCGTACTGTTTTAAACAGTACATGTACTGTTTTTTTGAAAAATGTACTGTTTTATTCACAACACCTAAAACAGTACGCAAAAGTACTGTTTTTTTGGATTTGTACTGTTTTTGTACTGTTTTTTTTTTTTGTATATTTTACATATTTTTATATAAACAAGTTTTTTAGCGTGTACAAAGAATATATATTTTTTTAACCATGTTTTTTTTCGTATGTACAATAGTTTTTTATATAAATTTTTTGAATCTCCCTGTATTAATTCCACTTCGTTTCTTTGTACATATATAAGTTTGATTTGTTTACTTTTCAAGCAATGGATGTTTGTAAACACAATTTTTTTCATGACACTGCCCAATGCAAAAAGTAATGGCGTCCAAACTAATAATTTTAGCCAATTTGACGAAATTGAGTCAATTTGATGAAATTTAGTCAATTTTACTTCTTTAGAGGATGTAAACTTGACGAAATTTTGTTGATTTGAATAAAGTTTGTTAAATCTTAAAAAAAAATTGACAAAATTTCGTTAAAGATTAACAATAAATACAAAAATGTACTGTTTTTTTTTGAAAAGTACTGTTTTTTTTTCATCAATGTACTTTTTTTCACTTTTCAAATATGGCAACCCTAGCTCCACGTGTCTGCGAGGGAGCAATTCATGTTTAGACAGTATTTTAGAAACCTCTACAAACAAACTTTGAGGCCCTATGCTCCACAGGGAGTTAAGCGGAAATTAAGAAGAAGATATTATTTTAAAGCTTCCCAGTAAAAAATTTTCCTGTTTTTAGAAGCAGGATAAAACAAATGCGCTGAAGTAAGTGCTTACTATTATGTTGTTCGTATAAAAATAAACAAACAATTTTGTTGAGCTTACTGTTTTCCCTTACAATGATGCAGGTTGTAAGCAGTTTACGTTAATCCCTTACGAGGATGCAGGTTGTAATGCAGAAAGTTTCATGTCGTGGATTTTAAACGATCTGAACCAGTTTTCCCGAGTGATTTCCGATTGTGTTTGGTGTTTTCGAGTATGTTAAAAAAAATAATTAGTCACTTCACTGTTCCTGATGCTACCACGTGATGCGGTAAAACAATAAAATTGTTATATTATGTCTAAAATTAATGTCTGTAGAATTTGATGTAAAATAAATTACATATTATTCATATTATTGCTTTTAATCGTAATAATGTAGACATGAAATATGATTTTACTGAAAGCCATGAAATCACAGCTTTTTGTAAGCGCTAAAACCCGCGCTTATTTTGCCCAAAAGTAATGCTTCCAAGTGGGAATTCGCCATATAAAAATCATGGCATATGTAAGCAGGTTTGTAAGGGATTCTATTTGGCATACTCCCTTACAAACCTGCTCGCAGGTA
This sequence comes from Delia radicum, assembly GCA_021234595.1. NCBI lineage: Eukaryota > Metazoa > Arthropoda > Insecta > Diptera > Anthomyiidae > Delia > Delia radicum. The sequence continues at coordinate 31,342,603 of CM037853.1, forward strand.
AGCAGCGTTTTTTACTGGGTTATGTTATCGCGCGTTAAAAAAAAATGATTGTTTCGTGATAAAATGATTTTTTTTTTCAAATCGTCGGTTGAAACCGATGCATTTCAAAATACTGGCTTTATAGAATTCTTAAAAAAAAATATGTTAATTACAAATTGTTCCACTATGCCGTACCATTATATTGTATACAAAAACAATTTTGGAATTTTTAAAAAAATTTAATTGAAATTTTTTTTAAAGTACTTCGCCGCACTCAAAGACTTGAGCTAGAGCCGCCACTGACAGTGGAAAAAATTCGACTCTTTTTGAGCAAATTTGCGTACAGCCCACAGTTGCAAACGAATTTTAACTTCTTAATAGTATTCAAATAAAATTTGAAATATTCACTTTTTGCTTTCACTACACAGAGAGAATTCCTTATACGAGTTTTAATGAATTTAATTCACTAAACTAATGAAGGTTTCCTCACAATGTAAATGAAAAATTTCCTAATCTTCATTAAAAAACTTCATAGTTTTAATTTAACTATTTTTAATGGAACTTTTTCATTAGTCGTATAAAATTTTTAGTAAATAATATGAATTTTTTTAAATTGTATGAAAAACTGCATTAATTTAATGAAAAGTTTGAATGGATGAGTTCCAGTGACATTTCATAGATCTAATGCAAAACTTCATTGATATTATGCAGATAATTCTCTCAAGGTACAGCATCTTTACCATATTGCTAAAATCGTCGAACTTTTCTTTAAACAAAAGTAAATTCCTAATGTTTGTAATAAATTTGGTACTTCTTTCCTCATGTTTTTTAGTTAAAAAAGTTAACAAATTAACAAATTTTTAAATAAATTTATGTAATTTTTTTTGCTCTTGAACAGCACATTAATTCTTTTTCTTAAATATTGTAAAGTCGATGATGCAGAATATCCCACAAAGACCAACGCGATTGGAAAATTTTTAACGATGTTGTATGAAAAATAGAAAATCTCTACTTCCAACTAAATTTGTTTATACAAAACAAAATAAAAAAGTGACCGCAGATTTGATAACGGTCATCAATAGTACAGAAAACTACTTAAAAGTTGAGATACATTTTATTTATATTCCACATTTTATAAATTTTTTATAACAAAAATATTAAAAAAAATTATTTTATTTCGCTGATTTTGACGATTTATTATGAACACAAAATAAATTACTTTTAAAAATTTGTCATGATGTGGAGTTTAGTCAGTTATTTTTTAATTTTTAAAATTTTTTTTAATTTTTTAATTTTTTCAAATTCATATAAAACTGTGGGCTATAGTAAAATTTGCTAATAAACAAAGTTAAATTTTCCCCACTATGCTGTGGCGCCCTATGACCAAAATTTTCGATAACTGAAAATATTTCTCAAGTGATTTACTAGCTTTAGATTTTTGTACTTTTTTTTCTATTTGAATATCCCAGCCAAACTTTTGTAATGGGTGCGATAAAGTAATGCATTAACTTGTAACGTATACTCCTTACCTGTATCATTATTATCCAACAAATAGTAATGAGCTACCGATAATGGGTTACATAATGCATTACTTTGTAATGTATACTCCTTACCTTCAATATTATTTTGAAGCATAAAGTTATGAGTTACCAATAATTGGACACTGATGGGTTACATTTTAATGATACATCATTACCTTTTACATTATTTGAAAACATAAAATAATGACTTACCGATCATCAATTACATAATACATGAAATATAAGCGCAAAACAATGTTTAAAGTATTATTTTGAACAACTATATTTAGACACATTACTTTTTAATTTTTGAAAGCATGATGGTAAGGTATATATTTTTAACATCACAAATGAAAACTCGAAGTACAATTCATTTACATTTTAAACAACCCATTATTATATGTGACGTTAGCTCAGTTGGTAGAGTTCTCGCCTAACAACCAGACGTCCCAGGTGCGAATCTAATCGCGACCAAGTTATTTAATTAAAAAAATATTTCTAATATTTTTTTGTATGAAAATCTATTTATAGACACATTACTTTTCCCATCCCGGTAACCATATAAATAACCATATTCTTTACCCCCTACTAGGTAATGAGTCCATCCATTACCTTTAGGCTCATCTCCATATGGAGATGTGTTATGGACTACATGGAATATGTGTGCACAAAAAATTAATCAAATTTGCAGAAAGTCGGTCAATTACATAGTGGATGTAGCATGAATCTCATGATATTTAAAAATTTAATGGTTAAGTAATACCTCATGTATCATGGTTTGGGGCGCTTTTTGTTTCGACGGTATGGTTGATTTGGCATTTCCAAGCATCAGAATGAATTCTTTTTAGTACATTACAGTATTCGAAGAGAAATTGTTGGCATTTATTGAAAATAGCAACGAAGAGGAATTCATATTCCAACAAGTACCTCAGTACATGTTAGTCGACAGACGATGGAATGGATATCATCTAAAAATTTAAAATATAAGAGTATTGGAGTGGCCTGCGTGTACTCCGAAACAAAACCCCATTGAGAATATTTGGAGAGTATAAAAACCCTTCGAGTTTATGCAGAAAATCGTCAATATGAAAGCGTTTTTCATCTAAAAGAAGCTGTTGTTGATGCGTGGAGATCTATAACGAAAAAACTTCGAACAAATCTGATAGACAGTGTGTCCGATCGAATATTTGAGTTGATTCAAAAAACTGCTGCTTTAAAATATTTTTCTGAAATTTTGATGTATTTATAGCTATGAAACGCTAATTGAGTTTCTTGTTCCTTTTTAAATAGTAAAATAAAAAATAAATTAATTCTTTTTTGGTAAAATATTATTAATTTTTCACTAGCTTTACTTTTATGCCGGTTAATCTCTTCTACTTTTTTTATCATACGAAATTTAGTGAAATTAATGTGCAATTACAGTTTTGCAGCGCAGTGTATAAATTTGTCTACGGCCCTGTTTTGTCCTCCAACATTTTTCTTATCGACTTTTAAACAAAATTTTATTTATTCTCGATTCAAAAAAAGCCGAATAGCACAGCTTTCGGTTCTTTTTCGTGTTAATGCAATTTTGAAATACTGCTCAATTGAAACTTAAATCTAACACAATTGAAATTCTCTTAACAATCCTATATGGAGCAATTCCATATGAAAACGATAAAAATTGGCAAATTTTTGGACGACCCCTCTCCGATTTTAGAATAAATAGTCTCAATCGATTGCCCAGCAAAAAATAATGTACCTACATATTTTTTTTTTTTTTATAGTGACTGGTTTAGTGGTGGTGTGCACCACTGTCATGTGACAAAATTGAAGAATTCTTCATAAGGGACCTCATTGAAAGTTGTTTTAAAAAAAACTACTAAAGCGATCGCAACGAGTGATAGCTCGTTGGAAAGGTATTGAATCAGGCTTTAATTGAAAAATAAAATTTTCCTAATTTTTCTCAGAAATTTACCTTTTTTCCCATGAAAATTAAATTTTCCCATGAAAATTAAATTTTCCGATTTTCCACAGAAGCTCCTAAATTTTCCGGCTAATTTTATTTTTTTTGGATTCCTCATAATTTTTGCTTTAAGAATCAGCAATAAAAAAATGGGCCCCGACTCCTTGTTTGGACAGGAGAAGAGCATTTAAGAGACCACCTTGTTCTCATTGTTTTTATATTTTTTATAATTGAATTATTTTTAATTATTTAACAAGAAAAATTAGGAAAATTTTATTTTTCAATTAAAGCCTGATTCAATACCTTTCCAACGAGCTATCACTCGTTGCGATCGCTTTAGTAGTTTAAAACGACTTTCAATGAGGTCCCTTATGAAGAATTCTTCAATTTTGTCACATGACAGTGGTGCATACCACCACTAAACCAGTCACTATAAAAAAAAAAAAAATATGTAGGTACATTATTTTTTGCTGGGCAATCGATTGAGACTATTTATTTTAAAATCGGAGAGGGGTCGTCGAAAAGGTGATCGCTTTCATATGGAATTGCTCTATGGTGGTATATGAACATTAAAGTGTCCCTTAAGGTGTTCTACAAGTTTAAATGTTAGAAATGTTGAGACGCTACCCTCTAATTTTTTTGTATTTGTCTTGAAAATAAGTCATGTGAAATTTTACGCCCTTACGACCACGCCTTCCCTACCCGATAGGGCCTTAAAGATCGAAACATGCGTTTATATGGGAAAAAGGGATATTTTTTTTAGTTTTTGCAATATTCGTTTGCAATATTGCTATAGTTTTTACTCCAGATGATAAATTAATCGAAATTAAGATAAAATTATGTATTCAAAAAGGTATAAAAATCCAAAATCGGTTAAGAACTACCCCAGTAATAAATAATGCCCCAGACCACTAATGTACCAAATACCACTTCAGCAAGAAATTTGAGCTAAAATTTTAAACGTTTTTAAAATTGATTACTGAAACATAATTTTTTTATTTAATACACTCATAATTGTGATACATAAAAGAAGTTTTTTGTTTTAGATGGCGTTAACCTGTCCTAAGGTGATGTTTAAAACGAACAAAATTTTTGGGGTGTTTTTCAAATCTCCAATATCAAATTTTAACAAAATTTCTTCAACAAAATCGAAAAAATTTAGATATTTGTAATTAAACTTGTTTAAAACATCTAAGAGATTAAAAATAAAAAATTTTAAAAATATCCCCCAGTACAATTGGGTAGGGCAACGATTTAAATTTTACGGATTTCGAGGAAATTGTGTTTTTTAGTAATAAAAAGGCTTATTTGTTGCCATAAAATATTTTAAATCAAAAATTAGCTACTTTTGTAACTTTTATAGTTTTATTATATAAGCATTACTCAAAGTTAAAAATAAAAATATTTCGAACATTATTAGCCCATGTGGACCTGCGACCCCAAGTGACCCCAGACTTATTTATTTCAATTTTCAAAAAACGTTAAAGATTTTCTAACTACTTTTGAATTTTAAGAAACGTGATGTAAAAGATAAGAACAGAATACTTTTAGATTATGTGCCAACAATTTTGGATATATTGAACAACGTTAACCCGTACCGTGCCGCATTCAGATCCAAGGAGATACTGTGAGTTTTTATATATATTTGAACAAAAAGTATTTTAATTCTTTTTTTACAAACCTGGCTAAAACCATTCGATAAATCCATAAAAATATATTCTTTACTAAATTAACCCTAAGATGACTTGAACATAACACATGTGTAATTTTGCGCTTCTACGACAACGCTTTCCCTGCATCATCTAGAATATTGCAATATTGCCAAAAAGCAGCAAAAACTAAAAAAAAAATATCCTTTATTGAACATATATGACCTCAAATGACTTTATATATGATCATGAATGTGTTCATATATGTTAATTAATGGATGCATATATTGCTCATTTACTTCAAGACTGTCATAAGTCAAAAAATTCGATTTTTAAATTATGCAGCTTTATTAATTAAACAAATTAAAAATTTCATATTAATATCTTATACACTTTTCGAGATAGAAGATAACATATTTTATTTTTTCTTTAAAGTGGGTGCAAACAGTATATATTTTATAGGGAAACTGTGCTACTCGCGGGTCTCTCTATAATTAGCGAATTAGCACACAACTGTCACTAAGAGAAAAATACATTAAAACTCCCTATATATATTAAAACTCCCTATATAAATAGAGAAAGGGTCGATCAAGTCAGATATGGATTAAAAACTTTAAACTCGTTTTCTGCAAAATCGTGTTTTTTGAGTTATTTCAGTCTTGCAGTAAATGGGCGATATGTTGATTTTCAAACAGTTAGCAAAAATATTTTAATTTATATTAACAATAGTTAAATTTAATTTCTATTTATAGAAATTAGACATTAAACGTGGGTTTCAAATCCACAATTACCTCACCATTTTTCTATCTTTCTCTCTCGCTATTTATGTACATAATATAAATCTCAATTCAAATCTTGTTAATTGTCCTACAGAAAATCCGTTAAAAACATTTTCTAATTAAACAACATGTACCACCAAACTAACTTCAACTACAAAAAAAAAAAAAAAAAATCAAATTCAAAAAACCGTTGCATACAACAGCATCTACTAACTACTGCATTTGAACACCAAAACGATACAAAAAAAAAAAAAATTGGTCATTCGATTGGAATTTTCATTAGTGTATAATGGTCGGTTTGGATGGACTATGGTTTGGTTTTTGGTATTAGATTTTTAGCTTTTCTGTGTTTTGTAACTAATTACAACAATGTTTGTGGTTTGTGCATTAACACATTTCGATAGAAAAATACAATTATTTTTAAGTTTTCCCCCGTTAAAGGTTTGTGTTAATAGTGCGAATTTAAGGTATTTACTTTAAAAGTCGCTGTTGGTTAGTTGGTTGGTTGGTTATTGTCGTTACGCATTGATTTCATGGGATTTTTTTTGTTGGTTTTATTTTGTTAACACAAAAAAAACTTTTTATTTGATTATTGGGTCTTGTTTTTGTTTAAGCATAATAAAAATAAATATACACTATGATACAAAAGAATTAGGAAATGAAAACATTTTAGAGTATGAAGTTGTATCAGGGCGTAATAGGCCATATAAACATTAACCGTCGAAACTTTTAACTTTGTTCGACCAGAAATTTCAGTAATATGGGTCTATCACTCTGGGTTTGCTTATCAAATAACCGCATTTAAGTGCTGTCATTACGTATAAATCATTTTTTTCCAGCAAATCTTTTACTGAAATTGTGTTTTTAGACGAAATTTTTGTAATAATTATTCAGCACTAAACTAACTCTGAACTAATGTTTTACTAATTTATTTAGCTACCAATATTGTGCTGATAAGTACTTAATGGCGTTTTCTTTTCTGACAAAAAAATGTTGCATTTTTATAAGTGACATTTAAATAATGTTGTCATAACCCTCTTAATATGTTGCCATATTCATAGTCACAATAAAACATGAATTTATACAAAAAATGCTGCCCTGCTTTAGAACAGCTGATTTGTGTATAAAAGAAAACAAGTTGAAAAATAAAAAAAAAGCGGCAAATTGCAAATTGGCATTCAAATTGTTTTTAATTAATTATTTTTTTTTTATTTAAAATGGATCCAGGAATTGATGCAAGCACAATATTTCGCTCCTGCAGAACACACATTTCCTCTTCATCTGATGATGAGGAAGAATCCATTAGTACCCCAACAACATTGTTTACGCATATCACTACAGCAGCTTTTTCCATTTTAAGCAATTTAAATGTATATTTTTTAAAATTATTATAATTTATAAAACAAAATTTGTTAATTTTTGTCTTTAAATATTTTTTTTTTTTTAAACAAAACTATAAAATCAGCTGTTTTATAGTGCAACATTTTCACCCCATCATTTTATAAAGGGTGAAAATGGCAACATTTTTGCATGTTAATAGGGCGACATATTTTTAAAAGAACGTGATTCCTTTTTAAAGTGCTGTCAATTTTTTAGAAAAGAACACAAAAAGTGCAATTTTTTTGAAAGGACAAACAAAATGTTACATTTTTTGCCAGAAAAGAAAACGCCATAATATTATGTACCTGAGTGACGTAGATGTTGCGGCATGTCAAAATGTAGTAAAGCCGAGGAAAATGATACTAAAAAATAAAACTCTTATAACACATAATCAAAAATCAATCGTGGAAGAAGTGTATGCATAAAAATTGTGAATATAAAACAAATATATTGTGTTGACTCCAGTTTGTAAAAGTAATTGTATATTATTTCTATTAGACACAACATAAAATATTTAATTTTTTTTTTTTTTTCTTCCAATTTAAAACGAGCTTTCAACCTTCGTATATTTACAAAAATAAAGCAAATCAAACATATTAGCTAGGTTGATACTAGTATTTCGATCTGGCTAAAGATCTCATCGGAACCCGAAGCGTTAGAAAGCTCCATAATAGGCAGAACTTTAACAAAAACCTATTAATCATCAATTTTGCTCCATTCTTGTCTTCTTAGTAATCGAGCACGTGGTTAGGGTGTTTTCCTAACAAGCATCATGACGTTACTAAACTTTGAAGACCAAAACTGTTCTATTTATATAAAAAAAATTTTAGTGTTTACTCTGGCTCAAGTAATATTTTTTCAGTTATATTAGTTTTTGGTTTTTATATACATCGAGATTATTTTTATGTAATTTTTAATTTATAACGAGCTTTCAACCTCCGTATATTTACAAACATAAAGCAAATCAAACATATTAGCTAGGTTGATACTAGTATTTCGATCTGGCTGAAGATCCTATCAGAACAAAAAGTTTTAGAAAAGCTAGAGCCTCCATAACAAAAAACCTATTAATCATCAATTTTGCTCCATTCTTGTCTTCTTGCCTTCTTAGTTATCATTATTAAATTTGTCTTCTTAGTAAATTTAATAAAGATAAAATGTCTACTTGTAAATTAAATGTTTATAGTGATTATTTATGGAGTGTGGCCAAATCGCAAACAAATATACCTACAGGTACACTAGAAAAAAAGCTAAAAAAGTCAGCAAACAATTTTGCTGAGTCAACAAAATTTTAGTCTGGAGGGTGCTTGCAAAAAAAGTTGCCAATGTCAACAAAATCTTTTGCCAAATATTAGCTAACTGATTTTTAGCAAAATAATTAAAGATTCGGCAAAAGTTTTGCTAACACTTGATGAAGTTGATTAGAAATTAAAAAATCCTTGGGGAAAGTTAACAACATTCTTGCTGAATATTAGTAGACTAACAAAAAACTCAAAAAAATTTGTAGAAATATTATACTTTATATAAATTATTCGCTAAAAATTCTAAAATTTTTTGTGATTCTTTAAACAAAAATTTTGCAATAACTTACAAAATATAAAAATGTTCATACTCCCACATTGATGACATGAATTAATGTAATATCTGAAAATAAAGGAAGACAAATGCCTTAGATAATTCTGGAAATTTATATGACATTTTTGCAATAATGAAAAGGAAACATAAAACATTACATAAGATGTGTGTCTTTGTCTTTCGCTTCAGACTGTCTACCTGAAGTTATATTTGTTTGCAATTTCAAATAGAAAATCTGACCACACTACATTAATTACCATTTTAAACATTTAGTTTACAATTGCACATTTAATCTTTATTAAATTTAAATACTTTATTTTGTCTTTAATTTAATTACTAGACAATTATCTTCATTTTTATGTCTCTATTACAACTTGACATGCCGCGATATCTACTTCATTCTGCGTATATTTTTCAATCTGGTTGTTGTCCACACTGTTAATGTGCTTATATGCTCAAGTTTTTAAACAAAATAAATTAGTAAAATATTAGTATAACCTTAGTTTAAAAAAGTTAAGTGCTAAATAAGTACAAGTAAAATGTTATCTGAAAACATAATTTTAGCAAAAAATTTGCTAAAATTATTGATTTACAAGGAGTTTTACTAACTTTTTTACTAACCTATATTTTTCACTGTAGTGTACAGGAGTAGAACAATGAAATTGAAAAAGGTAGAATTTTAATAGATTTTTTTTTACAACACACAGAAAAGGTTTTTGTCAAATAATTTTCATTTCAACTTTTGTCAAAAATTAAATAAGTGCAGAAATTGAAACAAAAACGTCAAAATTTAAAAGATAGCTAAAATTGAAAACAATCTTAAAAATTAAAAAAAAAAAAATCATAAAACTAACAAAAAATCGCCGCATTTAAATAAATCGTTTTTTTTTTATTTAAGCGATTTTTCCTGTTTTTAAAAATTGTTTTCCAAATTTGGCGTTTTTTTTAAATCGTCGTTTAAATTGTTTTTTCTATTTAAGCGATTTTTTTTTGTTTTTAAAAATTGTTTTCCAAATTTGGCTTTTTGTAATTTTGTATTTTTTTTTTGCAATTTCCGCAATTTTGAGGATTTTTTAAAAAGTTTATTTAAATTTGGCGGTTTTTTAAAATTTTGTAAATTTTTCAAATATTAGCGATTATTAATTTTTGTACGATATTTTTAATTTTTAATAAAAATTAAAATTGTTTTCCTATTTTTAGTAATTAAATGTATTTTATTAATTTTTTGTTCAATGTTGGCTTTTTTTTATTTTGAGAGATTTTATTTATTTTTTTTTTAATATTGAGATTTTTTACGACGATTTCTTACTATTTTGGTATTTTGGTATTTTTTTCTTTTTTTTTTATTTTGTAAGTTTTTTAGGTTTGGCGATTTTTACAATTTTAGGAATTTTTCCCAAATTTTTGTCGAGTTTTTTTTAAAGATTTTATAGTTTCTAATAAAAATTTGTTTGGAATTAAAAACAATATTCAATTAAAGTCTTAATAGATATGATTCGAACCTTAATTGAGAACAAAATTAATTGAATAGTTACAAATTATTTTTTTAATTCATACTACAATTTCCTTAATAGGACCGAATTAAACTTTTAAATGAATTAACAAATATTTTTATTGAAACAAGATTTTATTTATTTCTGTGTAAGTGGATGATTTATTTTCGAATCGAGTTACGCGTTAATCCTCCTAACCTAGTACAACCAAAACTTGGTAGCACGATATTTGTCAAATCCCTTAATGAAATCGGCATTAAAATTTAAATTAAAAAATATATATTAATGCCGATCTCGACCGACTTTTCGATATCCAACATAAGTCTGGCTAAAAATATACAAAATTGGATCCGAAATTTTAATGCGTGGAATTATGTTTAAGGAGTCAAAGCTAATATTTTGAATGAGGTGACACCATTTTGGTTAATTTCATATATTTTTAGTTCGTAATTAAGTTTAATTGTTGTGATGATGAAATTTAACTACTGACAATTTAAATTATTGAATATTGATTAATTCCATTCCGACCAACTTATTCTCTGTTTGCATAGATTTTTCTCTTCATACTTTTTGGTCATAGTGCATACTCATATTGCACTCGTATTTACCACATTTATACGTAAAATACATATTGGTGTCTTTAAAAAGTAAAAATAAAACAAATAAAATATAGAAACTTTTTAAAACAAACGGACATTGTCTATTGAGTAAATAGGTATAGCTTGTTTAACCTGGCTGTATGAGTATTTGCTTCTCATTATCTACGGTAAAAGTGTTGCGCATGCGCAACACTGACAATAGCATCTCTATGATGATGACGACGACGATGACTACGAAGACCACGGCAAATGATGGTGGCTAAAACAAACGTAGATATTACTTCTTAGCTGGCTGCGGCTATAAGTACCCTGCGGGAAATGAATGGTCGATTGATCCAAGTGACTATTCTGTGGTATATAGTATTGGAGTCATGTCACGAAACTTTTGAAACCAAAACTGTGGTGCACCAAAAAGTGTTAATTTGGTTGAAATGACCAATCACGTGACTATAGTAATGGTGGCAAAACATTGACTGGTTTGTACCAGACATACTATGTAACTGGAGAAAAAGTAACATACCATCAAAGTGTTCCATAACAACTAGGGCCGGTGCAGTTGAAGTTGTTACTGGTCATTGAACTGGGTTCAAACCCATTAGCAGGGGATGAAAACATGACAATTAGTGCCAAAGGATTCAGTCCCTTGACTTTCTATACACTCATAGAAATAAACTTGTAACAATGGCAGAAAGAGCTACTAAAAATTATTTTAAAATTACCATGCAGAAAAAACTGCTAAATATCACATTTTTTATTGATTTTTGTATCTACTCATATTAAGTCAATTTTTTTCTGATTTTAGCAGATTATTTTGTTGCTTTTAATTAACTAAAATTTAGCTCAAGTATAACTAAATATTTGTAAATACAACAGATTTATTTTGCTATTCTTTTATAACTAGCATTTAGTAGAAAAATCAGCAGCTTTTCTGCAAGATCATTTTAAACTAATTGCTAGCACCTTTTTTTTTGCCATTTTTAAATGGCAAAATTGGCTATTTATAAACCCGTACATAATATGACAAACGGTGAATAAGAAGTGATAAGTTACTTGCTAATTACTTTTCGCATGTCCGGCGACATCTACCCCTTGCAACAGTGCAGTGGTACGTCACAGAACTATTTCATTCTTTTTTGCGTTTAACCAATAATCAGGGGATGCCTCCTACAAATGCAGTGCATTGTGTTGATATCAGGAAAATAGGTTATCAGGAGCAGGAAAGAGGGAGTAGTGGCAACTTTGTATCTCTCAGGAGAGACTCCTGCGGGAAGTATATTCCACATACGGCAAGTTTGACAGATAAACGAATTTTCCATGAAACGCTCTGTGCGATTAACTGAACAATCGACAACGGATATGATCTACTGGATAAGCGGGTGTTACGAACTAAAACCCGGGCCCTGGGGATAAGTTCACTTGTCTCGGTAGAACACCTCCCTTCGTAGTATCGATAGAACAGTGTTTCACAACCCATATTACATCGATGCTCCAATGAGTCAATAGAGTCGGATATACTACTGTCATTGATAAGCACCAACACCTTCCATTAAACACGGTCCTAAAGCTCCAAAATAGACTTTGAAGCTCTTGCCCATATATATGGGAGTTGTATTCTATCTTCGGTAAAGGTGGTATAAAAAGTAAGGAGATAAAAGTTGGTGAAGTAGTTTCTACAGCGAGTTTAAACTCGAAACGTGTTTATTCCAATGAACATCACACAGCATTTTCGTGCATATAACATCAAGAGTATCTGATTCCTCAATTTATACCATCCATATGCACAGATGACAACGTTGGCTCCACATCCCTGTGAGACAATATACAACATTGGGTTTTGCGAGCATTTAAATCATCCCTATTGCCACGACCCCACTCTGAGATTGTAGGCAGGTCCTGATTGACTGTGTCAGTCATAATCTGTCTTTTGTCCCCAACCTCAACAAGGCTTGGCCTACGGTCGAAGAAAAATGAGTGATAAATGTTGCTGGCATCTACGAAAGAGTAGATAGGGTTGGTTGAAAATCTGACCAAGAAAATCCTTAATAAAGATAAGACAAAGAGAGGGAGAAAGAACAGAAACTTGCTCCACACCTGAATTTAGCGGAAACTCATCTGCTGAGATCCCATTTATAACAATTCGTATAGTGTGATCTCTGAGAAAGTTCGAAATAAAATGAAAGAAGTCATTACCGACACCAAAGGCAATAAGCTTTGATACCAGTGCGCAGTGCCAGACACGATCGAACGCCTTGGAAGTATCTAGAGCAACCACTTTGTTTTCACCAAATCGGTGAATGGAGCGACTATAACTTTTCGAAAGGAACGCTAACAGGTGTCCAGTAGAACGGCTTCTACAAAAGCCATACTGTCGATCACTAATAAGTAAATTTGACTCTAGATAATTAACAAGATGGTGACTAACCATGCTCTCCTTCAACTTCGAGAGCGCAGATCATATTGCGATTGGGCGGTGATTTTCAATGTTACTAACCGCACCCTTTTTATAGATTGGCTGAACAGTGACAGCCTTTCAGCATGAGTGAAAGACACCCGCACGGTTTCCCAACAAAAATTGTTCTCAGTTCTACGATACGTACACCCACACAAGTCACATGATAATTAATTTACCACTGGTCCTGTTGCATATCACATAAATCCTAAAATTATCATACTTTTACACTACCTACTTCTAACTTGTCCCGTAGCTTATTCATTTCAGTCGGTACCGTGATAGGTTACCTTCGTCAAGTTGTACGCCACGGCACAAAGTGCTCCAAAGGTACCCTAAAGATATTATGTAGGTTAAGGCAATTGTAGTCAAAAACAAATGAAATTTTACTTGAAGAAAGGACGACTAACATTTCATTAAATTCAACTAACATTTGTCATTTTTTTTACTGTTCAAGAAATTACTACCAATTGTAGTAAAATAAACCACATATGTTAGTAAAAAATAAACAAACATTTATTTATTTTCATTTATAGTAATTAAATGTGCTAAAGTCCCAAAACTTATTTAACAAATTGTGAAAAGCAATCTGATGTAGGCGTGTCCCTATCCGGATTTCATTCCTGCCTAAGGAAATCTTCAGGGGACTTTGTTATTAGAATTTCTAGAGATATTTGTTATGTTAAATCACAAACTCAATGAGAATTTGCCACCGCCTATATCAAGCCCGTGTTAAAAGTACTGATCACTTTCGTATAACAGAACCGAAACTATGACAATTTCATCCACACAAAGTTCTAGTCACGTGACCATACCAGTGACTGGTCCATTTCCAGCAGGGCATTACTAGCTTAGGAAAAAGCTTTTGGAGTTTCTTTTTTTTTACATATTCGCTTCCTTAAAATTGTTGACTTTTTTCGTTTGCATTGCGTTGCTAATAGAAAAATAACAATGTAACTATGTAACGGTTAAGTGAGAGATGGTGATTGTATGATGGTGATGCCTTTTTATGTGTCGTTATTTGTTGTTGTTTCTTTTTAATTCTACTCGGTTAGTGTTGTTATTTTTATTTTTTTTTTTGTGGTGTGTTGCTGTTGTTGGTTTTGTTTATTCAATTGTTTTAAGGTTATGGTTTCATGCGTACATATATTATTGTCAATACTAACCCAATCAACAATTTACACATGCGCAAATATTTACAATATGTTATTTCAATAAACATTGACAAATATTTCAGTGGTTCATTTGAATAGGTTGTATCGAGTTAGTTTGGCTTCTAAATAAATAACACTGCGCAACTCGAAAAATAAAACAAGAATACCGACCATTGATCATAAATATTTCGGGCTCGCTGATTTTAATGGTGTACCCAGTTTTTTCACTCATGGGACAGATTATTAGCAAAATTGCATCAAAGTGTTGCATGTTCCGACAAAGTTTTGTATACATGAAATTTAAAAAATAATATATTTTATCTTAGTTTTTATGGTAGATACTCAAAAGGTCTTCACTAACATACGGGTATCAAATGTGCTTAATAACTACCAAGTAAATCCTCGGTTTTTCTCAGTTTTTTCTATATTTTATTATTTTTTTCACAATTTATCATCAAATTTAACAATGAATCAAAAAATTGTTGTGCATTAGCCAAAAGACAAATGTGAACAATTATTTCATGTAAAAAAGAAAACTCGAAGTGGGCCTAAAATTTATATGACAGCATAGCGAAATGAGGATAAGCTGAGTTCATCTTTTAGTATGATACGTAAATACCTAACAAAAAAGGTTTCGATATAATCATATATTACAACACAAAAATTAGATCCTATTGTATAAGTTATTCTGCAACCTGTTATTTGGAGTTTACTGGGTAGCTTAGCGCCTCAAAAAACAGCTTTTTGGAGTAGGGGAAGTATTTTTGTAGGCCTGAACCAGTTTATGTTATAATGTTTAAGTTTGTTATTTTGAAAGTTGTTTGTTGGTATGTTGTTAGAAAATCGATTCATTTACAAGTATTTGACTTTATTTTTGTCTTGGAATTTTTAAAAAATTCCATTCCTAGCAAAATCACGCGTTCTACTTTTTTCGCAGCAGGATCAACATTGTCATCCCGGAAACATAGTTAAGTGGTACCCAACAAACCTTTTCCTAAATAAAAACTTTTTGTGGCATTTGAAATGCTATGAGGCTGCGAGTATAAAAAGAATGCGGAAATGTGAGCCGAATTAGAGAGTGGTACAAATGATCTCACTTCGTAATTTTCAGGGTGCGAAATGAGAAAAAGGAGCAAGAAATCGCTTAAAATCGCCTTGGTTTAGTAACGCCACTAAAGCTCAATTCAGGTAAGACCTTTAGCGTGTAGTTGAAGGGAAGTCATGAATTAAGGGAAGTCATCGCCGACACCAATAGCAATTAGCTTTCATACGAGTGCTTTATGCCACACACGATCGAACTCCAAAACTTGTGAAAGGACCGACTGCAACGCTCCGAAAGAAACTCTGATAGGTCTCCCGTAAAACGACCTCTACGAAAGCCATACTGCGATCAATAAGTAGTGAGTTGGATTCTAGATATTTAATAATATGGCAATTAACCATGACTTCCATAACTTTAGAGAGCGTAAAGCAGATTGCAATTGAGCAATAATTGTCAGGGACATTGGCAACCTTTAAATTTGATGGAAATATATCCGTGCGGTAAGTCATTCTAAAGAGGTTTTCCAAGAGATTCGATAACGTCGAAAAGTATTGCATCAGTAGCAGTGATGGCACACCATCCGGGTCCTCTATTTTATTTACGTCGATATTTCCAAAAACCCTTTTAACGACTCGAACGTAAAATAATATCTTACGCATAGAATGTGATAGTCTTTCGAGCTGGGGCAGTGGTGGTTTTTTCCGGCAGAAGTTAATTTCCTCTGATATATTTGGGCAAAAAAATGGATCACTCAGAAAACAGAAACCTCGGTCGCAGCAACCTTATTAGTAGCCAATCAAATGATTCAGATGATCACACACAGAGAAATAAAGTGCCAACCGAATTGAAAAGTGTATATTAATGATAACAGCCTATGAATTCAGTTAGCACAAAAATATTTACATTCGATTTCTGATTATTTTGGGTATTGTGCGCCCCGCCCCGGTAGGCTAGTTGGTAGCGTGATGGCTTATCAGTGCGGGGGTCGTGGGTTCGATTCCCACCAGAGGCACTGGTCTGTTTTCGCTACAACGCGCCGAAGGCCATAGTAGCTAGTGCTCGGTTAGGGTAATAGTATATAATTTGTAATTATTGGATTATTAATTAATAAAAATAAAAAAAAAAAATATTTTGGGTATTGCGACTAGAATTTAGTTGAATTAACTGAACTTTGTTGTGACAACAAATGTTTAGTTGTGCCAACCGTCTTAAATTATTAATAACCGAATCTGAGTCATAATAACCAAATTTCAGTTGGCAAATAGTTAAACTTTTCTCTGTGTGCACCCAAAGTAATTACTGAAGTAATTACAAATTAGCTCTAACACTGATTTACTTTACACTGAATGTCCCATGGTGTCAGTATTTAGCAAACTTTTTTGGAACTGGCTACCTCAGAATCTATTCCAGAACAGCTTCTTTTACCACCATTTGTATATAAATAATCGGTTTAAGAACAGGTTACTTGGAATCAAAAATAAAAGGGCTTTACTGTGCGAGAACCAGTTTTATAACTTGTTGTAAAACCGGTTCTAAAGCAATCTGTTCTTGTTTGGGGGTAACGAACCTGATGTAAATAGGATAAATTCCATACAAAAAGAATCGGTTGTAGAACAGAAATTAGAACCTATTGTATAAATTGTTCTGCATCCTGTTATTTAGATTTTACTGAGTATTTTAGCTCCTCGAGTGTTTTTGTGTGCCTGAACCAGTTTATGTGGCTGCATTTGAAACGTTTTGTGGCTGCATTTGAAACGCTATGAGGTTGCGAGTATAAAAAGAATGCGGAAATGTGAGCCGAATTAGAAAGTGGTGCCAAAGATCTCACTTCGTAATTTTCAGGGTGCTAAGTGAGAAAAAGGAGCAATAAATCGCTTAAAATCGCCTTGGTTTAGTAACGCCACTAAAGCTTAATTCAGATAAGACCTTTAGCTGGTAGATGAACTTGGAGTTTCAGTACCTTTAAACATTTTTATATACTGGGTATTTGATACTAAATGGTGGTAATATTAGTATGGTGGCTGTTGGTTTTTTCATAAACATTATTTTGGCTTATTTTTTTTCTACAAAACCCAGAAAACAATGGCTAATTCTGAGATTTAATCATGCGCGTAATATAAGCTAAGCATGCGCAAAAGCCAAAAAAATAAAACTGTCATACCACTCAAATGAAAAAATCTAGGGGCTTAAAAACAATAAGCCTTAAAATTTTCTTAAATCCTGAAATAAAAAACAATATTTCCTCACTGCATATTTTTGTTAGATTTTTTTTTTGTCGCTGTAATAACAAAATATTATTTTATAATTGACATTGACTATGGTGGGAATGCTGGTTATTACCAAAATTGAAAGTTTTATTTTCAGATTTTTCTCATTTACTATGAATGCTTAAAGCACAGATTTCTAATTATTTAAAAAATTAAAAAAAAAAAAATACTTAAACATTACTTGATTAAATATTTTATTATGCCTTGTGCATACCAAATTATCTCCTTCAATATTATCGTCATAATGATCACAATAATCGTTATTATTATCATTATCATCTGTATTTATTGGTATTTATCCTTTAAGTTGTTGGGTTTTATTTTTCTTCTTTTTTTCTTGAACTTTTGTTTGTATAAAGAAGGATTTACACAATTACCTTAAGAATTCAACTACAATTAAGTGACAATTTTTGTCTTGAAGTTGTTGTTAGTGTTGTAGTATTTTTCCTACGTGATTACAATAATGCGGAGTGTGAGCAAGTTTTTAGTCGGGCGGTTTAATGTTTAACTTTAACTTATTAAATATATTGACCACTGGGGTTTTGCGTTTTATAAACAACAACGACAACAGTGGAGCAAAGACTTGAATTATAAGATTTATACTAAAGTTTGTAAAAAAAAATTGTCAGTCCGTGTGTCAGTGTATAAAAACTCCAAAAAATGTCATAATAGCCATCGCTTTCGCAAAAAAAAACGAAATTTTTGTTACTTTTACGCAAGTACTTGTTGTTTGCATATTAAATTCATATTTTTAAGCATGTATTGTTAGAGTTTTATTAAAATTCCACTAAAGACACTATAAAGTAGAGGATGTGCAATACATACGTAAAAATAAAATCACTGTTTTAAACTCTTGGAGCGTTTGTTGCTATTTTATAGATTGGTGGCTCGATAATTGATTCATTCGCATTCATTACACACATCCTCTACTTTCTAGTGTCGTTGCTTCAACTTAGGTTGGTTTGGGTTTTTCTTAGGACACTAGAAAGTTATGTTCTCTATAAAGATAATGTTATTCAAGTATCGAAAGAATCATTCAAGTGTCTTTGCTTTCTTAACAGCTGCAAGAGTTACTTCACTCCCTCTGATCTTCTTTTTATTTGCCATACCTGTATATTGCCGAAGATGGAATATAACTTCTATACATGCGAAGGAGCTTTAAAGTCAATTTTTTTGATGCTGAACTGTGTGCGATGGAGGTCGTTGGTGCTCATTAATGACAGTAGGCTATAGCCCTATTGATTCCTTTGAGTTTCATCGACATGTGGGTTGTTTGTCATTGTTCTATCGATACTACCATGGGAAGTTTTCTGTTGAGAAAAGTTAACTTATCCCTGGGACTCGAGTTTTTGTTCGCAATACAAGCTTTTCATTAGATCACATTCGTTTGTGGGCGATAGTCCAGTGGATCGCACAACGCATTACAGGGAGAATTCGCTCATTAGTCGAACCAACCGTAACTGGAATAAACTCCTCGCAGACGTCTTTCCCGACACGTGCAATTTAGGGAAATTCAAGTCAAATATTCATAGACACCAATCACTCTTTACTCTTCTCATAACCTGTTTTCCTGATAGCAACACAAATCACTGCATTAACAGCGGGTATGCCGCGAGTAAAAAAAGACTGCCAAATATGAAGACGATACAACCAAAAATATGTTGATCCAACTTTCAAAGTCTATTATCTTCATAATTTGATTTTCTTATTTTAAATAACTTGTCCCATTATTCACTGTAATTCAGCAATGTTGACTGCAATTAACTTAACATTTTCCCTTAAAGGCCACAAGTCAGTGATCAGTGTTTGAGTGTATTAAACTGTCGGTGTGAGAGTGTGTGTGTGTGTGTGTGTGTGCGTATCACCAGTCCTCCAATAATCGTTATTGTCCTACGAACTACGTGAAATAACTATGATCGTGTGTTTTAGTCCATAATACGTTTTGTTTTTGTCGTCCGCATCATCAGTTGTTGAGTTGTTATAGTGGAATGTTTAGACCAACATTTTCCAAGTTCTATAAAAAACCGCACCTTATGCTCTATAGTAGTAGATGCAACTTGTCGAATAATGAAGGGTTTAATGCTATTTTTTTAAGCAGCTAAGATTTTTGTTTCCCTTTAATAACACAAGAAACATCGAAAAAAATAAGATGGTAGACGAACGAATCATTCAATTGAATTGAAAAGTAAAGAAGCTTGCAGCAACAGCTAACACAAACAGCAGCACACGACATTCTGTTGGAAATTGTTTGAATGCATACTTGAAAAACATTTTACATGCCTTTCCTTCCTGTGTGAGTTAAACGTACAAATATACAATCTACTCTACATACATATTCTTATATGGATATAGTCTATACAAATATACATGTGTATTATGCGTATTGTCAAAGATATTTTAGTTTTTTTTGCTGTTGCTTATAGTACTTAAGGGCGTTTTGTGTACCTACAATCAGAACTTAAAAGAGATAATTGTATTTGGAATCGTAATGGAAAAATCTTTAACATGAAAACGGAATTTATTAGTGTCCGACCGAACAGTTCGGCCAAAAAACTATATTTTGTCGGTTTTTTGATATCTAGAGGCAATGATGACAAATATTGGTATTGGCAACATGTTTGTTGAGCCGATTTAATTCGATTTTGTGTATAAAATTTAAGAGAAAAGCCGAAGTTTAGCTATAAAGTTAAAAGTTCGGCCGTCGAACTATTTCCGATTTAGCCGAACTTTCTGAGGCTGAACAGTGAATTCATTGCTTAAGTACAGACTTTTCTTCAAATTTGACACTCAAAATATCATCTAAGCAGTCCAATAAACATTTTTCCATCCGCCAAATTTGTCCATAATGCTTTAAATTACCGAATACAGACCAAATGCATTTTCTGGCCGTACTGTTCGGTCGGACACTAGAAATTATAGTCTGCTTTTTCATAAGGTTATTCTCTATTTTAAGTAAGTCAATTGAGTTGCGTCCTCTGTAATTAAGTCAATTTAGTCAAGTTCTTGACCCCCGTCCTAGGTCATTGTCACAAATGCACTTTCAACACATCAGAATATGGCGCCCAAATTATAACTACTAATATTAAGCAAGTACCTATGAGTCGTCAATAAGGCCAATTATATAACTCAGAATCTGTCTATGATCAAGTATTCAAACAAATCTAAAATTCTCTTGCTAACAGGAACACTGATTAGAAAACTTAAAATGAGCTCGCAGACACCCAACATAAGTTTAGTTTTATGTTGGCGCCCAACCTACACCCCTCTCTGTTGACTGCGTTTCTTCATGTCTCCCGGTGTATTTATATCTAAACTTGATTTGATCTCATTCTATAACTCCACAAGGATTTATTATTACTTCAAGTTTTGGAATATGGATAAGCAAAGGTTGATATGTTTTTGTCGTACATTTGAACAACTGATATCGCACACCTAGTTCAAAAGTGACTGAACTCAAAAATTTATTTTTCGGGTTTATATGCTGAAGCTATGCACAATGCACTTGTTCATCTATAAAAAAAAATATCAGTGCATTTTGTTGTTGTTAACTGTCTTTATGTTTTTATTGGTATAACATTGTAAATATTTTTTTTTCGATTTCTGAAAAATTAAAAATTTTGAGTTGAGTCACTTTTGAACTAGGTGTGCTTAGTCTTAACGAAATTGTAGAAAATTTCCACTTCAATGGTCATTCCATCAAACTATTCAAAGAGTACATGGGTTCACTGAATTTCAAGTTGAGAAAGAAAAGACACTTTCATGCACAATCAATACCATGAAGACCATAATAAACATTTTATCCATCGAATTTCGTTACTATTTCAATGGCCATAATTAAATGTTAAAGAATAACTTCGCGCAGATGTTTACAAATACTGGTCCCAGAGCCAATTTCAACGATACGATTTGAATTAGAATTTAGTGTTCAATTGAGCAGTTCGACCAAAAGAGAAGGTATTCGAAATTTTTATATTTTATACAATATTTTTTAGTATGGCGAAGGTTTTGGCGTCTAAGTTCTAAATTTGAAACTCAATATTGCACTTAAATGCCCACTCTTAATGTTGCAAAATTTTTCTATGATGTTTTTTAATTTTTTTTTCGTGATATTTTACCGAATATCGACCATTTACCGTTTGTTAAACTATCTTTTCCGTCGTATACTATCGCAATTAACGCCAACCTAGGCATTTACGGAGATAAGAAGATGGAATTTTATATGTGAGTTTTCAAAGATAACCCTTATTAAAATAGTTAAGATATATTGCGAGGACCCAAACTTTTACCGAAAAGGCAAGGCTAAATTTTAACGGACGGATGGATTGGTTTTCATCACAATTGGGAATGGATTTCCCTCCATCGCAATTGGGGAAGAGTTTCTGTCTTGGAAATGGATTACCATTTAATAAGCTTGAGGATTTATACCCATTTCTCACACTACAAAACTCACATTTGGAAGGGATACGCAGACATCATACTCGGGAAATTATACCCATTCATGACAATTGGCACTTGATTCCCATTCATTACAAGTGGGACGAATATCCATTCATCTATCATAATGGATCCTAATTCATTAAACCGGGGAATAATTGTGAGAGGTTTCTTCACTAAGCTTGACTATATATAGATTTACATCCATAAGACTTGGGGATGGATTCTCATCCATCAAACCGGGGACGAAATTCCATCCATATCCAATGTGGAAGGTTTCACACAATTATGCTGGATTGATTACCACTCATTACATTTGCGGTTGGGAAACCATCCACTGGATACGGATTTCCATCCATCAAACCGTATAAGGTTTCACGCAATTATTATGGATGAAGTTCAATCTATAACACGATGCATCCTTCACACCCAGAAATTATTTCCATCCACGAAAATTCTGAATGGTTTCATACAATTTTGATGGATTGGTTGCTATTTATCACACTTAGGGATGCAGTTCCATCCATTACAACTGTGGACGACTTTCCAACGATTACACTTGGGTATGGATTCCGTCACTCACCCCTAAAACAAAGTGAAAAAAACAACTTCATCCCATCCACAGATATGGAAGGTTTTACACAATTGCGATTGATAGAATTCAATCCAGAGTTGGATTCCTATCAATCACACATCCGTAAAATGAGAACACTAAATAAACTTAATTCCTCGTGGACCTTTTTTTTTACATATTCTGGATGTTTTATCGAATTTTTTAAATTTGTTTGGTGAAGAAATATCCTGCATTCATTCAACCACTAAAGTCAGTAGTTTACAACAAAAGCATTGTTTGAAATTTAACCGAAGAATAAATTCTTTTCCACCACTGACCACACAACAATAAGATGCAGTAGCAAATATATAAATATATTTATATGTACTATAAATAAGTATTTATGTAGGACTCAAACATAGTTAAAGAAATAGTTTTGTTTGTTAAAGTTGATGTTTGGTCAACGGTTACAATGTTGTTATTGGCATATTTTAAGGTCTTCAAAGTGAAGTGAATATTTGTCATGAAAATTTACAACATAAAAATATTTATGTTGTCTGTTTCGATGGTTTGGGTTGGTTGTTTAGTCGGCTGGTTTAAGGACTTGAATACTTTGTATGCGACAAGATATGCCAAAATCAACCATGCATCTATTTCTCGAAAGGTACTCTGGCCTATGTGCGAATATACTGCGTTGCAAAACTATAATTGCACATGATTTTTGCTATTTTTTCTAATATTACAAGCATTTTTTTTTTAACTTATAACTGTTTTTAAGAGTGTGATAAATGATCTCTTATTATGTAAAATTTAAGTGATTGCTTAATGGATTTAAGAGAAAATTGTTTAATAATATTTTGTTAATGTTTCATAACTATAATTAAATATAACGGTAAACAAAGAATAATAGCAAATAAAGAAAAATAAAAGAATTATTTTTGTTTTTTTATGCAAATAATTTTGTTATTATCTAAGTGATTTTGAAAAATATCAAATGTCTGCCTCTTTAAAAAAAGGATTAAATTTTCGGGAAATTGTTAGAAAAATACATTGATAAATAAATAAATATGTGGTTGCCACAAAATTTAATCCGAGTGCTTATGGTAAAAATAAAACAGCCGGCACGAAAAAAGGTTTCTGATCGGGACTATGCCAGAAACTCAATAAAGAGTCTCAATCACATAATCGATGAATGTAAGGTAAATGTGTCCTAATCAACAATAAATAGGCTCTTAAAGGATTCCCAGAGAATTATCCCCAAAAGCTGATGTCTGTGCCAAGATTATTACCCCGCCACAAAACTGCTCGACTTAAATTCGCAAACCTACTGGAGAAAGGTAAGTCCATAATCGCTGTTGTTGGAACACGCATAAAAAAAACCTATTAAAATAAAGCAAAAAAAAAAAGCTACTAAAATTAATTAAAAATGAGCTTGCAGAAAAAACTGCAAAAATTATCTGATTTTTTTTACTAAATATTACATTAGCAATATTTTTTCCTCAAGTACTACTGAATATACACATTAAATTAATTGAAAATCAGTTAATAAAATTACTACTAACTTTTCGTTTAAAACAATTGTATTTTTTAGTTTATTTTCAACTATTAAAGAAATAATTTACAAAATCGATAAAAATATATCTGTTGAATTTACAAATATTTAATTATATTTTAGCTAAATTTACGTTAATTAAAAGTAACAAAATAATCTGCTAAGACCAGCAAAAACATTTACTACATGTTTGTAGACAAAAAAATCAATTAAAAATTCAAAGTTTTTGAAGTTTTTTTTACTTTTTTTTAATGCAAAAAAAGTCTGCCCTCATGAAATTAGTAATCTACAATTTTTAAACAAAAACTTCTCTTGCTTTTTAACAAAATAAACTATTATTTTTTGCATTCTACTTAATTTGAGGCAAATATATCTAAAATGTTGTTAATATTACAGTTTTTGTTTGCTATTTTGAATGTACAAATATTTAGCAAAAGCTGTAGCTAATTTTACAGAATAAAATGCCGTTTTCAATTAACTAATATTCACATCGAATATATCTAAAATTGTAACATAACATATATATTTTTTCTGTTCATATTTTATTAATATTAAGCAAAAAAGTCTGCTAAATTTATCATGTTTTTCTGCAAGATCATTTTTAACTAATTGTTAGTAGCTTTTTTCTGCTATTTTTATAGATTTATTGCTATGAGTGTATTAGTGTTTAAACACAAATTTCTTTTAAAGGTGATTTCTGCTGATGAGAAAAAGTTCAATATTGATGGTCCAGCTGGTTTTAACAACTACACTCAAAAAAACAAGTTAGTAGAAAAGTTAGTAAAACATCTTGTAAATCAGGTATACTATTTTTCAGAAAATTTTTTTCTAAAATTATGTTTTAAACTAAATATTTAGTTATACTTATTCAGCACTTAACTATTTTGAACTAATATTTTACTACTATTTTACTACTAATGTTTTACTAATTTATTTTGCTAAACAAATTGTGTTTATTAGCACATCAATAGTGTGAACCAGACTGAAAGATATACTCAGAATGAATTAGATGTCGCGGCATGTTACGATGTAGTAGTGACGTGGAAAATTATACTAAAACGTACAACTCTAGTAAGACATAATATAAAAAAATCAACCATGGAAGATTTGTGTATCTGTTTTTCATACATAAAACAAAATTATGGATTAAAACAACTTAAATTTTGCGTCGTCACCGGCTTGTGAAAGTAATTGTCTATAAATTAAATAAAAGACAAAATAAAATATTTAAATTTAATAACGATTAAATGTGTATTTGTAAACTAAATGTTTATATATATTAATAATCTTGTGTGGTCAAATTGCAAACAAATATGCAATAGGTAGACAGACTAAAGCGAAAGACAAAGACATACATCTTAGTTAGATTTTTCTGTTTCCTTTTTCTTATTGCAAAAAAGGGTTGTATATGTTATATTTTTTTTATTTTTTCGTTTCGTTTCTATAATTCAATGCGGCATTTGCGTTCCTTTAAAAGATAGCATATTTTAGGCAATAATTGATGTAAGTAGTTCAAAGATAATTTCGTTTATCTTATAGAGCAATTCCATATGAAAACGATCAAAATTGGCAAATTTTTGGACGACCCCTCTCCGATTTTAAAATAAATAGTCTCAATCGATTGCCCAGCAAAAAATAATGTACCTACATATTTTTTTTTTTTTTTATAGTGACTGGTTAAGTGGTGGTGTGCACCACTGTCATGTGACAAAATTGAAGAATTCTTTATAAGGGACCTCATTGAAAGTTTATCTGTGCGCCTACCGGGGCGCACAGATAAAACACTAATTAGTTTTGTTATTCCTTTTTAAATATTAAAATAAAAAATAAATAAATAATTTTTTTGTTGAATATTATTAATTTTATTGGTTTTAATGTTGTATATGTCATATTTTGTTGTTTTTCGTTTCGTTTCTAGAATTATCTAAGTCATTTGTCTTCCTTCAATAGCTGCCATCATTTAGACAATCATGCCCTTTAGCAGTTGAAAGATAATTTTGTTTATGTTATATATAAATAATTATTTCTATTGGTGTCTGGCCTAACAGTTCGGCCAGAAAACTATATTTGGTATGTTTTTTGGTATCTAGAGGAAATGATGATACATTTTGGTATTGGAAACATGTTTGCTGAGAAGATTTAATTTGATTTTGTACATAAAATTTAAAGAAAAAGCAGAGTTTAGCTATAACGTTAAAAGTTCGGCCGCCTAACTATTTTTGATTTGGCCGAACAGTGAATGCATTGCTGAACTATTGACTTTTCTTTAAATTTTACACTCAAAATCGCATTTAATCCGCCCAATAAACATTTTGTCGAATACAGACCAAATGCAAAAACCAAAGGCCGAACTTTTCAGATATTACATTCATTCATGTCGTCAATGTGGGAGCATGAACATTTTTATATTTTGTAACTTATTGTAAATTATTTTTAAAATAATCACAAAAAACGATTTGGAATATCATCAAATAAATTAACTAAAGTATAATTTTTCTACAAATTTTTTTAATTTTTTTCTGTCTACTAATATCCAGCAAAAAAAAACTTTTAGCAAGGATTTTTTAATTTTTATTCAACTTAGTGTTAGCAAAACTTTTGCTGAATCTACTAATTTTCTTGCTTAAAATCAACTCGCTAATTTTCCGCAAAAGATTTTGCTGACATTAGCAATTTTTTTGCAACCGCCCTTCTGACTAAAACATTTTTTTGCCGACTTTACTAACTCTTTTTTTAGTGTGATATTATAGATTTGCAATGCAGTGTATGTCAAGAAAATATTCATTGTATATTTAAAAAGAGATTTTGTTTTGTATAAAATCTTTATAACGACATTCATAGTATTATTCAGTGATTCCAAAAGAATGGTCATCAAAACATTAGAAAATTCAAAAAAAAAAATCGATTCTTTTCTACTCCTCTGCTAGATAAAATATGTAATTAAAGCATAAATTCCTTGTTTTCCTTAAGGAATTTTGTTGCGTTAACATCGGTTTTGTTAAACTAACAAACCAAACCATATGGTTGGTTGAAAATCCCACTTAAATCTTGTAAAAAAAATATTTATATTCGTTTGATTTAAAAAATACAATTGAAAAAAAGTGTGGAAATGTTTTCTGTTTCTATTTTTTCGTTTGCTTTCAATGCTTTAGTTTGATATTTCGTATTCCCAATTTCCATTTGAATGGTTTAAACTGACCTTCTTGGCACTTAGCATATTGTAATTCGATTAGTTTTGGTTGCAATTGCCAAAAATGGTAATTTGTACAAATTGCAATATGGAATAGTTGTTAGCTAAGCTTAACTAGCAGAGTACGTCGATACATACGTACATGCAGATCAGCTTAAATAAGCTAAAGCTAACGAACAAACCAAATGAATGTGCCATTCTCCCCAAAAAGAAATAAAACCGAATATTGCTTATATGTATAACGGGACCAACGAGTACAAATGGCGAACCACTTTGCCTTTAGAAAGAATTGGGGTGCCTTATAATTGCGACTGAGTTTAATGGATTTAAGCTGAAAATGGATTTAAACTGAAAAACTATACACTTACTCTTCACAAGCGTAGTCAGAGCCATCTTGCTGTACGCGAAAGTACACACTGAGAAATTAGCCATTTTGTAACTGAAAGTACGTTACTACAACTAAACTCGGATGGTACAACTGAATATTGGTGTTCACAACGAAATTCGGTTAATACAACTGAATTTTAGTTGTAACATCCAAAATATTCAGAGAACACAATATGGTTGTACTAACCAAATGTATTGGTTATATCCACCAAAATACACGTTGCGATTAACACAGAGAGAATTCCTTAATGAAATTTTTCACTAAACTAATGAAATTTTCTTCGCAATGTGAATGACAAATTTCTTTAACTTAATAAAAAAAGATTCATAATTTGAATGACACTATTTTTAATGAAAATTTTTTATTAGGCGTATGAAATTTTTAATATATAATATGAATAATAATAATTCTCTCAGTGCAGTTGGCACTTTATTTTACTGTGTGTATAATGGACATCAATGAGAAGAACTGCACTTCCAATATTAAGCCACTTCAGAAGATACAGATGTTATCTGCTAGCACAGAGAAAATTTCTTGGACGAGTTTTAATGAAATTTTTTCACTAAACTAATAAAATTGTCTTCGCAATATGAATGACAAATTACTTTATCTTAATAAAACAGCTTTATAGTTTTAATTAAACTATTTTTAAAAAAAAAAACTTTTTCATAAGTCGTACGGAATTTTTTATAAATGATATGAAATTTTACATTATATTTCATAAAAAACTGCATCAATTTAATTAAAAGTTTCAATGGAGAAGTTCCAGTGACAGTTTATAGATATTATGCGAAAATTCATTACTAACATGCAGATAATTCTCTCAGAGTAGGAATCATCATTTTCATCAGAAGCACATTAGCTAAGCCAAAACAATTAAGAACAGTGTTGTCGATAGAGTCTATAAAGATTCGGCTGAAATATAGGACCATTTTGGTCATGTTAGTCTACCATGAAAAGCCGCGAGATGAATTCTCGGGGCATATACTCGCTAAATTATATTACGCACCATCCGTATAGTTTCCAAAAGGTTGAAAACTGCTAGATAGAGAACACGAATTCTGTGTGGGAAGTAACTTTTTAAAGTCCAGGCTTGGATTTCTACACGGATGGGTAAGAGTTCGATGAAATGACTGCTTCTTTGTTTGTTAAAAATGCTTAAACCTCCCGAATAATAATACCGTATTTTAAGCAGATTTATTAATACCAAGGGATTTACTGGGTATACGGCCAAATAACACTCAGCCCACAGTATAATCAACAGCCGTTTAATGCGAAGAGTACACCTATTTCGAATGGGTCGTGTGGATCCAGTAACTTGTGAGGCCACTTTAATTTCAGCTAATTCTTAAGTTCCCGCACAAGTAGCTTTTCAGCCCAGATTGACCTGTGGATATAAGGAGTTATTATGGATACGTACACACCTCTCTCACAAACCATTTCATGGTACTATCAGAGTATCCGAAGGAAGTGAAATTGCATTTCATACTTCATGTGTAGCATTTACTCACCATGGTGATGTTACCTAGGACGGCGCACTTTCATCCCCAAACTCGTCTGTAGGACCACACAGGTTATTCTAGGCCTTCTAAGGATGTTTTCTATGAGGGCTCACTTCTCTTCCAAGTGCTTACCATAGTTGCGAGCAGTACACTGTAGAATATGGAACTGCATATTTCCCGGCTGAAACAAGCCAAATTAATGGCCAAGGGTCTGTAAGGATAATTACAGGTCATCAAAAGTAAGTTTCCAGGACCTCGAAAGATACTTGCGGTACCAACAACGTTTCTCACAATACTTCTAAGTATACACTCAGGAACCTAAAGGATGTTGGCAGAATACTCACAGGAATATAAAGGAACTCTAGCTGGAAATCCAATGATGATGTTTTAAGCTTAAAGATGATCTAAAAATAATGATATCGAAATAACGTTCAAAGATATTCGCAGGTGCTCGTAGAACGACATAACCTTGAGGTATATTCCCTTGACCAAGAAACGTACTCGCAAGATCTGACTAAATACTCACAGGAGTTCAAAGGATACTCGCAAGAACATAAAAGGTACTTACAGGTCCTCCAAAGAAACTGCAAAGAATTTTCACAAAATATGAACAGTACCTCAAGGTACACTCGCGGCACCATAGAGGATATGACTTAATACTGCACACGTGCCTGCCAGAATGAGTGCTCAGAATGCAGAACATACTTTAAAATGAACGCTTCCTTAGCAGGATCTATAAAGTGAGGTTAGTAAAACTTATCTAATAGTCACGGCTGCTGGCAACTGACACATACATATTTGCCGCTCCGGTAACTACGTGTGTAGAGAGGATCGTCTTTATGTCCGACCTTTGAAAGCATTAAAGGTCCACTCATACGACAATATTCCAGCGAAATGTGTGAAGTTCTAGGGACTTCGGAGTAGAGGAAACTTCCGCCACAGGAATTCGTGCAGCATGCCTACATTCCAAATTAAGATTTTGCGCTGTAAAGAGCAAAAGGGTTTTACTTTCAATTCCTCATTACCAGCATTATTTTGAGTCCAGTTGTGAAACATTATCTTAGGAATCAAACCATCCTAATGTATTATAGTTTATATAAACTTTGGAATATAGCTAGAATTTTATAACTATGATATTATTGCTATGCGCTCAATTTCTTAAAAAAAAAATTTGTTGGTCCCATTAAAGAAACTGCATTTCTATGGCTGCATTTGAAATTTTTTATTGAACTTGTGAAGAAAAAAAATTTGTTAGTTTTACCCTGTTTTATAAGCATAGAGAACTTTTTACAACTTTTTTTTATATTTAGTTTAAACTTTCGCGTCATAAGCATATCTTCCTTATTTTTCACAAAATATAAGAACAAAAAAAAATTAAATAAAAAAAACAACCATGGAAAACTATTATTGGTTTCAAAACTTTTTGGTGTACTCGTATATGCGAATGAGGTTGTATATTATTCCATACATTTCACCCAAAATGTACAAAATCAGCGAATTATGCGCAGCTGTGCTACTGTGCTACTGTTTTTTTTTTTTTTTTTTTTTTTTTGTTTCTTCATCATTTTATATTAAACTAGGAAACGTAGTTTAGTTTAAGGAGCATTTCAATACGGCTTTTAGTCTTTTGTAATGCCTTTTTCGTAACAGAATGAAACGAGAAAAAAATATCGTTATTCGTTATAATACGGTTTGTTGTAGTAAATTGTTATTGTATCAGCTTCTGTTTTACCAATGTTACTGTGTTGCCTGCTACTGATGATGATGATGAGAAGAATTTTTATTATTTTTAGTTCCCTCGTTTCATTTGAACTGAGGTATATTGATGGAACATTCAAAATTTTATTGTTAAACTACGTAGATATTTGTTTATATTAGGTGTTGTGATTAAATTTGTGGTCTCGAAAATTCAACAACAGTCAAGAAGTCCCGTGTGGTTTTTAAGACAAATGTAATGAATTCGAAAGTATTCAAAAGCATTCAAAAGCATTTTCAATCGTTTCCATAGATTTGGTGGAATAGAAGATTTTAAAATGTCTTCCTTAATAATATGTTTAAGATATTACTCTTAAAAGAGGACGGAATTAAATTTTTCATCTAATATTTCCACTTTTTATTCAATAATGGCAATTGGATACTGATTTTATCGTATTGCTATTGAAATAATTTTTCATAACACTCTTGTCAAGTTTTTTAATTGGATTAAGAATTTTCTTAAAATATAAAATCATTTTGAAGTTTTCTATAACTTTAATAAGAAGAACAGAACTAATTTGTAAGAAATTTGTAATTATTAATTTTTTAAATAAAGCTCGACTAAATTTTTTTTCTTTTTCCAACACAGAAATAATTTTATTAGACTAAAAATAATGAAAATTGTCTGTAAGCTAGGTTAGGTTGAAAAAAGGAAGGAATTGCAAGTGAAGATACCCTTCACATCCGATTTATGTCCAATAAAATATGACATATACTTGGTCTAGGCAACGGATAAGCGTTTCGGTCGAGACCTTATTAAATACTCGTTCTATATCAAAAACTATAGCCAAAGTATACATATGTAGATCACTTGATTTCATTAAGAGCAGTTTCCACTGAACGTAACTACTCGTGCTCTGTATGTCGAAGCAGATCGCTAGGTATTTCATCCTTAACCATTTCATCTACGATTAGTTCCATAGTTTTCAGCAGAAAACGATGTCAGACTTAGCAGCCGTTAAGCTTTTGGATTCACATGGTTTACCTTCCCTGGCTTTTGTATGAAGACTATATTTGCCAGATATACGTCAATCAGAACAATGATCCGTTGCAATATAGCAGGGAAGACACCATCTGGTCCTGTGGCCTTGTTGATCCACATAGGGTCCAATATGTTGTTCCACTTTAGGTCCAACTTATTGTTACACATTGGTTCCAACTAGATGTGCTATATAGATTCGAGCGTTTTCAACAAGGAAGTGAGCTTCTATAAGTATTCCTGAAGATTCGTCCATCGAGTTCGCCCTTTTTCCTTTTCCATCAATTAGGGTTCCGACATGCATATGGGTCTTTTACATTTGCTAATCTTCGAGACGTCGTTTACACTTTCCTTCTGTTCACAGAAAAGTGTCCAGGAGTTGCGCTTTGTCGTTCGAATTTCCCCGTTGTATCCCCTGTACCTCCAATGATAATAGTCCCAGTATTTCGAATGTTTCTAACAACGTGCTCTATTAAAAATTCTGAAGACACCTCTTCCCATATTGAACAGCTTCCAGGTTAGCCAGAGCTTCTTTCGATGAGATTTCTTTTGTCAGAGTTGGCTGTACTCTTTAAACGATTTAATAAGGTTACTCTTTAATTTGTCTGCCTCCCCATTGATGTCATTCCTCTCCTGAAAATAAGGAGCGATACGACGGTTCTGTAGATTAAGGCTGAAGTTAGGACTTGCCTTGTTTCGGAACCATGTGGGTTCCGGTGGTGGCATCGCGTCCAATTAGAATTTCAGTGATTAGCTCCTGTGCATAGAAAATTGTAAGTCCAGATACCTTTTGTTTTGCGGTCCACGGTTCCTAAATTAGGACGATGTAGATCATACCTTTTCGTAGTTGTTCCATCAGAGTTTGTTTTGCCAATTGACTCCTGTGTAGGTTAATCTGAAAGGTCATTGGTTGCCCAAAACCGTTCGCCTCTCTTGATGAAATCGAACCTGTCAGATAAGGTAGTTCGCCCTAGTAGTTCTTCTTGGATCCGAATCTTCGACTTCCTGTGTTGGTTTTGAAATAGGTATATTCCATGTAGGGCTAGTTACACACCTCCATCTCCGACTGTGGGTCCGCTTGCCCACCACACATAATCACCAGTACTAAGTTATTTAGGCCCTGCACAGTAAATTCTATATCATTGTTCAAACTTTCCATGTTGGTTTATTCATCGGGAACTGTCCCTATCCAGTTTTGAGACCGGGGGGATTACAGAGGCCACTAAGGCTAAAGTTTGTTTTGTGTCATCCCTGTGCATGACAGTGAATTCACAAAACTATGTTAACCTTCAGTTCGTTAGTACGCCAGTGATTTCTGTTGAATAACAATTTATTTTGTCTGTAAAGTACTGAAAGGTTTCTTCACGAAGTGATAGAAAATTTTCTTAAGACTAATAAAATGCTTCATTATCTAGTATTCTGATGAAACTTCTTAATTAAGTGTATGAAGCTTTAAATAAATAAAGTATTATTTTCATTAACTTAATGTTTCAACAAAGATATTTCAGTACAGTCCATTAATTGTATGCAGAAGTTCATTAATATCATTCAGATAAATTCTCTCAGTATAGCAATAACGATTTTAGCTGATTATCCCAAACATTTGTTTTCACCATTTTATTCTGTGTCTAGTTTGAAAAGTGTTTTTTTTTCCAAAATTATGTTGTTCGAACATTCGAATTTGAACACATTTTTAATACCGTTTTAATTGTATCCTCATAAATTTATTTTTAACACTTTACTAATTATGCGGTTTTTAAAATAGTTTCAACCTTGTATTAAACTTTATATCTTAATGATGAGAGCTTATTAATCACATTTCTGACACCCTAACATGAACAATAAGCGATGCTTTGGAAAACCAAAAAATCACCAAAAAAAAAAATATTCTCAAATCTCTGCGTGTAAATCTCTGCTCTATATCATTATAAATTACCTACTGTCTTTAAAAATTAAAACACCACTTCAAAAATCTTCATACAAAAAAGATTATGCAAAAAGAATTCGTTGGAAAAATAAGGAAGCACACGAAATAAGAACATCAACATCATCGAGAATTCAGTGAAAAAAAAAATATATATATAAAACAAATTTTTAAGACCAGGTAATTTGTTCACCATCATATTACACACACACTCCGAAATATATAACCCTTATAATGGAGCAAAAAAACAAGACTTTAAAAGACCCACAAATACCGCCATTATGAGAGGGACTCATGCGATCGTCATCGTCATCAATATTATCAAATAAGCAGCAGAAAACTAAGAATTACCACAAAAACCCATACAAAAAGAGAAGATAACTTAATTAAGCGATATAAGTATCATTTTATGAACAACAAATACAGCAATTTAAAATGCCCTACATTAGAGGACAAACATTAAATTTTGCATATGATTGGTAATGAAAAAAAATTTAAAATTTTGGAAATAGGAAAACTTGTGTCTAAATCTATTAAAATTAAACTTGAAAATAAAGCTTTTTAGAAAGCTTAAGCTCTTTAAATGCTACTTTTAAACAACTTCTGAAAAGCTTTTATTATAAAATCGGACATATTAATTTAAATAATAAAATGGTATAAAAAATAAATTTTTTAAATTCCCAGCCCTAGATATCGATTTAGCAAATCGATGTTGTGCCATTGATTTTTCGATAGCTTTTGGCATGAGGAAGAAAAAGTTCCACTACGACATATCAAAAAAATCATTTTCGAGGCTCCAAAATTTAAATTTTTTGACTTTTTCTCAACTTTTATTTTTAAGGTTTTTTTAGTATGTAATAAAAAAAAACTCGGCTGAAATATTTTTTTTTTTTTTTAATATTACCTTTCCAAAGTGACATACATACATACATACACACCCAAGTTCGTCGTGAAATCTATCTCCTAGCCGTTTCTGTCTGAGACCCTGCAACATCGGACACACATTATATGCTCAACTGTCTCCATTTCCTCAACGCCTCGCACAACCTGCCAAAGTCCGGTATGTCCCTGTCCCATCTGCTTGTGAAAGCCCTGACAGAACAATGACCGGTCAGGAACCCCATAAGGGTCCTGAGACCATCCCTGTGCAGTCCCAAAAGAACCTTGGTTGCCCCTGCGTCCAATGCGGGCCATAACGCCATAAACACCCTGCAATCCATTCTGTCCCTCCATGACTGGTTAACGGTTTCGCGGAATCTCTTCCGTATCACCTCAAAGTAGTAACTTAGGGGGGGCTTTACCCCCCGGCCCTTACCACTAAGTTCAACTTCGAACCCTCCCTCGCAAGTTCGTCCGCCATCTCATTGCCATTCACCTTGCAGTGTCCGGGTACCCAACACAACCTCACAGTGAATGCGTCCATGAGCTCCCTCAGAGCACACCTACATCGTGCTCTGAGCGCTGCCTGAAAATCGACATAAATTGTCACCATAGATACCCCGAAGATGTGACCCAGTATCAGTTCCGTCGACCTCCAGATCACTAGGATCTCAGCTTGGCAGACACTGCACTCATCTGGGAGTCTGTATGACCTTTTCACGTCAGTGTCAGCAATATAAACACCGGCATCCGTGCCCGTGTCCATTTTGGACCCGTCCGTGAATACTGCCCACCCCTCGAACAGTACCTTGGATCCACGCCAGACTTCGCTGTTCGGGAAATCCACCGGAGGTGTTCCATCGAAGTCCACCAGTATTAGCTGCCCCACATTTGGACGAGGCTATAGTTTAATGATGTACACCTTCTATACCAACTTTAGCTGAAATCGGAAGGAATGGATGATATCGAGTGGTTGCTTTTATATGTTTTCAGTGAACAACATCTTGGCAATATTCAGTGCAGGGTACTTTTTATTCGACTTAAATTGATGTTTTTATTTTACTTATAAATGAGCCCACCATTTTAACATACACAAAATAAAGGCAAATATGAATCCGGTTTTTATAATATGTTTTTTATACTCAGTTTTTGGTTTAAGAGTGTGTTAAGTTAAGATTATTATATGACATGTCTTCATAAATTTTTTTTGAAATTTTTACGATAAACAACTGTTTTTTTTTTGAGGATTCTTTAGGTGTTTTAAATACCGAACTTTATGAATTGTGAACATGAAATGATAACTGAATTAATTATTTAAAATTAGCTCATTTAACTATATCTGCATCCAGGGATCTTCTGCTTGAAAAATATATAGTTGTTTGGGTTGTAATATAGTTTCTTTATTTTTGATGTAAATGTCAGTCATTTGTAGAACAAATTACATTTTTACTAGACTTGTAGTAAATTTAAAAAAACAAACCACATCCAATGACTGTTTTATGATTTTACATTCATTTTTTACAGTAGTTTTTTGTTATTTAAAAAAATAAATGTTTATTTTTTATTAACTTGTGTTTCATTTTTATTGCAATTGTTAGTCATTTTATGAACATTAAAAAACAAATGACAATGTTAGTTGAATTTACTGAAATGTAAGTAGTCCTTTCTTTAAGTAAAATTTCATTTGTTTTTTGCAGCAAGAAGCTGCAAAAAATAATTAAATGTGTTTATAAGTAAGTTTTTAGTATTTGTATTGTTATATTTATTTTTTTCATTTCAGAAAATAGTAAAAACAATAAAAAAAAACCTTAAAAATAGGCGCTTCTTATACAACAATAACACAGGGTGATGAAATTTGGTAACCAAGAATCAGAATATACTTTCCCGAAGGTTTTAGACGTGATAAATCCGAATCTGACCTCATAACAGCCCTATCTCGTCAGGTTTTCCATATATTATAAACTGGAGAAAATATATTCTTTAGATACATTTGTGCTTTGAAGAAGATTCTAAATTTTTAATTCTTATAAAATCTTTATTTATCACTGAGAACCAGTGAAACACACTTCATTATTTGTGTCTGTACATGTCTTGCACATGCAATGGGTTAAAGGTGCCAAAAATGTTTTACTTATAAATTTTAAAAAGTTAAAACCAAAAGTTAGTTGCTAAATATATGTTTGTGCTAAATATATGTTTGTGACAAAGGAAGATTTTTAAAATGTCAAAATGGAGTTTGTAGGGGAGGAGTAGCACTTTCAGATGGCGTAACGATCTTTAAAAAAAAAAATCTGGAAGTTACACGACTTCAAATGTACCCAAAAAAACGTGTTTTTGGCACTTTCAGAATATAATATCTCGAAAATCTTACGTGATAGGGATATTCTGAGGCCAGATTCAAATTCAGCACGTCTATAACCTTCGGAAAAGTATAATCTGCTTCTTGGTTAGAAAACCTTATCGGTCTGTGTAATTGATATAGTTATGTAGTTATAGTTTGTTAGTTGTTTTTTTATTGTTTCGACAGTTATTTCTATTAGTATTGCAGTTATTTTTTTAATAGTTGTTGACATTTTAATGACAAATGTAGTCATCACCTTTTTAATTACATTTGTAGTTGTAACTCTTTCACTGTCGGCTTTTTGTTTGCGGATTCATGTTTGTTTGCAGATTCATGTTTGGGGTGGTTAAGTCCGAAAGAAAAAATTGACATGTATGACACCTCGTCCTCCTACGCAACCAAAAAATTAATCAAAAAACCACTAAAACATTCCATTATACAAAAATGCTTTATGTGAATTTGTTTCTGGACATTAGCTGAAGCTATGTGCCAAATTTCGAGTTTATAGTTTTGCTAGTATAGGAGATACATCAAACGCACTTTTTTTCAAAGATAAAATCTGATTAAAAAAAATCGATCTTTGTTAACAAATATCGCGACTATATTTCCTCGATGAACAGTGAATGCTTATAATGTTTTTTTGTAATGACCAATATCCTAATGAACATTTATATACCAAAATAAAGTCGTATTGCATTATAAAATTTTTTAAATTTTTTTAAAAATATGTATAGGGTAGTCAATGGGTTAAGTGTCTTTTGCAGTCGTTTCTACCTTCTTAATTCCCTGAGTGCATAGTCTTATGTTTTTTGATTCGTATTCATTTATTTTTTTGAAAACGTATTTAAATTAAAAAATGTGTCCATTATTTTAAAATTTGTTAAGAAAAAGGTCATTTGGACGATTTTTGGACAAAAACTTGCCAAATGATGATTTGACGATTTTTGATCCCAGAATGACAAAATTTACAAAATCTTGTACTTTTATAAAATTGTTCACGACGTTTGTGGAATATGTTTTGACAAAATAAATAAAAATTGTTCGTTCAGAACGTTGAGCTGCATTTACATTACCTCGACATCTACACTGATAGTAATCCATGCATAAAATTACGAAAAAATATCAAATTAACCAAATTTTTTGTAAAATAAACAAAAATTTGTACATTTTACGAAAGTTTTCGTAGTTTTGACAATAATTTCGTATTTTTATGCATGGATTATTATGAGTGCTGTTATGGGTATCATTTTATCAGGCGCGGATTCAGGAACAGTTTTTGAGGGAGAACTTAGAGTATTTATAATTAATTTTTTTATCTTTTTTACATTTTTGTATTGAAAAATATCAATTGGGGGGGATTTCCCATCTTTTAGTTTTGCCTATGAACAAAAGATCACCCTGTGTAGTATTTCATAAATTTGAATAATTTTTTAGTTTTTTATGAGTCTAGAAAATAATGCCTCTCTTTTTAGATTGTTTAGACAATTTTTTACATTGATTTTTGTAGGGTTCGTATTTTTTACCAAAAAGATTTTATTAAAATTTTAACAAAATATACTATAGTTTTAATACTCTGAGAGACGTATAAGCCATTGGTTTCTCCAAACTAAAAAGAAAAAGTATTTCAATTGGTAAAACTAAACTCCCGATTTTTATGACAATTTTTTCAAATTGATTTGACTATTTTTCCAAAAAATATCATAAAATTTGCGATTTTTTGCCAAAGTCATCTGGCAGACCTGGGTATGACACTAATTATTGTTTTAAGCATTAGGGAAGAGGATTAAATTGATAATTTTCGACCACACCTCTTAACCCTTAAACTTCGCAAATTTTGATTCTCTACAAAATATTCGGGAAATAAAAAAAAATAAAATTTGATAAAAAAAAGTTTGAGGCTTATTAAAATTATCATTATCTGTAATGTAGCAGCAGCTCGTGTGAAATGCCTCATATGTTCATTCTAATGCAAAAACATACTTACATACTAGTTTACATTCCTTAAAGCTGTATTGATTTTATAAAACCTAAATTTGTTTTTGTTCGTTACCAAATATGTTTGCATTTTGAAATGACCTTAGGCCTTAATAGTAATGTCAATTTAAGATATTTTTGATTTCAAATGAGTATAAATTAAATACAATTATTAAATTTACCCATAAATAAGCAATAATAAATATTAATCATAATTATGCTGTACGATAATATTTCCTTCTGCAAAAAAAATTAAATGATTTTAATGAAATGTTATTTATAATTTCATTAAATTAATTTCATGGTCTTAATTAAGCTTATCTTATAAGTTATTTAAATATTACATCATTTTGTTCGTATAAAACATTAAAAGCAGTCAAGGAAATTTATATAAAGGCAGCAGATACTAAAATTTAAAAAAAAAAAAAAAAAAAATTTGCATGTGCGCCCCGGTAGACTAGTTGTTAGCGGTCAGGCCTATCAGTGCGGGGGTCGTGGGTTCGATTCCCACCAGAGGCACTGGTCTTTTTTCGCTACAACGCGCCGAAAGCCATAGTAGCTAGTGCTTAGGGAAATAGTATATAATTTGTAATTATATGATTAATAATTAATAAAAAAAAAAATTTGGATAAAAAAAAATTTTGATACTTTTTTAAGCGTTCTTATTCTATGAGTAGAAAATTAATCAAATAGAACACATTAGACCGACTTAACTTGTATGGAGAACAAAAAAAGTATTTTGTGTTATTCCCAACCACCAAAATACTTCGTGAGTTGCATTAAGATCCCGTGTGCTGGACCATTTTTAAAAAGATATTTTTTCTTAGTTTTTCAAAGAATATTGTACATTAACTAGAGACAAATGGAGCAATAGTAGTGTCAAATTAAAAGTTTTTTTAAGGTGCTTCCAACGCTATATAAAAAAAGATGCCAAGGGATGTAAAGATATATCCTTTTTTCAAGGATGTTCAGTAAAATAAAATATTTTTGATTATTTTGTGCATAGATTTTTGTGATTTAAATATCAAATTGATATATTTTAATCTTAAGTTGATTTAAGTAAATGCGTGTTTCACCTTTTTTCGAAAATCTCACTAGTTCGCGTTTTAGCAAAAATTTATTAGGGTGGGAAAACTATGTTCTTTAGTCAAGTGCATCATGCATTTTCCACGGTTGTCTAAACTAAATTAAAAAAAAAAAAATTTAAATAATCCAATCTAAAAGCCGATTAAGTTGATGGGGGGATGAAGTTTCGGCTTAGCGAAAAAAATTCCACCACTCGCTTGTTTTGCCGGCATAATTTTTTTTTCGCGAATTC
Organism: Delia radicum; assembly: GCA_021234595.1. Lineage (NCBI taxonomy): Eukaryota > Metazoa > Arthropoda > Insecta > Diptera > Anthomyiidae > Delia > Delia radicum. The sequence continues at coordinate 31,383,223 of CM037853.1, forward strand.
AAAATTTTACAAAGTTTTCTGTTTTAAAAATGCAGCAATTTCAGCTCAATATAAATTTAAAAATAAAGAACTAAGAACATTGTTTTAATTCGCGAAAAAAGTTATGCCGCGTATTGAATTTTTTCTCCTAAGATACATTTTCATCTTTACATCAACTACCCTATGGGGAATGAGAAGTCAATTGACCTAAAAGTGACTGGGTAAAGAAGGACTTATCACAGGACTGGTATAATTTAATACTGAAGTGGATTTAGCAGTGTCAATTGTCCTAAAATTACCAATAATGTGACTGGTAGAGGGAGGACATAAAACTTAACCAGAATGCTTATTAACACGAAAAAACCAGTTGCCCAGAATTTTACCCATTGGAAGCTGTTTAGTTTTCCTTTATTTTATACGACATGGCCCTTTTGCGACAGTTTTGTGGTATGCCCATCTTTGGTTACAGATGACCCCCTCCTACGACAAGCCAATGTTAAAGTTGCCAGTTGTTTACAAAGGGTAGGGTTTAGCAGAGGACCGGTCTCTGGCACGAAGGGACCGATCCTGTGGCACACACAGAACCGGTCCCATTCCCCATAGTGGAGAAACTGAATACATTTGCAGATTGAACTAATTAAAAATTTTTCACAGAAGTTTTTACAGACCACCTAGGAAAATGTACTAAATTTGTAAAAATCTAAAATATTTCCTAACATAGATGATGAACTTGCCAAATGAAACATTTTTCATGCCGGTATTATTATAATTTAAACATAGTTTTCGCATCATATTGTATTTTTGGTAAAACGCAACTAGTGCGAATAAAAAAAAAACAAAGCTGAAACACGTGTTTACTAAAATAGACTAAGGATAAAAATATGTCAATTTGACATTTAAATGACAAAAATTTACCTACAAAAAAAACCAAAAAAATAGGCATTTTTGAAAACGACCCAGCTCACGGGATCTTCATGCTAGCCACGAAATATTTTGCGGATCATCATAAAACAAACCAAAGTACATTTTGAGTGGTGGACAAAAGAAACTTTTTTTCGTGACTCGGTCTATACAACATATATTTGAAATTTTCCTAATTTTATTGTAAAAAAATTCAAAATTTTTGGACGAAAATATGAGCCTTCCACAAAGAATCATAAAAAGACACTGAACTTTGAAAAAAATTGTTAAAGCCAAAAACTTTTTCAGAATTGCCTCAGAAATATAATTAAGTTTGAATATTTTGTGAAAAACTCAAAAAAGGCTCCAAAAAGTATTGATTTTTGACACAATATAATTGTTTTGAATATATTTTCTGAATAATTTTTGAATCAGAAAAGAAGGCTCTTTTGGATGAACAACTTTTATACAAAAATTTTAAAATATATATATTGAGCCCATTTCTGAATCATTTTGGAAGTTGTTTGCACATATTAAAAATCGATTTTTTCCACATAAAGGGTCCGCCATCTAACGTTTTTTTTTCAACTAGTGCTTATTTCGTGAATGGTAACACTTAGCTCATGTCTGATTTGACAGATAATTAGTTTTATCCTTCCGCTGAACGAATATGGTCCGTATGTTCGTTATCTTGTGAAAAAAGTGAAAGAAACTGGCATCCTCATCGATAAACCAAAGCGTGAAAATCCAAAAACAGTGCGTACACCCGAGAATATTGCTGCTGTGGCAGAAAGTGTGCGTGAAGCGCCATCAACATCAAATCACCGTCGTTCTCAACAATTGAACATTTCGGAGACATCATTGAGACGAATTTTGCATAAAGAAATTGGTATGACGCCATACAAAGTCCAATTGGTTCAGAAGTTCAAAAAAAAAAGTTATTTGGCGGACCCTTTATTAAAAAATCGATATTTTTCCAAATTCTGAATCACTTTGGAAGTTGTTTGCTGGCTCTCTTTTTTCGCACATATTTAAAATCGAAATTTTTTCAAAACTTTATCTAGTTTTAATAATCTCAACTGATTTATATGAAAAACATTTTAGATCCCATAAACCTGTAAACACTTCTTTATATTATTTTGTATGCACTTCATATAGATTAAGATCATATTTCCCAATTAATAGATGATTTTTCAATATGAAGTTTCATTAAAAAAAAAAAATATTCAAACATAAAACCTAAACAAATGTTAACTGACAATTTGACCACTACCACACATTTTCGGGATGTGGGGAAAAAAACTTGAATTAAACAGTGAATTAGGAAAACAATTTTAAAACTACCAACAGACAGATGGAGCGGACGGACGGACGGACATCTGGACAGACATTCAAAATGAAATGTTGATTAAACTACCGTAAAAACTTTATTGTCACGACATGAGATCTTGTTCGCTCATTTATCTTGTTCAAACTTTATGTTAAAGATATTAATTTTATTTCGGTACTACTTTTATTTACTCTAACCAACCAAACTAACAAACTAACCAATATGAAAACAAAAAAAAAAAAAAATTATGAACAAAAACGACTAGAAATCAAATTGAACAAAAAATAAAAAAATCATAGAATAACAAACCACAAAAACCGGGTGATTAATCGCACCACCCGCTGTGTAAATTCCATAATAATCAAAAATTACTTGTTCTCGCCAGTAATAAGCAAGAGTTTAGACCAGTCAAATGAAATAATAACGAAAAACAACTACAAAAAAAAAACAAAAAAGCTTTTTAGGTGGCTAATAACTGATTTAAGTTAAGTGAGAGATCTTAACATCATTAACATGGCTTAAATAAAAAAAATGTGTGCGTTATTTTTTTTTTTTTTTTTTGGGAGTTTTTGATGATTTTTGATAGACTACTCTACACTAAAAGAAAAAAATTAGTAAACATTTTTGCTAGAACTACTAAAAATTAGTTCAAAGTTTCACGTTGCAAAAAAAAAACTGCTCAAATTAACAGATTTTCTTTAAATATTGTATTAATTAATTTAATTAGATAATAATCATATAATTACAAATTATATGCTATTACCCTAACCGAGCACTAGCTACTATGGCCTTCGGCGCGGTTGTAGCGAAAACAGACCAGTGCCTCTGGTGGGAATCGAACCCACGACGCCCGCACTCTTCAGCCAGCACGCTACCAACTAGCCTACCGGGGCGCATATTGTATTAGATTATTCTAATTTGGGCTTTCAATTCAAGGGTATGTATTTTCCTAAATGTAAATAAAAGATTAATTTATTTCATTTTTTCTTCCAACGTTTCTCTGCGCTTTTTCCAGCTTCATCAGGGATAATATAATCTTTCGTCAATATTTACATTTAAACTTTTAAAACATATCATTTGCTTTTATACACCACGACATAAAACACCAAAATAAATTAATAAATGCAAAAATAATTAAGTAAAAATTAAATATCACAGTAAAATCTATAAGCTAAGCATCACAGTTTTCTTTTCCTTAATATTATGGTGTTTTCTTTTCTGGAAAAAAAGTGTTGCCTTCTTAATGTGCAACATTTTTCAAATTTTGCACTCGCCCCATTAAAAGGAAGCATTTTTACAATCAGAATAGAACACAATTTCATCACATATTACATTTATTTAAACAAATCTGTTTTTTAGTGTTGTTAAGGTTCGGGTTCGAATCCCAGCAAAATTTAAAAAAAATTTAATGTTTTTTTAATAATTAATTTTGTTTTTTAAATTATTTAAAATTTTTTTTTTAAAGAGAGGCAACGCTCAGGAATTACTTCCTATATTTAGTGTGTTGCTTTCTTTGGAGAGGGATAGTATAGAGATGAAAGGTGGGGAAAGATGAATGGCTTCAGACATGGCAGCACTGTAATTGCGTGAGATGATAAGTCTTAGAACAGTTGTTGCTCGCCACCTGATGGAGAGTTGGCGAAGTTATTGAAGCTTTTCGGTTCATAGCCCTGATTCATTAATTTACTTCGGTGGGGTTAATTGCTATGGGAACACCGAAGGTGGACATTGCAATAAGTAGGAGGGATATAAAAAACTCATACATATTATTTTGATGTTGTCGGTACCGGGGATCGAACCCGGGACCTTCTGTGTAAAAGTCCAACGCGCTAACCATTACACCACAACGCCCACAAAATTTAACAAAAAAATATAAAAATAATGTGATACCAATATGGGTTTGAACTCGGGATCTTCTGTGTCAGAAGCCAGCTCACTACCACTCTGCTACCAAGGTGAGATTTTTCCCGCCAAAAACACATAAGATTGATAAACCAAAAAAAAAACAGGGCAACATACAACCCTGTAAATTTTTTGAGGGCAGAAAATGTTGCATTTTTTGCCTTTTATAAGGCAACATTTTCAGAAAGAAACATGGCACCCTCTCAGAGTGTTTACCTTATTTTAGAAAAGAACACAAAAAGGTAATTTGAGGGCAAAGTGCAAAAAAAAATGTGACATTTTTGCCAGAAAAGAAAACGCCATTAGTAAGATAAGAATTTCAAAAATAAATCTGTAAATAAAATGTTGCTAAATATTAATAAACAAAAAAAAAAAACAAAAATCGTAAAAAATGTAAAATTTTAAAAGTTTTTTTTTTACATTTTTTTTTTAATGCGAATAAACCCTGACCTTCTGATATCAGCAATCTACAGTTTTTTAACAAAAATATCTGTTGTTTCTAGCAAAATTTACTGTTATTTGACTCTACTAAATCTAAGGTAAATATAGTAAAAATTTTGATGATCCCAGCAAAAACATACTTATTATTTTATAAATTACTTTGTAATAAGTACTTAATAACTTTTGCATTACTTTAAATAATAAACTAATGGGTTCCCGATAAGAATCTTATAACGCATTACTCTTACACAAAAAAAATTATTGAACTGTGATAAGTTATTCCTTTTATTACCTTTAGCTAAATATAATGATATAACAATTTTCTGAAAATCTATTTTTAGACTCACTATTCGTAATTCGTATTTTTGTAAGCTACAGGTTAAGGTGTTAGTTTTGGTATATCTTGAACAAATTTACTTAGAAGAAAATTCACTTATGTTTTAAACTATGATATATTATATGCATCGTTGTCTCAGTTTATAGAGCAGTCGCCTGTTAATCACACGACCCGGGATCGATTCCCGGCACTACCAGGTTTTAAAAGAAATGAATAACATATTTTTTTAAAATTCGTAATTTTTTTCAAAATCTATTTTTAGACCCATTATATTTTTCCTTCTGGTAATGGCTTATTATTCATACCCACAGGTAACCCATTACAATTCATATTTATGTAGGGCTGACAGTAATGCATAACTAATTACTTGTGGGACATTTCATATAAAAAAAGTTAGAATTATAATATAAAGGGTAATACGAACAAACCTTGGAATTTATATTACTTGCTGGGATATTACAGTTTTTGTTTGCTGTTTTTAGTGTAAAAATATTTAGTAAAAGTTTGGGCAAACCTGCACTTTAGGGGTGTTCCTAAAAAAATATGACTCCTTCTGGAATTAAAAAACAAACTTTTTTTCTATCTTCGCTTTTTGGGGCCGGGGTCAAAAACGGCTTGTACGGTGGGTGCTCAAATGAAATTCTTATCCTCAAGATTTCAAAAATTATATTATTTTTATAATACATGATACGTAGCGCCCGCTAGAGCTAGTTTAAGTATAGTTTTTGTACAAAAATGAGGAGGAAATTTTTTTAGTGTTTTTTTGTTGGATATTTTTCTAAAATCTACTGTTCAAAAAAAGAATTGTATATGAAAATATGACTTTTTAATTGCTATAGTTGGCATTACCTAGGGATAACAGCATGTAGGTGATAGTACAAAATTTATTGGCTTAAGGGTTTTCTCCTCTAGTCCGTCCTTCGGCTTCGCTGAGGGGTTTTCTAATATGTTGTAGGCAGTTTAGTGGCTTCGCTGAGAAAAGTTTTTCTGCGTGACTGGCCTTTGGCCGGGTTTAGGGGTGTTCTCGTATGTGATAGGTAGTATAGTGGCTTCGCTGAGGAGAGTTTTTCTGCGTGATCGGCATACTTATGCTATGTTTCCACTTACGTGCTTTGAGCAAAACATGTGTTTTTTTGGCGAAAAAATGTATAGGAAAACATGTACAAAACATGTTTTATTTTAAAACCCGTCCAAAACACGTTCAGTGGAAACGTTTTCTCCTATGGTTTTTTCTATCGTAAGCAGATTAGTGGCTCCACTGAGTAAAGTTTTCCTGAGTGAACGGCCTTCGGCCGGGCTTTGGGGTTTCTCAGCGGCATCGCTGAGTAAAGTTTTTCCATTTTGCGATTTTATGAAAAAAATTTATTTTGTTGTAATTTCTATGCATTTGTAAGTGTTTTCGAAAATAGCGTTGCAGGCGAAATTTGTAAACGGGTGAAGAGGGCGCTACGTATCGTGGATCCTAAAAATAATATACTTTTTGAAAGCCTGAGGAAATTTCCTTCCATTAGAGTTCCCAAACTTGTATGTGTAACGGTTTTTGGGCCGAAAATAAAAAAAAATTTCTTTTTCAATTCTGGATGGGACATCTAATTTTTTTTTTTTTTTGAGAACGCCCGCATAAAGTGCAGTTTAGCCAATGTTTATGCTAATTTTAGCAGAGTAAATTGCAATTTTGAATTAACTAAAATTCCACTAGAATAGAACTTAAACTTTGAAAACTTAAAAGTTTTAGTTTTGCTGTTCTTATTTTAATATTTATCAAAAAAGAAAATCTGGTAATTTTAGCAATTTTTGCTGCAACGTAATTTTGAACTAATTTTTAGTAACGTTTTCTGCTAGTTTTACATGTTTATTTCTATGAGTGTACACTGTTTATAATCTATGAGAAGGTAACATAGTTTTCAGGTTACTTTGCGTTCTGTGTGAGCAGGGAAACCATGTGAAGTGTGTTAAATTTTTGATTGAAAATTACAAAAACATTCGTCAACTATTTTATTTGACGGCCAGTACAAAAAAATTAAAAAAAAAAAAAAAAAATATGATCAATCGATCTTTTGTTTACTTGACTTGGTTTGATTTTTTGGCCCGCAAGGTAAAGTTTGTTATTTAAAAATTTAGTTCCACTTGATTTATAACTTTTAATAATTTTTATTTTAACTTTTTTTTTTTTAATATTGTTAAAAAGGGTCTTTTCAGTTATTCAACAGTTGTGGGTATTTGAATATATTCAATATAAGAAATTAAGATCTGGCTTACCACAGGGCCAGGATATCGATTTTTTGGCCAAAAAGTGGTCTGAACTAAGTGAAATTGTGTATTTTATATATTTCAGGATAATATTGTTAGTTAATAAATTAAAAATTAAAAAATTTAAACTGGAGGATCAAATATGGCGGATTCAAAATGGCGGCAACATTTTTTAAAAGTGCATCGATTTGGTCAAACTTTAGTTGCCAAGAATATATAAAAATACTAAATTTGATTCTGTATTTAGAATTTTAGCATTCAAAATGGAGGACCACATACTTCACCCAAAGTCTCTAAAAGTATTAAATATTTAGAGAAAAGTATGCAACTTCGTTTGAGCTGATTAAAATTGTGTATTTAAGGAGACTCAGGGTCGGTAATTTCAATAAATAAACAAAAAAATTCAAATTAAAAATGGCGTATACTAAGTGGCGGAAGTAGTTTTTAAAAGTGCTTTGATTTGGTATGAAGTTAGTTGCCAGAAATATGTATGTTAGTTTATTTAAATTAAAAATGGCGGACCAGATATTTCACTGAAAGTTGCTAAAAGCATTAACTATTTAGCCAAAACTATACAATGTCGTCTAAACTGATTGAAATTGCGTATCAAGGCCAATTCGGCCAAAATAATTAAAAAAATCGAAAATTACAAATGGCTGATCCAGTGTAGCGGAAAAATTCAACAGTGCATTCATTTGACCCAAATTAGTTCTTCGATTCTTTATTTAGATTCTAAAATGCAAAATGGCAGACCAGATAATTCATCCAAAGTTACTAAATGTCATGGATGGTAACAGATTCGATCCGTGTATCGGTATGATTAACGCTATTTTCGTGTATTTCGGTAACGGTATTTTAGGGGTAATGATATTTCAGTTATTTCGGTAACAGGTATTTAGCGTTAACTGCATTTTCCTTATTTCGGTTTCGGTATTTTACCGGTAACGCTATTTTCGTTTAATTCGGTAACGTTATTTTAGGGATAACGGTTTTTCAGTTATTTCGCTAACGGTATTTTAAAGATAACGTTATTTAAGTTATTCAGGTTATGTCAATGCATATCGACATGATGCCCGAATTCCAATGCCTAGCTAGTTTATGATCAAGCTTTGAAAAAATATATATCTATCTACTGCGATTATTTCTTCTGATTTTGTTGGATTATTTCGTTAACAGTATTTTAAGGATAACGCTATTTTATTTATTCCGGAAACGGTATTTTAAGGATAATGATAATCAGTTGAAAGGATTTTGAATCTATAACGGTATTTTAGCGGTATTGACTACCGATATACCTACCGCTATAACTATTACCGATATAACTAAAATAGCGATATAACTAAAATACCGTTATCGCTAAAATAACCTTACAGAAATATTTGAAATAGCGTTATCCTTACAATACCGTTACCGAAATAATTTCGAAAGATAAAAAAAAAAAATAATCGCTGTTTATAGATGTATCTTCTAGCCAGTCATTGGAATTCGGTCATAATGGAGCTTAAAATATCGGCGTTCACTTACATTACCTGAATAATAAAATAACGTTACCCTTAATATACAGTTACCGCTATATTTGTAAACCCGTTATTCTTAAAATAACGTTACCGAAATATCTAAAATACCGTTACTACTAAAATACTGTTAACGCTTGAAACCCGATTTCCAAATAACTGAAATATCGTTATCCCTAAAATAACGTTACCGAAATAAACGAAAATATCGTTACCCTACCAATACCCGCGTCGAATCGGTTACCATCCATGGTATTTACATAATTGGGTTGTCCTAATATGCGCTCTCTTTTTTATGATCTTAACTAGTATTAAATTCATGGAAATTCAAATATATCCACCACTCTTTATAATTATATAAATTTTTCTTAATGCAGAATTTAAATGACTAATAAGTAAAAATAAAGTTAATTTAAGTGTAATTGTTGATGGTGAGTTCAGAGTTTTTTAACATAGTTTGACTTCCTTAACCAGAATATGAAGTCAAAAGCGTTCCACCGGCTCTCCTTTCAAAGTTGTGGGTCATTCTTTTTATTTTTTATTTGTTATGGATTAAAACCCTACATAAAATTTACTCTCAATTGAGTAAAACTATGACGGAAAATCTGCAAGGGCTGATTGGAAAATTATGTTTTTTTTTGGAATTGCACTTACAGCATTTTTAAGTTAAGAATATTTAACTGCAGTTGTAAATATGTACTGCTTTACACAGAAAAAATATTTCCCTACTGTTTTCAATTAAATCGACTTGTTGAACATTTTAAAAGTCGTCAATTAAAAATTAATTGAATCAATTAAATATTTGCTCAAATTCGGAACTTGCTTGAAAGTTTTTTATACTATCACTCAAAGCATATTATTGTTGTTTTTTGTAATACTTATGTATGTAGTTGTTTTTATACCCTCCATCCCATAGTGCAGGAGGGTATATTCACTTTGTCAAATGTTTGTAATTCTTTTAAAAAAATTCTGGGACCC